>CM032624.1:32186753-32924751 GCA_019097785.1 Fraxinus excelsior | reverse complement strand
AAGTCTCATGTTGCTTTCATGGTAACTGCTGATAAATGGAAGAAGAAATTTTTCAAAGGTAATAGTAGCAACTCCAGTAAGATGAAAAGTTTTGGGAGACCTTCTCAGCAAGCTACTGTGAGTGTTCTAGATAGGGATAAGAAGGAAGGTTTCAAGGGCATTAACTTTTATCATATTTTTGGGCACAAGAAAGTTGATTATAAGAAGTTTAAGGTTTGGTTGGACATGAAAGGTACTCATTCGCTACTAGTGTGTTTTGAGTCTAACCTAGGTGATGTGCCTTTTGATACTTGGTGGCTAAACACTGGTGCAACTATTCACACTACAAATTCCTTACAAGAATTAAAGAACCGTAGAAGATCAATTGATACATAGTTAGTTGTAAATATAGGCAATAGAGTGAAGGTTAAAGTTGAACATAATGGAATATTCAAACTTATTTTGGCTTCTAAGCATGTTTTGAAATTGTTTGATACTACTTCTATACCTTCTATCAGAAGAAACCTTATATCTGTTTCTATTTTGGATAAATGTGGATATGATTTTTATTTTGGAAATGGAAAGGCTACAATCTATTACAATTCTATTGTGGTTGGTACTGCTACTTTATATGATGGTTTGTATAAAATTGACTTGTTTTCTATTTTGGATTCTACTTTTTCGAGTACATCTGTTGTGAATGTTGTAGTTGGTTCTAAATGTACTAGACCCAATGAAAACTCTTCCATATTGTGGCATAAAAGGTTGAGTCATATTTCTAAAGAAAGAATGAAAAGGTTGACTAAGGATGGTATATTGGGTAACTTGGATTTTTCTAATTTTGAAACTTGTGTTGCTTGTATCAAAAGGAAGCTTTCAGCGAAAACTAGAAAACAAAATATTAGCAGAAGTGTGGAAATTTTGGATTTGATTCATACTGATATTTGTGATCCCATTACACCTACCGCTTTGGGAAATTATATATACTTTATTACTTTTACTGACGATTATTCTCGCTATGATTACATTGAGCTCATTCGAGAAAAATCAGATTCATTGGAAGCTTTCAAGGTTTTCAAGGTTGTCGTGGAACTTCAGAAAAATAAGAAAATCAAAGCAGTAAGATCGGATAGAGTAGGTGAGTTTTATGAGAGATATGATGAAACTGGGAAAAATCCTAATCTTTTGCTGGTTTTCTTGATGCATGTGGTATTGAGGCTCAGTACACAATGCCCAAAACTCTTGAATAGAATAGTATTGTAGAAAGAAGAAATCATACTCTTATGGACATGGTGTGGTGTATGCTTAGTCATTCTACTTTGCCTGATTTTTTGTGAGGCGGGCCTTTAAAAACAGTTTCTTACATTCTGAATCAAGTATCAAGCAAGCTGGTTCCTAAAACACCTTATGAGTTAGGGTCAGGTAGCAGGCCTCATTTGCGTCATTTTCGTATTTAGGACTATAAAGCAGAAATAAAGCCTTATAATCCTCAACAGAAGAAACTTGATCCTAAGACTATCACTGGATATTTTCTTGGCTATTGTATGGGATCAAGAGGCTCTAGATTCTATTGCCCTTCTAATGTTATTAGGATTATTGAATTCGATCAAGCTATTTTTTTCAAGGATGTTAGTGACAGTGGGAGTCTACACCACGTGAAGTTGAGTTCATGGAGGAGCGTGTTAAAATACACGTTTAGGTTACTCCTCCATAAGTAGCAGCACCACCATTAATAGAGGGATCCAATACTATTGTCCAAGACCCTGTTGCCGACTGAGGTTGATGTTGATATGGGGACTGATGACATTATTTTGAGGAGATCACAAATAATTCGTAGACCTACAATTTTCGACGATTACATTGGTTATTTGCAGGAACATGAGCATGAGTTTGATGTTGGTACGTCTCTTGATCCAACATCTTTTAAGGAAGCCATTGATAGTCCTAAATCTTCATTTTGGATGGATGTTATGCATGATGAAATTACATCAATGTGTCGAAACGGAGTATGGTACTTAGTTGAACTACCTCGTGGCTATAGGCTAATTGGCTGTAAGTGGATTTTCAAGACCAAGTATAATTTCGAAGGTCAGGCAGAAAGGTATAAAGCTGGGCTTGTTGCTAAGGGTTTTAATCAAAGCGAAGGTATTGATTATAATGATATTTTCTTGCCGGTTTCTACCAAGAATTATTTTCGGACTATTATGGTATTGATGGCTCATTTTGATCTCGAGTTGCATCAAATGGATGTCAAGACAGATTTTCTTAATGGACATTTATTTGAGGATGTGTACATGATGCAACCAGATGGTTTCTAAGTAGATGGAAAGGAACACATAGTATGCAAGCTTAAGAAGTCTATTTATGGGCTTAAGCAAGCATAGAGACAATGGTACCTAAAATTTAATGAGATTGTCACCTCTTTTGGTTTCAAAGAGAATGTTGTTGATCAATACATATACTTGAGGGTCGTTGGGAGTAAGTATATCTTTCTTGTTCTTTATGTTGATGATATATTACTCGCTGCAAATGACATTGAGATTTTGTTCAAGACAAAGCGCATGTTGTCATCTAATTTTGATATGAATGATCTTGGGGGCCTCTTATGTTTTGGGGATTCAGATTTTTCGTGAAAGATCTAGAGGCGTTCTTGGATTGTCTCAGAAAACCTACATTGATCGAGTTTTGAGTATGTTTAATATGCATTCTTGTTTACCTAGAAAAACACCTATTGTGAAATGTGATAAATTTTCTAAGTCCCAATGCCCTAAGGATGATAATGAGAGAACTCAAATGCAAACCATTCCATATTCTTCAATTGTGGGCAGTTTGATGTATGTTCAAGTATGTACATGACATGATATTGCTCATGTTGTCGGTGCACTTGGGAGATACTTGAATGATCCTGGTTTGGCTCACTGGAAGGCTGCAAAGAAAGTACTTAGATACTTGCAAGGCACTAAAGATCTAATGCTTACATATCAACGATCTGACATTCTTGATGTTGCTGGATATTCTGATGCCGATTTTGCAAGTTGTTTAGATGATAGAAGATCTACTTCTGGTTATGTTTTTATGATGTCAGGAGGAGATGTTTTTTGGAAAAGTGTCAAATAGACACTTGTAGCTTCCTCCACAATGGAGGCCGAGTATGTGGCTTGTTATGAGGCTACCTGTCAGACTATATGGTTGTGAAATTTTATTTTGGGGTTAGGTATTGTGAACACCATTTCGAGGCCGCTGAAGATATTTTGTGATAATTTTGCAGCAGTTGTTTTCTCTCGGAACACTAGGAGCTCTCGCGTTCTAAGTATATTGATATTAAATTTTTGTTTGTTAGAGAGAAAATAACCAAGTCTTATATTTGTATTGAACATATTTTGACAGATCATATGTTAGCTGACCCACTAACTAAATGTTTAGCTCCAAAATTGTTTCAGGAGCATGTGACTCATTTGTGATTATTAGAGTCTTATGTTGAATTTAGTTAGTGGGAGCTCGCTCATATTCTATTTTATCTTTTAAATATGGCAATGTTTTATGTATATATTGAGACATTTTGGTTTGTCTCGTGCCTGAGTCATGCGCATTTTGGACAAGGCGGATTTATGTATCGAGACATTTTGATTAGTCTTATGCCTGAGTCATGCTCATTATGGACAATGTGTGTTATCTATAAGAGACAATGTGTGTTTAGTCTATGTCTAAGTCCGACAGTTGTGAGTATATGTTTGGTGTCATATACCTATAGTCATTATGCTATGTGCTACAACTGTATTTTGGTTAAGGCTTATCGTTTTAAAGACATTCAGATTTGTCTCTAGGGCTTCTTATGGAAACATGTGTTTATCACTCTTTTGATATTTTCCATACCGCTTTTGCATCTCATTGGTTTATGTTACGTGATTTCAAGTATTGGTCATGTGTTGTATATTATTCACTGGCTTGAACTTGTAGACACATTTTGAACAAAACCTTTAAGTTTTGAGATGCTTGTTTGTGTTTATGTAGTGATTAAATGTAACGCTATCCATGTGGGAGATTGTTATATTTATGGATTGCATTTCATTTAGTCATTTTGGAGCCCATAATGAGATGGGCCCTTTTATTCACATACATGAAGCCCATACTCTCACCCCCACTTGCAATGGTCGAAGGTTTTTTCACATCATTCATGAATCATCGAATGATTTGTGGAAGATGATACATAGGGTTCTTTGTGATTTGGGTTGGGAAAGAATATACATCTCATTTGCACGATTCGGATAAGTTGGAGGCCACTTAAATGTTAAGTCGTGTATGACAAAGGTAAAGTCGTGTGTGGTTAAACTTGTTTGGATGCAATTTTGCTAACGTAGAAGCTGCATTGGCACTTGATTCACCACTTGGAAGGATTTTACCGGCTAGTTGGGCTTTTTGTCGTCCACACAAGCATGTTTATTAACGATTGTCATTTGGTGAGTGATGAAGATGGCCGGAGCAAAGTTTAGTGGCCAACAAAACAATTGATGAAATTCAGTGAGTAAGTCGTGACATAGTATAAAGTTATGTGGCCAATGAAACATTTAACTTGTGTGCTTGCAATATTACTTAATGGTGAGGGCGCCATTGTTTAATACTTCTAAAAATTGATCGACTAATTTTCATGGAAAAAGTGACAATTTCTAAGGAAACTAATGGCTGTCACATAACTAAAGTTGGAAGTTGGAAGAAATGACTATTTTCATGAAAAGTAATGGCTGTCAAACACCCAAAAAAAATAAATGGAAATTGCAACATTTTCTAGATTGAAAATTAGGTCAATCAAACGCATGTAATTAACAATTTTCATGCAAATAATTTCTGGACAATTGAATTACCTAGAAAATATTTTCTTTCCATCCAATTTTCGTGCTTGCAATCAAATGCACCATAATGGTAAAACTGTTAGCGATTAAATGATTCAGAAAATATCGGAATGGCCAACTTATAATTCTTCACGAACTTCGAGGACTAAAGGTGAAATTCACTCGTTTCATTTGGTTAATAGCCTTTTGTCAAGGACATTACCTAATTCTCTATACAGAAAAATGGCAGCAATCTCCTCCCGTCTCTGGTCCCTCTCTAAACCATCTGAACTTCACAGCTCCTCCTCGCCAACCACTAAAACACTATCAATTTTCAATCTTTTACCCATCTCACTACCTCGACGCCACTCTAAACTCACTTTGCAGTTTCTTCTGAAACCACCCCCAGTCTCTTCTCTCTTCACTAAACCGCCCAAACCCCTCCAACACAATTTCTGCGGCACCGCAGTAAAATGCCTTTTCACAGGCATAGTTGAAGAATTGGGCACTGTTAAAAATCTGGGCTTTGACCAAAATAATAGTTTCACCATGAAGATCCAGGCAAAGGTCATGCTTGAAGATATTCACTTGGGCGATAGCATCTCGATCAATGGAACTTGCTTGACAGTTACAGAATTCGACACTGTTTTATCCGAATTCTGTGTTGGGTTATCCCCCGAGACTCTAAGAAAGACTTCTTTGAGCGAATTGGAAAGTGGGTCTTTGGTCAATTTGGAGAGGGCTTTGAGCCCTAGTACTAGAATGGGGGGTCATTTTGTGCAGGGGCACGTGGATGGGACTGGGGAAATTGTGGAGATGGTGCCAGAGGGCGATTCGTTGTGGGTTAAGGTGAAGGTTGGGAGTGAGTTGTTGAAGTACATTGTACCTAAGGGGTTTATTGCTATAGATGGGACTAGCTTGACTGTGGTGGATGTGTTTGAAGATGAGGAGTGTTTTAATTTTATGTTGGTGGCATATACACAGCAGAAAGTGGTGATCCCTTTAAAAAAGGTTGGGCAGAAGGTTAATTTAGAAGTCGATATTTTGGGAAAATATGTGGAGAGGCTGCTGAGTAGTGGATTTGTTGATTCTATCAAATCTTCTTGACTTGGGAGGTGAAGGTACTTTCTTCATGTGTTTTTTGTTTCACTTGTATTCATTTTATGTATTGTTGTATTTCTACATTTTGGAATCGGATTTGGAACTTCTATTCAACTGATATAAATGAGAATAATTTGAAGTAATAATACATTATGTGGTTGTCTAATTCTGATTGAAATATTCCATTTGTTTGTGGGGGTACACACATTGAAAGTTCTATAGTGAATAATATGATATTTCTTTCACCTGGTTGGAGCATGTCTACCCAGCTTGTTATGGGAGTTTGTGGAATATTTGATATTAGGTGAACATTACAATTTGGTTATGTGGTTACTAATTAGATTTATCTATATTGTGTTTGTTTTAGACTGTTAATTTTTTTTTTTTACTATGGATTTTTAAGATGGTAAATGGTTTATTATGAGCATATTTTTGTGTTCTTATATTCTTTTGAATTATTTTCTAAAGACTTGTGCCACAAAATGCATCAATACTCCATTGAGCCTTTCTAAAAATTGTATGGAAAGAAGTGTTCATACTGAAAAGGACATAACTGCCATGAGTTGTTTATAAGCTTTATTAGGGCTAAGATTTTTATATTGATGGAGCTAATAGTGGCCAAACTAAAATGGTGGATCTATCACTTGTTCATTTGTATGGGCAAGTGGTAGAATGATGGTCGTGTCTAACTTAACATGTCCACTTATACCTTTTTTTCTTTTAAAATGTTAAGGCGATTATTAAGTCTAACATATAAGTGTAACGATGAGTTAACTCACTGCTCTTATGCCTTAGCTCATAACCA
This sequence comes from Fraxinus excelsior, assembly GCA_019097785.1. Taxonomy (NCBI): domain Eukaryota; kingdom Viridiplantae; phylum Streptophyta; class Magnoliopsida; order Lamiales; family Oleaceae; genus Fraxinus; species Fraxinus excelsior. The sequence goes on along the minus strand of CM032624.1, from coordinate 32,918,040 downwards.
TTATTTAAAAAATAAAAAAAATAAACGAGTTTTGCTTTCTCTACTGCTGCTGGAACTGTCCACTGATAAGCATAATGTCTTTTAACTGTATTATTTTGTTTATTGCTCTTAGTTATGCCCAAAGAAAAACAAAAGAAAAATGTAGGCACCTTTTCCTACATTGTTGTTGTTTCATGTCGAAATTGTAGCAGCCCAGTTTGGGCTTGCCAAACCTAACTGCATCACTTAATCCCATTTGATCACCTTCCCTTATACAGCCCTAACCCATCTGACCTTCAGCGGAAAATATAACAAACCACAGCTTTATCTAACCCTAATCCCACATGCTTCCAAAGTTAGCCTAATTAATCTATAAGCCACGTAAAACCTAGCCCATAACCTGAAACCTACCCAAACCTAGATACCCAAAGCCCACATCAAGCTAACACAATAACCAAATATCCGAACCACTAACCTTTAGCCCACCACCCATTATCCTAGTCCAATAACCTATCTAATATCACAACTCAACACCCAAAACCCACACAATAAAATTTAGGAAGTTCTTAGTCAAAGATACTGATTACCAATGGTACCGTTCATAGAGTTACTGTTCAGAAAATTAGAGAAGGTTACAAAACAAGTGGGATTTCCTAGATAAACTATAGTCCACAAAATGTCGTGAGGTGCCCTATAAAATGTTTGAATAATAGACGATGACATGTGGGAAAAAGCTTCTTCACCCTACACAGTCTCTTGATGAACTTCTTCCTTTGCTGGAACAAAGTTAGAATTTGCTCTCAAACATGGAATATCACATGCCATATCCATGCTCAAAGATCTTTCTCCACTAATGATTAATGAATACACTGGTCGCAAATGAGCTATTGAAGCATCCATATGTTGCTATCAAAGTGGAATTGCTTCTTCCATAAGCTAATGGATCAGAATTACTACACTCAATACCCATGTTGTTGATGAGAAAATGAAGGATATCTTTTAACTAATTGTATCATCATTATTCATTTGCACTTTTCTCTGACAAATCTAGCTGATTTATGTTAAGAGGGCCATCAAGTTGAAACTATGGCTAATGTAAGGTATTATGTCATCGTGTTGGATCTAAAATTTGAACACTGATGATTGAAATGTTTCAACATTTTCTTAAAGCTCTAAGGGATTATCATTTAGAGAATATTTTCAAATCCATGGAGTACTATGACTTTTATATTGGAAGAAATCTCTTTCTAGAATTGCTTACCCTCATTTTGGTTAATGTGCAAAACAACATTGAGGATCCTGTTGCACTCTTAAGGGATTATCATTTAGAGAATATTTTCAAATCCATGGAGTACTATGACTTTTAAATTGGAAGAAATCTCTTTCTAGAATTGCTTACCCTCATTTTGGTTAATGTGCAAAACAACATTGAGGATCCTGTTGCAATGAATTTGGTAGATAGACGATTTGAGAAATGCTCAGTCAAGCTCCAACCCTTACTTGAGAGAGACTGTAAAATCTTTGGGTTTTGTTTGGATGATTATAGTAAAGTTCTCTCTTATGTGTGCAAAAGGACTAATGGTATTGTTGATTGAAATAGCAGCATCACATATGGAGACAAGTTGATTACTGAGAGGTCAGCTAGTGCCTCCGCGGAGGTGGCTCTGGTAACTCAGGAAGCTAAAGATGTTAATGAATGGATAAGTCTTGAAGGAGGTAACTCCAATGTTAAAATGCCACCAAAATTAATTGTGAGTAAAGATGAGATTAAGAAAACAGGAACTTTGACTTGTGCATATTTTTAGAAGGCAATAATTCAAGAGACTTTGATTCAACTTTCCCCAACCAATATATCTAAAAACAAGCTACTGATGTTGCAATCCTTTGTTTTTGCAAAGCCAGTCTACCGTGCTTGTCCAACATACTCATTATGTCGACTCAATTTTTGTAGATAAGTTGCACGGTTTGTTGATATCAAGAACTTATTGAGTTATTGTCGATACTAAAGTTAAAAGGAAAGATTGTTTTCTTTGGTTAAATGATGTTATTGTGGATGATTTGCAGATCATATGGTCAATTTTGTCAAATCGTTATTTGGTCAACAAAAAGACTGCCCTCCTTGGATAAGAAATTACAACCTATCTCGTCGAAATCAAATTCTCTCAGGAAAGAGATATGCTAGAGATCCTATTAGATATATTATGTAAAAACTTTCCAAGATTTGCCTCTTAATTTAGGTAAAAGTAATTAGGGTTTAGTTTTATAGATTTTCTATTATTTTATTAGTTGTTTCCAACTTAAGTTAGATTAGTTTACACCCTACTTGAAGGGAGCTTATGTATTGTAATACTTAAGACTTTTGATGAATTGAATAAACGATACTTTCTTCCCCAATTTCTTCTTTAGGCTTCTCCCCCTTCTCCTCCTCATCTCTTCACTCTCCTTCTATAAATCTGGGTCTTGTTCATTGCATCCTACGCCAATTAGTCTCTACACTGCACAATATTGGACCTTTTAAAATGTCAAGTCTGAAAATGAATAGGATAGTCCATCTTTTGAAGAACCAAATGGTATTTGTGGGTGATCATGTGAAGGAATGTGCAAGTTTCTGTTAAAGCTGACCTCAAATACTGTAAGTTTTATAGATTTGGAGTTATAACGTAGCAGACTAATTCATACTGCCACTTTGTAACCAAATTAATCATTTATATACTTGGAGGTTCTAAATTTATTGGAAGGCAATCATACTTTTCTAATATGTAAGGATCATTACTTATGCTACTGATTGATTGCATTGAAGGCTTGATTCCATCTTCACATGGGAGCTGGAGATTATGTAATGGAAAGAAAGTTTTTTGTCGGTATATGTATGATCACGCATTAGGAGTTTTAGATTGATAATTAGACGATCAGTTGAAGAAATCCATTGTAGTATACAAATATGAATAAAATGTTAGTTATTGGGATGAAAGTGTGTTGACATAAAATTCTGAGCATACATGTGGGTCATGCTTTTTTGATCATGAAGTTTCTGGTAACTAACATTTGAATCTGACATGGAAAGAACATCTGTTAATTTAAGAAACCATCTTCGTGCTGCGTGGTCTTTAGCAATTGACGAATGCAACAAAAGATCAAGCGTACATAGAAAGTCAGTCAAATATCATGATTATCGTGAAATTGTGGTTAGCAGAAGATTTCACATGCAATATGAAGATTCTATTGACATGATATGATAATGTGTTTAAATGTAGAGGACGATACTAGTTTCTCCAAAGTATCTGGTTGGAGATGTGACGTGTTGATGCCGCGATCATGCGGAGAAGTTAACCACCGACTCGGGGGCTTGTTTCTTCTCGAATAGTTTGTTCTGCAAGACGGGACTGCCATGAAACACCTTATTAGTAGATGAATACAACAGTAGGGAATAAGAAAAGAAATAAGGGAGGTTTGTTATTCGAACCTACGAACAATCGGTTAACAGCCAACCGCTCTACCACTGCAGTTTTTTCTTGTAATCAAGAGGCAACTTTTTTGGAATAAAAACGGCTCCATATGTGGGTCTCTTGGACATTTTGAGAACCAAGACAAAAGTGCTGAACTTTGATCTTGAATACTGTGAGTTTCTTTTATGTTTACGAGTTTTTCTGCATTTCTGAAATAGGAGTCTCTAACTGAAAATAGGTTCGTCAGCAGATCTCTAACTTGTGAAAATAGATCTTCCTTTTTTTCTTTTTTTTTCTTTTTTTTATTTTTATTTATTTAGCTTAGGCATTTCTGAAATAGGAGTCTCTAACTGAAAATAGGTTCGACAGCAGATCTCTAACTTGTGAAAATAGATTTTTTTTTTTTTTTTTTGGCTTGGTTCACTACCTGCGTCGAATCATTTTGTCTCCACACGATTGCCAAATACTGAATAACGTCTCAATTTTTTTCCTGTACATTTCTTTTCAGCGTCTCTAGTTCATGGTACATTCGGGCCTGTAAATTGTGTTAGATGGGGATAGGTTAACTCGGTTCTCAGAGTCAATGAAATATTTCGATTCAGACACATAACATACGAGCTTAGAAGACATCCAAAGATTGGTTTTTTGGGTCATTTGACATATTTTTAGTTGCCAAAACTAGAAGGGTGCCAAATCAAGTTAGAATTGTTCGAGAGTACTTTTGAATATAAAGGTTTTTGTTTTAGAACAAAGTACATGCAATGTGGTTTTAGTTATAGCAAGAATAAGAATAATAATGAACTCATTGAAAAGGATCCAGTGCATAGATAGGATCATGGTTTGATTGGATGAAATTGATAGTTGTTAATATGAACTTTGTTCAAAAGGCGGATTTCTATAATGTTAAAATCTCGAATTGTTATGTTTGTTATACTTTATGGTACTAAGTTTTGCGTTGTTGAAGCACAAAAAATTGGTAAGATGAACACGGTGGAATGAATATATTAAGGTGGTAATGGAATCAATTGGAATAGATAAGATAAGAAATGAGAATACAGGCCAAGTACTGATCAGTGTTTTGAAGCAGAAGACGACTTGAGTTGTATTGACATGTCTTGAATAGATCTAAAGAGGTTCCCTTCACAAATAAAACAATTTAGAAAATGGAATTGTGTGCAAAAATAACATGGACTATTGTGGTTTTAAAATATCTGATTGTATTGTGAATTTTCTAGTAAATAAATCTATAAATATATCGAAACCAATTTTATTGAAAATAAGTTATTTTGTTGCAATTTCACATCAATGGTCGGCTATCGGCTATCAACTCAGCAATCAAGTTACTGAAAATTGCATTTATGACTAATATAAAAACTCTAAACTAGGAAAAGACTAATTAATAAACTAAAATATAATAACATCTAACCATAAGTCAAACTTTACCCTATTAGACCATCTCAAATGGTAGGATGGCAAATGGCCCATCGGTTTGGTTCGGTAAAAGCTCGAATTGGCTCGGCCTAGGACTTGATAGAATCGAGCCAAAGCTCGGACGAAGCCCAAACTTCGAGACTCTGCTCTAGCCTGGGCTAGCTCATGAAAATGGGCCGTGTCACAAGTTTGGCTCGACTCATTGATAACTTTCAAATTTTTTGTTTTATTAATATTTAATTTGAGACTTAAATGAACAAAGTATAACTTATATATAAATATCTGGTAATAGGCACATTATGTCCCTAACTTTCACTATTATTGTGGAAAACGTCTATACTTTTTCATTTTTTTTTTTGGAATTTTACTTTTATTTTTACCTTTCATTGCTCAAAATGTCATTTTCATTTATTTCCTCAATTAAAAATTGTGAAATGATTAATAAACCATTCTCTTTAAATAAAAGAAAAAACTTAATTACAATCACAGTCCCAAGTTTTTTTAAAAAGTGCAAATACGTCTCAAATAAATTATTAAAAGGGTAATTAGTATATAATCTCCATATCTTTCATCGTTGTTGCCAAAAACGTTTTTACCTTTCATTTTTTGACATTTTCACCCTTAATTATACATTCGATTGTGCAAACCATCATTTTCATCCATTTTCATCCAATTTCACAATAAAAAAAATGTGAAATAATGAATATACATTCATATTTAAAAAATCTTTTTTTTAAAAATTTTTTTTAAGTCTTTAATAATTTATTTGGGACTCGTTTGCACTTTTAATTTTTTAAAATTTTTAAATAAATTTAATTGAGACTTATTTGCACGTTTTTTTTTAAATAAAAATAATTTATTGGAGACTCGTTTACATTTTTTTTAAAAATGGAACTATGGTTGCAATTAATTATTTAGCTTTTTTATTTAAATTGGGAGGTATATTCGTCATTTCACAGCTTTTTATTGAGAAATTTGATGAAAATGGATAAAAATGATGGTTTGAACAATCAAATTTATAATCGAGGGTGAAAATGTAAAAATAAAAAATAAAAGGTTTGGACTTTCATACAATAATAGTGAAATGTATGGATATTATGTGCTAGTTACCTTTTCAATAATTTATTTGGGACTCATTTGCGCTTTTCAAAACAAATTGGTACTATGATTGCAATTAGTTTTTTATTTTTACCTTTTGCAATTAGTTTTTTATTTAAAGGGAATGTATATTCGTCATTTCATAATTTTTAATTGAGAAAATGAATGAAAATGCCCTTCTGCGTAATGAGAAGTAGAAATGAGGGTGACAATGCCAAAAAATGGAAGATAATGACGTTTTCACAGTGACAGTGAAAGGTGGAAACGCTATGTGCGAATTACCCTATAAATATCCTTACGTCTATCTACATTTATAATTTATTTTCATATTTATTACTATTCTCTTTATATTTTATTAATATAAATTTTAAAATTTATTATATATGAGCTAATATAATATTATTTATTATCTTGTGATGTTGAAACTTAAAAACATTTTCTATAACAATAATTTTAATTCTACAAGTGAATATCAAAATATTTATAAACCTAAAATTGTACGCTAATTCATATATTCTCGTATTTATATGAATTTTTTTTTATTGTATTTCAGTCGAAAAGATTTTGTTTGACTTCTTTACATGAATATTTTATGAACTTTTAAAAAAATTAAAAAATTCGTGAGTTGACCCGAGTTAATCCTCCTAATTTCGGTCAAGCTTTATTTTTGATTGGCTTGCGAGCTAGCTCGGCCCAACTCATTGACATCTTTATCTCCAATGCTTTACACCAAATTTGGTATAATTTGATTTCTCTTCTCCAATGGTTACACCAAATTTAATTATTTAATTACAAACTATATTATTACAAAAATAGTTAAATTATAAATTATATTTAATTAACTAAAATATTGTAGTTATTAATAAATTGAAAAAAAAAATTAATCATAATACCAAAAATTATAAAAATTGCATTGAACACACAAGGAAAATTACATATAACAAGAAAAGACATTTTGGAGTACTAAATTATTATTTTAGTTAAATGTTGCATTGTACTATAATTTAGTTTTTAATATATTTATGTTGTTATAGTGCTAATTTAATAATTATCAAATTTATAACTTTTGACTTTTTAATGAATAATTTTAATTTATTGTCGAAATAATTATTACTTATTAAAATAATTATAAATCAACTAAAACTTATTAATACTAAAATATTAAATGGGGACATAAATGGAAGAAATAAAATATTTTTAGTAACTTTCCAATCATCAGTTTCATCAACTTTTATAAAATCTCCTAAAAAATTTGGCTGTGTAATAATGAGAGAGAGAGAGAGAGAGAGAGAGAGAGATCCTTTGCTTTAAGGCTAAATTCAAAGATTCTCACTTCCAATGAAATTTCAATTGTAGTTGCACAACCTCAAATCTGGATTGAGTCGCACAACTTTATTTCTTCTCCAACATATCATTGAGTTTTAATTTACTTTCAATGTTAGTCATTCTCGTTACTGAACTTAACATTTTAATCCTACGTAAACATTAAAACTTGATGGCAATATGGCATGTCTTACTTTTTCATGTAAATATGCTACCTAATTAAGTTATGGCTGCAAAATTTGATATATATGTCCAGGGGCGGAGCCCAGTTAGACACAGGATGGGCACAGGCCCACTCTGAACTTCTGGGCTCAAAAAAAAATTTTGGGCTCAATTTTTTTTTTTTTTTTTTTTTTTAAAGTTATAGGCTGTCCCACTATGACACTGCCCAACCCATGAGAAAAAGCTCAAAACTTTGAACCCAATTTCAAAATTTTAACCTCGATCACAAAACAATTCACTCATTCCTCTCTTCGACTGCTCCTCCGCCTCCAGCTGAAACTCCTGTCCTCTGCCGATCTGCACAGTGCCCTCCACTGTTCGGTGAAGCCTCGTTCTCACTTCTCAGTTCGCAACATCTTCGCAATCGCAGCCTCCAGTTCAGATTCTTCAGATTTTCGTTCGCAGTTCCAATTCGCACCCCTGTGAAGCGGTGAAGCCGTGAAGCATCGTTCGCAGGCTGCTGGGCTCAAAAATTTTAATGAAATCCGGTGAAATCATGAAATGATTAACTTACTGGGCTCCGCCCAGGCGCCCCTGTTCGAAGTTCGCCTCGCAGGATCATCAAGTATTTTCTTAATTTCTTTAGCAATTAGATTATTGGTGATTATTTGGTGAATAATGGTGATAGTAGCTTGAGATAATATTGTGGTCCGTTGATTAAATATTTTCCATGGATGATAGATGGTTTGAACCGGCGAACTGCTCCTTTTTTTCCTATGTTCAATAACATTAGTTGAGACGTTTTTGTTCTTTTTTTATTAAAATACTACATTTTTTGTATTGTTGTGTGCTATATGCAATAGAAATTCACCATTGTATGTTATGGAATTGAAATTGGGTATTGTTGAAATTTTGGTATTGCTGCCTGAATGCTGACTGCCGAGTAGATATGGCTGAAATTTGAGTATTGTTGATTTGAAATTGGTGAAGTTTGGGTATTGTTGAATTGAAAAGTTGAAATTGGTGAAGTTTGAGTATTGTTGAAATATTATGAAGAGACATTTTCAAATAAAAACTGATTTGGACAACGTAAATGTTGTTGGGACGACGTCGAATAATGTTGAATTTGACGTCACTAAATTTTACGTTCAACATCGATAAGTTGTGCCCCCCCTAACAAGAAATCCTGGCTCCGCCCCTGTATATGTCATATGATGATCATTTGGCATACGAATCACAACTTAATTAAGTGACATATTTACTTGAAAATGTGAGGCATGTCAAATTGCTTTCAATTTTTTAATGTTTATGTTGGATCAAGATATTAATATAGACGTTGAGTTAGGAATTGAGATTAACATATTGACTAGAATTGAAGTTCAATAAAAATTAAAATTAAGTGACCCACTTGATAATTCACTAAAAGTTCAATAACCAAAAGTGAAATTAAACCAAAAAATGTTCTTATGCGGTTATTTTTGGGATTCCAATAGAAAATCGGGGATTTATATATGGCTATATTGACACCATTGTTTTAATGTAAATGCGTTACATTTTATTGTATGAAAGGTCTCTAACGTTTGTTATTGCCAACTTATGTTCCTGAATTATTATCTGTAAACTTGTATTAATTAGCACATGTTATCTCTTATGATGGCTTTCGTCCAAAATTCTATTAAAATGGCGTAAAAACACTTGTTTGCGAGTTTTTTCAAATAAGTAAAAAAAAAAACAGCAAATATAAAAGTGTAACTAAATATTTGTCCTTTATTTAAAGCACATTAACAGAATTTTTTTGACAAAAATCACTAGCATGAATATTACGTGTCAATTAATGAAAAGCTGAAGATAAATATACATTGAAAAAAGTTAAAAATATAAATATAATAAAACGTAAAAATTAAGGACCTTTTATGCAATTAAAATTAGTACATCTAAAATAAATTATGAAATAAATATATCTATATTGAGTCAAGGATTTACGTTACAAATTGTATTGCAAATAATTATTATGAAGATAGAAATTGTAAGAACCATGGTTTTAAAAAACGTTGAACGCCTCAGTCATCTGGGGCGAAAATACTAAGGCGTGCGCCTCTAAAGCTGGGCGAAAACACTCAGTATTTTGTAGGTTTTTTCTATGGTTTGATAAGGAATTAAAAGGGGCCCTCTTTAAAAAAGAGAGGGCCCATTTAAAAAGACATTTTGGGCCAAACAAAATACTAAAATACCTAGAATACCAAAATCCTTCAACACGGCAGTATTTTTTTTATTCTTCAACACGGCAGCCAGCATTCACAACGCACTGGGCAGAACTACACGGCACAGAATTTCCCAGAACTAAACGGCAGAAAGAAATTTTCCCAGAACTACTACACGGCAGCCAGAAAACTTGTCTTCCATCCTCCGCTTAAAGAGGTCAGGTCCGGGCTGCTTCTATGTCTCTTTTTTCCTTTGCTTCTGCCTTCTTAAAATGAGTCAGTGACTGACAATTTGAAAATGTTTCAGGCTGACTTCCATTCCTGTTCTGTTCTACAAATTTCTTGCACCTGAAGGCTGAAGGTAAGTCTTGAATTGAATCAAATCATCAACATGAAATCTACCTCTGAACCTTTTTTTAATAGTGTTCTGCACTGTTATATAACTACAGAAACCAGCGAACCATTTGTAGTGTAACTAAATTAAATCTTCAAGAAACTGATTCAGAATTTAAATTCAGGGTTCTGTTAGTGACTGACTGACTGTGATGATTTTTTTTCCTTTAATTTAAATTCAGGGTTCTGTTAGTGACTGTGATGATTCTTTTCCTTTCATTCTTTTCTTTTATGTAAACTGTAGTTGTTCATTTTTCAACTATATAACTTGTAGGATGGGAAAGAGCAATAGAAAAGATCCAGCTTGGAAATATGGAAAGGAAGTTGTAAGTTCGGGAGATGAGAAGAAGACCTATCTTTATATTGAGTGCCAGTTTTGCAAGAAAACAATTACAGGAGGGGTCAAGCGCATGAAAGAACATTTAGCATGCACACATAAGAATGTAGCTCCATGTCCCAATGTTCCTGAAAATGTCAAAAAAGAGATTGAAGATTATATGAAGATGGGAACCATGAAAAAACAGCTTTCACAACAACAATTTGATGACATGGTACACCTCGGCAATTACTATGAGGGAGATGACAATAATAAAGCGCAAGATTCTACGAGGGGTATTAGGGGACCAATGGATAGATATATTACAAATATTGGTGATGAGGAAGAAACAGACAATCAAACTCCAAAGATGACTCCGAAAGAGCTACGCAGTAAAATCAGCTTGGATGTTGGTAGATTCTTTTTCGAAAATGCAATATCCTTCCACGTTGTAGCATCTCCTTCATTCGTTAACATGTGTCGGGCTATTGGTTCATACGGCAGAGGTTATAAGCCCCCTACTATACATGATCTAAGCTCTTGGATCTTAAAAAAGGAATTGGAAACTACCGAAAATATTGTTGAAGATATAAAGAAGACGTGGAACAAAACTGGAGTTTCTATTTTATCTGATGGTTGGTCTGACATGAGGAATAGAAGTTTGATTAATTTTGTAGTCAATAATCCACATGGAACTGTTTTTCTAAAATCTATTGATGCTTCAAATGCAATTAAGGATGCTAATCTGATGTTTAAGTTACTGGATGACGTTGTTGAAGAAGTTGGAGAAGAACATGTTGTTCAGGTTATAACTGATAATGCTAGTGCCTATAAAACAGCAGGACAGAAATTGATGGATAAAAGAAAACATTTATATTGGACTCCTTGTGCCGCACATTGTCTTGATTTAATGCTCGAAAAGCTTGGAGAGTTGCCACAACACAAGAATGCTTTGATGAAGGCGAAGAAGATAAGTAATTACATTTATAATCATCAATGGGTATTGGCATTAATGAGGAAAATTGCAAAGAAGGAGCTACTTCGACCTGGTGCTACTAGATTTGCTACCGCTTACTTGACTCTGCAGAGAATTTATGAATTGAAAAAACCACTACAAACTATGTTTACTTAAGAGGAATGGGTGAATTCAAGATGGGCAAACAAAGCAGAGGGGAAAGAAATAAAGAAGATCATATTGAGAGATAGTAATTTTTGGCCAAGCATTGCATATGCATTAAAGACCACAAATCCTTTGGTTACTGTACTAAGATTCGTAGATTCTGAAAAGATGCCTGCCATGGGATTTATTTATGGAGCTATGGATACTGCTAAAGAGGAGATAGCAAAAAATTTAGGCAATAAGGAAGCGGCGTATAAGGAGATTTGGGATATAATAGATGAAAAGTGGGAATATCAGCTGCACAGAGACTTGCATGCTGCTGCATATTATATGAATCCTCGTTTTCAATACGCGGATAATTTTTCTAAGAATCCTGAAGTCAAGGCGGGTCTATTTAAATGCATGGTGAGACTCATCCCTGATTAAAAAGATAGGGAGAAAGCAGATCTCCAATTGGATGACTTCCTAAACAAACATAATTTCTTTGGTCTCGAAAATGCAAAATCAACTTGCACCAAACGTTCTCCTGGTATGTATTAGGAGATATTAAATTTTATTTACCTCACTTTTTTATTATTTTCAATTTAAATCCAGCCTTCTTTTTATTTACATGTGATATTGACATATTGTTTATTATTTCATTATTATTTTGTTCTAGTTGCTTGGTGGACTCAATTTGGTGATGGAACTCCAGAATTGTCTCGATTTGTAATACGAGTTTTAAGTCTAACTTGTTCATCTTCTGAGTGTGAACGTAATTGGAGTACATTCAATCAAGTACATACCAAAAGAAGAAATCGCTTGACCACAACGAGGCTGAACACTTTAGTCTATATCTTGTATAATAAAAAGCTCAAAGCTCGACATACACGACTGAAGACACTCGAAGAGGATGATGATCATTTAACTATTGAGGAATTGCCATCTGATGATGAATGGATTGCCGATCAAGATCCTGAAGTTCAGTCAAGCATACTTGATCTAACTAATGATGATTCCAATGTAAATCTTTTTGATGTTGAAGGGGTTGAAAATTCTTCTCGAAGTTATCATACAAAAAGTCAACCGAATAAAAAACGCACTTTTTCACACAGAGGTATTCTTATAAATGTTAATTTGAAGTTTTCTGTTTTCTATTTTCTATTTATTTCTTTAGAAATTATATTAACACGTTTTATTTGAATTCACAGATAAGGGAAAAGCGCAATCACTACTAATTGACGAGGAAGATGATATGATAAATATTGACAGTGACGATGAAAATGATACCAGAGTTGGAGATGACAATGAACTAGAGGATCGTATGGATAGTGATGATAATGGAGACCTTTAGGATTTATATCTTACTACTATATTTCATTTTGGAGACTTTTATGCTTTTTTAATTTAAACACTATATTTAATTTTTATTGTTGGATTCATACAACTATTGATTTAATGGAGACCTTGAGTTTTTTTTTTTTTTGGTTGAGGCTTACGCCTCAAAACGTTTTGAGGCTTACGCCTCGCCTCGTGACAATAAAACGCCTCAGTACTTGTTTACGTTTTTTAAAACCATGGTAAGAACAACAAAAATTCGCAGATGAAAAAGTTGTTTTACAAGGTTCAATAAATTCTTAATTGTAATTTGAGGCATTAGTGTACAAACTGCCACGGCTTTGTTTAATTTTTTTATCTAAACAGTTTTTTTTCTTTTAAATACAAATATTAATAATATTAAAAATAATTATTATTTTGTTTTACAAATAAATAATTAATATCAACTTTAATTGTAAGGACATAAATATATTATTCTAAAGGAAAAAGCTAAACGTACAGAAAAATAACTTATAGAAGTTTTACAGAAACAAAAACTTCCAAAAATACCCCTTATACATAAATTACAACTAAAAGCCATTGCTAAAGAATAAAAGCTTCAATTTAGTCCCTAAAAAATTATAAACATAAAATTTAACCTTAGAAAATATTGTATCTTATGAGAAGTCCTAAAACTCATAGAATTAGCAAAATTTATAAAGAATTAAGATATAAATTAACTTTAAAAATTCTTAGAATTTACTAGCGAAGAATATAATAAATATAAAAGACAGTTAGAAGAATTAACTGAAAAAAATGGAAAATATAAAGATGAATACTAATCCATCATCCAGTTATAATATAAAACCAGAAAACTTTAGTAGTGATGAAGAATATGAAAAATGGCTTCCTCATCACCCAATACCTAATAAGGATGGTCTTAATCAATATAGGAAAACACAAAAAAAAATATACTGGAAATGTAAGAAAACAATCTGTAAAAGAAATAAATCCTATGAAATCTTAAAATGAACCAATCCACACAACAGGAATATGGTTAGATCTTGACTGTGTAGATAAACACAAAGCTATTGAAATATGGATAAAAGGTACAGATTTAGCTATACAATTTAATAAATGGGAAACATATACAGCCTTCAGATTTGTAGAACATACATTCAGAGGAATTGCAGCTGAATGGTGGAGAAAATTACCTGAAAATGTAAAAAGAAAAATAAAGTATGGAGAAGATACAATTGAAGCATTAGATAATAGAAATGTCTTGAATGAACAAAATATACAAGAAATATTAAAAAGACTTGAAAGAGCCTTAAGAACATAATTCTTAGGACATAGATTCAGTTCTGATGAAGAATCTAGAAAACAAGAAGAATATAATGCAGGAACAATAGCAATGGAGAATTTAAGAATATGTGATATGTGTGAATTAGATAGATATACGTATAGATTTGAAGAAATATATTACGTACTAAGCCAAGGAGATTACCAAAAAAATAAACCAATGTTAAGATCTTATTTTACAAAGTTACCATTCCCTTGGGGAATAAAGTTACTAAAAGAATATGAAAAAATATTACCAATATGAGAAGAAGAAGATATAAAAATAGATAGTCATGGAATTATGATTGAATTTACAAAGCGAATGATAAGTACTTGGTGTAGATAAGCTTTAGAAAATAAGAAAGCATACAAGATAAGAAAAAATTCTTTGTGTTGCTACAAAGATTTAGGTCAAATTGAACAATTTGGATATTACAAAAAGAAATATAAGTCATATAAGAAACATAAAAGAAAATTCAAAAATTATAAAAGGTTTAAAAAAAGAAATTTTAAACCAAATAAGAAATATTTTAAGAAAAGAAATTGGACTGCAAAGCCCAAACCAAAATATATCAAAAAAATGTAAATGTTTCATCTGTAATGAAGAATGACACATTGCCCCTCAATGTCCTAAAAAGAAAGATAGACAGAATGTAAAAACTCTTAGAATTTATGAAGAATTCAAATATGATAGTGATATAGAACCAATTGAATATTTTGAAGATTTAAGTAGTGAATGCAGTAACATTTATGAATTAAATACATCCTTATCAGAAGAAGATTCTGAAGAAATAGTGTATATGAATCAAGAAATAGACCAGGAAATAGAAATGGAAACAATTGAGGAAAATGAAGATTCAGTAGAAGGTATAAATCAAGAAATAACCTTTGATATCAAAAGATATAAATGAATAACTAATAAAATACTAGATTTATAAGATAAAGACGTATTTCATCAAGGATTCTTAGGAATACTACCAAGAGTAAATAAAACAATTGTAAGTGTGAATTATAGAGAAATACCTATTTATATAGAAGATATAATGGGAAAAACAAGAATTCATATAATCACAAAAGAATGGGTAAAACAAAAGTTATTCAAAATACCAGAAAATGTAAGAAGCAAATTGAAATGTATTGAGATAGGAGGAATACAAGTTATGGTAAAATGATACTTTAGAGAAGGTATGAATATACCAATAGAAATATATTGTATGGATAATAGAATCTTACAAGATCATGTAGATGCTCTATTAAGAACTATTGTAAGAAATCTAGTTTATCAAAAGATAATGTTCACAGTAAAACTAAACTATGCTATTTTAATAATTGATGAGAATATAGATCAAAGTTTCAATCTATACTATAGAATTGGAAACTTAAAAATGCCACAAAAAAATAAAGCTATTAGTATTAGCATAAAATCAATTTTTGCTTTTAGTACTAGCCATCATAACAATCTAAGGAAAATAACTGATAACATTATCATACATAAAGATTTTAGAGAATTGGCTGAATACATACCTCATAGAAAATATCAGGAACATGAAGTAACCATACCAGAACAGATAAAACTTGATTTTCACAAATAAACAAGAGAAATCAATTCTAAAGGAAAATTAATAAGAAGAAATAGTGTAAGTCTAGAAGGAGAAAATCTTATTGTAAGATTCTCTTCCAGACAAAACTCTAATACAAGCCAACTTAGAAAATTAAGTATTGTTGAACCATCAAGTTCGCAATATTATATCAAAACAAGATATATTAACCAAGAAGGATACAAGAAGAATCTTCTTGTCCTTATAGATACTGGAGTAGATAAAAGTCACGTAAATGTTAAATTTGTTAGCCATTTAATAGACTTTAGATTACCAGAACCATATATATTCAAAGATTATTTGGGAAATAATTTTGAAATAAAAAAAATATGTGAAATTCCCTCTTATATTCATAGGAGAGGATCAAAAAGAAATTACTAAAGAAATAATTCTATATAAAGATGAATTATATGGAGTCAATCGTTCACCTATAATGTTAGGAATGAACTTTCCTTGAAAAATTTAGTCCTTACAAAATTTATCAAGGATATTTAAAAATAACAGTTGATGATAATCCAATCATCATATCAAGAATAGATGAAAATATGAAATCATTGTTATCATAGAAAGAGTAATAAGTACCAATTCCATGAGTCCATATATTGAAGTTACACTCAATATAAGAAGTTATTGTAGAATTAAATTTCATGCTTATCTAGATACTGAAAGTACAATAAGCTTACCATCTGATTATTGGAAATATGATTCAAAAAAGGTTGTCACCGCTACAACAACAGGTGAAAACAAGGTAATATATAGCAAATATGCTACATAAGTATATTTTCTAATATCTTTTATAGAAGTATTTGTTGATACAATATATATGTCAACCACAATTGGATGTAATATTTTATTAGGACAAAACTTCCTACTAAAATATGCACTATTTACACAATATATTGATAGATATATGTTCACAACTCCTTGTGCACATAAGATATTTACACCAAAAATCACTAAAGCTATTAGCATAACATACAAAGAAATTAAACATCAGAGCTCCTCAACCCAGCGTGGCGGATGTTGGAGTACAGAAAAATTCAAACCAATTATAGTTTTGAAAATGACAACAGAAAATAAGTTAGAAAAATTGAAAAAAGAAATTTCTGAAACCTATTTGAAAATCCATTAGAAAAATGGAACACAAACAAGGTAAAAGCGAATATAGAATTAATTAATCCAGATACTATAGAAAGGATCAAACCAATGAGATATAATGTAGAAGACCAAAACGAATTTAAGGTCCAGATAAAAGAATTGCTAGAAGCCAAACTAATTCGGCCTAGTAAAAGCCCAAATAGCAGCCCAGCATTTATTGTTAGAAAATATAGTGAAATAAAAAGAGGAAAAGCCAGAATGGTGATTAATTATAAGAAACTAAATGAAGTTACTAAGTTTGATGGATATTACTTGCCTAATAAGGACACTCTTATTAAACAAGTACAAAATAAGAAGATATTTTCAAAATTTGATTGTAAGTTAGGTTTTTGGCAAATCGTACTTACAAAGGAAAGTAAACCACTAATTGCATTTAGTACCCCTAGTCCTTTAGGACAATATGAATGGAATGTAATGCCATTTGAGTTGAAGAATGCACCACAGATATTTCAAAGAAGAATGAATGAGGTAATCAAACCAATAACTCATTTTTGTATTGCTTATGTTGATGATTTACTTATTCATTCAAATGATATAAATGAACATATTGAACATCTTGAGAAATTTTGTTATATTATGAAAAAACATGGTATTACACTTTCTCAAAAGAAAGCTGAGATAGCCAAAACAGAAATAGAATTTCTTGGGTTATTCATAAAAGAAGGAGAATTGCAACTGCAATATCATATTGGTGAAAAACTTCAAGAATTTCCTGAAGAAATCAAAGATAAAAAACAGTTACAAATCTTCTTGGTATATTAAATTATGCTAAAGGATTCATTGAAAGTTGTGCTAAGTTAAAAAAAACTATTTTCTACCAAAATTAAGAAAAAATGTAATGTGGTCTTGGGAAGAACAAGATTGTGGGAATATAAGAAAGGTAAAAGAGGAATTAAGGGTTTTGCCTAAACTTGTAATTCCACGAGAAGAAGATTTCTTTATCCTTGAAACTAATGTTTCAGATAATTACTGGGGTGTAGTATTAAAGGTTAAAAAGAATTATAAGGAATATAAATGTGAAAAGAATTGTTCTTGTCTTGAGATACTTGCAGGATATACATCAGGAACATTCAAGAAAGTTGAAACAAGATATGAGACAAACAGGAAAGAACTCATTGCTGTGAAGCGAAGAGTACAAAAATATGAAGATTATTTATTACCAAAGAAGTTCTTGATTAGAATTGATAATACTCAAGTTAAAACATTTTTAAAAAATAATGTTGATCCATCTATTGCCAACAGATATATTATCAGGATTCAAATTTGGTTTTCTTTTTTCAAATTTGATATTGAATATATAAAAGGAAAAACTAACTTTCTTCCTGATTATCTTAGCAGGGATGGAGCTAGAACAATTAAAGACGAAAGTCTAAATTCTTGAAATAAAGGTTTCCTACTTGGAAGCACAAATGCAAAATATCCAAGATAGCCTTCGAGAAAAAAATAAAGCCCGTGAGGCAGAAGTAACTTGTACCAAGTCTAGTATCCCTTCACATGGACTTGTGAATACTAGCTCTCTTCCCGAAAATAAAGGGAAAGACAAGAAAACAATAGAAATCCCTTCACATGGAATACTCAAACCTATTGTTGGTAAAGAAGATATAAAAACTCCCACCAGGGATTTACAAGGTATCAAAATTAGCGATGGTAGCTGTTCATCAAGCCAAAAATTACCAAAGCTAACTATTGAAACTATTGATCCAAAGGATGTTGTCAAGATATGCCATGGAATGAAAATACCCAAAAAGAATAACTATGAAAAAGTGATATTCTTTCTTGTTATTTTTAATATTTTATCTGATTGGTATCTTGAAATAGGAAAGTGGATGAAAACTCTCCACTATGGAAGATACAACAAGATAAATTTTTATCCAGAAACACCAGCCAAATGGGTAAGAAATTGTTTTGAAATAGGAAATATACTATGTATATATCCTAGTGAAGATCTTAGAGAGATAGCTCAACTTCCGGTAGATGTCAGGAAAGCAATAAAGAGATATACAGAGGTTGTCAAAAGTACAAATATATATATATATATATCAGGTTCCACTCAGCACCGATGGAATGAGATCCTGTTCTTGAATATATGCAGTCATCGTTCCATGTTATAAAATTGGGAGTTACAAATCAACATTTTTTACCAGCCAATCAAAATGTTGTTAAAAATAGATATCAAGATATCATTAATATGATGCCCTATAGAAGAGCAAAAGAATACAAATAGATATTTGAACATGTAACTCAGTTAATTCTTGAGAAAGAAAAGATATAGATCTATCATTCTGAAAAATATATAATTTATTCTAATGCAAGAATTCCTACAAAGGACGAAGACATGTATCTTCTTGACAATTTACTATCCACTATAATCTCAAACCAAGTTAGTGGATCAGAAGATATATCAAAAGAACTATGCAAGATACTTTGGGATCACAGTAACCATCATTGTGAACATTGTGTTGTGGAAGATATGAATCAATGAGCATATCTCAATAGTGATGAATTCCCCGCGGAATTCTTTGATTCGAGGATGGAAAAGTAATGGAGCCAAGAAAGTGAACATTTATCACTACTTTAATAAAACACTTTATTAAAGAAAAACGGTGGTCACTAAGAGACAGAAGGTAATGGAGAAATGTCAAAATCCAACTCAAAAGATAAGGTCACCTAACACTACCCAACAAAGGAAGGTGGAAGACAAATGGAAGACACCCTTGAAGATAAGATTGCTTTTCACTACCTAACAAAAGATAGTGGAAGGATAGCTGTAAAGATAAGATTCCTTATCACTAAAGGAATGACTCAAGACCTCTATAAAAGGAGGAGAAGTATTTTGAAGAAGGCATCGAATTCGAGTTAGACATCTCAAAAAACCTTGAAGAAAACACATCTTAAGTTATCTTCTTTGTAATCTGTTTACACTACTTGTATTCAGAAATATTGTTAGATAGCTTGAAGATAGAAAAACTTGTAATAAGGTAATCACTTATGGAGTTCTAAACTTCATAAGGTGAGTACCAAATGTATGTAAATATAGTGTGTAAGCATGTACTATTTCAGTTTATGAATATAAAGATGAAGTTTTTATGTTCAACAAAGCTTTCATAAAAGGATTTCGTTAAGTTTCTCATGATTCCTCGGCAGTACAGATAAAGATTTTCAAAACATTGTTTTTGAATGGATGTTAGTCATACCAAAGTGCCCGTCTTTGATTAATGTTTTAGGGGAAAAGACAGATTTCTAACAAAATTGTAGCACCTTGTGTGTGAGTTTATCTTTTAAAATTTCGTTCCAAGTAAGAACTTGTTTCTGAAAAGAGTTTGAATAGAGGTGAAAACAGAGACTCTGGATACTGTGAGATAGCGTCTATAGAAACACGACTAGTTCTCTAGAATGAGAAATGCAACCTTAATTGAAAAACCTTTAGCGGAAGCAATTGTGGATCCAAATGATTTCAAAACATTTTAAATATTCATTTGATTCAGAAGATTGATTAAGTACATGCAAAGCAACTACAAAGACATACTGGAGGGAAAGCCTAGTTATTTTCATTGATTACTGTAAGTCATTTACATGCTTTTATATGCTTATCTTTACATGCTTATGTTTTGATTATTATTAATTTACATGAACACTTCACAAGCATCCACATCTAATAATGATAACCTTAAACTATATTTAAATAATATAGATATTTCATTTTTACTAAGATTAGTTAAAAAATTTGAAAAAGTATTTCCTGCTGGCCAAAAAAAACTTGAAAAAATATATTTTGATATAGATTATGCTTGCAAACATAATATAGGATTTGATCCTATAGGAACTAGTAGAGAAATAAAGAAAGTAGAAGATATCATAATTGAATATAAAGATATAGAAGAAGAAGTTTCAGAAGAAATTGTACTTGGATATATAACTAAAAGAGATCAACAAAAAACCTTTGAAAAATTAATAAAATATAGAGAATATCTAGAACAAATTGAAAAGTTTAAGAAAATATTATATAATCCTGATTAAGATTTATAAACCACGAAGAAAGAGAAGAATTCGAAAGATCTAGGAGGATTCAAGATAATACTAGTGAATTAAGATCTAGACAAGTTAGAATACTCCTTGAAGAACTTAGAAGAGAAGAAAATCAAGAAATGTGGGACAAAATAAGAACAACTATAAAATATCACCAATTTGAGCAACAACAATACTTGATTTGTTTACAAGAAAATACTGAATTAAGATTCCCAAGTTTTAGTTCTAAGAACTTACGACCCAAATAGAAGGATCGAAGGAAATAATTCTGAAAGACCTAACAACTAAAAAATATAGGATATATTTTGCAAATATAGAAAGAAAGGGTAAAATAGTATTTTTATAGAATCAATTTTTTATTATTAAAAATCCTTGTGAGTATCTGGTAAAGATCTGGTAAAATCCTTCTGATAGTGTAGCATGATCCTATCCTAAATCATATAGCAAGACGATTATTATATAGTGTTGGTCATACTAATTGATGACCTAATTAATCACGCAATAAATCACGTGATTGATTAATTAAATTCTTGACTATTCCATTAAATGCACGCATGATTCTATATATAAATCTTATGTATTTATGCACTCAATTTTCTTATGTGTATTGCTTGATTGATTTGAGCGTCGAAAAACCTCCATTAGACAATCCTTATATATATAGTTTCATCGCTATATTTTTTTGAATAATAAAATAATACTATACCTGATGTCATTACAATAACGATTTTCAAACAATTTAATATACTAGAGGAATTTGCACCCCCATATCACTTTTGGCTTTGCATTTTAAAAAAGTCACTTTTTAAAAATCTTTGAAAACATGTTATTTTTGCTCCTCAAGAAAATTTAAATACCCTACACGTCCTTAATTAAATGAGATTTAACTATATGAAAAAGTTGTACAAAAAAGAGAAAATTATTTCACATCCAATTAATTCAAATATCCCATGAAACACACCCAACCCAATCCACACCTCGCCGTCACTTCTTTCTAAAACTAACCCAAAAACAAAATTCAGAGTAATTCGAAAAATTTGGAAGAAGAACAATTCCCTATGTGATAAAGAACAAATCCTCATTCGTTTCTCTCACGACCTTCTCGTTTGTCTTTCTATCTCAAAATCTCATACCGAAAATGTAAACGGCACTAGAAAGAAAACCCTACACGTCTCTCTCTCTTTCTCTCTTAAGTCACACTCAAACACTCACTCTCACTCTGTATTTCATGTTCTGCTGGTTCTTCTACTTTCGCTAAGAATTTTCCCTCTATCTATAAGGTAAAATTCGATTTCATTTTTATTTTTTTACGCCCATATGTGGGTAGGATGTAGTGGATTTGTGGTTTGTGGTATGACTAATATTGTGGTAATTTGGAATTTTAGATTTATATTGGTGTTTGTGTTTTCAATTTGAAGATATGGGTATTTTTTTCATATACATGTTTGTGGGGTTAATTACCCCAATAGTCATTAAACTTTGGTCAAAGTTTCCACCAGGTCACTGAACTTTCGAAAAATTACCTCATTGGTCACTGAACTTTAAAAATCACCTCATTGGTCACTAAACTTTGCAAAATGTTTCACAAATGGTCACTGAACCTAGTGACTATTTGGGAAACTTTTTGCAAAGTTCAGTGACCCCGTAGAAATCTTTTGCAAAGTTCAGTGACCAATGTGGTGATTTTTCGAAAGTTCAGTGACTAACCACGTAGTTTTTAAAGTTCAGTGACTATTGAGGTAATTAAACTTGAAAATAAGTTGGGAGAAATTTTACAATAAAAATTTTACGTCCAAAAAAATCATACCTCATGTAATTTTGCATTCAAAAATTTACATGGGATATGACTTTTTCGGATGTAAAATTTCGAAATTTTTTCATGTCATATTCCATAAAATGATGAAAATTATATTGAGAAATTTGAATGCACAAATTTGATGTTGACTCTAAAGCACACAAAGTAAACGATAAGGTATTAAACTATACAATAAATAAAATTTACAAGTAAACGCTCTAATGGGTCCAAGCTCGTTAGTTTTTTATCTGTTATTATATTATTGTCCTTGTGTAGCTTATCGCTTGAAATAGGCAGCGCATGTCTCAATGAGATTTTACTATGGGCCATGTTAAAGTACGCGTGCAAATAAAGAATTGTTCCCTCATTTCATTTTTCATCCTATACTAATCGATATAATCTGGATACATTTTTCGAATGAGAACAAAATGTGAGTAGTGGAGTGAACATATCAAAAAGCAAAAAAATTAATCCAACATCAGAATTGCTTGTTATTGAGCTAAATTTGAGAATGAAAGAACAATGCGATCATTAAGAATAGCAAGTATTCTTCTATTTGCTTTGTGTCGAAATCAGTTAGAGAAACACCATTTGTGTGTGGCTTTACAATAAGCCGTAGAAAATAATATGTTCACCTATTATATATTATTTTTGGAATGATTTGAGGAGTAATTCTTTGAAAAACCAGTATTAATTTTTGGGCATGATGAAATTATTCTACGTCGTACATTTGAAGATTCTTTTGATTGAGCATAAATCGCTCAGCGACACTTATTTTCTAGCTCACAACTACCAACATCAGCAGTATCCATAATACAAATAACTCAATACAATAAAAATAAAATAAAATGTTAGAAGACAGCAAAACTAAAATTCGTCTAAGAATTGTACACTCCGGTAAATTTGTTAACAAAGAATACACTGATTTTTTGAACACACAATTCAGTAAAATATATGTCATTCGTTTGAATATATGTCTAAAGGTTGCAAGCGGAGACATGTGGACTTAAAAAATGTATTAATATTTATATACACCCAATACAATTCTCATAATTTGGGGACCTGAGAAACCTGAGGGCATTCGGCAACAAATCAAAAAACAAACCATTTACCTTCTAAAAGAATTTCAAGAATCAATATAACCTAGAGAAAGTCCCATAGGAAAAATCTCATTCCTTTCTAATCTAATCTATATACAGTTTATCTTGAGTATCCTTTTCAATTTCCTTTCCAAGCTTCAATAGAACTTTCATTTGTTGCAGCAAAACTGAAATTTGCCCATTCCGTCAAATAAAAAACCAGCCTCAAGCCAAAAAATAAAAAAAATTGAATGTTAGCCCCAATCCCTAAAATCTAAAATCCGGAACCATAAAACTCAAAACTAATTAGTCAGACAGAATTCGTGTTTTAAGATCTCACTCTTCGAAGAGTTGCAGAGAAAATGTCAAACGTGAATAGAGTTGGTGGGAAAAATAGTTGGAATGAATTTTCGTTACTTTCAAATGATCACAGCTTACACTTATATATACAATCAGCTAACTAAGTCACGCCTATTCTATGATGAATTATTTATACAATGACATAAATAACCTTGGCTAAAATGAGCTTAACACTCCCCCGCAAGATGAGGAGTATATATTCAAAACTCCCATATTGTACAACAAGGTTTTAAACTGCGTTCCACCTAGAGGTTTAGTCAATAAGTTTGCAACTTGGTTCTGTGAAGCTGTGTATAGCATTTTTACTTCACCTGCTTGAACCTTATCTCTCACCAAATGACAGTATATTTCGATGTGCTTGGTCCTCTCGTGAAACACAGGGTGTTAGCTATGTGAATAGCGGAATGGTTGTCACAAAACAGCAAAGATGGCTTGCTTTGTTCAACACCTAAGTCATTCAACAGGTTCTTTAGCCAGCTTATTTCATAAACAGCACCTGCCATATATCTATATTCCGCTTCAGCAGAAGACCTTGAAACGATATGCTGCTTTTTAGATTTCCACGATATCAGTGAGTTACCCAAGAAGATACAATACCCAGTGATGGATCTTCTAGTGTCTGAGCAAGCTGCCCAGTCAACATCGTAATAGCCTTTCAAATGTAAGTCAAGTCTGCTTCCAAAGAACAGACATTGTCCTGGTGTTTTCTTTAAATACCTTAGAACATGGTGAGCTGCTTCCATGTGAGGCTGCTTTGGTAACTGTAAATATTGGCTCAATACTTGTACAACATAAGCTAGATCAAGCCTCGTTATAGTAAGGTAGAGTAATCTTTCAACCAGCCTTCTATACTCACTAGCATCCAGTACATTGTCCCCTTCATGTTTACTCAATTTCAAATTATGTGGTAACGGATTAGAGGCTGGTTTAGCTCCCAAGTAACCTGCATCTGATAGGACCTCTAAGGCATACTTTCTTTAGCATACTGAAATGCCCTTTTCAGCTCTTGCAATTTCAAGACCAAGGAAAAATTTGAGAATCCCTAAGTCTTGCAGCTTGAATTGCTCATTAAGCTTCTTTTTAAACTGATCAATGTATAGCAAATCATTCCCACCAATTATGATGTCGTCTACATAGACCAACACGCCAGTGAATGAGCAACCATTCCTTTTGCTAAACAAAGAATAATCTTCTTTTGATTGTTAAAGCCTAGTGATAAAATGTAAGATGTAAGCTTAGCATTCCACTGCCTGGGGGCCTGTTTAAGGCCATATATAGATTTGTTTAGCTTACAAACTAAACGTTTAGCTTACCTCTTCATCCAAATCACCATGGAGAAAGGCATTATTGATATCTAACTGATGTAGATGTCACTGTAATTGAGTTGCCACAGCCAACAAGGTTTTAACAATCACTAACTTAGCAACAGGTGAGAAAGTCTCTTCGTAATCCAAACCTGATTGCTGAGTGAAACCTTTGGCAACTAAACGAGCCTTTTTCCTCTCTTCAGTGCCATTGATCGAAGTTTAACTTTGTACACCCATTTACAAGCTACATGTGTCTTATGATCAGAGAGTTTAACAACATCCCAAGTGTGATTCGAAACAAGGGCTTGATACTCCAACTCCATAGTAGTGCACTACTCTAGATGCTTGGATACGTCATTATATGACTTTGGTTCAAATATAGTAGACAAAGCCAAAGCATAATGCTTATAGGCAGTTGATAGCCTGGTATAATACAAATAATTTGAGATGGGATATTGCTTACCTGCAGCATGACCTTTTTCCATAAAAACTGATTGGGAGATAGGCTCTTGAGAAACAAGATTGCAGTGATAATCCAGGAGGTAAAATGGTGGTTTAGTAATCCTTTTGGATCTTCGAATAGAGATAGGAGGTAAAGAAGAGGAAGAGATTATAGAAGGGGTGATTCTTGGAAACTGGGTAGAATTGAAGTTGTTTGAAGCAGATATAGATACATCATGTGAATCAAGATATAAGGATGAATTAGGAGCGTCATGGTATGCAAGGAACTGAGATGAGAAGAGCTTTTGATTAGATTGGGAAGAGTCTTTAGAACGTGATAATGATTGAGGAAAAGACAGGTGCTGGAAAGGAAAGATATCTTCATGAAAAATGACATCTCTGGAATAAAACGTTGTATTGGTATGAAGATTGTAGAGTTTATAAGCCTTTATATTGTATAGATAACCAATGAAGATACAAGGGGTGGCTCTAGGATCAAATTTCGATCTGTTTCTTTTCAAGGTAGCAGCATAACAGAGGCAGCCAAATACCCTTAGATGAATGTATGAAGGTGCAGCCTGAAATAACATTTCATATGGTGTTTTTTCAGCAAATAGGGAAGTAGGGGTTTTGTTTATAAGATGAGTGGCGGTGAGAATGCAATCACCCCAGAATTTATGTGGGAGACTGGCTTGGAATTTTATGGCTCTGGCTACATTTAAGAGATGCTGATGTTTCTTCTCTACTATCTCGTTTTGCTGTAGAGTTTCTACACAGCTAATTTGGTGTAAAATGCCTTTGGAATGAAAGAAATTGGTCATTAGAAACTCAACCCCATTGTCAGATCTTAATGTCTTTATGTTACTTTAGAAATGTGTTTGAATTAAAGAGTAAAAGGATTGAATGATGGATCTGGTTTGAGATTTATTCCTCATCAAATAAGTCCATCTTACTCTACTATAGTCATCTACTATAGTGAGAAAATATTTAGAATCATTCAAGGTAGGAGTGGAATAGGGGCCCCATATATCACAGTGGATGATGTCAAAAGGCTTTCAAGCCCGTGTTTCACTATGGGGAAAAGCTAGTCGATATTGTTTAGCTAAGGGACAAATAGAACAGTGTAGGATTTTATTGAACTTAATATCAAGAACATATCTGTGAAAGGCAGACAATTTTGAATTAGGTACATAACCTAATCTATAATGCCATATATCAATTTTGCTTCTAACATTGCTGACATTTAAGGAATTACAAGAAATAGCAGTAAATTTATTACAATGAAGATTGTAAACTGGACTGCAACATGATATAACAGATTTGACAGAGTATTTAGATGACTGATGAGAATTGATGAGTGGCTTGCTGTAGGAGTTGGGATTTTTCTGATGATCAGGTAACTGGAAATGGTACAATCCATTCTCAAGGTTGCCTATCCCAATCGTCCTCCATGTAGAAAGATCCTGCACAAGGCAAGTGTGATGCATAAAGATCAGGAAGCAGTTATGTTTGAGAACCAAATTGCTTGCATAAATGAGATTAAACTTGAATGATGGCACCACAAGAACATCAGTTAAAATTAATTCATTGAACAACTTCAATATGCCAACACTTGTAACAGTAACTTGATCTCCATTAGGTAGCCTAACAAATGCATTAGCCTCAGCTGTGACTTCAATTAAGTACTTGCTGGAGCATACCATGTGTTCAGATGCTCCAGTATCAATAATCCACTTAACATCATTTTCATCATCATTAAAACAAAAATGATTACCTGAGAATGTAGATTATTCAGGAATGGCTGATGAAGCCAATGATGTGTCATGTGATTTAGAATTACTAGTGGATAACTGTGCTTGCAATTGAGGAACGAGCATAGCCAAAAGTTGTTAGCACTGATCTGGTATAAAAGGCACATCTGATTGGTGGCTAGTAGTCTTAGATCTCCTATCAACAACAACTCCAGCAATAGGTGATTTTCCTCTAGCAAATTTATGCCACTGTGGATAACCAACTAGCTTCCAACACTTTCCTTTAATGTGGCCAAGCAATCCACAGTGACTACACATAGGCTTATCCTTCCTCTAAAATGAACTGAATGAGTTATACCTCTGATTAGCACCTGATCCACTCTTCATTCTACTGGTAAATGCAGTAGCCACGAA
The DNA here is from genome assembly GCA_019097785.1 of Fraxinus excelsior. NCBI lineage: Eukaryota > Viridiplantae > Streptophyta > Magnoliopsida > Lamiales > Oleaceae > Fraxinus > Fraxinus excelsior. The sequence goes on along the minus strand of CM032624.1, from coordinate 32,890,005 downwards.
ATGTTGTTGTTTCTTAGCAGTGACATCCTGTTACCTCTCATCTTGTAATATGAGGGCAAACACTTTGTTTAATGATGGTAAAGGATCCATCAATAGTACTTGGCTTCTAACAGCAGAATATTGATCATCTAACCCCATGAGAAATTCCATAACCCGATCTTCTATAATTCATGATTATAGCAATTGTTGTTAACTTCTGGCCGATAATTGTCTAATTCTTCCCAAAGTCCTTTGAATCTGTTAAAATAGGAAGTAACAGATCCATTCTCCTGTGAAATCGAAACAATCTGCTTCTTCAATTCATAGATGCGTGTGTCATTTCCCTAACTATACCGATCTCGAAGTTCGATCCAGATCTCCTTCGCAGAATCTTTATGCATTACACTATGATAGAGCTCCTTAGGAATAGAATTTATGATCCAGGCAAAAACTACATGATTACACCTTATCCACGCACTGAACATAGGATCATCTTTGTTCGGTTTACTTATAGTTCCATCAATGAAACATTCTTCGTTTTTAATACTCAACGCCATAACCATAGCTCGAATCCATGTTGAGTAGTTGTTTTCATTGAGAACAACAGATATGATCTGCATACCAGTGTTATCTCCATAGTGAAGATAATATAGACTTGCAGGATCAGAAATCAACCAACTGAGAAGAGAGTTATTATCTCCTGTCGCCATTTCACCAACAAGCAAATCGCCAGATGAATTCGTGTGATTACACTGACTTTTTAGATCTATTGCAACATTTGAGTCTACTGTCATTGTGTGAAAGCTACAATAGATCGCTCTGATACCATGAATAGTTACAGAGAAAATGTTATGTGAAGAAGAGAGTTGGCAGGAAAAATAGTTGGAATGAATTTTCATTACTTTCAAATGATCACATCTTACACTTATATATATATACAATTAGCTAACTAAGTCACGCCTATTCTATGATGAATTATTTATACAATGACATAAATAACCTTGGCTAAAATGAGCTTAACACTCTTCAATTTATAATTAACTTGCTGCTCTTGGAGAGCTGTAAATTTACCAACTATAATATCAATTCTCGTATATCTTCTTTGAATCCAATGGAAGGGGAAAACAAATCACAGGGAAAAAACGAATTGAATTGAAACAAACCAAAATGTGTGGATACCGTTTCCTGCGTGAGAGATAGAGACTGCGGAATAAGGTTGAAGGAATGGAAGAAAGATACTGTTTAGAGAAAAAGAGAGGAGAAGAAGAAAAAAATAGGGAAGAAAAAAAAGAAACCTAATTATGTTGATCAGAAATTGCAACACGTGACAGAATGAACAGCGCTTAATTCTTTGAGCTCTTCAATAGGTACAGGGTTTTTTTGCCAAACATTTGCCAGAATACTAACAATAGGGGGGTGGGTGGTTTTTTTTTTTTTTTGGAATATAAAACTCACATGGAGCCCACCTCCATGTGAGATAACATTTGAATTCCTGTAAAAAATTTGTAAAAAAAATCCGTACTCAAACATTTTTTTCTAATTCTTTGCCTCTTTATATTGTAGTGATGTAGATATCATTTTATTTCATTTGGGCCCATATATATATATATATAATACACTTAGTTTTTGTTTTATATTTAGTTTGTACATTGGCACATTTAATGTTAATTTCATGTGAAATGGTTATTAAAATAATTACTAGCATAAATAATAACTATTAAAAGTACTCTTTTACTTAATATACGATTTTTTATTTAATTATATTATTTTCAGCTTGACCCCGGTTCAACTCTTTGACCCTCTCTCTTTTCCATGTCAATGTTCAGGTCGATTTTCAAAATATTGATTGTTCCACACCACGATGTTACTGTTAAGCACGGACCTCTCGAGTTAGTTCGAGACAATGAGGAGGAAAATTCATTTATATATCAGAATCTAATTATTTTATCCAATCAAAAACACGAGTGGTGTGGGAACTTACAGGCTGGATTGAGTACACATTCTCTAATTCTTTGTTCGTTGTACCATAGTCTCGAGCATCGTTGGAATTTATAAAGTTCGATTATTGAACTTGTATGATTTTTGTTTTTAATATCTTGACCTTAAGTTCGTGATTTATTTGTTGTAGACCTTAAGTGTAGCATGAGGACTAGCTTTAAAGGGCATGAACGAGTCCCATAAAAATATTGGGCTTATAAATTCTATCGACCATCGAGATAAAAAGGATTGCGAAACTCAAGGTTGAGTGTAACCTTCTTCGGAAGAAGCATGAAGAAGCCAAGTCTGAACTTAAAAATTCTCGTGACAAGCTTGGGTTCATAAAAGACAAAGCTGGAGAGACGAAGCTCGAGGAGAGATGAAGCTCGAGCTCGTGATAAAAAGAAAAAGAGTTTGAGGTGACGCTTGAAGAGACTCAAAGAAAGGCGGTCGAGGAGTTTAAAGGGTTTGAGGAGTTTAGCGCTTTGAAGGGAGATTATGCCATGGGTTCATACTAAGTTGCTTTCAAGCAAGTTCAATCATTTCTTCGTTCTAAGATGTCTGATGTTCAATCGGACGACCTAAAGACAATTCATGAGCTCATTGGTAGCCTCGAGCTCTAAGAATCTAAAGACGATGTGCTTGATGTCGAGGTTGAGTACGGCCTCAAGGATTCTAATAGGCCCGCGAATCCCACAATTTAGAATAGGACCCCTCGAGCTCCCCCTTTGTATTGAAGAAATTTATTTTTAGGGTGAATAGCACAAACGTCACTACCTTTTATTGTCATTGTGCAAAATGTCCATATCTTTATTTTTTGGCATTTCTCCCTTACCTTCCACTTTTTATGGCGCAAAAGGTCCTTTTCAACAATTTTCCAAATAAAATTACAATTTTACCCTCATATTCAAATGAAACAAAAAGAAAATAAAATAAAAAATAAAAAAGTAATTGCAACCATACTCCCAATATTTTAAAAAATTACAAACGAATCCTAAATAAATTAGAAAAAAAAATCATCTCCATCTCCGCCCAAACATGTACCAACCTTGTAAAAAACTCTCCACCCAATGTCACTGCCTCATCCACCACCACTGCCACTGCGCCTATTCCCTCCGTCCCAAACACGTCCATTTTCCCTTGCTTCCTCTCGAAAATGTAGAAGGGGCATTTTCGACATTCACAAGACATACTCGTGAAAAATAGCTAGTGGATCTATTTTTCAAAAGAATAAAGGTACACTCAACGATAATATTGGAAGTTACCAGTCACGGAGAAGAGAAAGGCAAGAAGAAATCGAATAAGCTCATTTTCGGGAGGAAGCAAGGGAAAATGGATGTGTTTGGGACAGAAAACGGAAGGGGAATTGGAAATAGGCGCAGTGGCAATGATGGTAGAGGAGGCGGTGGCATTGGGTGGAGAGTTTCTTGCAAGGCTAGAACATGTTTGGGAGGAGATGGAGAAATGAATTTTGTTTTTCTAATTTATTTAGAATTCATTTGTACGTTTTTAAAAAATATTAGTTTTTTTATTTTTTCTTTTATTTTTTTTTTTCATTTGAATATGGGGTAAAATCGTTATTTTATTTGAAAATTGTTGAAAATGACCTTTTACGCAATGAAAGGTGAAAGGTATGGGTGAAAATATCAAAAAAATGAAAGGTATGGACGTTTTGCACAATGACATTAAAAGGGATGGACGTTTTGTGATATTTACACTTATTTTTATTAATGCCAAGTGTATTTCTCGAACACTATGCTTTATTTTTTTCTCTTATACATGTCAAGCGTTTATCTTGATGTTGGCAATGAAAACCTAATGTAGTTTAATTAACAAAACTTGATGTCAAGATAACAAACTCGACGTTTAACAATTATGCCCAGGGCATACATTGCTTGCATAAAACCCACCCACACCCAGTTACCATTAAAAAAAAAAAACCTTAATACAAAAATTTACCCTCAAAAAACAGAAAGGCCATCCCACCCCAATCAAAATTCTAGATTAATCACAGATGATTACATTTTCAAAAACAAGCTATCCCTAGAATGAATAACTTGGTTGATATAAAAACAATTCACGGCATGGTGCTCTTTCAACCTATTGAAATCACTGGTTAGACATATAATATTTTCTGATCAAATTAAAAGCGTCAAAATTTACATTTCTAGTAAATAAAACAATTCAATATAAAATACTTTGACGGGAAGTTGAATGAAACGATAATGTAAAATATAAAAACCTCGGAAAACAGTGCAATTGTTATTTGTATGTGTTAAAGGAGAAAACAAAGAGACTAGCATCAAAATGGAGAAAGCACATAAGTGGATTAATATATAGATATAGAGAATAATATATACATAGTGTAGAGAAGCAGAGGAGTTGTTACGCCTCGCCTCCGAGGCTTGAAATAAAAGTGTCATGTAGTAAGCCACGAAGGCAGAAAGTCAACGAGAAAATCAAAGGAAGAACCACGAGGTCAAAGTTTGAAGAAATCAGATAAAATCGAATCCCTTTCTTCTAAAGGCCAAAATCCATATTGAGCCAATACCTCCAGGACGAAGCGCTACAACTTAAGCTAAGGCTTTCCACTTAGAGAACTACTTTAAAGGTCTCTCTGCTCTCAAACCTATCCGAAGTTCATAAAGTTGGTGTTGTCCCTTTCGATAGATTTGAAGATCCCTTAGAAGTTTCTTAGTGTGTCGGCCTATTGTATAGGGCGGCAAGCCATTTATCAATGTATTAATTGTATAAATAGACAATGATGTGAAGCCTCAATTAGGGAGATGAGGTCACGTTGTCCTAACCTACGATTACCACGTCGGCCAATGCAATATAAATAGGTTCTCTTTGTAGCTAAAAGGGGGTTGGGTTTTTTGGTTGGAAAATTGATAATTGAAACTTGAAATATACTCGAACTCTTGAGTGAAATATAAAAACACTGCGCTTACTTTCGATCTTTTTTACATGTTTACAAGCTAAAAGTCTCAATATACAAAACAACAACTTATATACGTATTTCATCGATCCTTCCACATATTCATGTTTGTTGTTGCATATATTAATTTGGTTTCTGCCTGGTGATCATTGTTAGCGCGATCGCTTTTGTTCTATCCGCTAGAGCTTAAATAGTTTTATCTTTCGTCGTAAAGTACCTTCCGCATCCATTTCCTCGCTATCGCCGTTGTTCCAATTGGAACACACCGAAATCGTACTTGACTTGGAACGAGTGGGTCCGACATCTTTTGAACTCATTTTTTGAGATCAACAAATTGGTGCTATCTGTGGAAAACCTATATTTAACCACGAAAGCACTTGTGGGAAAAGGGTAACTGGAAATAATTTGGTGAGAAAGTTACAAACCTTGAAAAAGGGATGTTCTTGAAGAAAGGACCATTAGAAACTTCTAACCCTTGGAAAATGAGATTTATTGAGGAAATAACCGTTGGAGAAACCTAAGATTTCACACTTATTGAATCCTCGAAGGAAATTTGGTTAAGGAAAGTGTTTATGAAAAATGAGCTCAAATGATGAGAGTGCCCCTTGAAGAACAAGGGAACACCCTGAAGAAGAGGAACCCTCACGAGCTACCGCTGCTGCTCGTCCACGACCCCACAACATAGGCAATGAGGGTCCATAGGCGAAAGCAGAGTCGCAGCTATACTAGGAGGCCTCATTCCAAAGGAAGTAAGAACTCACTAGTTGAGCCCAAACATTAGGGACGAGCTAGGTGGGGGCCATCCCGTAAAACCTAAGAGAAAACCCACCAGTCAAAGATGATTGCATATAAACAAACAGTCATAAACAACTCCATCAAAGTAAAAATCAACTTAACTCAAGCAGATAAATATGGAATGAGCAAGAGAAAACCGAGTGTGTTTTTTTTAAGTGTAAAGAGCTGCATCATCCTTAACGAATTACAAGAGTTGTCAATTTATAGAGTTCATGTTGATGTGATAGTCATTCTATCAGAATCACGTGGCCTCATCTCCAAGGTTGAAACCTCACATCACTTCGTCTGACATACATTTAATATATGGACAACGGGTCGGCCGCCCTACATTCTAGGTTGACAATCCTAACATTCATTAATATAATCGTTACATTAATCATTCATGGAAATTATCGTAGATCCATTCAAAGAAAGCAAGTGCTTCAACCTAAAAGAGAGCTTTGGACGGGAAGGATGCTTCAACCTAAAAGAGGTTCGAGTAGAGATAGGGCTTCGTCCACGTAAGAGTTTCGGAACAATGAGATCAGCTTCTTCTTTGACTTCTTTATTTTGGCCAATTGGGTCTTTTTTTATTTTACCAGATTTGACTGAATGTCTCCATGTGGACTGCAGTGTGGCTTCCACTAGGTGCTTCGGTTGCGAGGCGTAACAAATACTACATTTCATGTATATAGCAACAAGAAGACATTTCATGTAATCACATAAGAGGACCTTATTATAATACAAGTCTTTTGCAACGTAGTTGAGCCGTTACTTATATTTTTCCTTGCCTATTCTAACATTCAACTCTTCGCATCACAGTACTTCATATCTAGGTCAGCGTCTACATAAACCACTTGTCTGTATGTTAATCATTACTATGTCTCCTTATAACTTGGACAATTTTTGGTCATCCAGGGGCTAAAGTACTTAAAATAGGGTTCATGGATGACATAGGGTAATGGCAATGACACTAGGGAACTAACACAAAGAACACGTGGAGAAGTTAGAATGCTAAAATTGATAGAAAGATCTCCACGGAGCATATAATACACCATTAGAAACCCTATAGAGTCAGCTGCCCATCGCATTTTACGAAACTAAGTCTAGAGTTTTCTACTAAGAATTATGCATGTTTCCGTTTGGTTTGTGCTACCTAACACAAAGACGTCATCCACTAATCGAGGTCAATTCTATCCTCAATGGGGTCTCTTATTATCTCTTTTTAATTCTTCGAATGTAGCTTATGGTACATGGATTATTTTTACTCTATTTACTAACTTGTAGGTGTTTAATACTTAGTTTAGAACAACTTCATAGGGGACACCCATCGAAGAAATGCACCAGCTCAAGCACGCTTAACTTTAACATTTTAATAGAATCTCGTGTGTTTATATTAAATTGATCTCAACTAAAGCTTGTATTTGCATTAATCAATAATAGGGTGTCAACTCAGGTAACAACTTGTTAAAATTTGTTTAATCTACCTTCTCTTAAAAGAGAGGCTTTAGGATCACTATTCATTTGCATTTTTCACTCACAGATTACTGTTCCATATGTGGACAAAAAATAAAAAATAAAAAAATTGGCAGTCTATGTTGACTTAATTGATACCAGTATTTATCAAAAAAAAAAAAACTTGCAAACCGACTCAGTGAGGAGAAACCATCAATTGTAGTAGATATTTTATAAATATCACGTACTGGAGAGGCAAACAAATTCCTGGTATATCTTCTAATTCATTCTTCCTTTCAAATCTTCTGACTTCTGACTGTATCTCTCTCGCCTTGAAGCTGCAAAACAATCTCCATGGGTAAGGTTCATATTGTAATTGTAATGGTTTTATCATTTACGAGTGAGTATTTACACTGAGAATTGAAATAAATAATTTTTCGTTTGTATATTTGTTGAGCAAAATTTGGTGATGAATCATTGTTTACAGGATGACTTTTGATAACTCTGTTGAAACTACCCAGCATGTTGGATAGAACTTTTTTCAACCTGCAGTTTTTCTCCAGTATATAATGATTACCAGCATCTTCAGGAGTCCCTGAATTCTTAGAAACATGATGGTGGCTCATAAGATACACTTTTTTCAGCTTGATTTTCCTTCTTGGACTAAACCTTTAAACTTTACATTGTTTAGCTATTTGTTTTTTAATTTTATGTTCATTTCGAGTTTCGTTAATTGCATATTTTTTTCTAACAGATAAAGGAATATATGGCTGTATAAATTTATTATTTGAGTTTCAAGAATGATTAAAGAGTGCAATCTTAAAAAAAAAGAATGTAAAAAAACTGAAGAATGTAAATAAAAAAAAACAAAAAAAAACTTATGCGAAGCAACGCTCCAAAATGTGCGAAGCATGCTCCGTGTGATGCGGAGCATTGCTTTGCATGATGCGAAGCCTTGCTCTGCAGTGCGGAGTGTCACTCCACAGAATGCGGAGTGATGAGGAGAACACTCCGCACCGCGTGCGGTGAATACCGTATAATTCGGAGCTCGTGCTCCGGTGCGGAGACATGAGAAACACTGTGTCTCCGCACAACGCGGAGACATCATGTCCGATTTTATTTTATTTTTTGGGCGAGGTATAACATAGCTATTGCGGTCTACATTTCACGCTAATCTCCATATGGAAACTCTCTATCTCTCTCTAAATCTGAGGTAACATCTCTAACTGCGCTTGTTCTTGCACAAATCTAAATTGCAATTTATTTTTCTTTTTAGATTTCTTATGGGTTTGTTTGCATTTAATATTCAGTTCGTATGAATTGGGATTGGCGATGGAAGGATTGACCTCGACTCGATTCTAGAGTTGGGAATCTGGATTTTTGGTTTATGTTAATGTTTTTATAAATTGTTAGTTTACAGCATAATATATGAACAAAAATAATAAAACTACTTAGCATTAACTACTATCATAGGGAAAAAAAACTAAATATTTTAAATGTATGTATAAACCAAAAAAATTAATCAACCTCAACTTCCACTAGTAATCCTAACCTAAATCTTAACTCAACGGAAATGGAAATAACAAATGAAATGGAAACATATTTGGAACACAATTGTATTTAAATAAATACTAAACATGAAAATCAATAAATAATGCTACAAATTTAATCAACCTCAACTTCCACCATTAATCCTAACCTAAATTTTAACTCAACAGAAATGAAATCAAAACATATTAAAAACATGCAAAAGTAATAATATAATAGAAACAAATCAAAACATATTAAAAACAGAAATGATTTGTTGTAGATTATTGTTCACACAAACAAAAAGACAAAAATGAAGGTTGGAGTCTACGTTTAGCGTTAAGTTTGTCAACATATCATTTTACAATTGGAATTGTTAGCACGAAAAAAAAAAACAAAAATGAATTGTAAAAATAAAAGAAATTTTTTTTTTTGCCAAACCTCCGCACGCGGAGGAAGTTTTTTTATATTTTATTTTTTATTTTTAATAATAACATTCTTCATTTGTTTTCCTTTTTTTTTTTTAAGATTCTTGCTTCATTACATACATACATAAAATTAGAATTTCTACCGCACCCACACCTTTTTTTTATTTCTTATTTTTTATTTGCTAATAATTCTATTTATTTACATTTCACACAAACTATAAATACAATTTCACTTTTTAATAATTTCATTTAAAAACATTAGAAAATATTCAATTCTATACATACATGAAAATCAAAATTCTTTTCGGGGGCGTTGGCCCCGAGCCCTCATGAGGGGCGCTGCCCCCTCGACCTCCGCTACCCGACCAGTCTGGTCGATCCCCGTCGGGGCATCCCACGAGAGGCGTTGCCCCATCAACCCCCCACCCCACCCACCCCACGCCACGAGGTAGTAGCAACTAAATTATTTTTACATTGTTATGAAGTTTGATGATATCAATTTCTTTGTGGTATCTTTTTTGAAGAGAGATTAATTTTTTTATTTTCTAATAATATAATATGGTCTCATGCAAGAGTTGTACTTTATATATAGGTTTGGATAACCTTGATCTGTCTTGAAGTCTTTCTGTGAAACTATATTTTTTGTTCAACCACTTATAACAATTTATCCTTGAGATTTTCTTTTATTTACGTTTTACGTTATTTTAATGAATGATGTCATTGTTCTTACTGTTGTGCTAGAATCTCAATAAGAAAAAAAAAAGTATATATATATTGTAGTTGCAATCTTCTTAGTACTAAATAGTTTCATTAATAGGTTTTATATTCTATTCTTTTATGAAGAACAATATTCATATTCAATCAACACACATATCAATCTATAGAATACGTTAACAATGACTTAAAAATATCCCTACATGTGCATTGCACGGGCAAAGACTAGTATGCTTAAAAATACAGCTTCCGAGAGTCAAATCATAAAAAATGGGGATTCGAAAAAGAAAGTGGGGTCAACACATTGCAAGTGCGTTGACATCTGTGTGTCAATGCATAACTTATTTAAATTGGTTGAGAAACTTGCTTGGGGGTGGTAGAATGTAAGCATGCTACACAAACATGTTCAATGACATGTTAAAAAATAGGGAGAACACGTGTCGACACATGATTAGACAATTTAAAAAAAAAAAAAAAAACTCAATCATTATAAGCCACACCACCCTCTCACCTCCATCTATGTCCTTGAGCATATCCAAAGAGCATTATTCTGTTGAATGAAGGAAGAGATTGAAAGCATCAAGCACTTATTAATCTATAGGTTTTTCAAAGACCTTGGCGCAATTTGAAAGTTCTTATTTGTATTTTAAACATTGGAGTTAGCAAGCTGGTAAGGTGACAAAGGTAGAGACTCCGGACTATTGATTTGAAATCGAATACAAAAGAAAATCCTAAATTGTGATTTATTCATTTTTTATATCATAATAGTTATATTAATATAACTTAATAATAAAATTCAATAAAACCTTATAAAAACTGCAGAAAAATACCCAAAAAAATAAAACCTTAAATCGTAGAAAAAAATATGGAATTAAGCTACAACTAGTTTGACACTCTTTGAGGTATCAAAATCGAGGCCATTAATTTGAATATGTGTTGTTCAAATCAATAGTAAAATTGGGTGTCATGTCAAAGAGTAAAAACAAAATTATCAATCATGGTGTAAGTATAGCAAAATTAAAAATTATGGTATGTTATAAGTATGCTTTTGCAGGTCAGTGGTTCTGGTCAAATTTTATTAAATATGATCATGCAATCATTTAAATTGATTATACTGCCTTCTTAAAATTTTCTCTAGGAATAGTTGAAGAGAAAGATTAGAAGGTCTACATAAACAATAATCTTTCATCACTAAAATACCTTAGATGATTCGTAGTCCCCAACCCACTAGAGGACCTCCTGTCACAGCCCATATATCGTCCCCACGCCCTATCCTTGGCAACCCAAAGTGATGTTCAGGAGCCTCATCAAGTATATCTATGCGGACACAAATAAAAGCACGATAATCCGATAAGGCGATTCCATTTTCTTTATTGCTATGATCTCATTATGAATATCATATTCATAAACATCCTTCTTTATCTAGGATATCCTTCCTTTACAAGTTATGCATAATTAGTTATCTCATGCCCATGCATATGTATGCATGTGCAGATGGATGTCACAGTATATCTCATGCTCAAGGTATGAGTGAAACTCACATATGACAGTATTCTATTGAAAATCAATATACATTATTAATATCTGATTGTTGACACACTAAAATGCAGCCCAAAATCGAAAGGAAGTCCAATTGAGAAATCCAAGATAAAGACCCAACAGAAGCCAATTAAAATGCCCAAGAAGAAAAACCCAAGTTGGAGGCCTGTGGAAAAACCTGAATATTGGAAGCCCAAGAACAAAGGAATACCATCGCCCCAAGGTTGTAGGACGCCCAGAGGCCGAATAAGGATAGTACGGCACAATCGCCCAGGACGACAGCCTCATTGTCGCCCAGAACCCCAAGTCGCCCAAAATCAAACAAGTCTAAAGGATATAGTTTGGAAGCGGTTGGCAAGTAAACCCAGCACGATCCCACGATCCAGGAAGCAGCAAAGGTAGTGGCAGCGGTTACTAAGCAACTACTCCCCGAATAAGTGATTTCTCACTAAAAGAGTGGGCGGTTACGAAGGATATGAAGCAAATCTGAGCAGTTTCGATAACCAAGGGATGCTCAAGAAGTATAAAAGAAGTAACGTCATAGAAGAAAAGGACCGAATCAAAAACTCTCTACAAGAGATCATGTAATTTTTATTCCTTAGCTTAAATTTAATCCTTTTTAGTACTCGTGTGCTTGCGCCCCTTGGAGGCGTTTTGTCTACTTCCCAATTGTAATCCTTCACTGGCATACGCACCCTTTTTGGGACTTTGTCTCAAGAGGTCTGTTCCTTACACAATCGTCTGACCCCTCTCTCTCGTAATTGTTGGGGGGTTGCAAAAACGCGCGAAAACAATTTGGTACGCCCAGTGGGACAGTTGGTGTTTGGTAAGTGAAGATACAAAAAGAGAAAGATATCATGCCTCATAAAAATTCCGATAAAGAACCAGCAAGTCAAGGAGTAGTCCAGTCTGTGGTTGAGCGATACGAGGAGCAACAACACTCTCCACAGACAGATGGACAAAATCCAATCAGTCACAGCCGCTACGAGCCAATGACAGAATTGAGCACTCGCACAATGCGTGCATTGCTGGGAGAACTCACGCAGGATGTCGTTGAACAGGTAAATCTACGTAGCCTTCATAATATGGAGAAATTTACCCAAAACGAGAATAGACATTTTGATAATATGGCTAAACAACTAAATACGTTGAATGAAATCATGAATAAGTTGGTAGGCCAAATATGTCAACCTGTTATGCCCATAGACAATCACTTCCAATCTAGGACTATCGTGGGGCATATCTCGCCATACAATTCTCTTGGTGTAAGTTCCGGCCCAAATTTGGAGCCACCTTTTGGCCCTTCTACTTCAAACCCAGGGGGAAATGGAACCATAAACGTGAATAATGGTAACACTACGTCCAACCTGGGGGGTAGTACCACCATGAGAGACAATGTCTCAAATATTGGACATAACGGGTTGCGTACGAATGACGGTTTAAACACTCAGTTTACCGGTCATAACAACCTGAATAATGGCACTTTTATGGCCAATCAAGGGCAGACCACTAGACCTCCCACGAATCAGCCAGTAAATCAACCAATGGGGAACCCATATGACCCTAACGCCATGCTAAGAAACCAAATTATGGAAATAGTACAAGATCAAATAGCAGTTGGGGTACGTCCGGTGATTAGGCCAATTTATACTAAGCCATATCCTGATTGGATAGATCAGGCATATCCATGGCCTAGAGGGTACAAAGTACCGGAATTCTCACTATTCACTGGCCCTAGGAGAAGTATCTACACTAGAACATGTAGGGAGATTCACGTTGCAAAGTGGTGAAGTGAACGACTACCATAAGTTGAGGTTGTTCCCAAGTTCCTTAACAGGCGTGGCTTTTTCTTGGTTCATTAATTTGCCAGCAAACTCCGTCCAAACTTGGCAACAAATGGAGCAATTATTCCATGCTCAATTTTATAAAACTGAGTCCGAAGTTACACTGGCCGATTTGGCGAATTTACGCCAATTGCCTAACGAGTGGGCAGAAAATTTCCTACAAAGGTTTAAAACGGCCAGAAGTAAAATGCTTCGTACCATTACCAGAAAAGGAATTTGTCAAAATCGCACAAAGTTGTTTAAGCTTTGATCTAAAGAAGAAATTCCAAGATAGAGAATTCCCAGATTTATTCCAACTTAGCGCGAATGTCGTTAGATATGAGCGACTGGTAAGAGAGGAAGAACAAATGAAAAATTCCAGTAAAGGGACTTATTATAAAGACCCGAATTTCAATGTTCATACTATCGATGATGGTTATTATTACCAGACCGAAATATGTTTGGCTGAGCTAGTAAAAGGAGAAGCATATACTTGTCCTATGTTAGTTAAGCCAAAAATAGTGGGCAAAGATGAGCCTGCAAAAGGTGAAAACAGAAAAACGCGAGTGTTCTCGTTCGACATAACCAAAGCTGATCTTATATTCGATAAATTATATAAAGATAAGCAGATAAGGTTGAGCGACAAGCACAAATTGCCAGACCCTGAACAAATTAAGGGTAAAAAATACTGTAAATGGCATAATGCATGGTCACATGCGACTAATTATTGTATGGTTTTTCGCCATGTGTTGCAGGATGCCATCGAATCAGGACAAATTACGTTCGAGGAAAAGAAGAAGATGGCGGTGGACGAAGACCCATTTCCACGGCCACTAGCAATGAATATGATAACGACTGGCTTAAAGAATAAACGCCAAGGTTTAAACTGGTGATTGATGACGAAGAAGAAGAACCCAAGCCGTTTCCCAGCATTTTTGAACGTATTAAAGGGAAAGAGCCCAAACAGGGCGAAGATATCCTGTGTAACAGGTGTAAACACGAGTTGAAGGCGAATACAGGGTCATCAATGACATGGCCATCCCACCATCGGCCTGATTTCGTATCAGTCGCTCAGCCCGTCAGGGAGCGAAGGGTACCGTTGTACGGAGGAGTGCACAGAGAAAGGTGGTTTGGGTCGGCCGGTCAAAGAAGAACATTTAGGCCGCAGCCTCGCCAGCCCAATGTATGGCATTCGTTCCAGAACAACGCAGGAAGGGTAATGCCGTTCAATGAAATGACCAGAACCCAACAAAGGCGTTACCAACGTAATTACGGGCGGATGATGAGGCAACAGCAAGGGGAATCACGCCCTAGAGCGCCCAAAACGCTCAGAATAGCCAACGAAGACGTTTTTGAAGATAGCGAAGAAACAGGCACTGGTGAATCAATGGGAGATTTGCCGGAAAGCTCATCTGGTAAATCGAAGTTTGAGCGAGACAGGAAAGATGAAGATGATCCCGAGCAACCTCTAACTATCCAGTTTGGCACACTACCTCCTGTCCTGGCTAACAATTACTTGTTGGCCGATGAGTTCAAAAGCAAGGAAAAAGAGGATAATGAGGAAGACGTCTGCGTGCTAGTTTGCGATGAAGGCCAAACTTCCAGAGAAATGTATGATGATGACGAGAATGATGATATGACAGATGTTGAAGAAGAGATTGACTTAGAGGCAGAGAGACGGAAAAGGGGAGTGTCGCGCAACACCCTGTTGAAACAATTGCACCAGGAAGGAGTCCGCGAAGTGGACTTATTGGGGGAACCATCTGGTCGACCGTTTGATTTCTATGTGCTGTATGGGACGCCAAAAAGGAAAAAGAGGGTACCTCGCTCTGAGAAATATGGATCGCCCCCTAGAATAATGCCTCCTCCTACAAATTGGATGACTGAGGAAGAAATATTGGAAAAAGAGAAGGAGGGGACCTAAGGAAAGAAAGCTCAGTCCGATGTGCTGCACGTTGATCTATCACCAAGAGATATCCCGCCAGAAAATAGGCAGGAAGTAGAAATAGACGCTGCTGAAAAGGTAATCTTCAACAAACCAGCGATGAGGTTAACCAAACACTTAAGGCCACTGTACGTCAAAGCCTTGGTTAATGGTATACCAATAGTAAAAGTACTCATTGATAACGGAGCGGCCATAAACACCATTCCAGCTAAGATGATGAGGAAATTTGCTAAGGCAGAAAGCGATATGATCCCAACGGAAGTCATTCTTACAAGTTTCAATGGTGGGGCAACACCAGCAAAAGGAGTTATGCCACTGGACATAACTATAGGAACAACCACCAGGACTACTGTTTTCTTCGTGATAGATGGTCCTACCAGCTACAACGTACTACTAGGGAGAGACTGGATCCATGGCAGTCGATGTATTCCCTCATCACTCCATCAATGCTTAGTTTTCTGGAACGACAAAGGAGAAGCAGAGGTGGTATAGGCAGACCATATGCCCTTTGTCGCGGAAGCGAATTCGGTGGAGAGATTCATGTATGAAGGGAATTATGGGCCTGTCAGAGTTGTTCAAGATGGGGAAGAAACTCAAATTACCGCCCAAAGCGAAGAGCCTTTCTTAATGGATTCACTCACTGAAATGTTTAATCAAATGAGGCCAAACATAGTGGCATCGCAAGTGACACAAGCTCCAATCGTAGCAGTCCAAGTGATCTCATTCTTCAACCTCAAGGCACCAAAGATCCGCTTTGCATAACCCAATCAGCCACATTTCCCTTACACATCCAAAAGTCCAGTTCCAGCCACTTCCTCACCATCAAGACCCCTCCTCACGCAAAATCCATGTATAGCTTTTCCTTCCTTCCACCTACCTGCCTCCCCAATTGCTGGCAGAATTGCCACAACAGTAGACGAATTGGGATTCACCCCCATCTGCTGCATCTCTAACACCAATCTCATTGCATCCCAACACAACCCATATAACGAAAACCCTGAAATCATTGCGTTCCATGCCACAACATCTCTCTCAAGCATTCTGTCAAGCACCTCCATTGCTTCCTCCAAACATCCACACTTCATATAAAAATCAACCAACGCAGTACACACATATACATCACAGCCAAGATCGAGCCTTTTCACATGTCCATGAATCTTCACACCATTTTCCACAGCCAAGATCGATGCAGAACAAGCCTTTAGCACTTTTGTGCACGTGGATTTTGTCGGCACTACACCATAGTCCACCATTGCATAGTACAAATCAATGTCTCTCTTAAAGGGACCATCCCATGCATATGCCCTGATGATTTGGTTCCATAATATGGTCTTATATTTTCTTTCTGAGATATGTATTGAGTTGAAGAGTCGTTCTGCAATTTGTGGCTTATTGCATGAAATCTAAAGGCGAGTGAGCTTATCCAGTGGCAGACAACTGGCAGTGATTGAGTACTAAAATCATTATTGCTTAATTTGAGGAGATGCTGATGAATTGTTTTGCCTTGTTTTACTGATTTTGATGCGATGCACGCTTCAAGAAGCTGCACATAATTATTACACATCTCCTATTTGGGAGTTTTTTTCAGAAAGGTGGAAGGCTGTCTTCTCGGAGCATTAATATAAGTTGCCAGTGAGTTCTTGAGGTTAAAAATATTTTTGATTTTCAATTTCTTTCAACATGTCAATATTTTAACTTTGAAGGACTACTTGGTATTTATTTGTTTCAAAAGGGGTCGAGCCACAGCTCCCCGAGCCCATATCGATCCATTCCATCTGGCCAACGAGTCGACCGCCAAAGTATGAGCTTTGCTGAACTTCAATAGGAACTATTTTTAGGATCCCAAACATAAAAAAAAATACAATTCAAAAATCTTTTTTCTCTATGGTTTCACGAGCATCCAATAAGTATCGTTCCACGTCATTTTTTATCTCAACTGAATCCTTTTGTTGCTTGTTTTTCCATAAATCTACTGAGGCGAGCATCCCTCGTATAAGAAGAGTATCCTTTAGATGTATTGGCAGAACTTACAGATTCCCAGTTGACACTTTATTACGTCCTTCAACACTTTCATGACGCACATACCACTCATAAATATCATCAAATTGGCTTTCAAAGACTTCATCATATTACTAACGACTTCCCCATCACCATATATAGATATTCAGAACCAATATTCAACTAATCCGTTTGTATCTTGGATCGAAAATAGTAGCAAATAGCAACAATTGATTCACATTTTCCATTTACCCCAATACTTATCAAATCTCTTCTTCATGTTATTCGCCATTTCACCCAAACAAAAAAGTTTTCACTTAATCTCCATTCATCCAGTTCCATTACAAGATTACAAATTTCATGAAGATAAGCACAAGCACTAACATTCAATGAAGCACAAAAGTCAAAGTCACATATAGAAATTTTGAAGAAAATTAACAAATACAGATGCACATTCCCAATCTGAACTTGACGGAGGGCCCCCCCTCCTTCTACTAACATCATCTTCGCGAAAGTAATGCAAATACTGAGCATCATCCTCTTCTAAACCTATCAAAAGCTTCTTCAAATCTTCTAATGCTTTCCAACATCAAAATAGGTTAGAGTGTCCACCCTAGTGGGCAATCCAAAAACACAACTAGACTTGCAATTGTCAATCTTTTCTTTTCTAGCACACTCCTTCAATTTTTGTCATACTAGCTGGAAGAAGATTCACATATTTGATTGCATTGCGAATAGTCACAATGGAGTCATGTGCTTCCTTCAACCTTTCACCAACGATCAAAATTGATAATGTGTGCACACATCTCAAGTGCAAATACCTCCCTTCTAGAACACACCCCTCACTACCCCAAGAAACTACCTTTCGCCTAAGATAAGACATGGTCGTGTCATTGGAGCTTGCATTATCAACAGTAACTGCAAAACTTTTCTCAATCCCCCAATCTTGCAAACAAGTCTCAATAATTTTCCCAAGAGTTTCTCCCTTATGATTTGGAATGACACCAAAAATTCAAAATACGTTTATTAAGCTTCCATTCGGAATCAATATAGTGTGCTGTAAGAGACATGTAATTAACATTTTGAATAGAAGTCCACGTATCAGTTGTAAGGGAAACCCTTTGGCGGTGAAAATGAAAGGAATCCCTCAGTTTCAGTTTTTCATTCCAAATAAAACTGATAAATGTCTCTAACGAGAGTTCTACGAGATGGAGGCTGAAAGTGAGGACATGTTACACTACAAAAATACCTAAAAAACACGAGCTCAACAAACCTAAAAGGTGATTCATCCACGACTATCATTTTAGCACATGCAACTCTACACTCTTCCTTGGTTCGACCAACAACAATAAGATTGCTCTCTCCACCCTCATTATTGTATCTCAAAAAGATAAGGATTTGTTTCTTATCCACCAATCTACCTGGATACTTCTTACATTTATATGTCAAATGATTACTCAATGTACTAGTGCCACACTTCTTAGTACCACAAGCATAATCTACTCCACAATAATACACTTACACCTAACATCAGGATCATCCTTTGAGCCTAATATAGTGAAGTGATCCCAAACATAAGAAGCAAGTCTATGAGATTTTCGTTTACCCAATGTTGACGGTGCACGTGGAGGAAGACCAAATTGCAACCTGTGGCATTTGAATATGAATGAAGCTTGTGTCCCAGTGTGACTTTCTTCCCCTACATCCATACCTACCAACAAAAACATAGTTTAATAAAAAAGATTTTAATTTATCATGTCTCTTTTGGACAATAATTTGGTACAATCAATGTTTGCAAGCTCTTAATCTTTGTTTGAATTGAGCAGCAAACCACATTTGATGGCAACCAAGTGCCCACATATTTGAGTGTATGCAAGAGATAAACTGATTTCAGATTTCTGAATTGTAAACTACTTGTAATGTTAATACTGATTTGTGACCAAAGTAATGTAAATAGAACTCAGAAGGAACAAACTTCACATCACTGGGTAAAAGACAAAATTTCTTTATGTTATTTGTGCAAGGTTATAGATTTCACAAATGATCCAATTGAGAACCCTCAACTCATTGAGCACTGGACATAAATACCAATATGGCCTTCCTACCATCCATTACATCTATGTGATGGAAAGTGGACTAGCAAAAGGGAAGGGTCTGAGTTAAAGGCTCGTGATGTATCTAGGAAGAGAGTGGCTGTGGCAAAGGCTGAGTGATGCATGGGGGATTGATATTGGCTGACGGATTACCAGTTTTCCCTCAAAGAGCACGTCTCACATGACCTTAATACTGAAATGTTTTCCCATTGTATGCTGATGGAAGGTAACTTATCTCCTTTCAAAGTTCAGTTTTTAAATGTGACCAATAAACATAGAACAGGAATACTAAAAAACTCAGTGAAAATAACAGATAACAGTGATAGCATGCATTTTTAATAAAAAAAAAACACAAAATAACATAAATTAACCATATCTCACTGTTAGCTGCCTGAAGAAAAGGGGAACTCGTCAACTGATTATTAAACTAAAACACTTGCCTGAAGGACGAAGGTACTGCCTGAGAGAGTCGATGAAGGAGCATGGCTAGTGGCTAGGCTGGGCCTGGACAGCACGCTGGAGCGAGAGCGAGAACGAGAGTGGAGACGGAGAGTGGAGACGGAACTGGAGGCTGGAGCAGCTTCTTTCTGGCTGGGTTTGGAATTGGCTGCGCGGAAATAGGGTTTTCTCGAAATAGAAATCGGTTTTGCCCTTTTTTTTTTTTTTAATTTATATTTAAAATTTTGGTTTTGGTTGCTAACCCCTGACCCGACCCAACCCGACAAATTTTTTTTTATGGAAAAAAAAAAAAAAAAAAAATGAAAAAAATGAAAAAAACCGACCCAAACCGGTCGGTTGGGTTCGGTTCGGTCGGTTCGATCGGTTTAGTTTGGGTTTTTGCCCACTCCTAATTGATAGTGTCCAAAATGGAGCAGAGCTTGGATGGGAAGTTCAAAAGTGGATTAGCCTGGGTAAGAGCAAAACTCTCTGAGCGACATGGATGATGAAGGGTGGGAAGGGAAGGTAGGTGTAGTGACGAAGATCCCTAAGTCAGGATATGCGCAAGCTCAAGACCCCTTTGGTCAAGGTTAATATTGGTGAGGAAGGAGAGGATCGCCCAACGTTCGTTAGCCAAATGCTGCCTCACGAGGTTAGTAACAGATTAATCGCTTTATTGAAAAAGAATATAAAGACTGTTTTGCCTGGGAATATGAACACATGCCTGGTTTGGATAAGAGCTTGGTAGAACATAGGTTGCCGACTAAACCAAATTTTAAGCCTCATAAGCAACCTCCTAGACGTTACGCCCCCAATGTATTGCCAGAGATCAAAAAAGAAATAGAGCGATTGCTAAAAGCGGGTTTTATTATAACGACCAGATATGTGGAATGTAGTGGCTATCCAAAATATAGTGCCAGTATTTAAAAAAGAATGGCAAGTGAGGGTATGCATAGATTTCAGAAACCTAAACTTAGCAACACCCAAAGATGAATATCCAATGCATACAGTAGACTCTCTAGTAGACTCGAATGAAGGACATGTGATGTATCTTTTATGATGGAATATTCGGGAATAATCAAATCTACATAGCCGACGAAGATATACACAAACTGCCTTTAGATGCCCTGGGTCTTTAGGGTGCTTTGAGTGGGTAGTAATGCCGTTTGGACTAAAAAATGCAGGGGCAACTTATTAAAGAGCAATGAATCTCATTTTTCATGATATGATAGGCAAATTTGTGGAAATTTATGTAGATGATGTAGTGGTCAAATCTGTTAAAGAAGAAGACCATTTTGAACAACTGCGATGTTCATTCGAACGAATGAGGCAGCATAAACTAAGATTGAACCCTTTGAAATGCGCGTTTGGCGTGAATGCAGGAAATTTCCTTGGATTCCTGATACATAAAAGAGGGATTGAACTTGATAAGAATAAAGCGAAGGCCATTTTAGAAGCTAAGGCTCCTAGTAATAAAAAGGAACTGCAAAGGTTTTTAGGCCAAATCAATTTTCTAAGACGCTTTATATCCAATTGTGTAGGGCGAACGAAAGCGTTTTCGCCTCTCCTAAAGCTGAAAAATCAAGACGAATTCGTCTGGAAAGAAGAACATCAAAAGGCTTTCGAAAGCCTGAAGACATACTTAACAAGCCCACCGGTGTTGGTGTCACCAATCCAAGGGCGGCCGATGAAATTGTACGTGTCGGCTGAACAAGAATCGATAGCGGGAATGGTCGCACAAGAAGACCAAGTTGGCGAAGAAAGGGCGATTTATTATTTAAGTAGACGGTTAACCAAATGTGAATGTAATTATTCTGCTATCGAGAAGTTGTGTCTCGCATTATACTTCACATGTACAAAATTAAGGGCCTATTTACGGCCTGTAACAGTCTATCTAATTTCCAAAGTTAATCTATTCAAATACATGTTTTCTCGCCCTATTTTACACCAACGAGTGGGTCTTTGGACTTTAGCACTGTCGGAATTCGAAATAAAGTATGTGCCCCAAAAGGCAGTTAAAAATCAGGCCTTGGTTAATTTTCTGGCCGATCATCCATGCCTGGACGTGCCTAACGAACTAGAACTTGAGGTTGATTCATTTGAATTAAAACCATGGGTTTTATATTTTGATGGATCGAAAACTTCTAAAGGAGCAGGGGTAGGAGTGGCTTTGATAAATCCTTTAGGGGTTTGCTATAAGTTCGCATTCACCTTGGACATAATCTGTACTAATAATCAAGCCGAGTACGAAGCCTTAATTGTAGGCTTGGAATTGATGGTAGAGATGAAAGTAAAGAATGTAATCGTCAGGGGCGATTCTCAATTGGTGATTTATCAATTGACTGGTGATTTCAAATGCCAAAGTGATTCTATCATGAGTTTATACGAAATCGCCCAAGAGTTATTGGAAGAATTTGACCAAGTAGAGCTTCAATGTGTCAATAGAATATACAATGACATGGCCAACGAGTTGGCCCAGTTGGCTTCTGGCTATTCAAAGGCGATAAGTTGGGAATCTATCTACGAATACGGAACTATGTTGCCCGTTGTTCAACGGAGGGCAAGAAAAACGGAAATTCAATGCATAGAAAGTGGGATCGCACTGGATTGGATAGATGAGATTAAGGAGTCTTCAAAGAGCTTGATGGGCGAATTGATAGACGAACGAAATTGTGTTTATTGAACTATGCATTAATAGACGAAGAATTATTCAAAAAACGTTCTGATGGTGTGTTATTAAAATGCGTGAACTTGCAAGAGGCTAAGACAATTATGGCCGAAGTGCATGAAGGGATATGTGGAGCCCATCAGGCTGGCCAAAAGATGAGATGGCTAATTATTAGAAATGGATATTTTGGCCAAAGATGGGCGAATCGTGTGTTCAATATGTAAAAAGTTGTTTAGCGTGCCAAAAACACGGTCCAATACAGAGGGCACCAGCAAGCAACATGGCACCCATTATCAAACCTTGGCCGTTCAAAGGTTGGGCGATAGATTTGATAGGGAAGATTTACCCTCCATCATCCAAACAACACACCTTTATTATAGTCGCCACGGACTTTTTCACCAAGTGGGTTGAGGCAGTCCCTCTAAAGGAAATCACCCAGAAAAATATCATAGAGTTTGTCCGAGGCCATATCATTTACAGATTTGGGATCCCACAAACTTTAATGGCAGATCATGGGACTTCCCTAAATGGAGATCAGGTGAAGGAATTCTTGAGCGAGTTTGGAATTAAATTGGTAAATTCCACACCGTATTACGCTCAGTCAAACGGTCAGGCAGAGTCATCCAACAAGATTCTGAAATCTATCATAAGGAAGATGATAGATGAAAATGCCAGAAATTGGCACGAATGCTTGAACAAGGCCTTATGGGCTTACAGAACGTCGCCCCGCTCAAGCACCAACATCACGCCTTTCCAACTCACTTATGGGCAGGAGGCTGTATTGCCCGTGGAAATCAACGTGCAATCCATAAGGGTGCGTCGGCAGCACGAATTGAACGAGAATGAGTACAAGGAATCGTTGATTCAAAATTTGTTAGAATTAGACGAATTGAAGTTAGACGTGCTAGACAGGTTGCAAGTTCAGAAACAAAGAATGGCTAGATTTTACAACAAGAAAGTTATAGCCAAGTTCTTTAATGCGGACGAATTGGTTTGGAGGGCAATACTTCCTTTAGACAGTAAAGACCCAAAGTATGGCAAATGGTCGCCAAATTGGGAATGGCCTTATAGAGTGAAGAGTGTGTTGCCTAATGGAGCTTACCACTTGGAGGATTTAGATGGTACTAGGCACATAAGATTTATTAATGGTAAGTACTTGAAGAGATATGTTCCATCCCTTTGGGAAAGTGAACAGATAAACACATGAGTGATAAAATCGCAATCGTAATATAACCATGCCAAGCGACGGCAGTTAACAAACTGGACGATCACGTTCTGATAGCAAAATAAACAGAATAGATGCGTAAGTGGTATAATTGCAATTGTGATGTATTCATGCCGAACGATGGCGGTAAGTAAAATTGGACGATCACGTTCTAAGTAAAGTCAGAAAGAACAAGGCATATTCAAAACAAAGTTCTTTATTATCCAGTGCTTCTTACAAACCATTCTTTACAAGAATTAAAAGACACAGGCAAAATACAAGGCGAGACACGCTACAAATTATCTTCTGACTGAAAGGGACAGAAAGAGTGAAACCAGTACGGCCAGCCTTTCAGTCTATGGCCGTAAGAGGGTGAACTGCCCCTGCATCCTTCCCAAACGCATTGCTGCAAAGGCAGGCGGAGAGAAGCAGCCCTTCAATCCATGGCCAAATAAGAGAGTGAAATGTTCCCTACAGCCTTCCTAAAAGCATTGCTGCAATAGTAGGCGAAGAGAAGCACTCTCAACAAGCAAACCGAGGGCAAAAATCTTGCCTCGGTTTGACATTTCCTATACCTCCCATACCAAAAGTGATGTCAAAACAAAGGAGATGAGTCGAGAAACCCATCCCTGTAGAAGAAAAAATTGTTGGGAAACGACCGGAGTGCCATGCAGTGGCAGGAAACTCTGATGGTGAGAAATTGAATTTGAGAAGGCATGAGGATGAAAATGATGAGTATAAACAGGCATATTTATAGGGGTTGGAAGATCAAAAGCCGGAATCTGGAAGGTCACATTTATGACCAGTGAGCGAAACCAATATGGCCCAAACATTTAGGGAAGAAAACTCAAATGCCAAGAGAATATGCATGAATGTTGGCACAAAAAACTGAGTACGATGAAAATCGGCGATCAAGGATAAACACCACTTCAAAATAACTATTCATTAATGATGATGAATGACATCAGATTACATAAAATAAAGGCAGTCAGCGCGAAAAGTTACAAAAATTAGAACAATAAATGTTCAATTACAATTCGCCCCAAGCTGAGCGCATCTGTTGCCTAAGTCTATCCCACTCTTCGCCCTGCCTAGAGGAAAGGATACCAAACTCCGTCACTAAGTCATCATCAACCTCCAACTTCTGATACTGCTCCAATAGAGATTTGGTTTTTGCAATTCCTTGGGATGCAGTACGCCTCTTAGCAGCTATTCTCGCCATGCAATCGTTCATTTTCGCTTGCAGCTCTTTCATTTCAGCAGTCAGGCTCAACATCAAAGAGTCTTCCACTACAAGTTCTGAAGAAACCTCAGTCAAATCAGCATGGTTCCTGTCAATTTCCTGGAGCAAGGACTCTTTCTCAGAAGAAGCGCGAAGATATTGGGCACTTCTGGTCTTCAATTCTGCGTTCTTGGCCAGCAAGGAGACGATGTCGGCGTGAAGAACCCTCAGCTTCACTTTAAAATCAGTAGAAATGCTGAGCGATGGGAGTGAGAGTACTTGCAGTAGGTTCGCACTCAACATATCTAGCTTGGCCTTTTGCTGAGCAGCGCTGGCACGGCCGATCTCCATATCCATGAAGGAAACATACTCAAACAATGCCTGTTTGAGAAGTGTCATGTCCTCGTTCGCAGGAATGGAAGACGATGCAGAAGATGTTTTCATGCGCGCCCAAGAGGTGAATAAGTCTTGGATAGAGTTGAGAATGTTATCAGATTCCTGCAAAAGAGAGTTACCAATATTGAAGGTTTTTTTTTACACAACAAAGCAAAATCAGAGATAAAAGCGCAGTAAAAAGACCTCATCGGCGGTGGTTGGAAATTCAGGCGCTCCCCTTATTTCTTCCATCACTTGAGGAGATTGCCCTTTAGCTGGGCAAGAAGGACCTTCCCCACCAGACGAAGACACCAGAATCTCTGCACATTTCATACCGCAGTAAATCAATGAAAACAGCAGCGATAAAGAAAGGCCAAAGGCATCAAAAGTAAGCATTACCTTCTAGGACCACGCTTGGGGGGTCGACACCCTGAGGAAGGGGATTGGCTGAAGATGATGACAAGGAGCTTGATGTTGCTGGAGCTTGATGGGCGGCGCAGCCTTGACAAGAAGGGATGAGGAAGAATCGGCCAAAACCATAGCCCTGGAAGGAGAATCCTTCTGGAAAGAAAAGCAAATCATTATCGCATGAAAAGAAAACAACTTGTGCAGTAGGTGAAGTTCAGTTACCTTTCTCCTTATGATTAGGGGAGCGTCATCATCATCATCATCATCCTGCAGGGATATTACGGTCGCAGCTGGCCGCTTGCGACTGGGAGCACCTTTAGAAACGGTAGGCTTCGAAACTGGGGATGAAAGAGCAGAGCGCGTAGAACGCGAAGGGGACGCAGTGGAAATGGGAAAAGTACCCTGTTTATCCAGGAGGTGGAAAGCGCGATTCGCATCAGTTGAAAATAACCTTTGCTTCACTGATGGCCACAGTTGGTCAAAAAGAGGATGAGTAGCAGCAGTAGGATTGAAGGGAGCAAAAGTAAAGCCGGTTGCCAAAAGTTTATTACGGACGTCGATGGCTTGGGCTTCTGCTTTGTTGAGAATGTAGAAGCGATCCATTAAATTATTGGAGTAGCAAGGAGGGATAGGCCACATTTGGCCGAAACCAAGCTGGCGAGCACAAAATTGAGGCGCATATATCTCTACCCCCGCCTTAGCATTGGTCCCTATCAGAATGTCATGAAACAATTCTCTCCCTACTAAAAATTGAACCCAAACAGGCAGAAATGTATCCGCCTCGGCCAAAGTAGAAGGAGGCCGCACAAAAGGAGGAATTTGCTCAGAAGGAAAAGGAAAGAACGAAAGGGTTGAATTCAAAGTGTGGAAGAAAGTGAAAACATCTCTCATGGACATATTTACAGGGCTCAGTTGATGAATAAAAAGCCCATAACAGGAAACCTCACGAGGAGGAAAAGGTGGAATACCCAGCTGAGGGAAATAAGATCTCAACCACAATTGAGCAAGCCATAAGGGCCCGCTGCCAGTGGGAGATGCATTATTTTTCAGTTGGAATTGGAGCATGGCCATACCCCTATAAAGAGCAGCCAGGAGGAATGAACATAAGTTCAAAGGTCTACCCCGAGCCAACTCATGAGATAGGGGCAAGTAGCTCATAGAGGGTTTCAAGCTAGGAACACAAAGGACATATTTACAAAGCCAGACTTGGAGAAAAGCGACTCGCTCAGAATGGCCAGGCTCAGATACAGCAGTGACATAACTGCCCTGCAGGCTCGAATAAGACTCAGTAAGCTTTTTATCAAATTTTGGGGCAGCACCAGAAATTAGCATGCCAGGAAAAATAGTATCGCCCAAAGGCGGAAGATTCAGCAAAGCCCCAACATCCCTCAAAGTAATGGTCATGGGACCAAGAGGAAAAACAAAGGTATTGAACTCGGGGGACCAATAACTTAGGGCGATTGGAAAAAGCACAGGGTCATATGTTGGGGGGAAAAGGGTAATCTCCAATAGGTCCAAAATTTTAGCACGTTCAAAAATTAATTTGGTGGGACCATGAGCCACCATACGTGCATGCCACCTACGGAAAGATGCATCAGTTTTAGGCCAAGTACGAATACCTCTATCATGGATCGGCCTCAATGGCAAAGATTGCGAGAAAGGGAGATCCTCAGAGCACGGGAACAAATGACCGACCGCGGCCCGTTCGACGGCTTCAGCATCATTGAACGACGGACCCAGATAAAACTCGTTGCGGTTAGCATTGGATTGTGAAAGAAAAGACGGGTTCACATATGGTCTTGCAAGAAGGGTTTGGAAGTCCTCAAAACTGAAAACATTGTCCGAAGGAGTTTGAGAAGTAGTCATTATGGCACAGAAATTGATTTGTTCTCGAAGATTGTTTGGTCTAAATCGAAGGTTGCCGCAAGGAAGACGGTGAAATGGCGAAGAAAGACGTAATGCCGCAGAAATGTGAATGAAAAGGATGCCGCGTACTTTTGGGGTTTTAAGGGTTTATAACGTCGCAACCTTTCAGGCACTAGAACACAAGCGACGATTGAAATTCTGGGGAAGTTCAAATATTGCGGGAAAGATACATAATGAATATGGCAAAATTAATGATTAGTATTAATTCTGCCATATTGGGGGGTAATTGTTGACACACTAAAATGCAGCCCAAAATCGAAAGGAAGTCCAATTGAGAAATCCAAGATAAAGACCCAACAGAAGCCAATTAAAAGGCCCAAGAAGAAAAACCCAAGTTGGAGGCCTGTGGAAAAACCTGAATATTGGAAGCCCAAGAACAAAGGAATACCATCGCCCCAAGGTTGTAGGACGCCCAGAGGCCGAATAAGGATAGTACGGCACAATCGCCCAGGACGACAGCCTCATTGTCGCCCAGAACCCCAAGTCGCCCAAAATCAAACAAGTCTAAAGGATATAGTTTGGAAGCGGTTGGCAAGTAAACCCAGCACGATCCCACGATCCAGGAAGCAGCAAAGGTAGTGGCAGCGGTTACTAAGCAACTACTCCCCGAATAAGTGATTCCTCACTAAAAGAGTGGGCGGTTACGAAGGATATGAAGCAAATCTGAGCAGTTTCGATAATCAAGGGATGCTCAAGAAGTATAAAAGAAGTAACGTCATAGAAGAAAGGGGGCAAATCAAAAACTCTCTACAAGAGATCATGTAATTTGTATTCCTTAGTTTAAATTTAATCCTTTTTTAGTACTCGTGTGCTTGCGCCCCTTGGAGGCGTTTTGTCTACTTCCCAATTGTAATCCTTCACTGGCATACGCACCCCTTTTTGGGACTTTGTCTCAAGAGGTCTGTTCCTTACACAATCGTCTGACCCCTCTCTCTCGTAATTGTTGGCGGGTTGCAAAAACGCGCGAAAACACTTATTTCAAATACTCCAATCGTACATATGCATAAACCACTGGTCTGTATGTTAATCGTGACCATGTCACCTAACTTGGACAATTTAGGGTCATCCAAGGTCTAAAACAAGGTTCTGGGATGACATAGGGTGGTGGCGTTGACACTAGGAAACTAACACAAAGAATATGTGGAGAAATTCGAATGCTAAGTTTGATAGAAAGATCTCCACACAACATATAATATATCATTAGAAATCTTATAGAGTCAACCGTCCATCGCATTTTATGAATCTAAGTCCAGAGTCATCTACAAAGAATTATGCATGTTTCAGTTTGATTTGTGCTACCTATTATCTTCTAATCGTTAATGGGGTCTCTCGATATCTCATTTTAATTCTTTGAATGTATTATTTTTACTTAGTACTTCTTATGGGACACTCATCAAAGAAATGTCCCAGCTCAGGCACCACGAATATAGATATTATCTAAAAATTCAAAATTAGCCGACAAAATTTATTTTTTTACTCTAGAAGTGGTAACTTTTTTGTCGGCAATAAAAGAAAAAAATAGTCCCCAATTAAATAATGATGCAATTCTTATGTTGCACTTGCTAGTGCTAGTCTTTTTGACCAGTGTCGCAATACAAGTGATTCTTATTCTCCAATAATGTAGAGGTCACCAATAATGAAGTTCCTTTTCCAACTCTCAAAAATCAACTACTCAAGCACCAAAAGCAAAGGGGTCGACCAAAAAGTGAACTTCAAAAATTCAATTCAATTGTGTAGAATAAATTGACTCTTTATCATTATTCACTTGTAGTACATTTTTATCCTCATCATTTAATTCAAATATGGCTATATATATTCAATTCAAACAAAAAGGAGTGAAATCTATAATATATTAAATATCATATTAAGTTGGAATAATTTTTTGAATGATTTTAATTTTATTATACTTCAATAATTTCAATAATATCTTACTTTTTCGTTTTTCAATATATAATAAATATTACAAAAACATTTTTATGTGTGAATTTCATGTTATAAATTCTCAATTAGTTAACATTAACATTAATCTAGACTCAATGAATCTTGATTTGATGAATCTTGATCTACATGAATCTAGAGTTATTATAGATAAATTTATTTCAATGTATCTAGGAGTTTTAATGGCGTTTAAATTCATATATTAGCAATTAATTTTTATGTACCAAAATTTAGTATAAAAAGATTGCTCATTTGTAGTATTTCATAATCACAAAAAATTTGAACCATAGAAGTTGAATTTTGAGAGTACAATTTTCTTCTCTTAAATTTCTATCATAAATTTTATTTTATTTAGTTCATTTGAAATTCATCAAATCCTCACAACAAATTGGTATTAAATATTACTTTTACAAAAGTTATAAATTATTTTAGAATAATGTGCAATGTACGTTTAATTTTAATTAATGTTATAAAAGGCGTAATGCGTGGCGATGCGTGGAGGCTAAATTATGGGCGAGACGAGCTTAGGTAAGCCATATGCGTAAAAAAACGTAAAAATGTGTTTTCTTATTTTAATTTTTAATCAATTAAAAGCAATACTTACTAAACCTTTAAAATAGATTTATAGAAATTTTATACATTTTTTCAAAATTTCTAATAAAAAGATAAGTTTCAAATTTAAATACAAAATAGTAAGTAAATAGTATAGGAACTTAAATCTTATCTAACTTTTTATCAGAGTTCAATTCAATATTATCTTCTTCATCTAATTCGTCATTTGTGTCTTCTGATACAAAATCCTCTTCGTCAAGCTCCTTTATTTCATTCTAAACATTTCTAGTACCTATCGAAGGTTGTAAGATATTATTTTCTAACTGTTGAAATGTTGCAGATTGGAGGAGAGAAACTTTTGGGTTCAAGTGGTTGTTTTAAATTAATGCAAACTTAAGATTTTAGCATTTAATAATTTTAACTTCAAAGAATTGTAAAAATAAAAAATAAAAAAAATAATGATAATGCGCTCCAAGGCGTGCATAATTGCGCCAATCAACGATTGTCGTTGATCCTTGACCGCTAAATAAGATGTTGGCCACTTGACTTGGGGTTTTGGCCTCGCATCACGCCAAGACGCACTTAGGCTGACACGCCTTTTAAAACACTGATTTTGACTACTATCTATAAATAAAGCAACTTACAAATTTTTGAGTAAACACAAATTACACATTATGATATACGCTATTAGTTCTCTAAACAGTTTTATCTCTTTTAACATCTTACAAGTTTCTAACTACGAGTTCATTAATTGGGCACAAGTCTTCAAGGTTGGAATAATGTTTCAATTTCCCTCTAATTTTTCACTTTTCTTCGTGTTTGAAAAATCAAAAATGTATCACGCACACCTTTTCTTATTTGAAAGTTTTGTTTTTGGCAGTTGAAGTTGTCCATACATTGTTAAATTGTTTAAAGGCCTCTAGAATATGATTAAAATGAAACGTGTGAAATTTTGAAAAACAAAAATGATGGGAGACAAAAGTGCAAGTATATTGCCTTTCCAAAAAAGAAAAAGATTGTAGGTTTATATTAATTAATGGGATAATTACATATATGGTCCTCAACAGTGGTAGATCTAGAAAAAAAAATTTGGACACGGACTAAAACGCAAAATAAATAAATAAATTTACTAATTTTTTTTTTTTTTACTTAGAATTTGGGCTGGAGGGACGGGCTGTAGTCCCTAAATCCACCCCTGGTCCTCAACCTTTCAAAAACGATTGGGATATAGCCCCTAACCTTTAAAAACGGCTCCAAACATTCTCAACATTTGAGTAAATAGGCATGGTAGGCTTCTAATAACAGAATCCGTAGGTTTTTTTTTAATTGAAACGTGTATTTGTGTGTTCCCATGCAAAACTTTTCTTCTTTGCAGAAGGGTAAAAGTGTCAAGCTCACTACTTATGTCATTCAATTTTGGTTTGCACATTCTCAAATTTTGCTAAAAATACTTTGATCTTTGCTTGTAGACCCCCATATATATGATTAGGCCATGCATCCCTAACTTAGCTTGTTTTATCTCTTCTTCACATGGTCTTCCATAAACTTATAAATCGTTTACCTTTCCTTCCTATATCCGCTTTGAGTTTATCAACCCTGGAATCACTTGTGTTGCACGGTCACAAATTGGTGGGTTAAACCATGCGAAACAGCCACATCGATCGTACTAGGGCACAAAAATTAGGGTTTGAAATTCTTAATTATTGTCGTCAACAAAAGCAGCTTATGAATTAATGAACTCACATATCAAATGAAGAATCTCTTAGCTGGGTTTGCGTCATTTTAAAAAGTTTTCATATCCGTGTCATTTCACATCAACATATCCTCCCTATCATATTTGCAGTATAAGATAACAAAAGTAATATGAGTTGAAAATACGGTATGGGTATATATATATATATATATGGATGTCAGAACAAAAGTAATAAACAAGAACACGGTGAAAAAAATGGAGTGAAGGTTTTAGTCATGTAAAGCTATTACCCTTTATATATTAAGCGCTTATTTTTGGTCAAATAACGGGTGATGTGCATTGAGTGAGATAAGAAAAAAAAAATTAAAGGCATGTTTTCTTTACTGTTTTCAAGTCGTTTTTTTGTTTTCGATTTTTTTAAATAGTGAAAACTTGTTCTCTTTCCTATTTTAGAAAGCATGTTTTTGAAAATAAGTTTAAAATTTACAAAGAAAATCCAAAATGAAAAATTGTCGTTTTGAATGTTTTCAGTTATAACTTGACCAAAAGTTTCAATTTTGGATTTTTGAAAATAATTTTTCAAAATGATAAAAAGAACACATTTTCAACATTTCAAAATGGACACTAAAAACACAAAACTCAAAACGAAAAATTGAAACTCAAAGAGAACAACCCCTAATGGATTCTATTACTAGGGACCTACCATCCTTATTTACTCAAATAATGCGATGTGTGGTGCTATTTTTAAAGTTAAGGGGTTTATCTCAGTCATTTTTCTAAAGACTGGGGAACAAATATGCAATGATCCTTTAATTGATTGTCATATGTTGAAGAAGTATCATTCAACAACCTCTTTATAAAAACTTCAGTAGTTCAAAATGAAGAATATTAAATAATGGGAGATCTAATACTCTTCCATTTGGTGATGGAACTAGTCTCACATTCCCTTTCACTATGCAAGAGGTGCACCTAATACATCAAAGTACATTCTAGTAAACAATACCTATATTTGAATATTAAGGTGTGTTAGATTCATTTTTGAGATAAATGTGATGGGCTTGAGTTTATAAGCTTTGTACAGGTCATAGGGCTATAATGGTGCAATATTAAAGACACGTTGATAAGTGTGTTTTCTAACGTATATTTAACGACATTACATGACTAATTGTTGACATAAATGTTTGAATATGGCTTAATTTGACTAATATGATAGCACACTTTAATTATAATCGAAGTAATACCGATAATAAAAATAGAATTGAATATTTATTAGCAACTTTCGAAGGAAATGTAGCTAATTGGTATATAGGATTAGAAGATACAACAAGAGGAATTTGGAAAGATAGTATTGAAGCATGATTTGGAATTACCATAAATGAAGGAATAAATAGAGTTGCTACAAGAATTTATAGAGAATTTGTAGGAGAAGATTGGGTAAATGAAAGCACTAAAGCTAAAGCAGAAGAAATAGAAGATGCTAAGAATAGAACAGAACAGAACAGAACATTTACAAATTTGTAATATGTGTTATTTTAATGAATATTGCTGTGAATATAGTAAATATTATTATATAATGTATGGAAATGGAGTAGATAAAGATTATTATAAGGAGATTTTTATTAGAAAATTATCACCACCATGGAATAATTATTTTCAAAATAAGATTAGAGAAAAACAAATTGGAAGAAATGTAGAAGCCTATACTTTAGGACTTATAATAAGAACTATAAAAGATGAAATAAGTTTAATATGTAGCAATCAAATGGTTTATAGACAATCAGGATTTGTACAAGATATAATTTGTTGTCAAGACACTGAAGTACCAGGAAATTGAGGATGTTATGATTATAGAAAAGGAAAAGGAAAAATAAAACATAAAAAATATAAAAAGTTTAAAAAGAAATATTTTAAACCAAAAAGGAGATATTTCAAAAGAAAATATAAATCTTATAATAAAAAATCATTAGATTGTAAATGTTGGAATTGTAATGAAAAAGGACATATAAGCACTGAATGCCCAAAAAAGAAAGTTAGAGTACTAATTACAGATTTTGAACAAATTAGAGATGAATGTGAAGAAGTCAACTTTGAAGAAATAGAAACTGATGAAGAAATTTTTGAAGAAAAATCAGATTCGGATGAAATATATAGTGAAGAAGAATAGAAATAGAAAAAATAAAACTGTTCTAAGTTTGGGGACTAATTTTGTAATAAAAGATCTATTTCATTAAGGGTAAAATTGATTTTTTAACAAAAACTTTAAATATTAAATGTTAACAGACAATTTTTAATAATCTCCCGCCTGGGTTCTCTTGTGGTTGCCATGCGGTTACGTTTGAATCCTAGCTGGAAGAGGCGTAATAGATTCATTGACATTTTACCGAAAGTTGACGTGACTAAGTGGTAGGTTCTGGATGGTTGCAGAGTTTGTTGTCGGCTAATGCTAACCACACAAGTAAAGAAATGAAAGCCATTTACACCTAAAACAATGACAGCACCAATGCTCCATACAACATTGGGTGGTCCATATTGAACCTATAATTAAAAATCTTATAAGGATCTTCATTTCATATCGTATTTTGTTTAATTAACTAATTATATTACACAGTTCCATATTTGTTTCTAGTGTTTTAAGTTAAAATTAAGGTTCTAATTTTACGATAAAAGTTTTTTTCAATAAAAAATTATCTTACTTTTTTTTTTTTTTTTTTAAAGTTGGATCTAAATTTATTGTATTGAAACTTCTTGACATAATGATAATACTTATCATTCGAGTTCTCTACAACAATCATGCTGCTCGTACAAATTTTTACTGTTTTTTTTACACAATCTATGTTAACAACATCACGTTAATCCATTTTAAAGACTGTTTTTAAATCAATGGCCTAAATTTTGACAGCATCAATGTTATCAATCACAATTGTTCACAACAATTGTACAAATAGGTTAATTCTCTATACCAATGTTATCAAATTCGGATCAAATATGATCGGACCAGCCTGTTTAGAGATGACAGCGGGACGGAATGGGACGGAACGGATTTTTTTGTCATCACTAGGCCTATTCAATCCGAAAACCATCGAACCATTATGATTATTGTTCACAGAAACTTTGCAGACAACCACTATGTAGTTCCTAGTTAGAAAAACCATTATGTAGTTCTATAATATTTCATAAGTCAATAATCAACTAGCTTCAATTACGGATTGATCCTTAATCACGTAAATTTAGTTGATGGTAGAAAATGTCCATAATTTATTATTCAATAAAAATAGTTAGGGTGTGTTTGAGCCACATTATTTTGAAAGATGTATTCTGAAACAGTAGATTGATGGAGAATGTGTGGTTGAAAAATAATTGATTTAATGAAAAATATTATTTTATTGAAGAATGCACGGTTGAAAATGAATAGAAAAATGAAAATGAAAATTTTAGTGTGTACCAAACAGAGACTTAATAATATATGGCTCATCGGTCAAACCATTGTGTCACCAGCGAATCATTGATCCACTGACCCGCTACGTTGTTCGGATTATATCTAACAACCATGCTATGTACAATTGAGATCATATCGAAGAGTCAAACAATGACTTGAGAAAATTCGCGGAGATGTATTATGCTTCGATTTTGTTGGTTGGGGGAAAATGGTCTGTGTGCTCGTGTTTACAATACTTCTAGATATAGGCCAGTTGACTAATTTTTTTTATTTTTTTTAACTTTTAAGAGCAAACCAAGACGCAGGTGGCAAAGTAATGTTTGAAAAATATAATTTTTTTTTTTCTTTTTGGTAATTGTATGGACCTAATTACTATTCATTTGACTGTCACCAATTTAACTCATTTGATAAGGAATAAATTTGATTCACATATTTAGCACTTATTTTGTTTAGTTAAAAAATTCATATTTTTAATAAATTTTGATAAAAAGAAATTAATGAAATATGTATTTGCAAATGATTTGAGAAAAACAAAAAAGTTATAAAAAAATAAGGGTCAAATTATATTAAAATTTTGACACCTCAATTATCTTAAGGAATAGTGAACTGCTAGACGTCATTTCAATTTCTTACACACTTAAATCAGATCGAAATGAGATTTGTTATTTCTATTTGATTTTCTTTTCATTACTTTTTTGATAAAATCAGTACATACATCAACTTTTTTGTTAGTGAAGACATCAAACACCACAAGTTATATCACCTTTAAAACGAAGTTATTTCATTTGCTAACAAAAACTAACGTGCTGATGTATCAACATATTAGTAGAGGATATTCGATATGTCAGCTTGAACAACGTACAGTGTATGCTTAGTTGAGATTAAAATCTATATTTTAATTTAAACAAAGTCAATAATTAATTTTAATCATAAATTTTTTGAAACCTACAATTTTTTAATCACGCATTTTATTAAAAAATAAATTCCTAGCAAGAAAATATGTGCGACCAAGGGCATATGTGGAAATTCGATACATTGATTTCCGTCCTTTCCTATTCATTGCTCAACTCACTTCATCTCCAACCCTTTAGTGAAACCTATTCCAACACACGTGGACTCATCACAACCATACACGTTTTGTATTTTTATTTGTTGCTCCTTCAAAAATATCAGCCTATCATTATCGAGTTTGTAGAGAAATGATAATCGCCACCCGATGCGGAAAATCTTTATGTAAAGTTTTCCTCTTGTAATTACTTTATTACCCCTATCTCTTCTAGACGTTAATTGACTTGTAAAATCTATTCAAATAAGCAAATTGCATTATACACATTATTCATTTGGCTAGTTTTTATAAATAAATTATAATCAAAATAAGTAATTTTCAATTGACAAAAATTGTTTGGGATTGATTTACTTGTTTATTCTAGAACGTAGAAATAATTATTCATATATATATATACTTACATCATCTTAAATAGTATATTCTATCATTTCAAGAATAGTTTTGAAATTTTCTTTTTGTCAGAATGTTTATTTATAAAGCCTTTTATTGCACATGTAGTTGAATGTTGAATTATGTGCTATGTTAATAAATTACATTTCAACAAAATTACAACTTCCAACTGTCTCTTCATTAATAGTCAATTCATTTGAAATAACTCTTTTTACAATACGAAGATTAACCTCTTTTTTATTATCATTATTTCAAAACTTTTTTTATATACTCATTTTCAATTACATATTCATGCAATAAAATATTTTGTATGTAAATTTAAATTTTTTTTTTTTATACTTTTTAACTATACATTCTCCAAAAAATCGCTATTCAAAATTCCATTTTACTCAAATGATGATTTGTTAAACATATTTGCCAATCAAAATCAAATAAAATAGGAAAGGAAGGAAATCAATGTATCGATTTTCCCAAATATAGAAAGGTAATCAATTCAAATTTTGGAAAATATTTACCAACAAAAATATCGAAAATTTATTTTCCCGAAGAAATTTTGCTACAAAAGTTGAAAAATGTGTAGTATCAAATGGAGCCTAATAGAAAATATACAAATTCAAAGTCGACAAAAGGGTGAGAATGTAATTGGGAGTCACTTATTTTCCTATATAAACAGTCCGCTGCCCGCCAAACACTTTATTTCCTCATATTCACAATTACATTTTTCATTCCCATTTCCCCAAGAAAATCAAAATTCCCTTCCTCAGAACTTAACCTCAAATCTCAGATTCAGAAGGAAAATCAATTTCCCTCTTATTAATGAAGAAATCAGGCTTCTTAGCAGCCTCCGTCGCTGCTTCTGCCACCGCCATCTCTGCTTCATCGTCTTCCAAAATTCACTTGCCGCACCAGGTAAATCCTTTTCCAACGTTTTTTTGGCTTTTCTTCTTCCTTTTCAATTAAATTCATAGCCTATTTTCTAGCCGAGGAAACTCATCTTTCCGAGATCTAGCTTTTCACGAATTAAATTTTCGTTTATTTGTTAAATTTTGACAAAAAAAATTTATGTGATTTTTAGGAAGCAATTGTAAGGAAAAGCAGTGGGAATTCAACGTCGCCGGAGTCGTCTTCTACTTCTTCCGCGGAAAAATTTGCACCGAGGTTTGATGGATTAAGGTTCATAGAGACTCTGGTTACTGCTCATAGATGAGTAAAATAAATTTAAAAAAAAAATGAAAAAAAACCTTGATTTTAGTGATTACTAAGCTATATTTTTGTCTTAAACTGTAATATTGACTAGAAAAATTGTGATGATGTTGGCAGAATTTAAAAAATTTGAGGTGATTGTCAATGATAATGAGAGATAAATTGGTGTGCACCATGACATTATTAATCGATTGCCTTTTTTTTTTTTTTTTAAAGTTTTTTTGATTGATTTATATTTCTTTTTGCTAATTTATTAATACCACAAAATTCTTTATTTCTTAATACGATGTATAAATGCGGCATGCATGTGCACATATATCATATACTTTATTTATTTTTAATAAATTTGGTTGATTTGAATAAAGTAAATAATTCCTTGCTCTTGGACCCAACAGATTAAAAACTCCTGAGCCTTTATGCGAAAACGATTGGTAGGCACAACTTGCTACGATCATACTTTTTCTTGCTTATCTTTTTAATAAACGAGGTTCTAATTAACAATGGCGGAGTTAAAATTGTAGAGTTGTGAGGTTAAATTAAAAAAAAAAAAAAAAAAAATTAATAGTTGAGGCAAAATTGAAAATTATAATGATTTTTTTTTTTTTTTTTTTGGATTTGAAACTTTAGTGTAAGAGTCCGTTATCCCCATGCTTTTATACAGTGATTTGACCCCATTTCAAATACGATGTGTTTGAGACACATTATTTTGAAAAAATATATTCTGGAATAGTAGATTGATGGAAAATGTGTGATTGAAAAAGAATGAAAAATTATTGATTTGATGTAAAATATTATTTTATTGAAAAATATGTGGTTAAAAATGAATAGAAAAATGAGAATGAAAATTTTAATGTGTATCAAACAGTGTTATAGTGACATAATTTTTAATAAAATAATATTACACGTAAAATTAAAAAAAAAATCTTATTTTTTATCACACATTTTCTATCAATACGTTATTCAAAAATATATTTATTTTTATACAAAAATAAGGCTTAAACAAGTCCTATGTACGGTTTTATCCTAAAAAAAAATTGAAAAATACTGACAACTAAAAAAATCCCATTTTCATAAAATGTCAATTAACGAAATTACTGACAAATCAGATAATCTTAGCAAAATCATGACAACCAAAGTCACCAATCGCCGTATTTTTCCAATTGTTGATAAGTATGCAGAAGTATACAGTATTATTCAATTTTTATAGGGGCCTAGTGTCTTCTTTTTCCTGGGTCCCGACCATGCAAACTTTACTGTTAATAGTTTCTAGAGGAAATTTCACAAAATGTCTACTTTTTGTGTTCATTTATAAAAATGTCTATTTTTTTTTTGTGTCCATTTTAAAAGAATTTAGACCAAAATACCCTTGTTAACAATTTATAATTTCACATAAACACAAAAATGTCCACTTTATTAAAAAATTCATTGGCCAATAAAATTTTGATACATAACCCTAACCTATTTATTTCAAATTACAATTGTCAAATAGCAATAAATGTAATTTTTCTCATTGACACAGAAATGTTGAGAACGACATTTCAAATGTAGAGAAATAACATGTTCAAAATGAAATGTCATTCTAAATATTTAATATTGTGATTTGATAGATGTAATTTTTAAATATAAATATGATTTAAATGTCGAGAACGACATTTGAATGTAGCTTCTCATGGAAGCTATTTCTCGAAATTTGTGAAAAATTGAAAAAATAAAAAACAAATTGCTTCATTTTTCCATAAAGGACATAATTGACAATTTGGTACAAAATTCAAAATGGTGGACATTTTTCAATTGACAAACATATAATTGACCATTTTTTAAAATTTCCCTAGTTTTTATTATGAGTCAACTGCGTCGGTCCAAAATGACGCAATCAACATTATTCTAGCCCCTTTTTGGTCCAAAGCACCGGCACCTATGATGTCATACCCATTAGAGGGAACATGAATTTGTGCAAAGCATATTTCAATCTCTTTCAGCATATTCCCACACATTATGCTCTTCCTATTTGCCACTCCACTTTCTATTGCTTATTATTTAATGCTTGTCAATCAATTTTTTATTCAACTAAACCGTTTTGAACCACGGACGAAATAAATAATGGAACAGAGAAGGGAAAATTGCAGCTAAGGAACCAAATCTCTTATTTAGTGACAGACTTGACCCAAATCTTTCATCTGTACTATCAAAGAGAAAAAAAGGGGGGAATTCTGAGATTCACCCAGTTTCTTTCTCCCTTTCACCCAGCTTCTTCCGCCACTACCTCTCTAAGATTCACCCAGGTCGGAAACTGATTTTGAAATCATATTTAATTTTAAGGTTTTGTCTCTGTTGTGGTGTAAGTGGCGGTGGTGGTTCGATTGGGAGCCCAAATGCTACGACTTTTCTCTTTTACAGGCACGGAGGGAGCTATAGGCGTCATTCCACTCTTCCTTAGTTGTCCTTCCACTGAACAATAATTGGAACCAACTCTGAGACGGGATCTATCATTGAAAAGAGATAAAGGATTGCAGAACAAATCAATCGCGGCCATTAATGATGAATTCCTCACTGCAAAATTATTTTTACTTTTCTTGAGTAGGAAAAAATGGAAATCCCGATTTTCCCTTTTCTTCCGTAAATTTGAAATCATAAATTAACCGGGTGGGATAGTAAAGAAGATAAATGGAGAGGAGAAATTTTAAGATCCCTATACCCTGCAAGTGTGAGAGTTGGTAGCAGCCACAATGTTGAGGCGGCGTTGGGGGCTGGTGGTGCTGGCGATGGCGGGCGGCAGCTTGGTGGTTTAGGTTTTGATTTTGGGGTGGGGGAGAAGGAAATGAATTTTTATTTTTCATTTTTGATTTTGAAGGGAAAATGTGTAATGTCCAAATTGTCCTTACCTTATTTGGAAAAAAATAATTAAATATTTCATTTCTCGGGTCAATTGATGGTTTTGGTGGTCAATGAGACCGAAACCGTTATTTCGGACTAGACCTGCGATTTTTTAAAAATTTGATACCTTGACTGCGATTTTCCCTAGAGTCAATCCAATTATAAATAACTGGACGATAAGTAATAAAAGACGTGAGCTCATGGACTACTTTAATACAACCTTTGAGAACACAATGACAAGAACCAAAACATCACAACTTTATGTAGGACAATCCTTAGCGATATGTCGTGGCTTACCACCTCAAAAACTGGCGCTCTTCTCATACAAGCATTCACCACGATGAGGCTTACCACACTTAGGGCATGGCGCTACTACAACTACTATGGTCTTACTAGCGGTAGATCCGATATAAGCTTTTTTATTCTGCCATTTGTCATTTCCTTTGTCTTGACCATCCATTTTCTGTTTCTAGATTACCCTTTATCATGTTGGTTGTATGATTGACTGTGTTACTCTACATTAGCCTTTTGATACCAAATAGCATGAGCTCATTCCAGTATCTCACGGTATGATGTGACATAAGAATCATGCTCAAGTCTGGATTTAACCTTTACTCTAACCTTCGAGTGTTCTTAATTTCCGTGTCAACCAGGTGTGGAGCATACTTTGAAAGTGATCAAATTCTCACTTATAATTAGTCAGGGACATATTACCCTACTTGAGTTGAAGGAATTCACTCTCTTTGAAATCTTGTATAGACTGGGGAAAATACTTGTTCATCACTTCCTTCTTGAATTGTTCCTAAGTTAACGTCAACTGCTGTTCTTGGGTCCTAATTCAGGACATCGAATCCCACTAATAACTTTCATCGCCGGTAAACATAAACTCTGCACAATGGACCTTTTGAGTATCAGTGCAGTCTATAAGTTGAAATATTCGTTCTAACTTACGAATCCATTCCTCAACTACCAGTAGACTAGATGCTCCATCGAAGGCAATGGCTTATACCTTCTAAATAACTCAACTACCGAGGCATGAGTTGGGAGAGTAGTCGGAGTTGGTGGTGTAGTTGGGGCTTAATTTTGATTCAACCTGCCAAGATCTTGAACCACTTGCAGGAGGTCACTTATCAAGTTGTTCTAGTTTGTTCAAGACATTTTCCTTGAAATAAAAAAAAATATCTTTTTATCAAATTTGTATACCAAGGCAAGGTGAAATCTTTCACAACTTGATCACATAATTGATTTTTTATTACATCTTGAAATAATAAAATTATTATTATAAACGAATAATCTCCATAGCCTCTACTCGTTTCACTCTTGGTCTTCTTCTAGGTCATCCTCTAGATCTTCTTCTTCATCTTCGTTAGCATTTGTCATAATTGGTTGTGCAACTCGTCATCTGAAGCCACTGTTGTTTTGGATCCCGAGCGAGAGATAACATCACCAATCATAGTCTCCCAATTATGGATATAGGCGCTGCAAAAATCCTCAAAGTCAGGTTCCTTAATTTCACTTTCTAAAATTTGCAAAAGTTTCTAGCAATTGACCTATTGATTATCGGTTACTAATCATGTAACCCGCATTATTTGCTTTTAGCCAATGTTGGTACACACTTCGTATGTGATTGTCAATGTCTAAGGATTCATCTACCTCAAAAACTAGGTAAGGTCAAATA
Organism: Fraxinus excelsior; assembly: GCA_019097785.1. Lineage (NCBI taxonomy): Eukaryota > Viridiplantae > Streptophyta > Magnoliopsida > Lamiales > Oleaceae > Fraxinus > Fraxinus excelsior. Next base: position 32,847,744 of record CM032624.1, on the reverse strand, counting down.
TCTATCTCCTATTGGCTGACATGACTCATTCTCCCAGTATTTTGTCTTCTCCTAGCCATCTATCATCCACATTTTAATTTCTAGCCCAATACATGTCTTTTAAATAACACATTTTTTTTTTCAAATTACATTTATAAAGGCATACAATATACATAAAGAAAATGTAGCATACACCGTAACATAAAATAATAATAATAATAGAATCATAACATTTTTCATGATAAGAATTTTTAACTTTGTGTAGTTAAACATACATGGGGTCGTAGAATGAGATCGATTGATTAATGCTAGATGCTATGGAGTGCTTTAAATATTTCATTTTCTCCTTTTAAATTTCCTACTTTGTACTTAAAATACATGTATATTTTTTTTAAAAAAATAATGAATCTGCAGAATTGACTAAATTGTGTATTGATACCATGCTATAACATCCCAACCCTTATGGACCTAAACACTACTAGAACATTTGTACCTTAGCCCGTGATCTTAAAAATTATTTTGTAAATAATTTAATAAAATACACTTTCGTGGAATGCATAAAAATTTAACTAAATTTTGATATAAGGCCTATTTGATAGGCATAATTTTGCAGGGAAGATGGAAATTATTTAACCATTATGCACTTTTTAGCCTGTTTGATAGGCCAAATTTTCTGGGCAATTGCTTTTCCACCTTTGGCTCACTTGACTATCAATTCCACAAAAATGAGGAATTGAAATTCTCATGGAGTTGGATTTTTATTTTATTGGCAAGGTAGAAAAATATTGTTTTTGCATTTTCTCCCAAATCAGTTCCATGGAGAAAAACATTTACTCATAAAGCAATTAACAAAAACATTTATTCATAGAGCAATGGTAGATTGATTGAAATGAAGAATTGAACTAGTGAACTTACAGTTCTTTGCGGTGTAGATCTGACTCCGATTCGGGTGGTGGGTTTGGTTAATATCTCGACAACAGTTCCAGATGCGTATTAGGGTTAATGTGCAGAGTGGGAGAAAATTATTAAAGTGTGAGAACTGGGAATTTGGTAAGGAGGAGGCTGCGAGGAGAGGCTGAAGCATAGTGGAGTTTGTGGTGGTGGTGATGTTCAAGTCCGAGGAATGGTGGGCATGATTGTTTTTTATTTTATTTTTTATTTTTCCTTTTCTTGTTGGTAATTTTTAGAGGTGTTTTTGTGAGAATTGATTTTCTTTTTTAAGACTGTAATAAAAAAAAAAGTAGAAAAAGTTATGAATTTATGTGTAATTTTTTAGTATATTTTGATAAAAATTGATGAAATATAGGGTTGAGAAATTGTGAATCTCATACAATACATGTTTAAAATTAGTTATTGATATTGATTTAGATTAAAATCTTGATTTTAATTTCTACCACATGCCTAATTAAACCCACTAAAAAAATACAATTTTCATGGGAAACAAAGTCAATCAAACACCAAAAGATAGTAAATTTCAACATTTTCAGGTGGAAAATTATATCAATCAAACAAAATTAATTGACAATTTCCAGTAAAACAAGTTCTAGGCAATTCGATTCCTTGAAATTTGTTTTCTTTCCACCCAAATTCCATTTTTACAATCAAACATACCCTAAGAATTATTTAATTCTAAACAACACCATTTCATATTAAGGGACCATCTAATAATTTATTAGAAGTGAAGTCACTTTTGGAAGGTAGAAAAATGGTGAACTGATACTAAAAGAAACAATAAAAAAAAAATTAACAAATTCCATGCAAAATTTACTATCCACGTGAACAATGACATGCACAAAAACTAGGTAGTAAATAAGAAGATAATCAGTTTTTTTCCCCATGTCAAGTGTCAACAAAAATTCATTTGCATAGCTATCGGCCCCAAAAGTTTATGAAATTTTAAGTGAAAGTAGGACTAGGAAGCTTCTTGTAACATAAAATATCCAAAAATTGGCTCTCGTTGACAACATATGAGGCACTAAAATATTTTTCAAAATCCCGTAACAATTAATTTGTAAGTAAACTAGCACAATTTACTTAAAATGTAAAATCAAATTATACGGATATCGGATTGGCATGGTTTAAAGTTTACCGAGTAACGAACCCATGAGACTATCAACGCCCACTGTTTTTGCCCAAGAAATTCAAGGAATGTGCTACGAATTTTTAAAGTTTAGTGCAGAAGCTGGAAACTAAAAAAAAAAAAAAACAGAAATAGTGAACAATTTGCTAACATTTATGAGAGAAATATGAAACTTGCAAGTAAATTTATATCAACGGAACCAGTTCTTGAAAAGTTTCTTAAGGTAGTTCAACAAACGATATTATCGAAAACTTATTATTTGAAATACATAAATAAAAAGTACTAAAATAAAATCTCAAAATTTGTCTCTCACTAATCACAAGATTTTGAGAGACTTTCACGTAAAACAAAAAAAAAGAAAAAAAAAAAGAAAAAAAGAATTAATATGTATTTTTTTTTTCAATATTTCTCTTTCATTTTCCCTTCTACAAACAATAAGTTATTTTTTTTTCTATTGATTATATTAGTTTCTATTTATATTTTTCTCTCTCTTATTGTTTATTTATAATTTCTATGAAAGACTTAAAAAATATTTATTTTTAATTTAATTATAAAATTTTATGCAGACTAATTTATAATTAAATTTAAATATACATTAATTATTTTTTAAAAGGTATATTATATTTATTCTTTTTAAAATATTTTTTTATTATATGAGGGGAAAATGAAGGAGATGGGAGAATTGTGAGAAACATATCATTGTATGTGATAATTTCATAATATTGCACTAAATCCACATAAATTCTATTTCAAGTGAAAGTCTTCATAAGTCTTGAATTCTACAAAAGTCTCTAAAATGAAAATTTATGAAAATCTACAAAAGACTTCCACTAATTCCATATAAATCTCTAAAAAATTCATGAAATCTACATAAATCATCACTTAAAAAAAGTCCATCAAAATTTTCAAAAGTCACAATTGAATACGCTCCCTTAGTTTCTATTTTTTTTTTCTCTCTTATTGTTTATTTATATTTTCTATAAAAGAATTAAAAAATATTTATTTTTAATTTAATTATAAAATTTTATATAGACTAATTTATAATTCAATTTAAATATGTATTTGTTATTTATTTTTTAAAGGTATATTATATTTATTCTTTTTAAAATATTTTTTTATTATATGGAAGAAAATGAAGGAGTTGGGAGAATTGTGAGAAACATAACATCGTATGTGATAATTTCATAATATTGCACTAAATCCACATAAATTCTATCTCAACTGAAAGTCTTCAAAAGTCTTTTGAATTATACAAAAGTTTCTAAAATGAAAGTTTACAAAAGACTTCCACTAATTCCATACAAATCTTTAAAAAATCTATGAAATCCACATAAGTCAACACTTAAAAAAAGTCCATAAAAGTTTTCAAAAGTCCCAATTGAATAACCCCCCTAAGTCTCCCAGCTTCTCCATAAGACACGGTACCACCATCTACCATCATCCATGCCCTGAGTTAATCAAATCAACATGTAAGAAGGGAGTTAACCCATGAATCAAAACTCAATAGATATCATCAGGGCATTTTGTTATCAAATTAGAAAATTCAAACTATAAATTCATACCGTTGCACGTAGATGAATTTTTGGCAAAATTCAAGTTCTATAGAATTATCATAACATGTAGAGTTGGAGAATGATCGTTCCAACTATAGTAGTACTGAAGCACCGTACTCGGAGGTACCAATTCATTTATACTTTTAACGAAAAATCATCTTGACAATGAAATAACCACTTGCACCTCTACTTACCATAGTCTGAAGCTTTTGAATGGACGAAATTGGACAGTGGATGTTGTTTCCGAAGCTTGAAAAAGATTTGCCTCCCTTTTCCTTTTTCTTGCTTTGGAATTTTTTTTCCTTGTTCACAATGTGTACATTCATATATATTGGAAATGATATGAATGATTTGGAGGAAAATGAAAAGTAAATTCCAATTGGCCCATGAAAATAAAACGTTGACAGCCATTCATTCACAGTTTAAAAATAGTTGAAGAAAGGTTTATGTTTCATTTCTTACATTTTATTACAATTGTTTCATATCTTAGCAATCATTCACCAATCAAAAAGAATTGAAGAGAGTTTAAGGTTCCATTTCACGCATTTGAATTTTGAGGTACATGTGTGTGTAATACAAACGTTTCCTCCAATATTTATATTCCTCATTCCTGTGTGTGTGTGTGGCCGGTTCTTTTGAATTTTGAGGAAGATGAAATGAAGTGGATTTTAAATTTAATTTATTTCATTATCATTATTTTTTTCACCCTTGGTTCCTATAATTTAATTATTCGAAAAATAAGGAAATAACAATACAAGTCCCCAAATAGAAACTTACAAATACTCTTTTACTTAAAATTTATAATTTGGTCCCTTTGAAAATGATGTGTAAGCAAATTGGGTCTTAGAAACATTTGTTTAAGGCATATTGGACTATTATTGGACTTTCACTTCTTATGTAGGCTGGGGAGTAAGGCTTGTCCATGGGCTAGGCTTATGGTGTTAATCCCATTAAAATATGAGTTTAATTTATTTTATTTTTCAGGCTTCTACAATGTGAGCTCCGTGTGAAGAATGAAAAATATAATGACAATTTTGTATAGGTATGATCTTAAGTTCTTTATAATTTGAAGCAAAATTAAACATCGGCAACTTACAAAAATATCCCAAAAATTAGGGATCTTTTAAAAATCATATGAAAAGCATTTTGGAAGTAAAACAGTGTAAAATATGTCACTTTTTATTAAAAAAAATAAAAATAACACTATCATTTTTTAAAGTTAAGTGTTACGTTTTGAATGATATACAATGTCACTTTTAATAAAAAGTGATATTTATCACCCAAAAAATTGACAGAAGATTCAAAAAAGAAAAGATGAAAAATAAAAAAATAGTGATAAATGCTAAAAAATTGACGAACACAAAAAAAGTTAGAAAAATTCAAAAAAGTAATAAAATACCAATTAAAACATTAAAATCAATTCAATAAAATGACTAACTTTCATTTAAACCCGTTATTATCTCATGCGGAGAATATAATGTGACTTTCTTTTAAACCAACATCAATCCAACAAAAAGAAAAAAGAACGTGACACACTAAAAAAAGTTACAAAACACAAATTAAAACATATGCTTGTCACTTAGAAAGGGAAATAAATCTTTTCAAAAAAAGTAACAAATAATATAGAATTGACAAAATTTAAAAAAGTGACAAACATTATTTTAAAAAATGACAAAAACTCAAAAAGTAACACTTAAAAAAGTGACACAAAACACCAATCAAACCTATGTTTATCTCTGTAACGCTCTGAGTTCTGTGAACCCGGAGTGCCACGTCATTCTCATTGTTTTGAATTTAATAAAAATATTTGCGAAAATAACTAAATTTTAAACATCGCATTTATAATTGTAAACCTCATTGGCAACAAAATTCATTTGATTAACTTAGGATAATTGTTTAAACTTTAAAACTCAAATTCGAAATAACTGAAATAACAAAATAAGTTAATAATATTCATAATGCGTAAATTTCAAAATTTAAATAACTTCATCTATTAAATCGTGCCACCATTGCCTATCAAACTCGACCGTCTCCAAAATCTGCAAATATTGTTAAAATAACGGAATGAGTATTTCGAATAAATATTCAGTAAACTTATCGCCGATAATTAATTTACAGAATAATTGAACACATAAATTATGCAATTTATACAGTGACATCATCATCATCATCATAAACTCATTTTCTTTAAAAATATCATAGGGTGTGGGTAGTCTCGTCTCATGCATTTAAGCACATAATGTTGACCTATGGTTGATCATGACTTTAATGTTTTGATTATAACAAACAAGCCCATCTTGTTTACTAACAAATTGAATTGAGTGTTTAAGCTTTCAAAGTTATAAATATTATTATTCACACTCAAATGAAGTACAAGTGAAGGTTAAACGAGCATTCAAGACAAATCATTCGAGATACAAGTCAAAGAGAGGCTTGAAGAGATCAAGAACATTGAAGATAGAGTTATTTATCGAACCTCATTTATATATATAAATATAGAACTCGTCAATGTTTAGCAAGTGCATGCTCAAGTATTTCTCATAAATTCATCACTTGCATAAATTATTTTGACGTGAGAATGATCTTGGAAAAATGAACATTTGTAATATATCAAAAACCTTGAAAACTCATTTCCAAACGTCCCTCAAAAGATCACACTTCAACTTTCAATCAAAAAGTTATACTCCGATTTTCAATCTCATATTGAGATAGATTTTTGACACGGAATATGATCTAATTTCAAGATGATTTCTGAATCAAAGTTGTATCCCTTTGAGTTAGCTTTCCAACCCATTTTGAATCACCTTAATCGGATATCAGGAGAAAAAGATATGAGCAAAATACTGAAAGCTGTCCGGATAAGGCGTCCGTTGGTCAGAAATGTTTTGTGTCCATCCGGACGTCCGGATGGATGAACCGGACGTCTGGTTCGTCTCAACGGTCACATTTTTTACCGTTCTGACAAAAGTAACTCTAACGGTAAGTTGGTCATCCGGTTCTGAACCGGACGTCCGGATGGCTCGTCCGGATGGACAGTGTTTTGGCCAATTTGAGTGCTATAAATACCAACTCTCTTTGCATTCAATTTGTACAACTTTGGAGAGAAAATTGAGAGAGTTATTTATTGAAAATCTTTGAGCTTAACTTGGTTTTAAATTCTATCTCATTTACAAAGAATTCTTGATTGATTCAAACTTGTTTTATCCATTTCATCAAGAATTAGATTTTGCAAAGAAACTTTTCAATCTCATCTATTTTCAAACTCTTGATAAAAGTTTTCTTTACCAACACTTGTATTGAAGTGTAAATCTCTCCTCATACTCAACTTGTGTTATTTTGTTAAGAGAGATTATTGGTTGAAAACTTTGATAACAATACAAATTATTTCATCATTCATCTTTTATCAAAGTTTACAACATCAACACTTGAGCTTAATTCATTTGCCATCTATTAAAGTGTTTGCCTCTTTTCTTCTTGTACTCAATCTTGATTTTATCATTCGATAAGAAGAGAAGATTTGTATTGTAAAATTCATTTCTAGTGTGGGTCGGTTGTAGTCCCTTAAAGATCAACATTGTATAAGGTTTGGTGCGCCTTGTTGTAAGTCACCGTGTGAGTCATATTGAGGTCCCGTAAAGCTCGATAGTGTGGGTCGTGTTGAGGTCCCGGAAAGCTCAACGTTGTAAAGGATCGGTACTCCTTGTTGTAAGTTACCATTATAATACAAATTGGCATTGCTCGTGACGGAGAGCTTGGTAACGGGGACGTAGATCATTGCATTGGATCGAACCCCATTAAATCGGTTTGTTATCTTTACATTATTGCACTTTATTTTAAATTGCTATTTAAATTGTGCAATATCATACTTGAATTAAGATAACATATTTGTATATTTACTTATTGTTTTATACTTTGCAATTATATCTTGTGTGTTGAATTGTTTTGAGATTAAGTGTCGAAAAAGTTTTGAAAACCAATTCACCCCCCTCTCGGTTAGTTATTCATGAGCTAACACATAAGTTATGCATAACATTATATTATCTCATAAGAGATATTCTCATTTCTTCTCATGCATTAAAGCATATAAGTTATGACAATCATAACAACATCATTTATATCATAAGAGATATTCTCATCTTATGCATTAAAGCATATAAATCACGTAACGTCACATAATACATGCAATTATAATTTAAACTAATTAATAGAGGCGAGTCTACCTCAATTTATCTCGAGTCACGTACAAAGTGGAGCGGGAAGTAACCCCAATCTCCTAATCGTCCGTACGTTTCGTCTAGCCAAAATAGAAAATAAGCATTGAATTAGTATTTCGAAATTTTAAAGTTTTAAAATGATAAAATGAAATTTAGGGATTTAATTGGAAATTTATTGAAACTGAAATTGAAAAAGTGTAGGGACTGAAAATAGACTTTTCGAAAATAGTGGCTGACTGTGGGGAAATAGGGACCATAGAGACTGATTTATTAATAACTAAAACCTTAGGGACTAAAATAATAACTTTTAAAACTTGGGGACTAAAGGGATAATTTTCTAAAATTAAAATAATACAAAAACTAATTTCACACTCTCTCATATTTACAGAGAGAGAGGGAGCAGCGACGGGGGGAAGGGGCTTAGCTCCTTCCTCCGATTCACAACTACCGGCCAGGCGGTCAGTGTTAGCGCCACCGTTGCGTGGTGGCGCCAGTGAGTATGTGGAGATGACATGATGGTTTTGGCGTACGGGTAGAAGGCTAGTTCGAGGCTTGGAGGCTCGGACTCTTGGGTTTTTCCGGTGGCAATGAAGCTGGAAATAGGTCAGAGGGCGAGGTAAGGTCATGGGTCTAATTGTTTCTTGGTTTTTGTGGTTGTTGGTGTTGTTTTCGGGGTGAAGTGTGGCGGTCTATTGGGGTGGAGGAATGGCTGTTCGTGTGGGTTGTAGGCGGCGGTTGCGGTGGGGGTGTTTTGTTGGCGTGGTGGTTCGTTTGGGTGGACTGTGGGGTTGTTTCAGGTGGTGGATGGTGGACTCGATTTTTGGTTGTTGGTGGCAATCAGCTTCTAGGTTTCGGCTGGACCGTGGGAGGGGTGGTTGTAGCTTGTGTGTGTGCGTGTGCAGTCGGTGATGGTGGAGTTGGAGTTGGGTTTCGACTGGGATTTGCAGTCGGTGATGGTGGACTCGATGGCTGGACTGTGGGCTGTAGTGTCGATTTGGGTGGTTGGATTGGTGGTTTGAAGTTGCAGTGTCGTGAGTTTTGGTGTTGTTGGTGCTAGAAATTGATGTTCTAGCATCAACACGAGTTTCCAAATTTGAGGTTGTTGGTGCTAGAAATTGATGTTCTAGCATCAACATGAGTTTCCAAATTTGAGGGAGATGAAGATTCTTACCCAAAATGGCTGCTTGGAGGTGTGAAATATGAGGAGGGGAGAATGAGAGTTATATGAATAGTAAATTTTAGGGCACAAAATCCTAGGAGTTAAATGGGCCAAGAACTTGGGCTACAAGTATTTTCCTAATTGGGTTTAAGTGGATTGGACTAAAAATAATTAAGATTTTGGACTAACATAATTGGACTCTAAATAATAAAATATAGTACTTAAAATTATTAAAATTTGGATTTAAAAATGATAAGGAATTTGATACTTTAAAATATTCGGGATTGGACTCGATTTGAAAAAGATTTAAATTTGTTTTACAATGACTAGACGAACACGCTTTCATTATAACGTTTGGGGTTAAAACTTAGCGACATGTTTTTCAAGAAAAATAATTTTATAGTATTTAAAATTATCGTTCGCTACAATCTCTCCCGCTCAAAAAAGTGATAAACATTATTCAAAAAAGTGATAAACACTCAAAAGAGTAACAAAATTTAAAAAAAAATGACAAAACATCAATCAAAACCTATGTTTGTCTCTCAAAAAAGTGTAACAAACAATAAAAAGTGACATAAATTTTAAAAAGATGACAAATTTTTTTTTTTTTTTAAAAAAAGTGACAAGCACTATCAAAAAAGTGACAAAAATTCCAAAAAAGTGGCAAAGCGTCAATCAAAACCTATGTTTGACACTCAAAAAAGTGAGAAATAAAAAAAAAGTTACAAACAATAAAAAAAGTGATAGGAATTTCAAAAAAGTGAGCAAAAAGTGACAAGCACTCGAGAAAGTGACAAAATACCAATCAAAACTTTAAAATATATCATTTTATACAAATTCAACCACTCCATTGCATATTAAATTAGATAATAAATGACGATATAATAGATACAAAGACATTTTACCATTATTAATGAAGCTTTGTTCAAGATTTTTCATATACATCATTTGAGGCAGAAACTTGTGACAATCAATAATCTACCTTAAACATTTAGCTATCGAAACTACTCATCATGGCACGTACGACAAACTACTAACACTTAAAAGGACCACCATTTCAATCTCTACGTTAAAGGATTAAAGGAATGATACCGAACACCGCAATTTTTTTGTCGCAGTTGGCAATGTTGCAGCTTCCACAATGTAACCAGCAGGGACGGACTCAGGATTATTCTTCTGGGGGGGGGGGGTGCGAGATATAATTACTAAAAAATAATTTTAAACAATAAAGATAATATTCAAAATGTAATATATTTTTTACAATTGTTCCTTACGGCTTCTCATACTTTGAAAACGCCGTATAATAGTTTCGTTAGTAATTTCATTAAATACGTCTTTTTCAACGTATACAACTAAACTATCATTCATCTATTGGTCTCCAATCTAATTACACAGTCGATTTTTCACAGTATTCATAGCAGAAAATACTCTTTCAACTGTAGCAGTAGCAACCGGAAGAGTTAATCCTAAAGTCACAAGCAGGTAAACTAACCGATACACTTTATTTCTTTTGGTCACAACCAACTTCAATGCAAGTTCACTAAGTCCCTTCAATTCTCCAAACTCCTTGTTGGAACGCATATCAACAATATAGTTTCAAAACTGATCATCAAGTGCCATGAGCTCTACTTTTGAAAAATCTTTAGGATAATACTTAGCAAATCGAATTAATTTATCCTCCTCAAAAAAACGATCATTCAATTCTTGAAATTGCATATCAATGACAAAATAATATAAATCCACACAGAACTGATGAAAATTTGTCATTTCTTCAGTATTATGCATTGAGTGACCTGGGCGTACAAACATACTATTCACATCAAGAACATCAATATCATGCTTTTGACAAAAAAGAAATAACTTCATCCAAAAAAGAATCTCACTCATTGTCCCTCATCTGTTGGAGTCTTTATTTGCATACTGACACTAAACTCATGGCATTTATAATATCCCCGATCTTTTCTTTGTCATGTCTTAGACAATTCATTTGAAATCCCTAAAATGGTTCTCAAGAGATGTAGATTAAACACAAACTCAAAGGACTGCATTGAGTCCAATAAATTATCAGTCTCACATCTTTGTTCACGTGTTGATCCATCAACCGAAATCATTTCAATGACATCGATTATAAGCGAAAACATCAAAATCAAACTAATCAAAGTATGATAATGCGATCCCCAACGTGTCTCACCAAAACGCACAATAGTACTTTGTTGATTAAGACCATGTCCACTTGAAATCTCACCATTACTGAGCACTTTAGAAATATTGGCTTCTTGTTTCTTTCGAAGAATATCATAACGTTTAGAAGAAGCTCCAATAATATTCATCACGCTAGAAACCAAAATTAAAGAGTGATTGGACTTTCTTGTGCTTCTTTGCTATGGCTACAAGAGCTAATTGTAGTTGATGAGCAAAACAATGAATATAAAAGACACTTGAATTCTCTTTCAAAATAAGTGTTTTGAGACCACTGAACTCACATTGCATATTATTCGCCCCATCATAACCTTGACCTCTCATTCTAGATATACTCAACCCATATCTTGAAAATAATTTATCTATAGCCACTTTGAGTAATAGAGCTGTAGTATTGGAAACATGTTCAATCCCATTAAATCGTTCAACCATATGTCCCATCTTATACGCATAATGTAAAACAACAGACATTTGCTCTTTCACTGAGATATCTTGAGATTCATCAACTAAAATTGAAAAGAATGTATCATCAATATCTTTGATGATAACATCAATCGTTTCAACAGCTGCAACACTTACAATATCCTTATGAATTTCTTGTGATGTTAGTTTGTGATTTTTTGGAGCATTTTTTCAAAGTGACAGCCTTAATCCCTTCATTATGATCAGCTAGAAACTTCAACTGTTCAAGAAAGTTTCATCACACTCATCATGACCACGAAAAGCTTGTCCTTGACATAAAAACAGTCGAATACAATCAATGGATGCATTCAAACGAATTCGATATACACTCCGGGCTTGTTTTGACTGCTTGAAGGAAACTGTCTCAATATGTTGCTCTTGATTCATCAAGGCTTCACAGTTGCTTCGGGCTTGATTGTGTGCACTATGGACGTCTCTAACATGAACTCCAAGTCTATCCTTCTTTTTAAAATCTTGGAACCCTTTTTTCACAAAAGTATCACCACCTCCTTGTTCCCCATTGTTTGGTCCAAAAAGATAACAATATAAGCAAAACGCAGCATTCTTGCTTATACTGTATTCTAACCAATCACCATATTCATTGAACCAAGTAGGAATGAATCGCCTTGATTTTTTACGTGGAAACACATGGCTCTGAGGCTGACACGGACCTCTCTACAAGTATGCTCTTCTTATTTGATCTTGAAGATTAACATTGTAATCCATTATTGGAGTTCTTAATCCGAGATTCATGGGAAGTTGTGCAATATTAATATGCTCAATTCTTGCTTCCTTTGCTTCATCATTTTCTCCAATAGTAGCATCCTCAACAATTGCTTCATTTGCCTCGACATTTTCCTCAATTGTAATTTCATCAATGTGTTGTTTCTTTGCCTTAACATTTTCTTCAATGGAATGTTGAGATACTCGTTTAACATATCTCAACATATCTTCCTACAAATCAAACAAAGAACGCATAAATATACCAACAACTGGCAAAGGTTCTTTGGACAGTGGATAGATCAAATTGCTGTGTGTATTAGACTGGACTGGACTCTTGAGTCTCGACATTTCCATTAATTAATAGCATTATAGCACATGAATGCACAAACCAAAGTCCAAAGATCAGGAATAACACCAGGAATACTGTCTAGTGTCTACTGAATATAGATTTCAGACTAGCTGTTGGTACACTTAGCATTCAATTTCAACATCCATCCAACTCCAAGAAAGTCCATCAGCATTCAATTTCAGCTATATATTCCATTAGCATTCAATTTTAGCATCCAGATTTAACTGACTAACTAGGGGGATTGGGAAAACAAACTAAAATTCTAAAAACAATCCAATGAAGCCACAAGCTACAAATATTTTGGAATTCGTTTGGATTTGGGGGGGGGGGGGGGGGACCCCAATCCTTCACTCACGAAACTCGAGATAGTATTTTCAGCCTCTTAGGCTCTTACCTAAAATCGGAGATACTCCACACACAGCAGCGGTAGCAATGGCGGAACCTCAATCCTTCACTTATGAAGACAAGATTTTGACAAAAAACTCATCACAAATAGAAGAAGACAACTTTCTTCAATTAATTAGCCCCGCGTCTGCAACCAAGAAGACAATATTGTTAATTTGTTAGTAATAATGTTTCATTGAAGTTGACTTGGCTCCATTGAAGCTCCCAAGGCATACCTTGGCTCCATTGAAGCTCGAAGCACAATAGTAGAAGCTGAAGGGGGTGAAAAGATTACTAACCCAGTTATCTTGTGGCAGGTACTAGTATTCTTGGAGTGAGATATTTCTTCATTTTTGTGGTGAGCACTGGTATTCTTGGAGCTGAGCTTGAGCTGCTGAAGGATTTTGGAATTTCCGATTTGGGAATCAGGGGGAAAAGGGGAAGGGAGTTTTGGGTAATGCCGTAATGGGCTACTGTGCTTCCTTCAATATTTTAAAAGGGGGCTTGCCGGCTTGGGTTGGGAAGAAGGTGGACTTTTTTTTTTTTTTTTAAGACATTTTTGTTGGCCCGGTGGGAGCAACTGCCTCCACTGGGCCATTATTGGGTCTGCCCCTGGTAACCAGCATTGTGGTCTGTGTCGATAGCCATGTTTTGTCGAGGTCTGCGTAGATAGCCATGTTTTGTCGACAGGTGCTGATCCATTGGTGTGGGAAGAAACAAAAATTGAAAGTGAGCAATTTAATGCAGAAGTTTTTCAAAAATGAAATGTCATACTCTAATCTATGGAAGAAATTCTGCTTAAAATGGAAGAGAATTTTAACTATGCCGTGAATTCTTATGACTTGAGAGCATATCTTTTGCAGATTAATATCAAGACAGAACATGACATATGGATTTTAGATGGTCAGGGTGTCAACAATCTAATGCAACCAATTGTCGCCATAAATTGCTTCATGACTGCTGGAAAGAGAAATGTGCAATTCGTCACGAATTATACTAGGTTCTTCATTTATTGGGGTTGCCGTTATCCATTATGAAATTATAAGCTTATGAGAAGTTTGTTTTACAAAATGGTGGCTAATATTCAACTGAATTGACCAAGACATGCATTGCTTTGATATGTTATGCTCATCATGGTGTCCAAGAATATACGCAAAAGTGTTGTTGCCTTTAAAAACTATACGACAAAAAAATCCGGTGTTCGAAATTGTTGAAAATTGTATCTATCATTTACATAAACCAGTCAGATTAAGGCATCTACCATTTACATAAAACTGAAAATGGAATGAACAGTCAGATTCAAGTACCTTAATCATTCTTTCACACTGAATGATTAAATATAAAACTGAAAATTGTATCTACCATTCACATAAAACCAATCAAATTAAGGTAGGTATCTACTATTCACCTAAAACTAAAAATGGAACAATCAGTGATATTCTTCTGAAAACCAGCAAATATTACATTAAATTGAATAAAAACCATAAAAAAAGTTTAAACGGCGAAAAATCTTAGCTAGTTAAAATCTTGAAGAAATTTCTTCCTTCTTCCCGAAGATCCTTCTTTATTAAAACCCTTTTTTTTTTTTTTCAACCCCTTAAATTCCCTTTCTCCAACCATTTGTTTGAGTCAGGTGACGGTCTGCAGAAGTCGAAGTCAGAGTTGGTGCGGGTTTCGGAGTGAGGTGAGGTTTCTACAAATTTGGACTTTTAGGGGTTCGGTGTTTAAGAGGTCATCGGAGAGGAGACAGAGGAAGATAGCAAAGATGGTGGAACGGCGAAGATGGAAGAAAACGGTAAAGACGGAGGTTTCTCTTTGGTTCTAGAATTGTATGTTTGGTTGAGGGACGTGAGACAGGTCTCTCTGGAGGGTGTTGAGATTTGGAGATTTTAGTTAGGAAGTATTAATTACGGTTTATATGAGGTTTTCCCATTAAACATTAATTTTAACTACGTATACTATTAGTTGGACATCTCAATAGAGCTGTAATACCACATTTCAATTAATATGTGGTCACTTAAAATCACTAAAAAAATATCTCAACACATCAGGATATTACTAATAAAACTATAAGAGTCATAGTGCAAAGCACGATCCCCCACTAGTTTTAACTACAAGAGAAAATTTAGATACAAACGATAAAGCCAAAATAATCAGTACATTTCCTGCAACCATAGAAACCGCCATTTAAAGACAACGCGAGGCTCAGTTGATACAACAAAATTTCGGAATTTCTAATGCTGTTTTGCCGCAAGAATGGATTCCTCAATTTATCATCACTTGTCAAAAAATCCATAAAAAGTTCGTACATCTCATATTTAAGCCATTGGTAAGATGAAGAGATCTCGAAAGGGTAAAAAAATCCTCAACCAGCAAGAAAATATTGTGCATAGGCTCTTGTCAGCAAAGATTGCTGTAATGCCTTTCTTTTCGGGTGATGGACCTGCCCATTCGGAGCCTTCGATTTGTGAGAGCTTCTAACAAAACCTCTAAGGCGTCGCCAATTGCTTCAGCCTGTTTGTCGAATCCAAACGAACTAAACTCTGGAAGTTGATGGAGTTCATAGAGGAGCCCCATTGCTGCTGCTGCTGTACATGTACGATCCCATGATGGTTGGGGTCTGACCTCCAAAGAAATAAAAAATTGAAATTAGAAGAATAGTAAACCTATATTATGTATATGTAAGCAGGATCTATCATCAGAGAGAGAGAGAGAGAGAGAGATGAGACAAGCTCCTGCATTTATAAGAGATCCTGCAGTTTTAGCTTCAACACCAGTGGCTACTCTAAATTGAAGACAATTTGATCAAATAACCAAAATGAAAAGGTGAAGAGGAAAAACATGTGCATGAAAAGGCTTAAGAAGGCACAAAAAGATAATTGACTTGTATATACCTTAGTTTATGCATCAAAGATACACCTGTGTTCAAAGATACGCAACGAAGTTCCTGTTCCCAGATACATATAGCTCGATCCTGCAGATAAAATATTACCAAATGATATATTGATTTCTTAGGATGTAACGAAAAACCGAAGCTTTAGGCGAACTGCAAACATATGGAGAGAATGACGAATGTGTAGTAAATAACCATGTCCCCCCCGCCCCCCCAAAAAAAAAAAAAAAACCGGGGACAAAAATTTGAGGTATTATTAGAGGTGTAAATTGGGTTGGACGGGATTCATATTCTTTTTAGTTTTTATTCTTTTTCAGAAGGACATTACATTTTTCCCTATCCAAGATGCATTGCAAAGTAAATAAATGCACTTTAGAGCTGGCCCTAACAGGAAAGGATTCAGAGGACCGTCAACTACTCAGAACTTAAAAGATGGGCCAGCCCAGCACAGATTTATACTATGTACTTAAACTGTTTCATAAGAAACTAAGCAGCACAACCCCTTAATTATTTCAAATGAACTCTCATTTTCCTTGTTTTGTTGCAATGCAAACATCTATATCCCGAAGTACAAAACTATAACATGAATACAATAGCCTTATTTTTTAAACAGACAAAATATAGATCTAGAGACAAGACAACATACCCTTTTATCTGAGTCAGATTCTCCTTATCCTCTATTAAGGTTATCTATCATTCCTGGGTCCCATATATCAGTCAATGACTTAAACTAACTCATCGGAATCTTCATGAAAATTAAATATGGCGTGAATATATAAGTGATTCTATGAAACGGTTGGGAAAAACAAGGTGTGTACGGTATAATACCTGCAAGCGCTTAAACATTGCACTAGAATTGCTCCATGTACCATCAATTAAAATAAAATGCATTGTGTCATCTCCGTTTGCCTACATGGTGTAATAACATGAAAATTAACATCTGACTCAAAGTAACAAGATGCATGCCAAGAAACTTGAATCTGCATAAAAGAAAGATAAGTAAATAAACTCACTTTGGATTTGCTTAACTAACATTAGAAAAAAATCTCTTTATCTCACAAATAAATGGTCTTTTAAATTTATGAGTATTTCATAATCGAAGTAATTACTACCGCTATAGATATCCATTGTTGTCAGCAATTAAAGTAATCAATGCTGATATAGAGATCCATTTCCATTGGCTAATAAAAGTGTGATCTCTTCATATCCTTTTTTTTTTGAACAAGAAGCAGTTTGGAACTCAATTGAGCATGAAGTCCTAAAGCCTTCAGTTCACTTTGAAGCTTCACCTTGAGTATACTGGGAGTTCAGCAAATAAAGGTACACTGTCCTGTTTTTATGGGTATACAACTGGGTTCAAAAACTTGCTTTTGAAACACTAACTACACATCTTGTTCTCCAAAAAGTAATACCTACTTCTGGAAAGCCATCTTCCCAGTTCATGATAAGCCAGTCCAACACGATCAACAGCACATGGCCATGGGTACATGCCATCCAATGAGATTCTGTGTGATCTATGGCTACCCCATTATTCAAGGACCACTCTCACAACTATGAGATTGCCTCAAATTAGCAATGTCCTCCGGCACAAGCATTGGAACTTACATCTATGTTCACGGAGTTCTCCTAGCCACATAACTCAGGTATGTAGTTTTAGTATAACACTAAATCATATCTAGTCTATCAAATGGCTAACATAAAATTTATGGAAAACCCAACATCACAGAAGGGAGAATGTGGAAGTGCTCCTCTGCTACAAAGCCACCAGTATGAGAGGCCGAGGGCAGTAGGTTGGCTCCATACCACCTGATGAAGCCCATACAACTTTTAATCATTCTTGGAGAACCCAAAAAGATTCAAGCCAAAATGCAATTCAGACCATTAAGAAAATAGAAAAATATAAGGGCAGGGTGTAAAATAAAGAATAATGAAAAAGTGATTTTATAAGCAACTCGTTCTAGGATTGTAATTGATCTGTCAGCTAATTTGAGTTTGCATAGCTTGAGTAACAACATATAATAATTTTATAGAATAAATATAGCATTCAATTTGCAAACTTTTGTGCTGACTCAAAGCACTAGTTAATAAGAAAAATAAATCTACCAATTTTGCATGGCGTTGTAGATCACTGGAAGAAGTTTGGCCAATAATATCCTTAATAGATTCTGTCACAGCATTCTTACTTGGATAAAGGCACCAAACCTTGTTTCTCCCTGAAAATGGCGTCAAGCACAATCAGAATCCTGTTACGATTAAACAGTATTAACAATATTGTTTAAAGCATAGAAAATTAACTGGCTGCGCATTGAACATTGAAAAGTATCAAAGTAATAGCCACAATCTATATTATAGTCCGACACAAGTACGAGTTCACTATGAATATAATCGTTTCAGCAGTCTCTACATTTGGGAAATGCAACTTCAAAATATTTTTCCACGTAAGGGGTAAAAGGCAACAGGCTTGTCATTTTTATGTCATGTGTAAAAAGGGTTTCCTAAATGTTGTTCCTGACAATCAACATTAAACTGCTAAGAGCTAAACTACAATTTAACTCTGTGAAAGAGAATGATCAGTAGGTGTTTCAGGAGTATGTGTGCATTGTGATGCAGGAGTGTCATTTATAAGCTTTGGAGAAAGAAAAGTCAAAATTCTCCTTTTAGCATCTTAAATTTCCAAGGGTTGCATCAAAATCAGAATTTGATTCAGGGATAAATGTGAAGATATTTACCAGGGAAATTATACATCATTGGAAAGGTTATCAATCAAGATTCCAAAACATTTTATGGATCTCAATTAGAAATTTTATATAATGCCATACTATTCTGAAATGCAGCTTCATTTTTTTTTTCTTGTTCCAGCAAATTTCCTAGGAGGTCTTTTACGGCCGTTGTAATCAGCATGCATAAATTTCTCAGTTAGATTTATTTTATTTTAATTAAATTTGGTTCTTAAAAATAGTTGAAGGGTTACTTGGTGAATTGTCCGGGCTCGAAGCCTTGTTGGGAGTCATCACCTATATATATAGATCACCACCTTGTGGGCCTTTGGGCAATAAGAAATCCGAATATTAAGTTCAATTCTATTGAGAGGCATTCCACTTCTCCTACATTTTTTCTCTCCTTGGAAGATTCCAAAGTACATTCCCTTTAAATTGTTAAAGTGTCTTACCTAGAAAAGGATCATGGCCATATTCTTGAAAAATGACCTTTCTTATAAGTGAGGATCATCATTGCACCATACCGACAAAATTAAGTGTCTAAAACTCAAATGTAAGCAGGTAGTGCAATTATGGAAAAGCCAGAGACGAATGGAAATGATGATTGGCAAGAAATTGCTATACAAAAGACAACATATGCAGTCAAACCTGCAAGATTGAATGCATTCCACATTATCTCTTCATGTTCAGCAATGCCAAAGAGGCACAAAGTTGCTGCTTCAACACCAAATACTTTCCATAATAGCTTCCCTGTATTGTTCTGCCGCAAAAAGTCCTGCCAAATAATAGAAAGGCTCCTTCACCAATCTTTGATGAATGTCATATAATCAGGCAAACAAAAAAGATTGAGAAAGCACGTCTTGATCCCAAAAGCAACAGAAGAGAAAAGAAAAGAAAAGAGAATGTTTAAGGTAGGAGCTCAAACCTTTGGATGCATATACAACCAGAACCTTATTGGATACCTTAGAGGATACAGCGCAACTCTAGAACACATACAATCCTCCATGGGAAGCCAGCACTAGGAAATACAAGAGAGGGCATATAATAGTTACAACTGGAGTTAATATTTATCCAAGTAAAAGAGAATCCACTCGTGTACATTACAGAAAATCATATCTTTCATTGAAGGAAATCATTGAACTGTATGCATGTGGCATACATACAGAGACATAAAACATGGAAATAATATAAAAAGCAAACAATGTACCTTCTGACAAAGGTAACCCCTACTTCCCAGTAACCGGCACGCTATTTGCCGAGCGGAAAAGAATTGGAGTTTTTTCTCAGAATCACCTAAGGATTCATATTTTTTCCTATGCTTTTTATCCTCCTGCACTTTGAAGTCACCCTGGAGACCATGCAGATAAGTAGACAATGATATATTATAGATCTGCTCACAGGAGCAAGAGGTTTACAGTAATACTCTGACTGCCAACTAACACGCGTATAGAGAGGTGGGCATGTGTGTTGTGAAACTAGAAAAACACTGACATAATTAAACAAACCTCTAATTTAGAAAGGATAATGCTTAACATATAACAAAAGCATGCAACGTCACAATTTGAAATTGAGTTCTATGAGAAACGAAACTCCAATCTCAAATGTTTGTTTGATTCTCCTTTACAAATTTTGTACTCATTCATTCATAATCCTTCTTTTCTATTCGCTTTTGTAGGATCTACAAAAAATAGTTTATGTATAAATAGACCCCAGAGAAGTGTGTGAGCGAGAATCTTATTAACATGAAGCAAAACTCTGGGTTTTGATGCCTATTTCTGCTATAGCATTTCTTGAACAGAAAATTAATCACATTGTTATCTTGGACATTCAACTAAAGCAAAAATAAGGTGTTGTGACTGGAGAAAAATATTTCTCTAAAAGACTGCCCAACATGTTATCATCGATAATCAATATTTTCTTATATACAGATATTATAGTAATACAAATTGAAATTAAATAAGCTTATAATAATCTAACCCATTGAATTTACATTGTCAAAATAATACAGCCTGCATCAAGTGTCAAAGGCTTTCAGGAATTGTATATTTTTGTTCTTCCAGAATCAACACATCTATCGTGTAGGAGCCAACAACCATGTTATCCACCTTCTAGATATATTCAAATTAAACTCACACCCTACTCCAACTCCAAGCCAGTGCCAGCACACTGCACGCATAACTCATTGCTGCACCTTAAACAAATCAATTTCTAAAACTAAACAACAAAGAGAGAAATAACAAGCAAATACTATCTTCTTAATAGTATCATCTAGTTCACAATAATCTAATTACGACATCATCCAGAAATCAGTTTCTCGTTTCCATAAGAATCAATTCAATCAAATCAAAAATCCATACAAAGAAGAAACCCAGAAATCAAATTTAACAATAATCGGTTCATCATAATGAAGAGGCAATAAAATATAAAATACAAGGTAGGTAAGAAAGTTTTGATTTTTACCGTGAGTTTCCCGTGGTTACCATCAAAAGTCATGTGAGCGTCGATGTCTTTCTCCAAAAGCTTCAAGTCCTCAATGACTTCATTAACCACGGCAGGTACAGGTGATGTGGTGCCCCACCCCTGCCATTCTTGGAGGCTAATGGAGGATTCTTCACTGGTCACTCTGTGAGCTTCTATTTGCAATGAAGATGGTTTTATTGATAAGGGTTCTGTGTCCATGCGGAAATTCGAAGACTTGTTGAAGAAGTAGCAGAGACGTTGTTGCGAATAGAGGAAAGAGATTGGGGTTTTGAAGCTCAACAGGGGTCTATTAACTGGAAGCATGGTGCTGTGTTCTTTGGGGGTTAATTGGGAATTTTGGCTATATCCCGGTTGAATGAGATGGGCATCACTGCATCAGCAACTATTCACTTGCATTCGGGTGCACAAGGACTTGTATTGATTAAGAAATGTTGTGAATAATAAGTTCGCATTCTTAGCCATGTTTGTTACGTATTAAAATTTTTATTTTCATTCTTCTACTCATTTTTAATCACACATTTTTCAATAAAATAATATTTTTCATCATATCAATAATTTTTTTTTTCAACCACACATTCTCCATCAATCTACTATTCCAGAATACATTATTCCAAAATAATGTGTCTCAAACACAATAATTCTTCCCTATAAATACGAGGCTTTGTTTATAAATATTATATATAAGTTTATTGACTTCTCTCTAATTTATTACACGTTGTCAATACGAAAATTTAATTCTTCAAAATCTAGTAAAGATGATACTTTTTTTTATAAGAATAATCATCTATCATATGTACCAAAATTAATTTGATAACATGTAAATTTTTTTCGTTAATTATAGTGCACATAATCTTCCCGTACAATCTTCTTGAACCCCTGCCGCAATCAATTTAGATTTATCAAGTTGTGTGAATCAATATATGGATAAAGCCACATGTACACCAAATTTGACAACTTGAATCACTTGATGTACATCATCCTCACAATAGTGGGTCTCGTGCCGCAATTACAAGCTGTATCAATACAATTCTTTAATTCATTTTTTAAATTTTATTTTTGAATTACGTTTCTATACAGTTTGCTTGTATCAATTAATTCATTAGGTTTGCCTTTAATCTTGCCACAATCAATTATGTTTGCCTTATTTTAGCTGAAATCAATTTATGTTTCAAGTTTATTTTTAATGCATATTTAGTAATTATTTTTTTTATATAAATTTATGTCATGTATGTATGATAATTAATATTTTTAATTTGATTAAATATATTTAGATGTTCTTCTATAAATTTTAAATTGATAATTTATTATGTTGTTGCTGCTAAATTAGTACAATATTATAATTAATATTCTAGAATAATATTGATCTATTGCTTTTGAAGAAGCGATAGTAAAATATGTGTTCTTGAAGTAGCACATATTTAAAAAAAAAAAAAAATCCTATTGCATTCTCGAAGAGGCACGACATTGCAAATATTAATATTTTACTAGAAAACATACTCACGAAGAGAAAATATTTCTAAATAACAGTTTGTCGATACTTCTGAAGTAGCACACCATTATAATTAATATTTCAGAAGAATATTACTCTTACATCTATCTATTATAAATATTTTATTGGTCCTGAAGTAGCACAATATTATAACTTTCAATATTTTAGAAGAATATTGATCGATTTTTATGTAAAATCTCAAACTAAATTTACTCTATTTCTTTACATATCCAATCTTCTGCATACATATTTATATACTGTTGTTTCGGTTAAATTTTACTTGCTTCAAAGTAGTATAATTAAATACGATTTAACGTAAATTAGATATTTACTCCTGGCGAGTAAATTCTTGTATAATTTATTATAATAATATGTAATTGCTCCTGAAGAGTATAAATTAAAATTTTACATATTCTAAACAAATATTGACATATTATTCTTGAAAAAGTAATAGTAAAATATAATGCGCTCTCGAAGTATGACATATTTCGAGAAACATATCATTTTAAATTAATATTTATCCCTGAATGAAAGCATATAACTAATGTCATGTCGACATTGATTAGTTTGAACACTCTATTGATTATTAACATGATTATACAATGTTTAACCACATTCTTCAAAATTAATTATATTTTCTTTTATTTTATCGTGAATTTACTCAAATGACAAACATAAAAAATCTCAAGATGAATTGTCAAGATATTATTTTAGTTGATAGTGCAAATATGCATACTATTTTCAAGACAAAAGGTATTTTTTGGACTTAACATTAGTAGAAAATAATTTAATACGATATCAGGTGCAACGAATATCGCTGAAGACTCCATAAGAGCTTGTATTATTTTATCAAATAATATAAAATTATATATTGATGACGTATTTTATTCTACCAAATTCAAAAGAAATTTGCTTCATTTTAAAGATATCCGCTATAGTGGATATCATATTGAGACGATATAAGAAAATAATATAAAATATTTTTGCATAACTTTTTTTTTTATATATCTGGACAAAAGTAGATAAAAGAAAAACTCATGGTACTCCCTTCTAACATCTACTACACATTCATAAAAATAACCGAATCAAATATCATCACGAACCCAAAGTTCGTTGACCCTATAGTGACTCTATGTACTGTGAAGGAATTGTATTATTACTTTGGAATTAACAATGCATAAATTCGTAAAATCTGGACAGTCTGCACATTTGTGAAAAAAACATTGATATTTTAATGTGTCGTGGTTCTATCGTCATGAAATTTGGACAAGACGTTCACGGCTCATTTTGTTTCAATTCCAACGGTTCCTATCAAAATTCAATGGTTCATTTGTCAGAAATAGCTATACGAAAGTTTATCTTTGAAGAATATGAGATCTATCAACTATTTAATGCTTTCTAAAGTTTTCAAATTCAAGTAAGTATATTTTTTAAAAATTATTTTATATTTTTTTTTATTGCATTAGTTGAATATTTTGATTTAACTTGTGCTCCCGACATAGCACAACTAAAGATTATATTTGTACTAAATGAATATAGTATTGATGTTCTACAAGAAACATAACTCACCTTATATAAATATTTCTGAAAGAATATTGTTCCTGGAGAGCTTACCATTATATGATATATTAATCCATAAGAAGCAAAAATAATACATATTAGTATTTATGAAGAATACCATATTAAACATATTAATTTAAATGTATCAATGTAAGTGAAAAATAATATTCTGTTACTTGTGAAGAATCATAACTAGGTATATATCAATATTCTAGAAGAATATTGTTTTAATACTATAGAAGATTCAATATTGCGTCATGTGAGAGAATACTTTTTTTTTTTTTTTTTTACTATTGATGGTAATTTATTCCCTATTAAATTAGAGAAACGTATTATGTTTCTGGAATGTGTGGTACAATTGAAATAAATATTATATTGAACTAGAGTTCAATTATTGAATATATTATTTGAGATGACCAGTTGAACCATCACAACATCAATAATGAAGCAAAATTCAAAATTTAAAGGGACCTTCAACAAAGAACTAAATGATTATTCAATTCAATGAATTCCTATAATTATTTGTTTTCTTTATCGAAAATTGATATCACTGGCTAAAATAGGAATTGAATTCATATATTTGATAAATGGAGCCCATCATGTTCCACATTAACCATCTAGATATTATTTGATATATCTATTAGATGATTGCATAGTATTCACAATCTGAAATTTGTATATACTACTCAAATTATGAATATAATTTTCAAATTATATAATCAAGACTTTGTCTTGTTAATACTAGTGAACATAAATATCAATATTTTAATAAGTGTTAGTTGGGATCTCGATAAATAGTTTAATAATATTGCATGTTAAAAGCCTCCAATTAATTTAGTTGAGAACAAAGTATTTCTTATTTTTGTTTAGGAAATATTATTACACATCATGTCAATATTAATTTCTCCATATTATAATTGACTTATAGTTGGATCCTGATTTTTTTATTTAATGATTTAATAGTGCAATATATGTACAATTAATCAATCACATCGCACTAATAGGAAAAGTAAAGAACGTTGAGAAGAAACGCATAGTTTAAACCCTTATTTGAAATGGGTGATATTTAATACTTCAATTTGCTGATTATCAATGTTGATTGGACAATTCTTTCAGCATTAGGGGGTGAAATTAAGAAAGTGAAAATAATGTACAAATGCATCATCATCTAAATCTTCGCAAAAGAACGTTCGAACCAAAAGTTCGAAAAATAATCATTTAAATGAATTTACTAACCAAAGAGATCTATAGTATCTCACACCAACTTTAAGTGTTCCAATTTGAATTAACGTTTTTAACTACCGTCCTCTTCAACTCACTCTCTTTTCCAAAGAAACTCACTTTCGACTTTTCTCTTATCACATAAGACCTTTTTTCTTTACTCTTTTGTGGTTCTATTCTTTTTTCTTCACAATTAGTTACCTCACTTTTCTCTCTCTTACTTTATTGTTGTGAAAGATCAATCTCACTCTCCTTTTTTTAAAATCTTTTTTCTTCCTCATTTTTCAATTAGAGTTGATCTTCATAAACCCGTGTTGGTGTTAACAGCACAAGAGTAATAGACTTTTCACTTTTAGTAAAGCTGTAACTATTTTTGTGTCCGTCATGCATCACATGCTTCTCATATTACCATGGCCTCCCTAACAAAATATGCCCGCCATGCATAAAACTACATCACAAATTACTTCATTATGATACCTCCCAATTGAGAAACTCACCAACACTCACCTATTCACCTTAACCTCTCTACATTCATTAAACCATTGCATTTTGTAAAACCTAAGATATTTTAGAATAGTTAATACCAATTTCTCAACAAGTACAGTGCTAGTCATATTGGTACAACTACCCCATCAATAATCATCCTACATACCTTGTTGTTGACTTGGTATCTCGTATGAAATATGTTCTCCGTTTGTTGCTCCAAATCATCCACTTTGATTTGAGTACTAAGAGCTTGCCATGTAACCAACAGCTATTTTACTGCATAATCCACTTTCTCACCATCACTATTGTTCGCTAAAATTATACTCCGCAAGTGCACGGGTGGCGTTCAAGTAATAAAGTTGACTTTTTGAGTCTGAAAGGTCGATCCCTCGAGGAATGTTACTTTAAATTACACGACTTTAATCAATTTAATTCTAACAATAACAAAAACACACACACAATTAAAGATAAGATTTGAAAAGCGGTAAATAAATTTAAAATCTACAAAATAAGAAAAACACAAATACGTGGAAATTTCGGAGGAAAAACGTGATTGGGACTCATGGTTTCGCTTAACCGTCGCCTAATTAATTTCTCCACAAGCCAATTAATAAATTATTTATTTACGGTGTTAGACCCGATTTTCCAATTTTAGTTAATTACATCTCTTGAGCGAAATTAACCCTAATTGATTGGTTAACCTACTATATCTCTATGTCGATTAAAACCAAACAATCGCATTAAATCTTTGAGAAAATAGTTCATTGTGTCACCTAGGGCTAATGATTTATCTCTATCCACTAAACAAATCTAGAGTTTATACTATTTGGTCAAAAATGCACAATCTTTCTCTCGAACGATGTACAAATCACTAAACACAATCATCTATTGACCACATAAATGAAAATGCATGAAATACAATAGTAGAATCACATGAAATTAAGCAACTTAAAATCAAAGGGCAAATATGGAAATTAATCAATGCTAGGTTAAACTAATTCCACAAATCTCAATACAATCAATTAGCTCATTTTATATATACGATAACGAAGGAAAATATGTATCCAATACATTACAAATATGAAAGAAAAATCGAGAAAAATCAAAGGTATAGATAAAACCCTATTTGAAGCTTGAACTTGATTTTCTCCCAAAGTTTTGCCAAATCCTTGATGTATTCCCCTTTTTATGCTCTTGATTTGCTCCCCAAAATTACCAAACAAAAATAAAAGAAGAAGAAAGAAAAAAGAAATAACCAGCAAGAGAGACGTCCTAGCAGAAAGGAAGAAATGAAAACTCCTTGGAAGAAACGTCCAATTGCTAATTTTAAAAAACCTAGGCGAAATTGCACCTTTGGTCCCCATATTTTCAGCAAGTGAGCAAAATGGTCTTTAAACCAAAGTGGCGCTGCAGAAAAATGGAAATCTTTGCCATTTTGCAGTTAAGTCCTCTAATATTTGCGCATCCGATCCCTCAACTATGATGTTATACACTTTGGTCCTCAAATTTTGATTTTCATTTCAATATTGCCCTCCATAAATTGCATCCCAACGTCCTCCAACTTTCGGCACTTGTGCAACTTGGTCCCAAACTTCACATTTTTGTTTTTTTTTTCATTCTTTTGTCTTATTCTTTTTCCTTTAGGTGATTTTTACTTACAAAAGTAATAATTACATAATCGTGAGTAGATATTCGCTCATTTTTATCAATAATAAGTATATTTGAGTATTAAATAAGTGTACAAAAACACATTTATCAACTATTATCTTCCAATTCCAACATGTTATCATAATGACTCTCACTATAACTCACCACTTCTCCATTATCTTGCAAGATCATTACCATTTTGTTTGAACATTGAGAAGTAGTGTGTCCCAATCTCAAGCACCTAAAGCATTTGATATCTCGATTCCTAGGGGGTTGGGACTCCGCCTTGGGTGTAATTTTGCTAGCAACTTCTTCTCTTTCCTTCGAATAGTTCAGTTCTACCTTTTGAAACAGCCTCATCACCCTTATTGTTATCCCACTTCGATTTCCAAGAAGAGTTAAGACCAGAAGAACCCGATGGGTATCTAGTTGCCCCCTTCCTCTTCAACTGTCTTTCTACCTTCATAGCTACATGTAGCATGTTTCCCAATTCCACATAATGTTGTAGTTCTACCACATTAGCTATCTCCTTATTCACTTCGTTCAAAAATCGAGCCATGGTGGCCTCCCGATCCACCTTAAGTTCGCTCTAATCATGACAATCTCCATTTTCTTGTGATAATTCTCCACATTCCTAAATCCTTGATAAATGCTTTGTAATTTTTGATAAAGATCCCTATAGTAATGATTAAGAACGAACATATTCCTCATGATATCCTTCAATTCTCCCCATGTTTCAATGGGCCTATCATTATTCCTCCTCCTAAACGTTGCTATTTGATCCCTCCGAATGTAACATAATCAGTAAACTCAACGATAGCAAGTTCTACCATTTTCACCTCTAAGTAGTTATGACAATCAAATATAAGCTTTATCTTTGTTTCCCACTCCAAATATGCATTCGGATCACTTCTTCCTTTGAATGAAGGAATTGTTAATTTAATATTGCCCATATTTCTATCAACCTCATCTCCAACATAATCTCTAGCCCTCCTATCATGCCTATCTCCTCTATTCTGCATCCTTCCCATTTCAGCCTCCACCAAGGCATCATCAGCAATCCCACTACCCGCTTCATTTTCATTACCAATATCTGCTCTACGATCCTGCCACCTTACCTCCTTGTGGTAAGATCTTTTCTAGATTTTCCCTACTCAAATTAGCAAGCAATGTGCTTTGCCTATCCGTCCAAGCCTTTTGCCTATCCATTCTATCTCCCATATTACCAAACAACATTTCAAATCGTTGTATCATCTCCTCTGTCATGATGACTTGACTATTGTTCCCAATTGAACTAGAATCGTCTCCATCAGACATCCTAAATCTAGAATAATATTTGTCTCACGTGTGTACACTCGTGTATCACTCAATTTGACTTTTTCCCTCTATTAGTCTCACCAAAGAATTAATTTGTTCTCCAAAAAAATCCAACCATTGTGGAGTTCAAACAAAGAATTGAGTAAGGAAAATGACTCTAGAATGATTCAAGAACTAGGGATTTGAACTTTGAATGGAAACGTCAATGATAGATTCAAGAAAGTGTTTTTTGAATTCAAACTGGACTTTTTTTTTTACTAAATGCGCGATAATTCAACAAAGAGCCCAAAAAATTGAAAATAAATTGAGTTGGGCATTATTTAGCACACAAACAACTTTTGAATTTTGTCTTGTGAATAACTCAAAATATGAAGAACACGTGAAGATAAGGACTCAACAAAAACAAACAAGGAATTAAATGATATAACCTTGATTTTTGGAGCCAAGCTCTAATACCAATTAATGCGAACCCACGTAACAATTGTAGCTACAGAACCCATGACAAATTAGATAAAACCCAAGAAAGCCAAGAATCAACATTTGAAAAGCTCGATCCAATAAATTATTGAATCAAAGAATGAAGACAATCGCCAACGATATCTTAACACTATGTTGACAAAACTTATGAACCTCAGTTAAATTGTTGAACGCCACAATAATTTGATTTTTGATAAGTTCGGAATTAATTTGATGAAGAACGAGAAGAATGCAATATGCCCCTCACAATAATAACTCTCAAATTTTGTGTTTTTGTAATGAATGGAATGAATCCTATTTATATGGAACTCATAAAACTTACTTAAAAACAGAATTAAACCTTAAAAGATATAAAAAGATACCATACAAAAGTTTTAACTAAAATAGAATTTTAGGCCAAATTTAAAAATACGCGTCCCAGTTTTGAATTATGAGGCCGCATAGGTGTAGAGCAAGCGGTCGCATAGGCCTTTCTTCAGCCTTCAATGTCGTTTCGGGCCGCATGCCTATTTATACTAGGCAGTCGCATAACTTTCTTGTTCAACTTACTCGTCTGTTGATTGAACCAAGTTGATCCATCTTGTTCCGTCCTCCATGTCTAACATGAAACTTGTGCTTTTTCTTGTTATGGTTGATGTTTTATTCACCGTCGCTTGAACAAGTAATCCCATGGTTTTTTGACCTTATTTGCTCTTGACCTAGTAATTGGTCCTTCTCCATGATCAACGGGTCCTTGTCCTCGCTAGCTCTCGTACCATGCATCTCTTCATAATGTGTAACAATATCTTTGTGTGATGATTTGAAGTACATGTTTGATGCGGATGAATAAAATATGGCTAGTAATAAAAACATAACATCGCTTAAGTTTTTGTCGTTTAATTCTTGCAAAATAAGTATAAATCCAGGAATAAAAAAGTGCTTTTTTTGCTAACAAGTTAACGTTGTATAAATTATTGCATAACTAATAATATCAAATAAGATCTCATCAAATTTTTACTATAAAGAAATAAGCAAAGTCCTAACAAGTAAAGATGCAATAGATTCCTACACGACTTCAATTAAATTATACTAACACCAATTTATCTTTAAAAATTTACTGTACATATACATGAATTGGTACATGTGAACTGACTTATCACAAGTAAACTTTATAGGCCATTAATTTGATAGAGCATTCTTGTGTATTTCAAATTTATAATAGCCTATCGGACAGTATGTACAAATTAAGATTGGGTACACAAAAACCCTAGTATTGCAAGAGTTCTAAAATAAAACATAAAAAAAAAATCCCCATTTTATTTGTCTTCATCATCTTTAACCCAAACCCCTTAACTTACTCTACATTTTCTCCCATTAGGAAAGAATCAAGAAAATTTTCTTGCAACTTAATTTGTAACTTCCCCAATCCTCTCGGTCATTCCTATTCAAGGACCCAAAGGCAAATATTTCATATATTTTGTTAAAAATTAGCTATCATGGAAAGAGTGATTTATTGAATTACTAGTACATTAAAAGACTGAGTTGTGATGCGATTTGAAGTTTAATCGTTTAATAATTCTTTTTTTCTTTTCAGATGGAGAAATTATTTTTGTAGATATTTATAAAGGTTTTTGTGGAAAAAGATAAATGAAATCTAGACATTTAATCTTCAAAAATATGAAATTTGGCCACCAATGTCACTACACAAAAAAGGGCTTTTGCAGCGGCCAAAAAACGCTGCAAAAGACATTTTACAGCGTTTTTCCAAGTGTTGCGAATGTCGGTGTTGCCGTTGAGAGAAGACTTTTTGCAGCGTTTATTCACCGTTGCGAAAAACTCTTTTGCAGCGTTTTTTAAACGTTGCAGTAGACCCCCTTTTGCGGCATTTTTTAAACGTTGCGATAGACTCTCTTTTGCGGTGTTTTTTAAACGTTGCGGTAAACCCTTTTGTAGTATTTTTTAAACGTTGCGGTAGACCCCATTTTGCAGCGTTTTTTAAACGTTGCGGTAGACTCCTTTTTGCGGCGTTTTTTAAACGTTGCAGTAGACCATTTTGTAACGTTTTTTCAACGTTGCGATAAACCCCCTTTTACAATGTTTTTTAAACGTTGCGGTAGATCTTTTTTCTTTTTTCTTTTTTACAGTTATGGTAATTGTGTAATTGACCCACAAAATTAAAAATAATACTTTGTAACATTTTGGAATTGCATAAAAATTGATAATTTCATTATAAATTTTTGAATCAATACAAAATTCGAATGTGATATAACATGACCTATCTAAAAATGAGTAAGATAAACAATACAATTGTTTCATCCATCATTCCACTAACTAGATTGCTGGAAGAAGTAGAGACATAAAATATCATCCCCAAATGTGGCCGGCCACTTCAACTTGTGTTTGAACCCGGACTCTATTAGTAGAAACTAGTAATATGCCACCATATTCTAAGAGGAGGTGAGAATAACATTGTAGAAATTTGAAGTGCAAGGAGAATAAGATAAATTTGTACCATTAGAATTTGGACAGAGCCGAGACAGAAGTTCAAACCGAATGCCCTAGTTCTTGTATGTATCTTAAATATTTGCGTTCTACTTTCGAGATTTGGCAATCCAAACTCAACCTTACCATCTAGATGTCCAGGATGCAACAGAGTTGGGTCCAGCGTATCGGGTCTGAATAATATAAATAACCCGTACTTAAGCACACAAAGCATAACAAGTGACTTTCAAATAAAATTTTCCGTAACACCAAGTTAGAAACACAAATATTAATTCTCAAGATCAAGATTAAATCTAGGGAGAACATTAAGAGACCATCTAAAAAACCAATTATAAGTTAACTAATAGTGAAAATAGACCCCGACCTTAAAGCATAAATTTAAGAAAACAACATAATTATACAGGCAGGTAATAAAAACATTTCTCAAACTTAAGTCGGCCGTGTCCTAACAACGACGAAGAGCATGTGATGACTATATGCAAAACGAAAATTTAAAACCACATAAAAAGAAGTCTAAAAGTGAATTTTTATGATAATCACATAGCCTAACAAAATAATTGAAAAAATAATTTTTTTCATTTATAAAAATATATTATGTCGATCACATGACGTTGAACAACATCAAGTTTTGTCACCAGTTGCAGTTGATGAAAGAAAATAAGATCTAAAGGCACAACAAAAAGGCCAAAATTGAATAAAGAATGGATGATGGAGACAATCCAACTAAACCTGTTTGTTGCTATTAGAACTTTAATATTCCGACGAGCATCAAAGCCATCCAGCTGGTTCACAATTTAAAGCATGGTGCGTTGAACCTCATTGTCTCCACCCACGCCATCATCAAATCGTGCACCTCCAATGGCATCCACTTCATCAAAGAACCACAGACTCTCCCATAGTTGAACTCCTTCCAGTAAAAGAAATCCATGACCAAAAGATCACAACTGCTACAACAGAATGGGGCATAAGTGAAAAGTGAGATCAAGAATTAGTTGGACAAGAAATAGCTAAATCCATACTTCTCATGACATATCTACTATAAGATGGAACAAAAACTAATAATCTTGGAATCACATCAATTTTGAAGAGATTAGTGCAATTGTTGCTTCCGACCTCTCATTTCCGAAATATAGGCAGGATGTCGTCTTCTACTTCAGATTCATAGTCAACATCAACAATTGCCTGTGTAGATGGAATATAGTTAATCTCAATAACGACGGGAACATGAAGATAGGCTACCTTAGAAGGGAAATGAAAGGAAATAGATAGGAACTGAGATATTGGTGTTTACATGTCAGGGCATACATGGCAGTAAGGCATCACATGGTCCTTACGAACTCCCCTATATAAAGGGTTTTCATAGAACTTGGCAATGTCCTCTTTTGTCTGTAAACGCATGAAGATGGCATGAGTATATTTTTCAAGACCTTGATTAGAAATACATCCTACAAGAATTAAAAGGTCACATTTAGAATATAATTTCTAAAAGCACACGTGCGCGAAACACAGCAAAGGCACGTCCTTGGAGCTTTTTTAGTATTGAAGCATAGGGCTTCATTAAAGGGAAAAAAGCCAAAAGCATAAGAAACATGAATAATTTATGAAACGAAACGAAAAGAAACAGATCGAGAAGAATACATAGAAAGCGGAAAAGCGAAATTAGGGATTTCGATTCACCTTGAAGTTATGGGAACTCGACTGTGCCGACAATTAAGAAACAGAGCACTGATCGTGATTTCGGAGTGGTGGCAGCAAGTGGTAGAAGATGGAAGTGACGAACGTAAAACGGCCAGGGTTAATGACGAAAGTGGAGAAGTGAGTATCTCGTGACGGAGTGTAGCCCCTCAAGCCGTGGAGGAGACCGATAGACCGACTGAACAAGTGAACAAGTGAACTGGCGTCTCCATTGATTTCGTGACGGTTGGAACTCGAAACATAGGCACGATGGGGAATTTTAGCTTCTGGAGAGAGTAAAACACAAGGTGTCTCTGGGAAATGAAAGGAGAACAACACCCAATATCCAAATGCCAAACCACGTCGCCTATGTTGACGATATATTTTGTTGACATCTGTCCTTTCAAAACTGGCCCTTTTAGTATAGTTAGGAAATGTTGCGAAAAGTTAGATATTAAGACTTTTTGCAACGTTCAATAAACGTTGCGAAAAGTGAAAAGTCACTTTTTGCAACGTTTATTTAAAAAATGTTGTCATAGACCCCTTTAGCAACATTCACTCACCCAAACGTTGCAATAGATCCCTTTTAGCAACATTTAATGAATGAATGTTGTCTTTTAAATATTACAAAAACCCATTTTTCTTGTAGTGTGTTGGTCTTCATCAAGAAAAATTTAACATTCATAAATTATCTCCAAGATAACTCCAATTTCGTATAGTCAAAAGGAAAACTAATTATCCTCTCATAAGATGATATACCATTAATCATGGCAAGTTCAATACAAAAACCAAGATTCTTAATACCAAATAAATTTCTAATTTGTTTTTCTAAATAAATTTTCCTTTTGTGCAAAAAATATTTGAATTTAATTGTCTGCATGTTTCTTCTTTTTATTTTGGCTCATGTATTAGGAGGGAAAATATCCGGTTCCTTTTTTTTTTTTTTTTTTCTACAACTTTTGATCTTTTTATAAGATGCGTTTCTCATTTTTTACCCTACCTCATCATTTTTGAGTTCTTCGTAGCCTAGGTGTGCATTCAATCTGCAACGTAATCAGGGACGGAGCTAAGGGGGGGCAGGAGGGGGCGATCGCCCCCCCAACATTGTCCGCGGCACACTATTTCTAGTTAATTTGTAATGTATTTTTCAGTTTCGCCCCCCAAGATTTTTACTCGCTCCAAAATTTTGAAATTTTTTATTTTTTTTCCATTAATAAATATTGAGCAAATAACTTACACTTTAAAATTCAACCATACAAAAATCTTAGATCTAAACAAAAGATCCAATAGTTACTTAAATAAATAAATAGCCAAAATCCAATCCAAAACCTAAGTTCCCAATTCTTAAGCCCAACTAATTAAAACTCAATTCTTAAACTGGTTTATGCATAATGCATGTTTACTTGTTTTGTCTAGTGTATAATTTTGATTTCTCATTGAAAGGAAAATGTTGGGATTGTGATTTGTGACTGGTGCACTATTAAAATTGATTTCGTCATTTTGTATGTTCAATCCTAATAAGTCTTATTCATGAATATTTGAATTTAAGAATTAAGGAGAGTAGTTGCTGTTAGTTTGTGTAATTGTATTAGTTATTGAATATTTGAATTTAAGAAATAAGTAGTAGAATAGTTAGTAGTGATTGAATTGAACATTGAATTTCAGTACTATTTTGGTACTCAAAATCGTCGTTTTCAATTCTCTTAGTTAAAATCGCCTCTCCTAACTAAAAATTCTGGCAACGTCCCTGAACGTAATGATTTAATTTTCCTTTTTAGTTTATTTATGTAATAGATAGTTAGTTTCTTGGTTTCATGTTGATTCCTTCCCAAAATTCTGTTTATTGTTGATTGAAGACTGTTTGATATACAAATTGATGATCAAGGTACGTTCAATCTAATCCTATTTTTTATATTATTTTCGTTGTTTTTCGTAGATGATTATCGAATTTTGTATAAATCTGTGAAATTTGCTTTCATGACGAAATCCTCTTCCAAGTCCTCCACGTCTGATCCAAATTTTGATGTATTACTATTAACCTCTCGATTTCACCCAACAAGATGAAGATCCGGGCGATGACCTGCACAAAGACATAATTATTCATCAAGAAAATCCAAATTTCACTTGATTTGCTGCACTCTGATCTGCAAAATCCCACAGAAAAACTACATTTGGAGACGTAAATGCTTGCCTTTTTTCTTCCCCAATGTTTCCAGAAAAACAGATAATGAATACTCTGCTCAGAAGTCGTCCACAATCGAATCTGACCTTTAGCTTGTTTTTGGAAATCAATTCTAGTTATAATTCAATCTTTTCAATGGTTTATCACAATCTCGACGTTTAGTTTTCTTCAAAAAAATTCTTTATAAATGAAGCCACCATTCTTTAACTTAGCGTAGCCTCCTATTAAATCATTAAATGAGTATGTTTTACAAGAGGAAACATTATAAACCCCTTTCTCCAGTCAAATATGCTCATGGAGAAGACTTTCAGATTTTCTTTCTTTTGTTATTTTTCCTTTTAGTAGTATTCGTCAAGTTTCTTCATAAAAAAACCCCAAAAGATGCCAAATTTAATAATCAGAAAAGCTTCTGAAACAAAATGTTTCATATAATTAGCAAGCTAAATCAAAATGTTCATTCACTATTAGGGGAACGTTAAATGTCAAATTGTAAAGAGAGAATTCTAGAATAGAGAGTAGAAGAGTTTGGAGGAAAATTATGTTTTATTCAATTGAAGAAATCAGGAAGAAGTGCTCAATATAGTTAACAAAGATTGAAATCCGACTCCCCTAAAGGTTTTGTTAACAAATCTGCCAATTGTTCTTGTGAAGCCACATGTAACATTTTCACTTCTCTAGCTTGAACTTTATCTCTTTCAAGGTGACAGTCAATCTCTATGTATTTCGTTCTTTCATGAAACACCGAATTGTTAGCAATATGAATGGCTGATTGGCTATTAGAGAATAACAAAGCTGCCCGATTGTGTGTGACACTTAAATCACTAAGTATATTCCTTAGCCAACTCAATTTACGGTAAATAGGCATGTGATTGTATGCTAATTACAACTATGCGGTCACATAGTTGTCCGACAAGGCTTCCTCCTCCATTGTTTGAATAAAGTTCGTCCAATCCGATTCCGACCTTGACCCCAACATGAAACTTGCCTCTTTTTTGTGTAGATCATGACATCGTCTATCATTGCTTGCACAAGTAATCTCATTGCTTGATTTACTCATTTTGCCCTCGATTGCGTAATTGGTCCTCTTTCGATAATCAACGGGTCTCGTCCTAGGCTCGTCTTCGTCGGGCTCGACTCCTGGATCATATCATCCCCTCTCTCTTCAAAAGGATTTGTCCTCGAATCTGCACCTATATCGAAAAGAGCGAGATCAGATACATTAAAAGTTGCTGAAATATTATACTCACCTAGAAGATCCAATTTGTATGCATTATTGTTGACTTTCTCCAAAACTTGAAATGGACCATCCCCTTGTGGTTGCAACTTTGATTTATTTTGTTTTGGAAAGCGTTCCTTTATGAAATGTACCCAAACCCAATCTCCTAGTTCGAATGTCACGTTTTTCGGATCCTTGTTTGCTTGCGACGCAAAATGTTTGTTTTTACTTTCAATTTGCGTCTTTACCTTTTCATGGAGTGGCTTTACCAATTCGACCTTTCTGTTACCATCTAAGCTAACTCGTTCATTCATAGGCAAATGTATTAAATCCAAATGTGTTAGTGGATTGAAACCATAAACAGTCTCAAATAGTGAAAACGATGTAGTAGAATGCGTGACCCTATTATATGCAGTCTCTATGAAAGGTAAACACTCTTCCCAACTCTTCAAGTTCTTATTGATTATAGTGCGCAATAGTTGTGTCATGGTCTTATTTACTACCTAGTCTGACCATCAATTTTTGAATGACAAGTTGTTGAAAATATAAGCCTAGCGCCTAACTTACCCCACTAAACCCTTCAAAAATGACTCAAAAATTTTACATACCGATTAGAAACTATGCTCTTAGGTATCCCATGTAAACGCACTATTTCCTTAAAGAATAAATCTGCAATATTTGTAGCATCATCAGTTTTATGGCAAGGAATGAAGTGTGTCATTTTACTAAATCTATCTAGCACCACAAATATAGAACCCCGTTCTTTCTTAGTCCTAGGTAAACCTAAAACAAAATCCATAGAAATATCAACCCAATGTTCACTAGGCACAAGTAATGGTGTATATAATCCTTGAGGTAAAACCTTAGATTTAGCTTGCTTACAAGTTATGCATCAACTACAAGCTCTTTCAACATCACTTTTCATCTTAGGCCAATAAAAATGATCCCCCAACATTTCTAAAGTCTTTTTAATCCCAAAGTATCTCATCAATCCACTACTATGTGTTTCCCTCACTAAAATCTCTTGCATTGAACAATTAGGAACATACAATCTATTTTCCCGAAACAAATATCCATCCTACTTAAAGAACTTATCTACAGTCCCTTTATTACATGATGCATAATTTCGGAGAAATCTAAATCACTAACATACATGTCCTTAATATGTTGAAAACCAAGCAATTTAGAACTAAGAGAAGCTAATAGCACATACCTTCGAGATAATGCATCTGCCCCCACATTTTCCTTACCTTACTTGTACCGGATGACATAAGGTAATGTCTCTACAAACTCCATCCACCTTGCAGGCCTTTTGTTTAGTTTACTTTAACCTCGCAAATGCTTCAATGACTCATGGTCCGTGTGTATCACAAACTCTTTAGGCCACAGGTAGTGCTGCCATGTCTCTAAGGCTCGAATAAGTGAATATAGTTCATTGTCATAGGTGGGATAATTGAGAGATGCTCCACTTAGCTTTTTGCTGAAATAGGCTATCGATCTTTTGTCCTGCATTAAAACTACTCCAATACCTATTCTTGATGCATCACACTCAATCTCGAAATTTCGTCAAAGTTAGGAAGTGCTAAAATCGGTGCCTTACACAATATATCCTTAATTGTATTGAATGCATGCTCTTGTTCATCATCCCAATGAAACCCCACACTCTTCTTAACAATCTCTGTGAGTGGTGTAGTGATTGTGCTAAAATCTTTCACCAAACGCCTATAAAAACTAGCCAATCCATGAAAACTCCTAACTTTAGTTATGCTTTTAGATGTTGGTCATTCTTTAATAGCTTTTATTTTCTCATCATCTACTTCTACCCCATTAGCACCCACTACAAATCCTAAGAAAATAACATTTTCCATGCAAAATGTACATTTCTTGAATTAGCATAAAGTTGTTTTTTTTTTTTTTTTTTTTTTGTAAAACCACAAGTACATTCTTAAAATATTCTACATGATCATTAAGATCCTTGCTATTTACTAAGATGTTATCAAAATACACAACAACAAATTTACCTATAAAAGCACGTAAGACATAATTCATCAATCGCATGAAAGTGCTCGATACATTAGTGAGTCCAAATAGCATTACTAACCATTCATACAAACCATATTTAGTTTTAAAAATAATTTACCATTCATCACCTTCTCTCATTCAAATTTGGTGGTATCCACTTTTAAGATTAATTTTACTAAACATGCAAGCAACATGAAACTCATCCAACATATCATCTAACCTAGGAATATGATGATGATATTTTACCGTTATGTTGTTGATGGCTCTGCAATCCACATACATCCTCCAAGTCCCATCTTTATTTGGCACAACACTAAAGCGACACATAGACTCATGTTCTCCCTCATGTACCCCTTGCGCATCAATTCTTCTACTTGCTTCTGAAGCTCATTTGTCTCCTTGGGGTTACTTCAATAAGCTGGTCGATTTGGAATAACAGCTCCAGGGATAAAGTCAATCTGATGTTTGATGCCTCGAATGGGTGGCAACCCACTAGGCAAGTCCTCTGGGAACACATCTTCAAATTCCTGTAATAAAGAGATAGCCAAACTAGGGAGGGTGGGTTAGGTTCCTTAAGATTGAGAAATGATTCCTGTAGACCAACAATATCATTTGTTAGGTTAAATGTGTTTTCTTAGGTTATGATGAACATGTTAAAGGCTACATATTATGGGTTAAATGGGAAAATGGGTATAGAGTCATTGTTAGAAAATATATTGTTTTCAATGAATCTTTAATTCCATGTTTAGAAAGAAAAGAAATTTTTTTACCGACAAGATGTTCAAATTGAGGTTGAGCCTTCTCAAATTGAGCAATAGACTCATGTACCCGTAGTAGATGAAACTAGTCTTGAACTTGAAATTGATAATGATCAAGAAATTGATCAACCTGACCAATATCAACCTATTCTTCTTTCTTTTGATGAATATCAACTCATAAGAGATGGGAAGATGAGGCAGATCAGACAGTGATGATTTTGTTTTCTTTTTAACTTATCAAGAATAGTCTGAAAATGAGCCAAAGTAAAAATAGGATAACGGCCATGGAAGATGAAATGTATTCACTTTTAAAAAACAAAACTTGGGAACTTGTTAAAAGGCCTAAAGGGCAAAAATTGATTGACTATAAGTGGATCTATAAAGTAAAACAAGGGGAAAGAGATGGTAAAAATATTAGATATAAAGCTAGACTTGTTACAGAAGGTTTTACTCAAAAAGAAGGGGTTGATTACACTAAAAATATTTCTCCTGTTGTGAAATATACTACTGTTAAAAGTTTGATTGCTCTTGTTTCTCAATTTAAATGGGAACTTGATCAATTGGATGTTAAAACTGCTTTATTGTATAGTGATTTAGATAAAATAATTTACATGAAGCGATCTGTTGGTTTTGAAATTGGAGATCTTGAAAGTATTGTCTGTCTATTAAAAGGATCCTTATATGAGTTAAAACAACCTTCTAGATAATAGTGTAAGAGATTTGATACATTTGTTCTTAAACTTGGTGTTAAAAGAAGTCAGTATGACACCTGTCTATAGTGTAAAGGTGATGGAGGTAAAAATTTTCTGTATCTAGTTCCCTATGTGAATGATATGTTGCTTGCCAGTTATGGTAAGTCTGAAATTAAAAATAGTAAATTGAAATTGAAGTCTGAATTTGAAATGAAGGATCTAGATTCTACTAAAAAGATATTAGGCATGCAGTTTGGAGAAATAAAGATAATGATTTTTTTTTTAATTTTTGAATCAACATGATTATGTGATTAAAGTTTGAAAAGTTTAACATGCAAGACTGTAAACCTGTAACATTACCTTTTCCTAATCATTTTAAGCTATCTTCCGAATATTGTCCAAAGTCTGAAGAAGAATATGCTAGAATGTCTAAAGTTCGTTATGCAAATGCTATTGGTTCGGTTATGTATTTGATTATTTGTACCAAGCATGATTTTGCATTTAGTATTAGCATATTGAGCAGATTTATGAGTAACCCTGGTAAAAAACATTGGAATGCTTTAAAATGATTATTAAGATATCTTAAAGGCACACCTAACTTAGGTTTAATGTTTAAATCAAGTAACAATGATGTGATTTTGTACGAGATAGAGATAATGCGAGATCAACTTCATCTTATTTTTATACTTTATATGGTACAACTATTAGTAGGAAATTACAACTTCAAAAAGTTGTTGGTCTATCTTCTACAGCGGCAGAATATGTTGTTCCTATTGATGTTGTAAAAGAGTGAATGTAATTAAATGATTTATTGTTTGAACTTGGTCTTGCTGATAATCTTGCTATGTTGCCATCTGATAATCAAAGTGCTATTCATTTGAGTAAAAATCCTATGTTTCATGATAGAACAAAGCATATTGATGTTAAATATCATTTTATAAGAGACATCATTTCAAAGTGAATTCTTAGAATTGGAAAAGTCACAACTTAACTTAATCCATCAGATATGGGTACAAAAGTGATTCCTTTGAATAAGTTTGTAAATTGTTTGAAAATTTTATCCGTTGATTATTTGTAATGCATTAACTGGTACTTAGAGCAAATGAAAAGTGAGTGATTATGCTCTTGGCTATACTATTACTATATTCCCAAATTTGAGTAGTAATGTGGAGAATGTAGGATTCGAATCCTGGTTTGAATAGTGCTCCCATAATTTGTGAATTGAAGTCGTGCTTTTAGTTTCGCAACTTTATTAAAAAGCACATTTAATCGGATTGAGATACCTGGTTGCGTCTTCTTCGTTGAATATGTTTTTGGAGACTTCTATCATTTGTGCCTTTTCATATGACATTTGGTCTTCTAGGGTTTTTATTCTCTCTTTTTGCACCATTTTGAATTTCTCTGGTTTTAGTTCCCTCTTTTTCTTGTTCTCTCAAATTTTTGATTTGTGATTTTCGAGCTGTAATATTTGGCCTCTGTATAGTGATATTTTGAGTGAATATCTATAAAAGAGTTTGTGTTGTCTCAAGTTACCGTTTCGAAGGATTTGAAGAGATTCTTGGTGGATCATTGATTGTTGTATTTTGAGAGAAAAGTTTTTGTTCTGTACTTAGTGATTTGGCCGAACGTTCGTAACCTTTTTTCCATTTTAGGCTATATAGTGGAACCAAGCATAAATCCAATCTATTGGATGCTCAACGGGGGATGTAGGCATTAGAAGCGGTCGCCGTCGGGGTTTATGCCGAAAGAAAGTGCTTGTGTTTTCTTTAATTTTCTACACTCTTTATTTACGGTGAGATCGATTATTGTTATTTATCTACGATTAATATCACGTGTTCCTGGCCTTACATATATCACAGTAGATGAGACCCGCTCTAAGAGAACGGTCGATGGAGTGAAAGAGCCACAACATAATCATATCCCATCATTGATCCCAAAGAAGGGTAGCGACGGTATCATCTGTTTGATGTTTAATGGTGTCAAGGACAAAATCGGGCTTGTTTGGGCTCTGGTTTTGGCACAAAGCCAAGTAGGATAATTGTTGCCATTGAGGGATGCATCATCGAGGGATTGGTTCGGTTGTTTTGAAGAATGTATTAAAGGAGATGCAGCATCTGTGGAAGATTTTACAGCAGGGACAACTTGATTTATAGCTATAAAGAAGGTATGCAATGGCTAAACCTTATTCTCTAATACCATATTATATTTTGGTACTGGAATGAAGTAATTCTCATTGATTTATGATTCACTATACATTGGTATTTACAGGGACGGACCCAGCACTCGGCGATGGGGGACGGTCACCCGTGCTAGATCTGTCGGAGTCATCAATACCGTGGGCAATGCCATGACACTGTTGCAGAGAAATAGAGAATGGCGGAAAGATGAAGAAAATAGATAGTGGGCCATTTTTTTTAGTTTTGGCCCTTTTATTTTAGGTTGAGATAGTTGGGCATTTTCTTAAAAATTAGGCCCAATAAAATGAAATATTATCCAAACCCTTCTTTTCCTCCTTCAGTCTCTGTGATGTGGAGTTGAGAAAGGGAAATGGATAAGGATGAATGAAGGTAGGGAGTAAATGAGCTGATTGATTTTGTTGGAGTAATAATGATGCCATAATGTACTTAGAGGACTATCCAAGGAGGGTAATTTTGGTGGAACATGCAAAGGTAGGAACCTTCATTAACTCCATATGCTTGTAAGTTGTATGCATCTACGCTTCTGTCTTTTAAATTTTGTAATGATCTTTCGATGGAAATCTTTGATTCTTATGAGACTTGAGAAAGTGTAGTGCATAAAAAAATGTTGATTTGTAAAACACATCAATGCAAAACTGTATACATGACTTGGACTTTAGGTCGTGCATTTGGAAGTTCTCGAAAAACTAAAATCCATGTTCATTAAGTTTTAGTTACTTTAATTACTAGTTCCTTTTAGATATAACAGCAATATTTTAGCAAATAGCAGACCACTATTGAGGTTTTAGGACAGGGTATGCTTATGTTTTATTTGTTATTGAGCAGTGACGGACCCAGTACAAAAGTTCAGCCAGGGCGGACATTGACCGTCGACAATCAGCGATCGTAAAAGTTGGGTACTTTCTAGCTTTCTGTCAATATTCGAGTTTCGTAGTCTTGGAATTTTAGGAAGGGTTTCTTGGTTGATTCTAAAGTAAATTTTTCTTGGTTTTCTCAATTCAAATTGTCATATTTTTTGCTCTAGTATTATACTTGTTGATGGGGAAGTGGGTGGTTTTCTTGTGTATCACACTTATGTGCTTGCTTATTCTATTTTTACTGGAAACCTGTAGGGCTAGTGTTCAAAATAAAGGCAAATTGAAGCCAGGTTTTCAGGGATCTCAAATGTTTTGGGGGGTTTTTTGTTGGGCCGTGGTTGTGGTATGATGTGGTTTGTTAATGGTGGTAGTGGTAGTGCAATAGTGGTGGTAGTCGATGGTGGTTGCTGGAGATTCGATAGTGGTGGTAGTTATGGTTTTTGTTGGTAGTTGATTGGATCTGGTAGCAATGATTTGGTGGTGGTGATGTAATGTCGGCTTTGGTGGTGGTGCGCGATAGTGACGATGATGGTGGTAGATCTGGGGATGACGAAGCCGGGTGGATATAAGGCGGTAGTGTGTGACCACTATTTGGTGGTGCTGGTTGAGGATCTCGCAGATCTGGTGATTTTGGTTTTGTGACTAAAAATATAATCTGTGACCAACCATTTTGTTATCTTCGACCATGAAAAAATCTATGACCAACTAATTTGGAAATCTGACTGTGTGACCTATTAATTTTGATCTGTGATCAACTAATTTTGAAATCTGTGACCAACGAATTAATTTTGATCCATAAAATTTAACTGTGACCATAAAATAACCTGTGATGTATAAAAATTATTATTTGTGACTGAAAAATAATATGTGGCTATTTAAATTGTGAATCTGTGACCATATTGTATAAATGACCGAAATCGGAGCAGTTGTGGAATAAAGCTACGATGAAATGGTCACCGGAGTAGTTGTTGGAATAATTACGGGAATTGGAGTAGTCATTGGAACGTTGTGGGAACGGTTGTCAGAATAGTCCCCGAAATGATAGGGGTGGTGGAGGCGGGGTGAGTTAATTATAATATATTAGAATTAATTAATAAAAATATTTTTAATTAATAAATAAATACCTGAGTTTTGCATTTTGAAACTTGACACTTGAAAATTGAATTGTGTCAAAGTTAACACTTGACTTTTCAATTCTTCCCTTATAATAATAAAGTTCGTGAGGTGTACAACGACCCAAATGATCACTAACATATTTGGCCCAAACAAAGTATTATTGCAAACCATACATCCAATCCATAAAAATTGCAATCAAATGGAAGCCCACACAATAGAATTATTCCAGCATTCTCCCACTTATGCAAACATTTGATTGCTATAGAACAAAACTTTTAACATCCGGGTCAGACTACCTAGGTGGCCACACAAGTACAGCTACAATAATTACACCTTACACAACATGATCCGATCCAACAAGAATGTTAACATCGAACATGGA
Source organism: Fraxinus excelsior (assembly GCA_019097785.1). Taxonomy (NCBI): domain Eukaryota; kingdom Viridiplantae; phylum Streptophyta; class Magnoliopsida; order Lamiales; family Oleaceae; genus Fraxinus; species Fraxinus excelsior. The sequence goes on along the minus strand of CM032624.1, from coordinate 32,802,776 downwards.
AGTCGTTATACAAATCAAATGATGTAAGACCACTCCACAGCTACAAATGCCAACATCCTTATCGACATGGATTCCCATCCTCCAACCAATGTGGTAGTATGCAATATGAACTTAGAACCAAATGTGATAAAAAACTGTGCTAATTCATATCGGTCCTCAAAATGCTTCTAATTAAAATGAAGCCATATGTCTCAAAAAGAGATTCATCTTATGTCTTTAATTGCCATATCTCGAGATCAAAATGATATCATAATAAAAGACATAAGTCAAATGCATGCACAAAATATTTTATGAATATGGGAAAATATATATTATTATTAGAAGAGGCTATACCCGATAAACAGATGGGTTGCTTATTTACCCCGTGAAAGGATCAAGCCAAAACGTAGTCCTCTTATATAAACAACTCTCACTAACCAAAAATATCAAATGTTTCCACAATACCCATATTAGTAACATATGTCTTAAAAACTTTAGGAGCGAGTCTCTAAGTAAAAAGATCTGCAATCATCGCCTCTGTTATCATAATAGTGGTTGGCCTCGAGATGGAGTCAATAATTTTCAGCCCAGAAATAAAATTCCTTAACAAACGGCTTGAATTGTAGCTCCATTACATGCTACAAATTCAACTTGCATAATAGAAGATGTTACTGGAGTCTGCTTAACACCTTTTCACGAGATAGCACCACTAGCCAACATAAAAATATAACCTAAGGTTGATTTCAAATGATCTTAACATCCAACAAAATCTGAGTCCGAGTAGCCTACCACCTCAAGTTGATTTGAACGCTGGAAAGTGAGGATGTGACTTTCAGTTTTCTTTAAGTATCTCATGACTTTCTTAGCCGCTTTCCAATGCTCTTGCCCAGGATTTGTCTAAAACCTACTAAGAAAACTATCTGCATAAGCAATATCCGGTCTAGTGTAACTTGAGCATACATCAAACTCCCCACAATACTAGCAGATGGAATCATCTTCATATATTCTCTTTCTAGCTTATTCCTTGGTCATGGAGTTTTCTTTGTCTCAAGAAGTAACCCCAAGTCACTTCTAGCAAGTAAGATGTTATTAACATATAGTAAAAGATAAAATTTATCTCACTGATTTTGAGATTAATACATTGATCAACTGTATTTTCAACAAAACTAAGAGAAGTCACAATCTCGTCAAAAATCAAATACCACTACCATGATGCCCATTTCAGGCAATATAAGGATTTATTCAACTCATACACCAAGTTTTTTTCCCTTCTCAACAAAAAAATTCCTTCAATGTGAAACTCCTACTATTAACAAAATTATTTTCCAGAAATTTAATAATGATTGACTCAACAAATCTGCTACCATGGTTTGGACAATAGAACTTATATCCTTTTTATTTGTTTGGGTACCCAATAAAGTAACCATGAGTGGATTTAGGGCTTGTATGGTATAGCTTTTAATCCGATTAAAATTGAAAATATAGCCGTTATTGGGTCCCACTTGTCTAATAAAAGACAACAATAATGGCTGATTTTTCAATTTTAATTTCTACCGAACACGCCCTTAGTCTACTTTCCTCTTATACAATCCACACAAGTGTCAAAATTAGAGAAGTTGAAGAGAGAAGTATCTCAACTTTAACCAATTTCTCCATCCTATCATTTGAAATGTAACCCAACAGCTTAAGCCATAACATAGAGGATGATTAACAAATTAGAGACCATTTCTTTGACACATTCACAACACAGGAGACTTCACCAAAAGAAGCTGAAGACAATTTAATAAGCCATCTCATAAGAGTCATATCCAATCAAATGAGAATCATAAATCAATCCAACCATTCCATTACCAAAAATTTAAAAGAGAAACCAGAAGCATCAAGTTTCAATATAAAAATTAAATTTTGTCTCATTGTCGATTCAAAAGTAGTATTCTCTCAAACAAGAGAGAAACCAAAATCTAGAAATAACTTCACTACTCCTATGAACTCGACCTTCACTTGAACTCCATTCCAAACGCACAGACTTACTCCATTCTCACTTGGTCTCCTTTTGCTTGTGAACCACTGCAAGGAATTTACAATATGAGCACTTGCTCCCGAGTCTAAACGCAAAAGAAGACTCAAAACAAACTAAGGCCAAGGAGATGCCTACGGAACTTTTCTTCTTCGCCAACCAAGTCTCAAACTTAAAACAATCTTTCTGCCAGTGACCCTTCTTTTTGTAGAACTTGCATTGATTATTTTTCTTTATCGTTCCTTTGGGACCACCAGAAGTCTGACCTCCAAAATCTTTGTTCTGCTGATTATGGTGTGACTAGTTGCCATTATGGAACTTAAACTTATGGTTATGAGAAGACCCATTGTTTTGTGGTGGCTGAAAAACTAATTGCACGGTTTCAACATTCTCACGCCTCAACCTATACTCCTCTTGGACACATACAACAATAATGTCATTCAAATCCCATTTATCTCTTTGAGCATTATAATCAATCTTAAGCTGATTAAACTGACTCGAAAGGCTATTCAGAACATGATATACCAGAAAAGGCTAGCAATCGGAATTTTAAGAGCCTTTGATTTAGAAGATATGTTAATCATCTTCATAACATGCTCCATAACTTCACTTGTACCATCATATCTCATATTCATTAGTTTGTCCATCAGATCTCCAGTTTCAACTTTATCAGACTTAATCTTATGGCATCCACAAAACCTTTACATTTTCATTATTCGGAATAGCACCCATAATAGAATCAGATATGGAGCGCTTAATAATTTTCAAACAAAGTCTATTAGCCATTTCCCACTTTTCATACTCAGCTACATATTCAGGATCACTTTTATTTGTGGGTTTCGAAAGCTGATTCTCTATTGCAAAATCCAACCCCAAAAGACCAAGTGCTATTTCTACGTCTCATTTACATCTCACATAATTATTCCCAGTCAAGATTTCAATAGCAGACAATTGACTCGAAAGAGTTGAGACATTTAATATTCTAGAAACATAAAATATGTATTTAATATTATCCAAACATAGTGCATGCAGACATTCGATGATAACATATTCATCTAATTAACATGGGCTACTAATTTGATGATCCGTAATTAATGTCAAAACCAAATGAACATTATTATGATAAGAGTCTAGATGCATCATTATAAAGTCACATTTGACCTGACAACATAACGCATTGTAAGGTACTCTTAAAATACATAATGAAGTTAGTTAACAAAACAGATTGATTTTCGAAACACCAACACCTTTGGGTAGAAGGAGATTTCTATACCAAATAAACTCGTTAACTGTTTTATGTCAATTTCCAAAAATATCACATATAATAATACCTTTGGGCAAGATATTATATGTAATCATTCAAAATTACGATGCTAACGTCCATTTTTTTTTTTGAAGAAAACCAAATAAACAAAAATGACTGTGCCACTTTGGTAGCTACCACCCACTTTTATTTCAAAATATTTCTCATAATGTGAGCAGTAAGATAGACTTGAAGTCAACAAAAGTTTTAATTATAATGATCACAATCATCAAATGACGAAAAGTAAAATTCATATGCGATTGTGAGACGAAATTGGCAACTAAATTTTTAATATATGAAAATGAAATTTAAATGGGCAAATAATAATGACATTTAATTATTTCAATAAAAATATAAAGTCATCAATTTTAAATGTAATTTTAATTTTAGGTCAAAATCGAAATATATGTGGATCAAATTTTAAAATCTTATTTCATAAATTCAAATTCAATATTCCAAAATTGCAAAATTGATCCTAAAATAAAAAAAAATATGAAAATGGCCTTAAATTACAAAATATGTCCCTTTTCTTTAAATTTCCGAAGTGACCCTAGATTTAAAATTATTAAAAGGAACCTTAAAATTTAAAAATTACAGGTTAGGTCCTTCATTTTAAGTTTGCAAACTAACCCCTAGACGGTTAATTGCAAGGAAAGCCCCAAGGATCCTGAAATTACAAAAGGGCTCCCATCCCCAATTAACTGAAAACTCTCGACTGCTTCCTTCCTAGTGACACCGCCGCCTGGCCCAACCACCGCCCCTCGCGATTGCAGCCCGCGGGGTACGGCTGCAACGAGCAGCGGCGCTTGTCGCTACTACAACGATGAGCGCCGCTGCCCCTTCTCGCAGTGATATTTATCCACAAAATCGAGGCAAACCCGATGCCATTACACAAAACATACACGGCTGAAACTAAGGAAAATCAAGGTGCAAATATTCAAACATCCATAGTTGATTTTCATGCGTGGGCTTTGATTTATGACTGATCAAGATCGAATTAATTTGCAGGCTCCAACATATATTCACACACGAGAAAGAGCAGACAGTGGGCAGATTTCTATTAATTTGCATACTTCAACAAATGTGCACACAGAGAGAGGGAAAGTTTCATACAATTGATTTTGTTCTATTGTAATCATCTAGCATATATAATGGTCACAATAATAATACTTACAATATCGTACGAGAAGAAGAAGAATACTTGTTGCAAAATTATACAGAATGAAATAAAAATAAGCTTGCATTTAAATAAAATTGAATATTGATACTACTAGAATTCCAAATGCCTATCTGTCAAGGTTCTAAAGATTCAACAGTGCCCAGTTGCATTCAAATTCTGCATAATTGCTAACTTTTCAGTTCCCTTTATTTTCATGCTTAGGATGTGTTTGAGCTACATTATTTTGAAAGAATGTATTCTGAAATAGTAGATTGATAGAGAATGTGTCGTTGAAGAAGAATGAAAAGTTATTGATGCGATGGAAAATATTATTTTATTGAAAAATATGTGGTTGCAAATGAGTAGAAGAATGAAAATGAAAATTTTAATGTGTACCAAACATGAGCTTAATAGAACTCTCTGGACAAAGAATAAAAATCTAAAAATTTCACAAACGGATGATAAATGGTTTCCTAGAAGCGGTACAATATTAATCATCACATTTTGAATTGATTACCTTTGGCCTTGTCTCTTTCTCCTCTCGGCGTATGCTTTTTCTAATCGAAGCCCTATCATATGATCCGCAACTAGGGATTGATCTCTATTTTTTGGTTTTGTTGACGTGTCAATAAGTTTTAAAGTATAGGGAACATTTTTTTGCACAAACTTTCATTAGATGCTAATGCAGGGCTTTGATTTATGCCTAGCTGCATTTTCACCAGCCCCTGAGCCAGTTCACGAGTCAAATCATGTGCCAACTCCACTAAAACAAAGTTTATTTTTTACGGCATGCATTGTATGCTATAAATAACTATTTACGATGTACAACAAAACACCATATAAAGCAATGCTGTAAAAAGTGGGTTATTTTTTACGGTGTGCACAGTACGCTGTCTAAAAAACGCCATTATTACTTCTATGGCATTCAGTTGCACGCCATAAAAGGTATCTCAGTTTTTGCGGCGTGTTAAAATGTGAGCTGTATATTTAATAACTTTTACGACGTTCAGTGAATGCATGCCCGTAAAATGTGATATACTTTTTATGGCATGCCTCTGAACGCCGTATAAAATACTAAATTTATGGCTTACATATGAACATGCGGTAAAAGGTTTTGGAATTTACGACATTCTTAGTAGTATGGCGTGAAATGTTTGTTAAATTTACAGCATGCCAAAACACGTCGTATACATCAATTTAATTTTTTTTTTAAAATTCGTTTATTTAGTTGATTACCAACAAACCTATAATAATTACAAAACAGAATTAATCCATAAATAATCAAGTTTTCCATTTTTTCGATAAATATAAATATTGAATACAGTTCAATACAATATGTCAATGTAAAATTCACTTCAACAATTCTCAAAAGACTACTACTTAAAAAAGTGATTAAACCATATCAAAATTAACTTCTTTGATCGACAAGTTAGCTATCCCACAAAATATCAACTCCCTGCCCACAACAAAAATAATAAGATATAATTAATAAACTTAGAGGGAGCATGTTATCAAAAGTATATCAAGAATTATATTAATTTTTATCTAATCAACATAGTACATATGACAAATAATTACTTGAGTATATTATTAGTAAAACTATAAAGAGAATTTGATTAACATATGAGCTCCAACAAAAATACATCTATAAACACCATACCTTCCAAAACAATGATTAAGGGTACGGCTAGAATACTAACGAAAAGAGTTATAAAACATCAACACATAAAGACAACCCCTTTCAAAACTTCATCATGGTGTGTGTGAAGAAATCCACATGAATTACATAATAACAAATAACAAGAGAACTCTTTTGAAAAAGTGTTTTTTTTTATCTTGTAAATGCATTTTTTTTTCTATTTAGAGAAAGGGGGCTTCAAGTTCTTAGGAAGAGCTGTACGAGGCAGCATATGTACGGTACGCGAGCCAAGCCCCAGCATGGGGGCTTAGGTCAACACTTATATAATAGCCAGTCATCAATTGGAAGTGGGCAAGATGGTGATGAATTGCAATTGATCTAAACCTTCGACTAGCGACTTATTGCGACCTGCCCAGAATGCTTGTCCCTTTATCTTACCTTAAGAAGAAAAGAACTATAAAGATAAGGATCAATCGATGAGGTAATTTCCTTCAAATGTTGTCATGATCTTAAGTCATTTTATATAAATAATCATTTTGGCAACCAAATAAAAACCTGATGTTAAATTTAAATAAATCTCCCATTAACTTCTTTATTTTAGACAATTGAGACTGAATGTAAATGCAAATGGAATTAAAATAGAAAAATAAATTAAGTATACCTTTGTTATGATTATAGTGAATCCACTTCAAAGTACCTAATTGGCCATGCAATTGTACTTCCTAATACATCTTTAAGAAGAAAAAACTCACATGTAGGATGATATAAGTTGACATTATCAATCACTTCATTAACCCAAACTCTCCAACATTCATTACTGGGGGTACATGATGCACTAGATCACTTGGATTTGCCGATACAATTTTACCTTTTGCAACAATATCAGCTTTCCCAAACCAAGATAACGATTTGCATATCTTATTTTGAAAGTCATCTAAACCATTTAAGCTTCTATCTCTGGGCTATAAAATTCATATCCAATTGTAAAATTTGTTATTTTGAATATAGAAAGTAGATGTAATTTAGAATAACATTCATTAGTTCTAGTTTTTCACTTACATTATTTTCTTGTTTAGCACTTTTACTCTTCACTTGTAACAAAGCTTTTAATTCTTTAATTTCATTTCTCAACTCTTGGACTTGAGTTTACAAGTTACGATTGTGCACCAAAGCATTCAACTTTGAAGGAGTTACACCGAAACCAAGACCTCTTACATGTCCTCAACGTTCTGGACCAAGTACTATTGCAACTCCATCATCTTTGAGGGAGTGTTTGCTTGGAAAGGTAACCGTCTCTGAACATGATTTTATTTTGTTCTGATATGAAGAAATAAATTAATGGTCTAAAATTACAAATATAAGCTTTAAATGACCAAAAATTACTAAAAGCAATATTGTTACCAATGTTTCCCCAGTTGATTCATTAATAGTTCACCGTTGTTTCGCATATGTCCTTGAATATAAACATCATCTCTCGTTATGGAATTAGGGTCTTCGCTTTCAGCATGCTACATTTTACATATTTCATATACGTGAAAGTTTGTAAACGTTTATAACTTTTCAAGGTAATTTAACTTTTAAGTTAACATTTTTTTATTCTTTTCCTACAAAATCGATTAGTATTGTATAAGCATAAATTTTATTTGGAATATAGATCAATGCAGTAAGTAGTTTAGAGTAAACTTAGGGCAGCCTTGCTACCTGATTTAGTTGAAGAGGTAGTCAACATTTCAATCAGATAAAAGCATGATGCACTGTTCTAGACTCTTAACTCTTCAGGTCTTTTTGCAATCGATATGTTTAGAACAGGATCCACTATCCAAGCCTTAAACTATTTGGAAAAAAATATATTCGTAGGAAAATCCCTTTTTTCTGTTTGGAGACTATGAAACAATTGGATTCCAATGGATGATATTTATCATTTGACCCAACCCCATTCATTCCCCCCAACTAGTTGAAGTAGCATATATTAAACTTAAAAATATCAAACACGTTTATGGGGATCTGCTGAAGATTATGTGAATTTCTTCAGATTGTATACCAATTTTATATATAAGTTTCAACACATGATAATATCAGGTACGCAACGTGCTTCTAGTTTTTTGCTAACTGTAGACAGTTCAAGTTTTAGATTAACATTCTAAAAGTTTGTTGCAAAGCATAGTCAATATACAAAAGGAATGTAAGCATACATTATATGGTTGAAAATTGCGTTCTTTGACAAATGCTTGCCGTTCTTTGACAACAATTGAAGTTTTTTTAGCTTGTTTCGATTTCTTATATCCTTGATTAGATGATGATATTAAACAAATATGAAAAACAAGCAATATTTTACCTAGAGTTAACATAGAATCATGAAAAATTATCCTATATACAATTTCCGAACTTGCTTCACCAGGATATGTTTCCACTCATGTGAATATAAACATCTACAAAACTCAGCTTTGTTTGTCTGCATCTACAAAAATAAAGAAAGACACAATGTAATTAGAGCCATTAAAGACATTAACATCAATATAATATCACATAAATAGTAAATTTAAAAAAAAAGAAAAGAAAGAATCTTAAGGATATACAATTACCATATTCAATATCAATGCCCTCACAATAATGTCTTACATATCTTTCATCTTCAACAGTCATGTCAAGTCTTAATGCATCACGTCATATCTAGGACGATGTGCAAGCCATTTCAATATATTAGACATGTTACAATTATTTTGTTTGCCTTTCTCCACAAACTAAAAAGTGAAAGTCTCCATGTCTCATTTGTAATAAGGTTTCATTCTTGGCAATACGGCTATATGAATTCTTAAGCTCCTCTTTATGCATCTTGAATGAAAATAAATAAACAATTAGTATGAGAAGTTTATGAGAGAATATTAATCAATATTAAACTTATAAATTAACTAATTTCATTGCGTTATATAGGGCTCAACATTAATGTTGTTAAACAACACATAACGATGAGCAACCTCTAACATTTCTTGACTCAAAGTCTTTGAATTTCCTTTAGAAATCGTACGTCCATCAATAATTGTTTCATTCTCGAAAGCCTCATTATGAGTATGTCGAACACCCACTTCAACAACTTGTTTCATGTAACCACTACAAAAATGTGTACATACATCGACTAAATAACGCTCTGCTATGCAAACCTCAGTTCTTGAACGATTTCTAACATATAATTTAAGCGTTTTCATAAACTTAATTCACCATATAATAGGCATGAGATATCTAAGTAATTAGAAGAATGTAATTTTGAATACTTACAAAAGTATAATAGAAATTTACCTCTCAAATGGGTACATCCAACGATATTGTACTTGTCCACCAATACCAACCTCACGCCTAAGATGGATGGTTAAATGAATCATTATATCAAAAAAGATGGGGGAAAAATACCTTTCTAGCATATACAAAGTCACATCAACATCCTCCTCAAGCTTTTCTAATTTATTTTTATCAATGACTCTTTGACATATTTCATTGAAAAATGCACATAGTCGAAAAATTGTATTTCTTGGTCCTATAGGTAAAAGTCCTCTTAATGCAACCGATAACAATTGTTGTATGAGCACATGGCAATTATGAGACTTCAGATTTAAAATTCTACTATATGCTAATGATATACACTTTGAAATGTTAGTGCTATAACCATGAGGTAATCTTAAGTCAAACAGCCTCTTACAAAATAACTCATTCTCTTTTTTGGATAGCATATATGATACTGCAGGTAGGTAATATATATTTCCTTTCAATTCTGGAAGAAGATCATTTCTAATACCCATATTGAGTAAATCCTAACAAGAACTTAGCCCATCTTTTGATTTTCCCTTCACATGCAAAATAGTTGCAAGAATGCTTTTGCAAACATTCTTCTCAATGCGAACTATATCCAAATTATGACGCAAAAGCAGTGTCTGAAAAATAACAATATAAATTTAGAAAAAAAGTTTAAGCAAAGAAATAACTAATTCAAAATAGTTTAAAATGACTAACCTCCAAGTATGGTAGCTCAAAGAATATTGACTATTTTTTCCATGGCCAATTAGAATCTGATTTTTTCATCTTTTTTTCCTCCTATTTTCCCCAATTATTGCTAACATTTTTGATTAAACACATCACTTCTCGACCAGTTAATATTTTAAGACTAGGCCTATGTTCTCTGTTTCTATCAAACTAAACTTCTTTCGATCGATACAGATGATTATGTGCAAGAAATATTCTATGACCCATGTATGAAAACTTTCGACTACATGTCAACCATTTTGCACATGTGGATAAACCACATACTAGACATGCTGCTTCGCCTTTCGTAGGATATCCTGATAAGTTTCTATAAGCTAGAAAATCGTTAATTGTCCACATCAGCACAACCTTCAAATTGAAGGTAGACTTAGTAAATCCATCATATACTTCAACACCAATATTCCACATCTCCTTTAAGTCTTTTATTAATGGTTCTAGATACACATCTATATCATTTACATGTTGCTTTAGACCTGAGATCAATAAAGTCAACAACAAATTTTCTTTAGACACGCATATCCAAGGAGGGAGATTTTATATAACTAGTATCATTGACTAACAACTATACCTAGAACTTAGGTCATCAAAAAGATTAAATCCATCAGAAGAAAGGCCAATCCTAAGATTTTGTGGTTCTGATGTAAAACAAGGCCATTTTTTTATAAATCTTCTCCCAAGCTAATTAATCAACTGGATGATGCATTTTTCTATCTTGACTTTTGTGATTTGAATGCCATATTATTTTGTCTTATCAAGTGACCTGAACATTCTTCTAAATCCTGGTATGATAAAAAAATATCGTAAAACTTGTGCAGGTATCCCTTTTTGAATTTTCTTAGTTCGTTCATTAACTTTCCACTGCGAAGATGCACATTTTGGACATGTCTCCAAATTCTCTAGATCCTTTCTAAACAAACATCAATCATTTACGCATACATGTATCTTCTCATACCCCAAATTAAAGGTGTTCAATAGCCTTTTCGTTGAAATGCAAGAATCAAGAATGGTGTTCCCATGTGGTAGCATATCTTGGATAATATCAAGAAGTTCAGTGAAACCGTTGTCAGATATACCATGTATAGCTTTAAGATTGTATAAGACAACGATTGCATATATCTTTGTATACTTTGTGCAACCAAGATATAAAGGAATTTCGACGCCCTCATATAAATTTGAAAAGTCTTTCTCTCTATCTTCATTCTTGGGTTCTACAATATTGTCATCCTGAAAAAATGCATTATATACATCCTATACGTCTCTAAATTTTCTACATCTTGAGGAGGCAATGATGTTGCATTTGATTTTTCCCTATGAAACACCCATGTAGTATACGTAGGATCCATGTCATTTATGATCAAATGCCCATACATTATATCAAAATGTTGGCGGAATAAGTTTTTGCAACATTTGCAAGGTCATATGACATTTTCTGGATTCCTCGCAAATGCTTGCATCATATTTGCAAATTTTATTGCACCATGTTGATATGCCTCCGAAACTCTATAAAAACAATTCTAAATAAATCATCTAAAAAACATTTATGGACATATCTTAAAATACTCTAAATTTAAGAGGACAAGATAACCTTAATAAGTGAACCCAATCTTTATCTAGGATAATATACCAACACTATTAAGTTATAATATGTTGTAACAAAGTAAGAATGAAGTGAAAAATGATTATATTAGGACATCATAAAAATTAGGTTCCAATTTGGTAAATCATTTTGGCAATAAAGTTCACACAAACTGAAATTACAAAAAAATAATTCAAATCTGAATGAAAATAGGCAAAATCAGAACAGTCACAAACTCCTTCAACGCTACTGTAATCTATTGAGAAATTAACAGAGAACTTGGTTAAGAAAATGACCATAAAGAGAAATATTTAAGGAGACTGGAATTTCAAACAAAGCTTTCTTATTTGGTAAAAGAGACTCATAATTATTCATAACCGCAAGGCATCCAGTCCACTTGGAAGGGACTAGAAAAGATGGATTGAGTTTAACACCATAACGGCATGCTGTTACCATCGTGGTTATCTGCAAAACATTAAGACTAATTTTTTGAAAGTTAAATAGGAAATAGCAGGTTTAGAAAATGGATAGAGTCCTGAAAGTTTTTCAAAATTCTTATATGAGAAACTTTTTAAGTTTTTCCTATCTGAAGGTATGAAATTCAAAACTTTCCCTAACATGTATTTCGACAATGAAATGACACTCTATAGAAAGTAAGGCATTTCATTTTGTCAAAAAAGACTTTACCTAATGGGCTCTGTCAAATCCATAAAGTTCTTTACTTTAACCTATTTTTTAAGTCAATATTTGTTCAAATCTTGTTCAGCTCCTATATTTTCCAAAAGCAGTTTGATCGGCCAAATATCCATTATTTCCAATGGTAAAAAAACAAAATCACTGATAAGATCAATCCCAGACTACAATATCTGAGCAAAAAATCCTTAGATTCACAACATTGTACAATAAATGCATGGTCTTTTCCACTCACCAAAATGGTGCAGATGAATTCATTTAGTATACATCATCATTCTAGAAATGTTGTTCTTTTTCATAACATTTAACATATTAAATCTGCAATCATCCCATTTACCAAAGTAGAACAAAAACTTTTTCATGAAATGACAAAACTGGTAAAGAAGTTTATCATACGCTATTTCTTAACTGCATGATGCATTATGTTTGCTAATCAAGTAGTTGGAGAAACTTGTGTTGGAGAAAAATGAGATTTTGGCTAACTTTGGCATGAGTTTTGAGTCGGACCCATTTGGCTATTTTGGAAGATAAATATTGATTTGTGTTCTCCTCCGTGAGTACATCGAAATCATATATTTACTTGCCAAAATTGATGCTCGGGTGAATGAGAAATTGAAGCTTAAAGTGTGTCACTTAAAATGAGTTTATGTTGGTGGGAAAAATAAAAAGTGTGTTTGTCCCACATAGGAAGTGGATGAAAACAAAAATCACTTTATGAAGGATTACACTTTAGAACGGTGTAATCATCTGTAGCATAGAGGCTCTCTTCACGTGCGCGCAGAAAATGTATAAATCATGGACCAAAATGAGTTTCGGACCTTAAACTTGTGTGCGGGTGCGATATGCGTACACGAATGTCAAACCGAAAGGAGCAAAATTGGCCCCTTAGGAGTGTCCATGTGTTGCTATATTTTTATTTTATTCAACTGACTTTTCATTTTTTGAAACTGTTGAAACTCCTGAAACTGTTTCAACTCCTATGGTAATTGCCATTTCCATTATATGAATGGGCAAGTTACACTCTCAAGAGCTAGTATATATATTTCTCTTTTTCCTCTTTTCAACACACGAATCTCACCTGAAAATTCATCTGCATACAGTTTCGAGTTTGTCTTCATTTTCAGTCTCTGTTCCAGTCTTTTTGGTAATATTGTTCGAGCACTAACTCAGTTTGCCGGATTAAAATCTTTGGTGCTCAGATTCTACTATTCTTCCGTTGTATTCTAGGAAGCAGTCGCTCAATTTATACCTCAAGCATGTACGGTAAGGGAGCGAATCGGTTTTAAGGAAACTGTGTATAACACATGTCTCAGGTTAAAAGTTTATTACTGTTTCATTATTATTATTTTTCTTGTTATTCCTTACTGTAATTAACAAGTCATTGGATTTGTTACAAACATATAATTTAATCTGTTTAAACTGCAAATTCGGTATCAAGTGTGTAAAACTGCAAATATGGTAACTGTTGCATACAGTATCGGTTACATATACGGTATCCAGTATAGAAACACTTATCTAACAACTTGCAACGTACCTCAGAAACTCCTAAAATGGTCAAGAAGTCACCAAAGAGAGGCGCAACATCATTCAAGTAGTCATTAATACTTTCTCTTTAATTAATTTAATTAAGACAATGGTGGTGCAATTACTTCCTGATATCTAGATCACAGATCTAGAGATGTAAAACCTTCTTCCATAAAATTGTGAGTTTTTAAGAAGATGTGGCCAACACTCCCTTAATGTTCATATAACAAAAACAGATAATAAATTTCTAGGGGATTAATAGACTAGCAAAAATCAAAGGAACCACCAATTAGACAAGTAAAAAGTCTAAAATTATCACATGTTCCCATATCTCCATGCATAAATGCAAAGAATGTCATTGAAAATCTCTGTTTGAATGCTCAAATTATTCCTTACCAATTTACCATCCGGCAACATAGTTTATAACATACCGTAACCCTATTAACCAAATTTCAATTAGCTTGAAAATAGAACATGCAAGTGAATGAACAAAGGGCTATAGAGAACCATAAGTCATTCAACACAAGATTTTTCTTAATTAATCATAATATTACAAAAAAAAAAAGGTAAGATATAACTTAGAAACTTGGGTTGTGATTTGTCAAGTATTTCATCTACTAAAAATTAGAATTTATTTATGCATTTGTAATTAGCAATATCACATTTTTATATGGTGTGATAGAATATTTAATTTGTCCTAATTAATCAAATGTTTAATTTATGGCAATAACTTATTAGTAGCAATTATATATTTATTAATAAAGTTAATTGGGTAATTAGTTGAGTGATTGATTACACTCTATATAGAAAATGTGTAGTATTAATAAGGGAATGAATGTTTATACTGAATTAGGTAATAGAGTCGAACCTTAGAGACCCTTATTTATACCCCCTCATGTCACTTACATTAGGGCTGTAAACAAAAACCGTCAAACCGAAAAATCGAATCGAAATCACATTTTAGAAACTGTCGGTTTGGTGCCACGTGGACCCATCAACGAAATGAGTTTGAACTAAACCAAACCGTTCAAAAACGGTTTGGTTTAAGTTTGAGAATTTTAATTGCGGTTTAAAACCAAACCGGACCAGCAAAAAAATAAAAAATAAAAAAAATGATTTTTTTTTTAAAATTCATCAAAATATATAAAATTCAATAGTTTTGTCATTTATGTGTATTTTTGTCAATTTATAATTTTCTATTACATATGTATAATTACCAAATAATCCTAATTTATATCTAATAATCTCAAGACTAACCTAATCTATCAAAAACCCTTTTTCTCTTCAGAATTCAAATTTCTACAATTGCTTCTGAGTCTGGATTCTCAACTATATGTCGAATACTTAATTCCTTTAGGAGTTTATTCGGTGCAAGGATAGTTGAGGTTTGTATATGCGGAAAGCATTGGTTGCAAATTAAGAATGAACCTATAGTGCTACGACAATATTTGGATGAAGTGAAAGCATTTTTGTTGACATATGGTCATACCATATGTTTTGATTATAACAAACAACTTATGTGTATCTCTAACACAATCTTTAAATTGACATGTTGGAAAATTGACTCAAAACAATTGAATGAGAAGTTGTCAAGAAAGCTCAAACAAAGATTGATCAAGCACTCATGGGGATAAGCTTTACATCTCAAATCGAGCACTCGCATCAAAATTATCAAAGATATTGTATCTACACTTCTTTTGACTTGATTGTAAAGGTAAAGCATTTTAATTCTTAGCAATGACACTTCGAGCTCAAGAAATGGTTTCCTCGCACTTAACACAATTTACGAGATAAAAACGTTTGCACAATATTATTCTTCAAATGAAAGTTTTTTTTTTTCCAAAAATATTTCTTGTAAACTATCAAGACAAACTTATATTGAAAAATTGGGAAAAACATTATTTGCAAACAACATAAAAAGGAAAATGACCAGGAGAATATTTTGTCATCCGGACGTCCGGATGGTGAACCGGACGTCTGGTTTGCCAGCAACGGTAACTTTTTTGATCGTTCTAACAAAAGTGTTTCTAACGGTAAGTTGGTCATCCGATTCTGAACTAGACGTCCGGTTGGTCGTCCAGTTGGACAGAGACTTTGACGTTTTTCAACTATTATAAATACCAACTCATCTACCATTTAATATGCAACCTTTGAGCATTAAATATTACTTGAGCTTACATTTGATCTTCCATACTTTGCTCTTGAAAAGTCTTTGATCAAAAACTAATTCTTGAAAATCATTATTACATCAAAGACTTACACACAAAATATTTGAGCTTCATTCATTGCTATCCATTAAAGTGTTTGCCTACCTCTTCTCTTATACTCAACCTTGTACTTATCATTAGTTAAGAAGAGAGGTTTTTCACTTGTAAAATTCATTTGAATTGTTGGGTCATATTGAGGTCTCGTAAAGCTCAGTAGTGCGGGTTGTGTTGAGGTCCTGTAAAGCTCAACGTTGTAAAAGGATCGGTGCTTCTTGGTTGCAAGTCACCGGAAGCATTGTAAGGGTTGGATTGTACCACAAGTCAATCAACTTAGTGAAAAAGGCCTTGCTCGTGACGGAGATCTTGGTAACGGGGGACGTAGATCATTGTGTTAGATCAAACCTCCATAACATATCGTTTGCACTCTCTATCCCTTTTACTTAACGTTTTCTACTTTGTACAAACTTATCTTGATTATCCACGTGCCTATTTGTGGTTAATTTAATTCATTATCTTGTGCGTGATTATTAGTTTAAATCTTGTGTACTTAACTAAAAAGATTTAAAAACCAATTCACCCCCCTCTTGGTTAGTCTATCTTGGGCTTTCAATTGGTATCAGAGCTCGGTACTCACTCCTTTAAGATTTCATAATCTTGAGTTATGGCTAACACCGATTTTCAAAATCTTGAGGGTTATTCTACAAACCGACCTTCCTTCTTTGATGACACACACTATAATTATTGGAAGGCTAAAATGATGATTTATGTTTAATCTATTGATTATAATGTTTGGCAAATTATTGAATATGGATCTTTTGTGCCTACAAAGACTATTAAAGTAGATGGTAAACCCGATCAAAGTATCCCTAAATCAAGAGAAGAATATGATGAAGAAGATAGGAGAAAATTTTCATTAAATGCTAAAGCCAAGAACTTGCTTTATTGTGCTCTAGATAAAAATGAATTCAATAGAATTAGTACATGTGATTCGGCTCATGAAATTTGGCATGCTCTTGAAGTAACTCATGTTGGAACAAACAAGGTTAAGGAAACAAAAATAAATATGTTGGTTAAAGAATTTGAAAACTTCTTTATGAAACAAAATGAGCCTATTGTTGATATGATTACTCGTTTTACCGATATTGTGAATGGCCTAAAAGGCTTTGATCGAAAGTATGCTAACGGTGAACTTGTGAGCAAAATGCTTAGGTCACTCTCGGAAGAATGGACTCCCATACATTCGCTCATAGAAAACACAAAGGATGTGAACTCATATCCTTTAGAAGAATTGTATGGAACATTAATGACCTATGAGCTCAGCAATGCCAAAATTAAAGAAAAGACAAGGAAGAGCAAAGAGGAATCAAAAGAAGTTCCCAAGAAACAAATTGCTTTAAAATCGGCAATTGATGAAGAACCATCAACTAGGAACATGAGTGATGAGGAACTTGATGATCTAGTACTCATTGTCAAGAAATGGAGAGACTTTCAAAACAACAAAAAGTTTCAAAGAAGAGATGACAAAGGAGAAGAGAAAAACAAGAAAATCACTTGCTATGAATGTGACAAACCCGGTCACAAAAGAACCGAGTGTCCAAACAAAAAGAAAAGCTTCAAGAAAAAGTCATTTCAAGCTACTTGGGATGATAGTGACTATGAAGATCAAAATGAAAGTGATGATCAAAATGAAATTGCAAACATGTGTTTCATGACCATCGAAGATGAGGTAAGTGCAAAAGAATTTTCTTATGATGAATTACTTAATTCTTACGACGAGCTGCTTGAAGATTTTGAAAAACTTGCTTTAAATTATTCTATTCTCAAAAAGAAAAATCTTCTATTGAAAGATGAATTAAAGAAAACCTTAAAAAAACCAAAACAAAATCTTGATTATGAGCTATTGACCAAGGAAAATATTTCTCTAAAAGAAAAGATTGAGGATTTGACAAAAATTGTGTATAAATTCACTGAGGGAAAGAAAAACTTTGACTTGATGCTTGGAAGCCAAAAATGTGTTTTTGACAAAGGGGGAATCGGATTCAAACCTTTTTTAAAACAAAAATCTCTTAAAAATATGTTAAAGCCTCAAACACCACTTGCACTTTTTATAATAAAATTGGGCATGTTTCTTTTAATTGCTTAGCTAAAAAGAAACTATACTTTGAGAACAAAAACAAGTGGATCAAGGAATCTCCAAAAACTAACTACCAAGGACTCAAGCTTGTATGGGTACCAAAAGTCAAAAATTAAATTGTTCTTTGTAGGTACCAAGTAAAATCAAAAGCAAATGATTTTTGGATAGTGGATGTTCAAAGCACATGACCAGAGATCGATCACTACTCTCAAATTTCAAAACAAAGGATGGTGGTCATGTAACCTTTGGAGACAATGCAAAGGGGAAGATAATTGGAATCGGCAACATCGGTAATCATATATTCCCCTCTATTGAAAATGTCTTATTAGTGAATAACCTCAAACATAATTTGCTAAGTATTAGTCAATTGTGTGATAAAGGTTACAATATAAAATTCGATTCTTCCAAATGCCTAATTAAGGATGCTACATCAAATAAGGATATTTTCATGGGAAGCCGAAACAAGGATGTTTATGTCATTAATATTGAGCATGATAATAATGAACATTGCTTACTTGGATTTAAAGACGAAACTTGGCTTTGGCATAGAAGACTTGGTCATGTGAACATGGAACTTATTTCAAAGATTTCTAAAAAGTATTTCGTGAAAGGATTGCCAAACTTGAAATTTGAAAATGACAAAATATGTGATGCATGTCAACTTGGAAAACAAGTCAAAAGTTCTTTTAAACCAAAAATATTCTCTTCAACAACGAAATCATTACAACTTCTCCACATGGATCTTTTTGGACCATCAAGAACAGCTAGTTTAGGTAGTAAACAGTATGCCTTTGTTATTGTTGATGATTTTTCTAGATTTACATGGGTAATATTTTTAAGTGCAAATTCTTGACTTTGATTCGAATCCTTGATGTAAGTCTTCTCGCAAATTCCACGTTTATCTTGTGTTTTTCTCTCTATTTTGTAAGGTGTGGAACACCTATTTCGTGCATCTCTTAGCCTATTTATACTTCTCATATATCCTTGGCCAATTTAGAATCCTTTTTGTGGGCTTTTTCGTAGCCTAAAAAAATACCCTATTTTTCTTCGCGGCGCGGCGCTTGAGCGCTAGGTTTCAGCGCTTGAGCGCTACACATATGTTAAAATTCATCCTGTTTTGTTTTCCGGCGCTTGGGCGCTATTTCCGGGCGCTTGAGCGCCAATTTTCTACTCCATTTCTTTCTTTACTTTGCTTTAAAAACTCTTTTTCATCCTTTCATCATTCCTTCAACCAAAACACTAGCAAAAACATTAAATTCGTTCGATAATCAACATATTAATCATACACATGAAGCTCCAATGGTACAAAATTCATGTGCAAAATGCACTCATCAATAAATAAGTCGTCTATGCGGTCTAATTCAATGTCTATTGTTCTTATTCTCAAATCTAGACAAATCTTAATAAAACAATGTAATCTTATCAACATAAAGCGTCCAATTTTATGTAATTGTGAACAACATATTTTGATCACGTCACAAATTGGTCTCACTATACCTGAATCATCGAGTATACAATTTGTGACTTCATATATGATCGTGGAACCTTAGATAATTATTTCAAATTGTACCACGTGAATAACCGAACGTTAATTCATAATGTTATTTTTCAAAATACTACTCGAAAGGGCATCAAACTAACAATCTTCCACTTGCCCTTTTAGAGTATATGTGACATATCAAGAATGCACATCCTCTCAAGATTCCCATAAAAAACCTTAGCTAGTAAGCTCTTGTTGAACGGATCCACAAGATTATCTGCTAATGCAATCTTTTCAACCGTTACATCTCCTCGATAAACAATCTTTCTAACAAGTTGATATTTCATCTCAATGTGCTTGCCATGCTAATAAGTCTTTCATTCTTTAGCATTGGCAACCACTCCACTATTATCACAATAAAGTGTTATGGGTTCCATCGCCAAAGGTACCCCGTCAAAGTCTAAAAGAAACTTTTCGAACAATACAGCTTCTTTAGCAGCTTCACAAGAGGCTACGTATTCTACTTCCATGGTGGAATTAGCAATACGAAATTACTTGATACTCTTCCGTACCACTACTTCATCTCCCAATGTAAATACTAAAACCAATGTAGACTTCCTAGAGTCATGATTGGATTGAAGATCGAAATCAGTATATCCAATAGGATTCAGATCATGTCCTGACTAGACAAGCATATAATCTATTGTTCTCCGAATGTACTTGGGTATATGCTTTACCGCTATCCAATGTTTTGGTACCGAATTAGATTGATAACGACTAATAATACCTATAGCATAACAAATATTCGATTTAGTGCAAAACATAACATACATGAGGTTTTCTACAGCTGAAGCATATGGAACATTCTTCATGTAATATATTTTTGCTGGAGTTTTGGAAGAATGACTCTTAGATAGATGAATTCCATGTCTAAAAGAAAGTTGTCCATTTTTCAGAATTTTGCATTACGAATCTAGATAATATCTGTCAATACATGAAACTTGAGATAGTGCTTTCGGTCTGTTTTTCCTATCTCATGAGATAAAAATTCCCCAAACATAACTAACTTCTACCAATTCCTTCATATCAAGCTGCTATGACAACCATTTCTTTACAAATGACGCATCCCTAAATCATTTTCAATGAGTATTGTCATCTACATAAAGAATAAAAAAACTACTTTATTCCCTTGTATATGCTTGTATACACAAGGTTCATCCAGATTTTGGTCAAAACCATAGGTCTTAATGGTTTAATCAAATCTTATATTCTAGGACCTGGACGATTGCTTAATTTCACAAATGGACTTTTGCAACTTGCAGACTTTCCCTTTATAGCCTTCTTTCACAAACCTCTTAGGTTGCATCATGTAGATGATCTCGTCAAGACGTTCATTTAAAAATGTTGTCTTGATATCCCTCTATCAAACCTCATAATCATAATGAGTAGAGATAGATAGAAGAATTCAAATAGATTTAAGCATGTCAACAAGTGAGAAGGTTTCTTCATAGTCGATACTTTCTCTTTGGGTAAAACCCTTGGCCACTGGTCTTGCTTTGAAGGTTTCAATCTTCCCATCTATACCTTTTTTTCCTTTTATAGATCCATTTTTACCCTATAGGTTTGACCCCATTAGGTGCATCTACAAGATCCCAAACCTTGTTGGAATACATAAATTCCATCTCTGAGTTCATGGGAGATTTCCATGATTTAAAGTCTAATCCTCCATCGCTTCTTTAAATAAAGTGGGATCTTCTTCTTTTTCAGTAGAGATTGCCTGATAGGACTCTCCATAGAGCAAGTACCTAGAAGGTAGTCTCACAATACTTCAACTACGAATAATGGTTGCAGGTTCCTGATTGTCAAGTCTAACCAAATGTCATTCCTCTCCTTCCGCTGCTTATTCTTGTCCTTGGTTAGAACGAACCTCCTCATTATCCCCATTGCGAGGGGCATGTGGAGATACAACAATGGGTGCCTTATTCTCTACTACCTTTGGTTCCATTTCTCCATGAGGTTCTATGGGCATCACTTGCTCATTTACCTCATTAGAAACCATTGGTCCAGTAGGAGGTTCAAGTCATCACTGTTTGATTATATGCGAAAAACTGGAATGAAATTGTTTGAACCATGTTCTAACACCTCTTCCAGTAGAATCTTACTGATAGACTTGTGTTTTTCTATATACTTGTCATCTAAGAAGGTTGTATTTATACTAACAAATACCTTCTTATCTAGAGGACTATAGAAGTAAAAACCTCTTGTTTCTTTTGGATATCCAACAAAGAGACAAATCATTGATCTTGATTCCATATTATCTGTCTTTTCCTTTAGCACATGTATCGAACACCCCTATATTTGAATGTGGTGCAAATTAGGCTTGCACCCATTCCACAATTCAAAAGGCATCTTGGGAAACTTAGATAATACTAAATTCTCAAAAATAGAAGATTAATGTACTTCTCCATATGAATATTATTACTTGGCCTTAACAACTAAGAATTTTGTTGATTGATGTCAAAAAAACATACTGAATGTTATGGTGCACCCCTATATTGGGCTCTCTTGGAATTTATTAGCTTTTGACATTCATGCCACTACAAAGGTGTCAAAAAAGCAAATCAGCTCAAAACCGTCCAAGTTCGTGGTTAACCACCAGCCCATATAATACCTATTTTTAGGGGAAATTAAACGACAAATGAATAAACTTTTGGTGGTGAAATGAATAATTTTTTTTGTTTCCTTCGTACTACCTCAAAATAAAAGCAAAAAAATTCTTCCTTAATTGGAAAGAATTAATTTCTACCTTGTTTCAAGGCAAAAATTAAGTTGACCCATTAATTCGTGCCTTAACAAAAGTCAATAAAATCTTAGCATTTAAACTTTCAAAGCACAAAATTTTTTACCTTAAATATCATATTTAATTTGTGCCTTGAAAAGCGATCATTATCAAGGTAGAATATATGAATGATATCAAGTTACAATCGCAAAGAATAAAATTGTTCCTCCAAATACAACAAATTTGAAAAATTTGTTATTTGATATATGATATTAGAGGCAACAACAATTATTTACTGTGGCCAACAAGGAAAAGACTACTTAATCTACACTCTACGTAGAGCATCTCATGCTAGGCCATCTACCACTATGATGTCCTCTACATTTATGCAAGGCCGCCTACCACTATGAGCCACTCTACATTCATGTTGAGCCGTCTATGTCCACTACAAGGCCTTCGACCACTACAAGGCCCTCTACTCGCATCCTAGGCCATCTACCATTACAAGGCTGTCTACCACCAATTGCATGTCAGGCCATTTACCACTATAAGATCAATGCAACACTTAACCATAAAAATATTATTGGGTTGGATGGGAACCATTCAACGGTTATTATTAACACAACAACTTTTGGAAAGGTGGAGGTCATCCACTCAGAACGTGGGGGTAGTGGAAGGTGCTATGTAGGACACGTGGCACGACAACCGCCCAACAATTGCATGGCTTCAAACACCTATAAATACTCATAAGGCGAGACATGTATGGATCTTGAAACTCTGGCTATTTGAATATAGGTTCGATCTTTTCTTCCTAAAACTACATTCTTAAATCCCTCAATAATTCTCACGCTAGAGGTAAAACGGGAGATAAAGCTCCAACCTCATCTTGTAGGTAAAAATTGTACATCAGAGTAGCAGAAGCACCTTGCACTCCTAGGAAGGCACAAAGGCTTGTTTCATAAACATTTCATTGGGGCTATCTATGGGAACGCACTGAACAGAAAAGCTATGTCAAAAAGACGGACTAAGAGTAAAACATGCATGGTTGGGAATACAGCTGAGACGAAGTTGGAGTCCGTTGCAAGGGTCACAATCCACCACTATCGGCGCAGTATGTGACGTAGAGCCAATTCACCGTTCTAGAAACTCAGTTGACAGCTATGATGACCCTTCTACAAAATTAATCGTAAAGAGCCACAGTCCTCTCACAGAACCCGTCAAAGGTCATACCCTAGAAACCACCACAAGTGACACAATTGATTGTCCCACCTGTTATTTAGCTAGCAGTAGAAGACTTAGGGGCTATATGAGTTGTAGTTTCGTAGCTTTCCTATCCATGGTAGACTTGGAACAAAAAATAGAGAAAATAATGGCCCAGAAGATAGATGATGCAATATCCAAGAGGAAGTACATATGCATACAAGTGGTTTTGAAAGAAGACCTATTTACACCTGAGATCATGGCGGTCCCTCTATTGAAAGGTTTCAAACAGTCGATGATAGAGGCATACGATGGAGTCACGGATCCACTTGACCACTTGTGGACTTTTGTTGATTTAATGAGACTCTATGTAGTCCCAAGTGTAGCGATATGTCGATCTTTTTCCTTGACACTCATGAGGGAGGCTAGAGATTGGGTGGCCACTTTGGTACCCCTAGTCTATCAAGACATTTGATGAGTTATCCAGTAGTTTTGTGGCTTACTTCTTGATACTTGGCTAGATTTAGTCGGGTGACACTTGGCATAAATGACTTTCAAATGTTTGCACTGGTAATCGTTGATGAATGGGATGCAGAACTAGGTCTTAAAGTTGTCACACTCCAAAAACTCCCCAAGAATCGATGCATGACCTACTTAAAAAGGGTGGGAAGAACGTTGAAGTAGATAAAGCAGAGAAGGTCACAAAAAGTCTTAAGGAATGGTGGGATGTAAAAAGTCACAAGCAAAAGTCAAGTGATGAGCGAAAATCAACTGATAAAGACACGTCGAAAATGAGCGCGTGAATAAGGGGTATGCTCAAAATCGATCCATCAGGTAGAGGCGAGAGGAGATCAAGGTCCTTACTCATTTGAAAACTCCATAAGCTAAGGTGTTGATGGAAATTCGAGATATGAAAGAGCTTGCTTGGCCAAAACCAATGGCAACGTCCGCTAGAAAAATAGACAGAAACATGTATTGTCACTTCCATAGAGATCGTGGGCATGACACAAAAAAGATGTATCCATTTGAAGGAAGAGATAAAGTATCTCTTGAAGTAAGGGCTCTTCACTAAGTTCGTAAAGATGAGCGAGGCAAGAAAAAGGTTGACGATCGTCCACCACTTAGGACATGTGTAATAAATGTGATGGTTGGAAGGACAGCAGCAGATGGAGATTTAAACTCATCTAGAAAAAGTTGTGCTCGCACAACTAGGACCTGCTTAATTCAAGAGAAGGTGAGGTTCAATCAAAGCATCACTTTTAGTGAGGAAGAGTTAAGCAACGTGGCAACCTCCATGATGTTGCTTTGGTGATCGTCGGTGAAATAGCGAATTACAATATCAAGAGGATGTTGATCAATGGTGGTAGCAGCAAATGTCCTTATTTGGGAAGCATTTGTTGGATTGAAAATTCCCCAAAAAAATTGAGAACAATATCCACACTCATCCAAGGACTCGAAGGGGCCATTTTTATACGAGAAAGAGCTGTAGAACTCCCAGTGACATTATGCACTTATCCTACAAGCATGGTGATCCTGGCAAACTTTCGGTTGTCAAGACGCCCATGGTATATAATGTAATCTACAGTAGACCTCTGCTAAATGCTACTGGTGCTATTCCTTCCACTTATCATCAAGTTATGAAACTCCCAACTAGTCATGGTGGAAGCCATGTCTGGTCACGAACGATTAAGTTTTCTGGGTACCATCAAATCTCCATGGCCTAGTCGGACAAAGAGAAAACAGATTTCATAATTGATTCTGGAATGTACTATTATACAACTATACCGTATAGTTTGAAAAATGCTGGAGCAATCTATCAGATAATGGGAAATAACATCTTTAGAGACCTAGTTGGGAATGTTATTGAAGCATATATGAATGACATAGTAGTCAAGAGACCAAGGCCAACAACCATGTGACTAATTTACAGAAAGTGTTCAATGTCGCCCTCCGAAATAGGCTAAAATTCAATCTTGAGAAGTGTGTCTTAGATATAGCCAATGAAAAGTTCTTAAGTTTTATGATAACACAAAGAGTCATTGAAGCAAACCCAGATAAGATTCGATCTATTCTAGAAATAAAAAGCTCCAAAAGTAAAAATGATGTCCAAAGGCAAACAAGACTGGTAGCAACATTGAATCGTTTAATGAGTCAAGCAGTAGATAAGTGTTACCTCTTCTTCAAGTTAATTGGGGGCTCTACCAACTTTGAATGAACCAAAGAGTGTGAGGAATCTCTTGAATCCTTGAAACAATCACTACAATAACCACCGATCTTCATTAGACCGTACGTAGGGGATGTGCTATGTTTATACTTAGCAGTATCAAAGCATGTGGTCAGTGCAGTACTGGTGAAGGAATTTTCAAAGGTACAAAAGCCAGTCTACTATGTTAACGAAGTGTTAAGATGCTCGAAAACTCATTATAACCTTGTAGAGCAACTAGTGTTTGCATTGATTGTGCAGTCAGAAAGCTAAGGTCGTACTTCCAGTCTCACACAAAACAAGTCATGATGGATCTGCCCGTTAAGCAAATTTTGCATCAACCTGAAAATTTTGGGAAGGATGTTAATGTAGGCAGTCGAGTAAAGTGAATTTGACATCAAGTTTAAGCTAAGAATGGTTATTAAGACGCAAGCTTTAGCGAACTTTATCGCAGAGCTTACAACCTCACCTAACCATCCTCGTACGACAGGAACCGGGTTGGAAAATCTTCATGGATGAGTCCTCGCATAGTGAAGGTTTCGAAGTAGGCATCATTATGATAGGACCAGAATTTGAAGAGTTGGAGTATTTTTTACGGTTCGAGTTCCCGACAACAAATATGATACTGAGTATAGGGTAGAAATCATGAGCCTGGAGAATTTGCAGCAAGAGACAGGAAAATGACACTTATTTGATGAAATTTGGGAACCTGCAAAGAGGATTTGCAAGTTTCTAGATAACTAAGGTCCCTTGCAAAGATAACGAACGAGCTAATGCTTTTATCCAAGCTTGCATCCGCAAAACCTAAAAAATCTACTTAGCACAGCAAATGTACAATCCTACGACAGCCAAACATCTTGCACATAGTTGATATAGCGAACATGGAACATGAGAAAAGTTGGATGAACCCATTGATCGATTACCTTATGGAAGATAAACTATCAAAAGATGTATCTGATGATAGAAGACTAAAAATTTGAGCAACCTTGTTCACAATTATTGATGGAAAACTCTACAATCAAGATTCACCATGTCGTACTTAAGGTGTTTGTACCCAACTGAGGCACATGAAGTGTTATTAAAGATACATGCAAGATTTTGTGACAATAATCAAAGGGCAACTACTCTTGCATTCAGAGCTCTACAACTGGGGTACCATTGGCCTAAGATGGAGGATGCCAAAGAGTTAGTAAGAAAGTGTGATGCATATCAGTGTCATGGAAATTTAATTCATATTCAGTCAGCTATTTTCGAGTTATGCCCTTTATTTCAATATGGCTGGATATTATGGGGCCCTTGCCTGTGGCAAAAGGACAAAAAATGTTTTTAGTAGTAATCATTGATTATTTTACCAAATGGGTTAAGACAGAATCTTTGGCCACAATCATTACAGCCAAAGTACAA
The DNA here is from genome assembly GCA_019097785.1 of Fraxinus excelsior. Lineage (NCBI taxonomy): Eukaryota > Viridiplantae > Streptophyta > Magnoliopsida > Lamiales > Oleaceae > Fraxinus > Fraxinus excelsior. The sequence goes on along the minus strand of CM032624.1, from coordinate 32,775,447 downwards.
AGTTTCATTTGAAAAAAATATTATATGTAGGTTTAGCAAAACCAAGAGTTCTCATTACTAAAAACAATAGCAGATAGTTCGACAATCACGACTTCAAGGCCTTCTGTGCAAGTTATCACATAGATCATATACTCGCTTCCGTTGCTCACCCCTAGTGTAATGAGCAAGCGAAAGTAACAAATCGGGCAATATTAGGGATTTAAAGATGAGATTGGAAAAGGAAAAGGTGCTTTAGGTAGACGAAATATGCGAGAACCAACATAAGAAACACCTTTCAAGTTATCTTTCTAAATGAAAGCCCTTGTCCCTACGAAAATCCTAAACGAAACTGGCAGGATAAAAGTTAAGTAACTCGATGTCGCGGCTACCAGTGCAGAGCTCAACTAGCTTGAGAGGGATGAAAGAGAAAGCAGCTATGAGGATGGAAGCTTACAAGCGAAGGGCCGTCGAATACTTTAATTGAACGGTGATTCCAAGAGTTTTTCAGCTAGGAGATCTTGTATTAAAAGAAGTAGCAGCAGCGGGGCACCCTCTGTCCAAGCTCATGCCAAATTGGGAGGGACCATACGAGGTGATCCGTAGCCTTGAAAAGGGGCTTATAGCTTAAAAGACTTGAAAGGAAAACCACTAGGCAGGCCATGGAACACCAATCATCTCAAGAACAACCACATCGCCTACTTATCTTATCCAATTTTCAAGTTTTGGCTGAAAGACTTACTTAAGCCAATGTATTTTTTGGGGGAACTTGGTTGGAAGGCATGAAGTTCGGTTGAATGAGTTGAACTATCGAAGTCATGGAAGAATCGATTGACCTGCCGAGTCACCTATCGACGAGGCAGTTAGAGTCGACCAGCCTCTTGGTTAGCAAGCCTTACGGTCGACAGGTTGGCACCGGTCAACGAACAATCCACATCAGTCAACCGTCCATCGACAATGGGTTGGTCGATATTCTCACCACCTCACTCTTACTTTCGTCAGATGAAAAATTTAAGATAGTTAGATACATGATAAGAGGAAAGATAATTCAAAAAAAAAAACTAGGACGAAAGAAGAAAAGATGAAGAAGCCACCTTGAGAGTTTGAAGGAGATAAAATTTTTGGAAAGGGGAGAGTGGGGGTAAAACGAAGGTTTTCACCTCTTTATATAGGTGAAAATTCTGAATTTTTTAGGGAGAAATTAGCCCCTAAAACCAAGCCCATACACGGGGTGCCATTTGTACAGTATTTCATTGCCTTATGCCATTTGGATTGCTTGACTCACTTATATTGTACCAAATATCGATTTGTGACCAAACAAATCAATCAATTAACATAGAGAAATGAAAATGCTATCCCTTATCGATAACATCGACAAGAGGTAGATGGGCTAGTGATATTAGATGCACCAACAATTAACTACAATGGCCGACAAGGAAAAGACTACTCATTCTACACTTTACGTAGAGCACACTGTGCTAGGTCGTCTACCACTATGAGACCCTCTACATTCATATTGGGATGTCTACTACTACGAGGTCCTCTACGTCCACCCTGGCCTTCGACCACTAAGAGGCCCTCTACTCCCATTGGTTTACTGTCGCAGGCACCCAAAAATAGTCCTTAAACCTCCAAAACTAATGTAGTAGTGGAAATAAGGATAATTCAATTCATATTTTGAATATTCACCGTTGGAATAATTTTCATATTTCTCCTTAATTTTAGTTAGTTAGAAACTAGAGTTCTAATTAACCCTAATTATTAAATAACCCCAGACCAGCGCTCAAGATTCAATTTAATAATATCTTTACACAATAGAGAAACCGATGAACTAGATAACACAAACACCAGCGGTTGCATTCAATTTATTTAAACATTCTTCTTAAGATTCAATAACCTCTATCGCAGAAAATCATCAAATCCTAGTGCTTCACAAGTTAAAAGAATCAAATAATTATGGATTTTATATTTAATTTAGCAGTAGATTGCAACGAATAATAAACTAGTAGGTCTCCTAGCAATCAAACATAACAATCATGGAAATAAGTGCAGAAGAATATTCAATACTAAAAAACATGAATTAAATTAAGAAAAATCATTTAGATCTCACAATATGTGGTTCCGAGACTTCAATCTCCTTCGACCAAGTGTAAAAGTTTAGTTACAATTCATGAATCTAAGAGAAAAATAGAGAAGAATGGAGTTTGGAGGCGTTCTGTACGTTCTGGTTTTGTTCTAGTGTTTTAAAATATGTATTTATAGTTGTTTTCATAGGTATTGACTTAAATTCGGAAGCCAGAATTTTTTCATCGATTTGACTTGGGTGGACGCCCAGTAGGAAATGGGGCGGCCGCCTAGGCAAACAAAATGGTTTCTGTTAATCATTCTGATGGTTGAGCGAGCTCCTGGGCGCGCGCCCAGTACACAGCTGGACATCCTTCAGTGGTTTAGTCATATCTTTCAACATTGACGTCCGATTGAGATGATTCAAGATGCGTTAGAAAGCTAACTCAAAGGGATACAACCTTTCTTCAGATACCATCTTCAAATTTGATCGTTTTACACATCAACATTTGGTCTCAATATGAAGCTGAAAATCGGTGCAACCTTTTTCAGCTTGAAAATTGATATGTAATAATGTTTTGGCTAAATTTCATACCCTTGACTCCTTTCTTCATCTAATTGACCTCTAATACTCTCGAATCTTCATCACAATGTTAGAACAAGTTTAGAATATTTGCACTTTAGTCCCTAAACTATCACTTTCTTCCATTTTGGTCCATTTTCACCTGTTTCTTCCAAATTACGCCATATCCATAGAATTGCCACCTAAATCAAAATATGAGCGTAATGAGTATATTTTGGCAAAAAATAAACATACGAGCGCATAAAATAAGGAGAGAAAAATATACATTTTACATCCTATCAAATTCCCCCACACTTAACTTTTGCTCGTCCTCGGGCAAAACTCAAATTTAATTCCCTAAAAACACCAGGTCATAATGCCAAGAACATAGAACCATCAAGCTTTTTCAAAACACATAAAATATTATGAATAAACATTCCATACAACCCATAATCAATTACCAAGTATTTTCATATGAAGATGGAATAAACTAAACATGTAGACTCTCACGAAAAATCCAATTACAGGGTCGGCTATTTGGCTAATGAAGCTCATTTATATAACAAAGATGACTTTAATCATGTTCGTGCATGCATGTGTCAATGTGATCTTGAAGAGAATCAAGGCAAGTTCTAGAGAAACAAAACCATGGAAGAATATCATACATGAAAAAGAATAATGAGACTGTTATGAATGTATCAGTTTAAAGGCTCAAAAATCTCACTGGCTTTTGTCTACAGAATTTAGTTACTACCATCCTCAAAGAAAATAACTCCACTAATCAACTCTAAGTTGGAGGATTATTCTTTCAATCATGTTATGAGTTCTTCAAAAGCCTAATTAATTCTAGCAAATAGCATACACAACCAAAAATCTTTTAACCTCAACTCCTATTCTTGAAAAATCATGCAATTTGTTTTTTAAACTAACTCATTCGATCTAAATGCAACCTAAATCTAAATCCCTCCCCCACACTTAAAACTTATATTGTCCCCAACTTAAGGTGCAATGCAAAGAAAATGACAAATATAACTAAAATAAAATAAAAAATGGAATGCGAAAAATAAAAACAAAAATAAAAAGGTAAAAGAAAGAACTCCCTTTGGGTTGTCTCACAAGCATCGCCTTTATTTATTGTCTTTGGCTCGACTCAATGTTTCCTTATTCAGCCCGGGTCTATCATAGTTGGCTTCAATCTTCCTTGCGATGTACCAAGTTCAATGGGAATGATAACTGGCAATGCTCTTCCACCTTCATGGAATACATACTTGTGGTGACTGGGGTGAGGCTTCAAATCCGAAATGAAAGTCTGCAAAACAGAAAGTAGAGGCTTCTCATTAGAAACTGATAATACAAAATAAGAACTGTTACCTGACTCTGGAAGATCATTTAATGCTGTCACAGTTCTTTATAACTCAGTGTTTAAGGCCACTCCTCTTTTCCTTCCCAAGATGCTCAATATTGACAGTTTCCCATTCTTTGGTAGCAACAAATTCGAAAATATCATGTGCTAATTGATCAATCACATCAATAAAATGAACATGGTTATTATTACACGGATGTTTTATGGAATCATAGATATTAAGTGTAATAGTTTTATCATCAAATTCCATGGTTACTGTACCAATATGAAAGTCCATTTTAGTTTTGGATGTCTTTAAGAATGGTCTTCCTAACAAAATAGGGAGAGTTTGATTACTACTGCCCATATCAAGCACATAAAAATCAGCAGGAAAAACTAACTCATTAACTTTCACAAAAACATCCTCAACTACTCCCTTAGGATATGCATTAGAATTATCCGCTAGTTGAATTATAACATCAATTTTATTTAAAGGTCCAAGGTTCAAGGAAGTGTATACAAAATATGGCATGACATTAATAGATGCTCTTAAATCTAGTATGGCCTTTTCAAACTTAGTGTCGCTTATCATGCAAAGGATAGTGAACATACCTGGATTCGTGCACTTTACTGGAAGTTTCTCTTGAATAATTACAGATACATGTTCTCCAACTTTTACCATTTCAGTTCCCTTCAGTTTTTGTTTCCTCTTACTTGTACACAATTGTCTCAAAAATTTAGCATAACGAGGCATTTGTTTAATAATATCTAAAAGTGGAATATTTACCTCGCATTTACTAAAAATTTCGTGCAGTTCATCATGATCTCGTTCATATTTTCTAGATCCTACTAAAGCTTGAGGGAAAGGAGGTACATGTTTATAATCAAAAAGAGGTGGAAACTTACGCTTAGTTATCTCAGTATTGTTGGGAGCACTCTTTTTTGCTGTGCCTCATTTTCTTCCATCGATGATGTAGGGGCTACCTTCATTAGAGCTTCAACCTCCGTTCCATTCCTCAACGTGATTGCACTAACATTTTCTTTTGGATTTATCACTGTTTGAGATGTCAATTTTCTCATATTCTATGACACCAACCTACTGACCGCATTAGCCATTTGACCCATTTGATTCTCCAAACTTTAAATGCTCTCATGTTGAAATTGTAAAGTGTTAGTGGCAAGTGATTTAACAATATCTTCTAAAGACATACTAGAGTTAGGAGCTTGGCCATGTTGTTGTTTAGGAGGGTATGGCTAATTATATTGCTTGAAATTCTGCCAATTTTGATTCATAGGTTGATTTACTTGTCGATTCCCATAACTAAGATTTGGATGATCCCTCCATCCTTAGTTGTACGTGTTTAAATAGGGATCATAATTCCTTTGTGGTTGTCCAAGAAAGCTACCGACTGTATTTACGTGTTCAACAGATTCTTCTTGAAGTGTTGGGCACATATCGGTTGGATGGCCTACTAATGAACAAATTCCACAAGTTTTTGATGTTTGCATAGTACCTACAGCCATTTGACAAATAAGAGTAGTTAGACTCGCAAATTGTTGTTCAATGGATGAAACATTTACTTCATTAACATGTTTAGATGGCATGTCGAGTCTAGTGCCGAACTGTTGAGAATTGGCGGCCATATTTGCAATCAAGTTTCTTGATTAGAAGATCAATTTATGGACATAAACTATCAAGGAAACAAAAAAAATAATATGAAAAAAAAGTTAAAATTCTATGCTAAAATTTCTAAAAACAATAAAACACCTAAAAACCTAGAAAATTATGATTTTTTTTTCAAAAATAAAATAAACAACTAAGAGGCACAAAAATAAATTAGCATCACTCCCCGGCTACAACGCCAAAATTTGGTGTGATGTCGTAGGCACCCAAAAATAGTTCTTAAACCTCTAAAACTAATGTAATAGTGGAAGTAAGGGTCGATCCCATGAAGAATGTGTAATTCAGTATTTTATGCTTCATACAATGATTGATGGGTTTTTATATGTAAACTATTATAAATAACACAATTAATAACAATGGAAATTAAATTAACGAAAACAATCAAAAGACTAACTTTGGTCCAAGTCAATATCCACCTTCGGAAATCCACAATTGATCATAGATGAAATGATAATTCAACTCATATTTTGAATATTCACAATTGGAATAATTTTCCTATTTTTCCTTAATTTTAGTTAGTTAGAAACCAACGTTCTAATTAACCCTAATTATTAAATAACCCCAGACCAGCGCTCAAGATTCAATTTAATAACAACTTTACACAATAGAGAAATCGATGAACTAGATAACACAAACACCAGTGGTTGCATTCAATCTATTTAAACATTCTTCTTAAAATTCAATAACCTCTATCGCAGAAAATCATCAAATCCTAGTGCTTAACAAGTTAAAGGAATCAAACCATTACATATTTTATATTTAACTTAGCGGTAGATTGCAACGAATAATAAACTAGTAGGCCTCATAGCAATTAAACATAACAATCATGGAAATAAGTGCACAAGAATATTCAATACTCAAAAACATGAATTAAATTAAGAAAAACCATTTAGATCTCACAATATGTGATTTTCCTTTTAAAGCATCGTCTAGTCTAAATCAACATATCCTTAACTTATAATTATCACAAGCCAAAGGTTATTCTCCAATCGAACTTCTCCCCATCCTATTTGACCGATATATCTTCTATGTACTCCAACACTTCAAACTACTTGTGTTCTTTTAACAATGATGGGAACCTTGTTCAGAAAAAAATAATGAGACGAAAACAATAAAAAGATAAAGTTTTATGGACGGTCGAATCTTCCACTATATGAGAAATTTATAATCCTATAAAAATTCACTCATTATATAACTAGGGATGACAAAAAAAAAACTCATTCAACCTGATGCCCATGAGGCCCCGCTTCGACTGGGGTCGGGATTACCCGCCTAACTGCGTAAATGGGGCGGGGACGGGGACGGGGACGGGGACGGGGACGGGGACGGGGTGAGAGTCATTACCCCGAAGCGGGTACGGGGCTGGTAGTCCCCGCCCCACTACCTACTCCGTTTAAAATTAATTTCAAATTTAAGTATTTTATTGAATACAAAAAATAAATTTATCATCATTTTTAAATAGAACAAAAATTGCTTTTAACAAATTAGTAAAAAAGTAATAATATTTACTAACTAAAAACATAAAAAACTAAAAGCAAAAATTAAAATAAATAAATAATAAAAAGAAAAAATAAATAGGGCGATAAATGGGGCAACCCTGCCCCACCCTGATTCCGTCCCATCTCACTTTAACCGGGTATGGGGATGGGGTTATGTAACAAAAATACCCGACGGAAAGGGAGTGGGAAAGGTCGACCGGTCCCATACTTGCCGCGTTACCATCCCTACATATCACCGAGTATAGTAAGAAACATAATCACTCCACATTTACCACAGCATAATTTTCTCCAAATCGAACTAATCACAAAAAGAACAAGAAAACTCATGGAATGCCTTATGATTTCCGCGTCATCAACACTAATCACATGCACAAACCACATCATAATTTTCTCCAATTCGAACTAATCACACAGAGAACACGTAAACTCATGGAATGCCAGCCTTCTAATTTCCTTGTCAACAACCCTAATCAAAGTGACAAAAGAGAACCAAACACGTCAATTTATAAGACGACTCGAGCCCAAAGTTGACCAAAATTTGCTCCAATTTTCGGATAAAATAATGCATGGATTCTGCCAAATAATTTTTGATACGTTTTCCAACGCAACTTTGATACGTTTTCCAACGTCAATAAACTAAGGACTATTCATTGGTTCCTTGTTCACAATTCTCCAGCGGAATTTGCTCGGGATTCTCCATATTAATTTGCCGGCATTATTCAAAAACTGACACTATTATTTTGGTATTTTTAAGGCAAATATTTCAACAAGATATAGCTGAAAAAAATTAAAGTTTTATTTTTAAATTACATAATAAATTTATTGGTAGAGAGATGAGTAATATTTGAACAATATTAGAAAACAATAATATAATGCTACTTGTACAGTTTTTTCCTTACATTGAGGATGACATCCTCTTTGTTTTCAAAAAATTTGTAGACGAGAAAATTGTTTTTTTTTTTGTAAAAACTGTTCATTGTTGTGTTGCCATGTGGTACAATGTAAACAATGATATTGTTATTATGCCTTATTTCTTTTAAAACGGTAAAAGGAACTAACGTCAGAAGTCCTTCCTATGAGGACTGAAGCTGATACTGAACCACACCCTATGGGAGGCTCTGAAGCTCAAACCGAGGTCCTTACGAGATGTCCGAAGCTCAATAGCTCAATATCTCCTCCAAAGAAGAAGCAAGCTTCATGGACTTCTCCGTCCCTTTCTTCTTCTCAGCCTCAGCCTCAGCTTTGGCCGACTTGGCAGCCTCTTCAGCCTGGGTGGCTTTCGCCACGAACTCTCTATTTTTTTGTTGAAGGTTTCTAAAGAGGGCCTCTACCTCTACAGCCACTCCAAACGACCTTGTTCCCTGAGCCACCATTGTAGCGACGACGTCCACTGTATCACTAGTCTCAACAAAGTTTTGCCACTTCTCAGTCCATAATGTGTGGAACGTCGTCGAGGCTGTCTAAACCTCTACGTGCTGAAGTGCACGAGCTTTAGGTTCTAGCTCAGTCGACCTCTTTGCCAAAGTTGGTTTACCTTGGGAGCAATCCGAAGTTTTAGAGTCTCTCGAAGTCCTTGACTTCTTGGTTGGCTCCTGCCTCTGAGGCTCCGGGACAGTTCATCATTTTTGTCCCCCAGAGGTTGCAACGATCGAGGCTGCCAACAACTTCTCCTCGACAGGCACTTCGGAGCGAGGAGAAGGAATGTCGTTAGAAGTGCCCACCCCAGTGGTGGACACCCTGAACTTCTTCTTAGGCTCTTCGACGACAGCCTTTTTGCCCTTGTTGGCCAAGGGAGGACGTCCCTCCTCCTAAGAGGTTGCTTCCTTGCCGACCCTCTCTATTTTGTCCCTTACCTGCTTTCCTCAAGCTGAAGAGGGTCTTATGCCTTTACGGCCAACTGTTGAAGTGGCGGCCAAGATAGTGGTCATGTCGAGGGTGGTGGTTTTCCTCTTCGCAAAGTTTTTTGCAAAGAATAAACACAATGTAAGATATAAATGAGGTAGTAAAGTAAGTGATGAATTAGGAAACAAATGTAAGTTGAGTTGTACCTCCTCGGGCCATTGGACAAAGTTCTTCGTAGAACCGCGGGGAGACGATTAGACGATCGAAGTCACGAGACGATGAGTGTCGGTAGTAGATTTCTGACAAGAATCTCCATAAGCACAACCTCTGAGCTGACCTGCCCTACATAGCCTCTACTAGAGAGTACCCGAAATGCAGAATTCTTTACAAGTAAACCACTTCGGATAACGTAGGCAGAAGGGTCTACACAAACCAGATTGACTTTTCTCTCAAGGCAACATAGGAATGTTATTCCTCTTTTATCCCTTAATTTAGGAGCTTATCATTACCAGGAATTACGCAATGCCTAAAAATCAATGCATTACATAAATAAAAATGCATAGACTTGAGGGACTATCGTTGTTATGCCTCATTTCCGAGGCTCTATATAAGAGTGCCACGTGGACAGCAAGCTATGTAAGCGAAAAAGTCAGCAAGAAAGTTAAAAGAAGGCCAAAACAGTAAAAGGCACTAATGTCAAAAGTCCTTCCTATAAGGACTCAAGCTGATACTGAACCACACCCTATGGGAGGCTCTGAAGCTCAAACCGAGGTCCTTACGAGATGTCCAAAGCTCAATAGCATCAGAAGTCCTCAAGCCAATTGTAGCGATCGAGAACTTTTAATTAATATAAAATTAGTTTTCTCGAAAAACGCGTCGCTAAACTTTAACCCTAATTTTAAAGAGAAAGCGCGTTCGTCTAGCCGTTATAAAAATGAATTCAAATCTATTCGATTGAATCCAATCCCGAATAATAATTTTATTATCAATTCCGATTTATTTTATTTAAATCCAATTTTAATAATTTCAAGTCCAATATTTAGAGCACAATATTCATAGTCCAATACCTTATACTTTAGGGTCCAATTTTATTAGTCAAATCCCAATTCAATTAGCCCAATTTTACTCAAACCCAACTGAAAAATCCCTTACAGCCCAAACTTTTGGCCCAATTAGCTTCCTAGGGATTTGTGCCCTAATTGTCACTATTCATATATCCCACTAGCACTCTCACTCTTCACTTGCATTCTCATACAGCCAAACATCCATTGGGTAAGGAAATCTCTCCTTGCCTCATTTTCTCTCGACCTCAGTCCATTGGGAGACCTGTGTGGATGCTAAAATCAATTTTTAGCATCAACATCAATCCCCCTAAATCTGGAAACTCTTGATGATGCTAGAATGACAATTTCTAGCATCAACAACTTGTTGATTCCACAAAAATTCTATAGCACAAACACCAACAACAGTCACTAACACTACCAAGCTCGAACTCACTGCACAACACCTCCACCATTCCACCATTCATCACCACTCACCATCAACACTGCAGCTCAGCCACCATTCGAGACCACCACCACCACCATCACCAATCGAACCAAACGCCCAAACCAACATCCTCACCATTCAGTTCATGTCACCATTTTCATCCCCAAGTAACAACATCGACTCAAAACTGCAACCCAACTCCAAAGCTCCACACCGCAACCACCACCTCCTATCACTGCCACAAACCACCACACGAACAACCACTTGATCGCCACATTCCAATCCGAAAGCTCAACACCACCACCACCAAAACCGAAACCCAAAACTGCCACCACCATGTTCAAGAACCGAGAACAACTATACCACCAACACCTCCATTCGAGCCACTTGAGACCACCAATCAAGAACACCAAACCACCACCCCCAAATCGAGCCCAAAACCGAGACCTCAATCACCCCTCAAATCAACCTCCAAAACCACGAAAATCAAGAAATTGAAAACCCTCACTTACCTACCTGCCGGCGCCACTTGGGTGGCGCTGCCACCACCGCCGTCGGCGGTGGTGGAATCGGGGAAGGGGCGAAGCCCTTCCCCCTTCTTGTCGTCTCTCTCTCTCTCTCTGTAAATGAGAGAGAGAGAGAGAGAGGTTATTGTATTCTTTTATTATTATTTCAATTTTTGATAATTACTTTTAAGCCCCCCAAGTTTTAAGTTGATTTATTTCAGTTCCTAAATTGTAAGTGTTTTAATTAGAGCCCTTAACATTTTATTTTCATTCTTAATTCATTTCAATTTAATCCCCAAGTTTAGAAATTATTATTTCAGCCCTTAATATTTTATTTTTAGTTTTAGCAGATTTCCAATTAAGTCCATAACTTATAAAAGGTTTAATTTCAGCCATTTAGTTTCCATTTTCAGTTTTAAAAGATTTACAATTTAGTCCCTCACTTCTAAAAGTTATTATTTCAGCTTTTAGCTTTTATTTTCAGCTTTAATAAGATTTGCAGTTTAGTCCCTAACTTTTTAAAATTACTATTTCAGCCCTTAAACTTTTATTTTCAGATTTAATAAATTTTCAATTAAGCCCTTAAACTTTATTTTATCACGTTAAAACTTTAAAGTCTTATATATGCTTTAATTAGTTTAAATTATTATTGTATGTCTTATATATGCTTTAATGCATGAGATGAGAATATGTCATATGAAATATATGATGTTATCATTGCCATAACTTATATGCTTTAATGCATAAGAAAGAGGAGAATCTCTTATGAGATAAGATGAGAATGTTATGCATAACTTATGTGCTTTATATGCACGAGAAAGAAAGACTACCAACATCCTATGATTTTAAAGAGCCTATGATTTTCAAGAAAATGAGTCAAAGATGATGATGATATCACGTTGTATATTGCATAAGTATGTATTCAATTATTCTATAAATTAATTATCGGCGATGAATCTACTGAGTATTTTTTCGAAATACTCACTCTGTTATTTTAACTATATTTGCAGATTTCGGAGCCGATCATGATTGATGAGCAGTGGTTGCATAAAATTTGATTATCGCAATTATTAAAATTTGAAATTATGTATTTGAACATTGTTAACGTATTTTTCGTTTCCGTTATTCCAAAAATATGATATTTAAATTTTAAAACAATTATTCTATGAATTTTCTTGTCGACGAAGTTTTCAATTACAAATGTGATTTTTAAAAATTAGGTTATTTCCGCAAATTTTGATTACAAAAATTAGGGCAAAAGACGATGACGTGACAATCCAGGTTAACAGAACTCGGGGCGCTACACCAATGCTGACCCACAACAGAAGATTTGAAGATCCCAGAAAAGATTGATGTGACGTCTATAATAAAGTGTGTCAGCCTACAATATAGAACGACTGACCTTTTGTCAATATTAATTAAAGAAATAGACACTGATGTGAGGCTTTAGTTTAAGAGATCCGTCCACGTGGTGTTGATCCAACAGTCATCACGTCGGTCACGATAGTATAATCTTTTTGTAAGAAATAAGGGTTGACATCTTGATAAGAAAAATACCAAATACATGTACTAAAGAACTTTCGAAAATTAAAGACATTATCTCTTAGAAATTCCTTCATTATTCTTTTACAAGATTGATGATACAAGTCAAAGGAAAAGTTATTGTTATTTTCAATATACATCCAAGGTGAGCTATCCTTTCACATATTCCATTGAACGAGAAGAGAGATGTATTTTTGGTTATCTTGGTGTGACAATCGTTGATAGTGTGATTGTCACAAAATCACACCATCGAGTCCGAAATGATATCGTCTCTTGCCGGAAAGTGCCCCTCGCGTCCATTCCAGGCTGATTACTGTATTTGTTTCAGTAAAAAACGTGCCGGATTCGCACTTGACATGACAAAAGTGGGCCCGGTATCTGTTGAGTTCATTTATTTGGAATAAACAGGTATAAAAGATGATGTACATGTAGCATAATTGATTGAAAAAATGTGCTTTTGTTGTCTAACGAAGATATATTGTTTGTCATTATTATTTTATTTATTTAACATTTAGTGTTAATAACATTACTTTATTGATTTTATATACGTGAATGTCTTAAATACTGTTGAGTTAAAGTTGGTTTCTAGAAATCTGTGGACCCCAAACGTTACATCGACCGTCCATAAACCATTTTCAAACGTACTACTTAAATGGTGGAATTTTTTTCATAATGGGATTGTCATTTTCTTGTGGGTGCCTATGTTGCGTGCTCATACGTCAAAATTAGGTTACGGGTGCATTCTTTAAGAACCTTTTGATATTTTTTTATTTCCGAATATGTTCGGAAGAATTTATTTCTTCAAAAGAAGACATGCATACCAATGATTTTTATTTCTTAGAAATAAGTCTATAGACACCTATGTCATCATATTACCAAAATTGCATCACAAATCAACATGACATTAACTTCATTGTCACCTAAAATGGTGTTGAGCACTATTAATGCTATATAACATTATTTTTTATTTTCTTCTTCGACCTTAAATAATTTTTCAGTTGACAAATTCAGACAACTTAAACCATCACCACTACTTAGTTAAATTCACATTAATAATGAGCCGTAATCCTTTTCGGCGTTTACAATCTTAATCAAAATAAATTATAAGTTTTAAGGCCAGTGATTATGATACGCACTATCCCACTTTATGTTACTTTCCGAATGTCCACTATTGTTAAAGAACACTCTATATGACACTTGAGGTAAGCTCTCGTTACAATATAGGCTAGGTAAATTGAATTTCCATAAAGGTGTTTATGATAGAGCGAGTTTATTCAAATAGTTAAACATAAGAGAATTGAGAACATGAATTTGTCAATCATGTAATAAATTATTTTAGGTAAAGGAGCTATTATATTGAAAGTATAAGCAGTCTAATTAGCTGAGGTTACAAAGTTGAGAGAAAGTATTATATATAGTTTCCAATTTTTTTATATTGGATAAAGGTGCATAATTATAGTTCTTTTAATCAAAAGCACGTGCATTCAAATGTGATAAAATCATGATTTACTATTTCAAAATATCATTTAAAGTTTAGACTTATCGAAATCAAAATATACACAAAATGTAACGTACTGAAATGTAAAAATTAGAAGGAGATAAAATGAAATATGTATGCTAATATATATCTCTTCAGGATTGATTTCACCACCCGAACTGGTACTAACAGGATCAATTGGAAATCTATATCTCAAGATACAACACTTCTTTCAAATTTTATATAGCACAATATTAATTTGACGGAAGAACCAAAGCGCGACAATATTTTTCACACAGAGAATACTTGCAAACTTAAATTGCTCGGATGAATTTTTTTTTTTTTGTTTAAATAATGAGCGAAATTTAATATCAACAATCTAAAACTGAATATTTTGAAGATATGAAAGATCTTATAAATAAAAAAAAAATTAATACATTTGGTGTTGGAAATTTAGAATGAAATGTTTGTATATGAGCAATTAGGATAGCGCTTTGATTGTCACAATGAACAAACGTCCAAAGAATTGTATGATTCCCATCTCCTATAATAACAATCAAAACTAATGAAGTTTAGTGATAGTTTTACTGGAAATGTTTTGTTAATTGGTGAATTGGGTCAACTTTGAGCTTCAATTTTTGTGTGTTCTATTGAGTTCGGTCCAAAGCTCACATGTGCATGTGTGCTGCTACCACTGGCACACGACACGACACGACATGAGCACAAGCCCAAGTTCGGTTCGTGTTCGGGTGCAAGTGAGGTTTTGTATTATATTATCTTTTTTAATAAAATTTATTTAGATTTTGGGTCAAATTATAATTAATCAAATTCTTAGATACTTAATGAAATTAATTTTCGATTGGCTAATTTTCGAATAATTTCTTTGGTCTGGGTCGTCTGTTTACCGACCTAATAGACGTCTGTTAACATACTTAACATACACAATATTTTATTCTGAACGATGATGTCAGCTTGGGTTTGGAAGACTATCTGAACAATGAGAACTCTTCTGAAAAGGTTTGAAAGATGTTTGAATAACCACGAATGAATCTATAAATAGCCTCCATGTTGCCAAAAAATTATATCACTTTCATTGCAAACTTTCTCTGTTTTGAATCTCATTATCTCTTTCGTTTTGATACTATTCTTGAAGTGAAAACACTTCATGAGTTCGTTTGAATTCTTACATATTGTTGTGATGCTTCCGTAGAAGACGAAATTCACTGTATCCTAGAAAACGATTACGAAATTCCTTTAGCACCTACAATGAACTAAATTTGTTTTAAGGAAACATCGTGAAGTCTATAGGCTTGAATTAATATTCTGATCATTTTCATCATTTACGAGACGTAATGGGAATTTCAATTGATGTTACGCCAACGGTTGCATAGGAGAGAAATCGTTTGGAGACACGCTGAGATTTAAAGCAATCAGCAACCAAAAGCCATTATTGACTAGCCTTTTTTATTCAACTTATCAATTATCATGTTATTTATGATTTTGTTTTATTTTATTTTTTATGATTTTAGCAGAATACCAAGCGAGCTTCACAAGAAAACCAATTTACTCGAATATCAACCCATATATACATCCGTACAAGTGTACATATTAATAGATTTTAGTTCATTTTAACCTACGCCGACAAGATTTTATGTATTTTTCATTACAAAAGTCACATCAATCATTCAAATAACATTTTATCTACAAGAAATCCGTTTCAAGTGTGAGCTTTGGATTGAGCCTCCAAAGATTGAGCTTCGATGCTTCGGCTTTTGAGCTTTTTTTTTTTAGTTAAAAGAGGGCGGGACCTCCAAAATTTTATTAATTTGCCCTCACTTGTGGCGGAGGAATACTGTGGTTACATGAAACTAATGAAAGCAAAAAATGAGGAAGTACTAATTCCCTTACATTGAAAATAAATAATGAAGATTAAAGCAGTAAACGAGAAAACACTACTTCCTTTACAATAAGAACAACTGTTAATTTAGGCAAAAATAAGAATTAGGTAAAATCAAAATTAAACTCTGATACTGGGCAATCCATGCATGTCAATTTGTACTAGTGCCCTAATATGTCGAGGTAGGTCATGTGGTCCATAAATTTGGTATCGTCGATGATCTCAACCCTTCGCAGCAAGAGCATCTGCAACCTGATTTCCTTTTCTGTAAATGTGAGAAATTTTATCTCTGTCAAATGATATGATATCTGTGATACGTTTGAATATGCCCTGAATAGCCCATGGTCCTCCTCCTCTAGTGATGCAGTGAATAACTACTATAGAATCAGATTCTACCTTAATCGCTGAAAACCCAAGGCCATGAGCTAGAAAAATCCAATCGAAGAATAGCTCGAAGCTCTGCCTCTAATATCAAGCATGGTTCATACGAAGTTGAGAAAGCTGGGCATCGAAAGTTAGGGTTTGGATGTTGGGCATCGGTCTCTTTGACTTTGGTCAAATGCTGGTGACATCGGTTGTTCTTCCATGAATAAGTTCCACATGGTTTACACTTGGAGCCTCATTGGTGAGGCACAACAGTTCCAAATACAATTTTAATGTCCTAGCATTAACAAATGGAAATACATTAACGGTAATGTGATAAAATATCAAACAATATGCTGGCATATTTCTATTTTTTAAGGATTTATAATGATTCGAGGTGTCAAAAATGCATCGGAGCCTTGGTTACTGGGCTCCGCGCACCACATCAGCAAAATGAAAGCATTGCCTGTAATATACATAATAATTAATAAAGTCTATGCATAGATCTGTCCTCACATGCACACTTTGTTTATATATAGCTCTAAATCCGAAACGGGCATTTTCATCTCGGCCATACCCATGCCTCCTTTTATCTCGTCTTTATCAAAATAAAACCACCCACCATTTTCTTCTCATATTTGCGTCTTTACTTCTTTTATCTATATATAATTCATCTACAAGAAGGCAACCCATTTTTTCCCTCAAATTCTCATTTCAAGAAGACCCTTTATCATCTTGGTATGTATCTTATTCTCGTTTAGTTTTTTCAGTTTCAGAAAAGAGAGTGCAAATTTTCATATAAAACGGTCGTAGCTACTCTGTTTTAATCTTGAGGGTTTTAATATTATCTTGAGAGAATCAGTGATCATTTTCACGTTTAAGCACTTATTATGGTCCTGCCTACTGGGTATGGATGGTCCTTTAGTGCCTTCAAAACCTTTGAACCCCTTTTCTTCTCCAAATTTTGCTTTGTGTTACAATTTTTTGATTGAGATCTTACTTTTTGTTGACTCATTGGTTGGATTGTGATATATGTTTTAATATTTCTCCTTTCTGTTATGTTAGCTGAGAGTTCTGTCATCAAGATTCAAGGCCAAAACATCACAAGTTTATGAAGTTGCTAAAATCCCAGAATTTGGACTTTTTTACTTAGCTTAATTCATATGAAAATATGAAAATAACTCCTCTTCTTTAATATTTGACTTGAGATTTAAATTTTGTTTTCATATTTACAGATCTTGTAGTAGTTTTATTGTTGTTCTGTCGTGAGATAAATTGGTGAAAATTGAATGGGGAAGATATGTCCTCAAATAAGAGAGTTATCATTCTTGTCAATAATTTGATCTTCTACCTTCTGTTTGCCTTGCAAAATTAATTTTTAGCACAATCAATCAATTTTTACATATTGTCGTTGTTCTTTAAAATGATTTTGTGAATGGAATAAGTGATGTCACGATGTCTACAGGGAACCCCTTATTGAAGACTTTATGCTTAATAATTTCTCCTTCTAGAAGTATATTTATGGTTCACTCACATAATGTTGAGGAACATTAGGGATATTATGTGACTATTTGTTGGGTTGTGTGTCCATGTTTTGCTATGATAAAATAATAATTTATGATAAATAAATTGTGATTTTATTTATTTATTACATTTATTTATTGTTGAATATGCGAATTAAAGTGTCTATAATTACTTGTGATAATTTAAGTTGGGTACTTGCATAGAGAAATATAGTGTAACACAACTTGTGGTTTGATCATAAATAATTTGTTCACAATCAATTTAAGGATTGAAATATTGTATTCGAAGATTGCAGTGTTGACACATTTACTATTCGGATTTGTGATTTGTCTTTATTGCAAAATATAGTTAAATGTGACACTAGTACACTTGGAGTGTATTGAACAGACCACATGTTAAGTTTAATTCTATAGTATGATCGTGCCAAAAATTAAATTTCACTTGATCGTAATGTATTTCATCTATATCACTTGAAATGATTATGTATTGTCTATAGGGAACCCCTTGTTGAAGACTTTATGGTTTATCCTCAATAATTTCTCCTTCTAGAAGTATATTTATGGTTCACTTAATGTTGAGGAACATTAGGGATATGATTTTACTATTTAATATTCCGAAGAAAGTATCATGCTTTTCCCATTTGGTAGTTTGTGTGGTTTCGAAGAGCAGGTGGTTGGATGGGAGCTACGGTTGAAGTACTGGCTAAAATTCTGCGACTATTAATGAATAATTAATAATCAAGACGCTTCTCACCTACTTTAATAATTGTCTGTTTTCTTTCCTTCTCTATTAACTCGAATGTAAGGAACAACTTTAATTCAGTGGTCATGAGAGGAAAGAAGGAATATGAATATAGTTTTTCATTACTCATTTGATCATTTTACTTTTTTTTTTTTCACCCACCATCTTTGCATGCTCCACTACTTTTGACTTTGATACCTTTGAAACTATGTACTATGTGTTAAGCTACTTGTACATAAATATTTTTACACTTATTTTCTAATGTTGAGGTGGAATGCATTTTGGCCATTGATTTGAAATTCAGCATCTGTCATCTTTTTTGTCAATAAGAATGTACAAATAGCAAGGTCCTATGTACTATTATATCGTGGGCCGTGCTACTGTGACAGAGTTGTCACAACCCTGTCACTTACGTGGCGCCCGGCTATTGGGCCAATAGCCGGGCGCCACGTAAGTGACAGGGTTGTGACAACCCTGTCACTTTAGCTTTTCTCTTATATTGTAGCCAGAGTTTGACGACCAGGTGCTGTTTTTTGCCTGGTACGTTGTGTACTACAAATTTTGAGATGTCGAATTTTATGCTGTCATGATCGTTAGAAAGTGATCGAATTTGCTGTTCAGGGAACATTTGTATTTCCAGTCCATAAAGTAGTTCTGTCTTATGCAACTTGGGCCATATTTTGTAGATATCTACTGTGTTTCTGGTTTTGGTATTTAATTTCTTGATATACATTTTGGTTTTGTTAAGGGGATTTTGGGATTTAACAAACTTCTTACCTGACAGATATTTAGACAACAAGATCTAAATCGAGTTAAAGTTCAATCGGACAATATGGCTGCCGATCATTATCTCCAAAGGGCAGCAATACAAAGAGATTTCACTGAAGATGAAGCTTCCTTGGAGAAGTGGAAATCCTTATCCCCCAGAGTTGACGAGTCTGAAGCAAATCCATCTGGTGGCTTTGAGTGTAACATCTGCCTGGACGTCGTACAAGATCCAGTCGTCACAATCTGTGGGCACCTGTACTGTTGGCCCTGTATTTATCGATGGATTAATCGACATGACAACTCCCCAGAAAACCTGGATCATCAGCAGCCACAATGTCCTGTCTGCAAGTCAGAGTTATCGGAGAAGACCTTAATCCCACTCTATGGACGTGGAAAAACTATGAGCTCCTCCAAAGACAAGGCTTCAAATTTAGGTATTCTCATACCACAAAGGCCTCCTAGTCCTCGATGTGGGGTTAACACGCTGATACCAAATATAACCACTGGTCATTCGCTTCCACCTCAACGTCATCGACCAAGTTATGTCGATCCCTCTCAACCGTTTTTCCCTTCCCCAAGCAGCCATATGGCCTCACCCATGATTGGCATTGGTGCGATGACACCGAATGTTATCGATCCTATGGTCGGTATGTTCTGGGAAATGATTTACTCGAGGATATTCGGAAATTCGGATACAACTCTGTATACATATCCAAACTCTTATCATTTAGCAGGTAGTAGTAGTCCTAGGTTAAGAAGGCATATAGTGCAAACTGATAAATCACTCAGCAGAGTTTGCTTCTTCCTATTTTGTTGTGTACTTTTATGTCTAGTCTTGTTTTGAACACTCGTTTTTCTCCTGTTTTCTAAATCCACTGTAATACTTGTAAAGACTTCCGTGTACTAGTATGAGATTACTAATGCAAAAATCACCCCGAAGTAATAAATGACAGAGGTTTTACATATTTTGCGTTGATATATTTACGTAACTTGCATTTTTTTTAATGCTGATATATGTTCATCAATGATGTTGAGCCTTTTCGTAGGATACTCGACGAAAGTATGACATGTAAGCTCATGAGTTAACGATTCTTGTTTACTCGATATAATCGTATGAGATCACAATCCACCCAATACGATCATCATATATTTTTATTATAACATATGATTTTGTTGTAAGCTTGCCGGTATGATAAATTAAAATATTGCGTAGTTGTCTTATCATAGAAGCAAGTGGGAGTTGGAATAGGCTTTTCAAGATACAAATGAAGCATCATCAGTTATCGTTCTATAATAATGATAAATTTCTTACTTCCAAAATGTCAAAACATTAGTGGAGACCATTGTCCATCAATTAGGTACAGGTTGTCCCAGTATTCTGTCTACCACCATGTTATTTCATTTGATATATAGTATGGCCACCTCAATGAAACTTTTGGAGTGGGGGCTCAAATTCGATCCAATTAAAAAAATTGATTAAATATTAATCAAAACTAATTATTAATTTTAATCAAACATTTTATAGAAGTGAAATTATAAGTTGGTGAAACATACTCATAAGCAAAGGTAATTTTAAATATGTTTGGACCTAAAAAAGGCTTTTTCTTGTAGGAACTAACGGAAATTAATTAACCACGCGGGGTGTTACTTATTTTGTGCTTTGACTAAAGAAAAGATCGTTGTACCCTTAATAGTAACTAGATTCTCAAGGGCATACGATAATTTGTCATATTGATTTAGCTTGAAAGTAACAAGATTTTAAATTGTAAATGTGTTTAATATAACATTTTTTAATTATTATTTACATCAAAGGAGCTAAGCTTTTTTTTTTTTAAACCCACCCAAACAGGTACGAATAATCAATTTGAGTTGAATTTATTTCGATTTTGTTCCGTCCATCATACTTTTGACGAGGCATAATTGAGATAAATTGTCTTTGAAAAAAATTGATATGTAGTTAGACTACTCATTTTGACGTGTCTTACTCCTACTTTTTAGTGGAAGCATTTTCTGTTAGTGGTTTCAAAGTGGTTTAATAAAAGTGAGTGTCATTTTCAGTTTCTCATCTGTTTTCCTCTAATTGATATATCAGTGGAGGGTGGCGGTGGCCGTCGGCTGACATCGTGGTGGCGGCTAATGTTTGGTGGAGGAGAAGCTTCCAAAAGGAAGAGTAAATTCAATCTTGGATGGCCTACTTTTCTTTCTTCCGTTTACCTGGGATGAATACAATCGAAGGGTCAAAATTGGCCAAAATAGGTTTAGCCTAGACTTGAATTGTTGCACTTATCTCAAAATTAGAACACCAGTGACGTATTGATATTGAAATTTTCCAACGATTTTGAATGGACTCAAATTAGACTTGTCTATTCTTACTAGGGCGACAACGATTACTAAAGATTAAGAGATGAAGAATTGACGTGACCTAAAATGATAACTTGTTACTTTAGGCCCCGTTTGAGCTTCATTTTTTTATTTTTTGTGTAAAATGCATTTTGAAGTAAGATTGATTGAAAATGTTGCTAAAAAATAAGGAAACATTTTGTATTTACTTGTGGTACGCGTCACCACCGAATCTACAAGTGAAAACCACGTCATAGTTTAGGTGGAGATATGAATCAGATCTGACAAAGTCAACAATAACCTAATTAGTCAACGTAAAGAAATCAAAGAAGTCGATACTCTCTATCCCGAAGCTCTTTATACCGAAAACCTCCAATCCGAAGCTCCATTTAGCCAAAACACTTGCTATCTTTTAGAGGATCTGCAAGCAATCTTTTGAAATGATTGATGTAACATTTGTAATAATGAATGTAACATCTGTAATATATTAAATGCATAGCACATTGGGTGATGTGAGGCTTCAACGTGGGAGATGAGGCAACGTGGTTCTTATCCAACAGTTACTCCTTCGTGTTATAGAGTATCTCCCACATCCATAAAAACCATTATTTTCTGTTCAAATCCCATGTCAAAACGTGTTGAAATTTGCATGCGTGGATGCAAGTGGGCCTAACATCTATGTCCACATAAAAAAGGGTTAACAGATTAGCGCTTTCTGTGGGAAGCCACGCATTCAATCACGAAGAACCCTGGAAGAAGCTATTAAGGAGATATATTTTGGGGTGAGTTTCTTGCCTTTGAAGAGAAAGTGTTGTTTCTTAAGAAAGAACCACTAAAAATTCTAAGAGAAACCTCTTGTTAAAGTCCAGTTATTCCTTGAAAAGAGAGTATAATTTGCAAGGAAATAACCAAGCAAGTTGCTTTTTAAGAGAAGAAGTTATCATAATTTCTGACCATAAAGAATCAGAGCCTCAGAGGGCTAGGGAACACCATCAAGAAAGGAAACCCTCACATGCTACTCCTATAGCATGCCATTGATTTTATCAGTAATATCATCGAGGTAGATCCAAAATAGTTGCTAGACTCACCAGGAAGGTGGCCACCATGGCCGCAATATGATGAATATCACCCAATAGAATATTGCCATGCAAAAGCTGCTTAGGAATATGTAAAGCCAAAAAGGATACCTAATCCCCCCATATGTAGGTCAAGGAAATGCTTTCCTTCACGACCTTCTCCTAGTTTCGCAAGTGAATTACTATCATAGAGAAGGAGTCCAAAGCTAAATGGCCAATTATTAACATTATACCAGGGAGGAGGCCCCCTTAAGAGATGGAAGTTCAGGTTGATCATCCACAAACTATGCTAGTAATCGACCTAATGAGGCTCCATTCAACTTTCCTCCCAATTACGAGCTGAAAGACATGTCTCAGAGACCCATAAGTGTCTTTGATAAATTAAGCCCCGGAAGGCTTAGAAATAGGTAGGCTCAACTTTCTTTTGCACCTAAAAATAGGCAACAAGGACCACCTCAGTTTGAAAGAAAAAGTGAACCTACACATGTCAACTACCTCAGAATTATCCGCTTAGAAATAGGAGCCAGAGGAGGGCAGAACATGCCAGGAATCAAGCAGGTCTATCCCAACCACCTCGGGGACCTCAAGTTAGAAAGGATGAAGATTCTGACGAACCACATAGGTTTCGCAACCTTGACGACGATGATGAAATCTTGCCATTCTCCCAGGGAATTAGGGATTCCCCCTGTCCTTAGCCACTTTATGCTTTCTAAAATTCCTAAGTGCGATGGAAGAGGTGATCCTGCAAAGTACTTCAACAACTTCAAAACCTATATGAGCCTAAGGGGTTTCACTCCCACTATGAAATATAGAGCTTTCCACTTGACTCTAAGTGGAAAGGTTGAAGAGTGGTACACCAGGCTACCAGAATGAAGCATCAGAAATTGGTCAGATATAAAAAATGTTTTCCTCAAGTGCTTCGAAACTAGCAAGAAAGGTGAAGGGCTTATACAACACCTTCAAGACATGAGTCAACAGCAAAGAGAGTCATTGAAAAGCTTCTTATCCCATTTTACTGATGAAATGACCTAGTGTGTACACGTTATCGATAGGAAAGCACTATCAGCCCTGAGGAGAGGGCTAGATATAAACTATTTCTTTTGGAGAGACGTGCAAATTAAAGAAACCACCAGTTATGATGCTCTACTGAAATGATAAGGCATGAGATCATCAATGAAGAATTGAAACATAATTGAACAGGGCCAACTGGGGACTTCCACCACCTCAAAGACAACGAAGAAGAAGTCCCACCTCCCATTTGATGGAACACTAGGTCAGACAGTCGACCACCTTCAACCTAAGGCAAGAACACGGCTGAAGCAACGTTGAATGCAATACCCACTTAGACTTATGAAGATGTCAACCCAATTGTTGAGGTACAATTTTCCCAAGAAAGGTCCATCCAACAGTTTCCTTAAAGTGGAAGGTATATAGGGCAAAGTTCTAAACCTAGGGATAGGGATGAGACATCCCTTTACTTCACTAACCATCACTCCTACGGCTATAATACAGCTGACTGTAGGCACATTGCCTCGTCTACAACCTGGTAATCAAAGAAGAAATAGACGTTCATGAGGAAATGTGCCTCGTCCTAGGCAAGATCGATAACCTAATAGAGTTTAGGCCAGTTGTCCCATTCAAAATGAAGATCATCGGAGGCAAGAAAGTGATAGGGAGAGGCCTAAGGAAGTCAAAGGGAAAGGAGAAGCCCTCCAGATAACACCGACCATGAACCCATTCGAGAGATTAACACAATCTTTGGAGACCCTTATGTTGGGAGAAAACTAGAAATGCGCCAAGGAACTATGCATGGGAAGCCAAGGATCCCCTAGTGGTATGCTTCATAGTAAAAAATGTCGACGCTCAATTGGGAGAGGGGTACAACCCATTACTTTCACACAAGAAGATGCGGCTATTCTGCATTATCCACATTGAAATGCCTTGGTGATAAGGGTCGTTGTAGCATAAAATAGCTTTAAAAGAATGTTAGTAGATAATGTGAGTTCAATCCATTTCTTATTTGGAGCAACCTTTGACAAAATGGAAGTGAGGACTATGAGCTAACCCCTATGAGCTCTCCATTGTATGGCTTCACTGGTAGTAGCATCATCCTAAAGGGAAAAATTACTTTAGCAATGGAGATTGGAACTTCACTGATAGGAATGTAAAATGCATATTTTTCCCTCCTTATTTTATGCGCTCGTATGTTTATTTTGTGCCAAAATGTACTCATTAAGCTCATATTTTGATTTAGGTGGCAATTCTATGAATATAGCGTAATTTGGAAGAAATATGTGAAAATTGACCAAAATGGAAGAAAGTGAAAGTTCAAGGACTATATAGCAAAACTATAATCTCGTTTCTAACCTTGGGATGTAGATTCGAGAGTGTTAAAGGTTAATTGGATGAAGAAATGATTCAAATGGATAAAATATAGCCAAGACATTATCACATATCAACTTTCAATCTGAAACATTTTGCATCGATTTTCAGCCTCATATTGAGACCAGTTTTGGACATGGAAAAAGATCAAATTCGAAGACAGTTTCTGAATCAAAGTTGTAGCATTTGAGTTAGCTTTCTAACGTATCTTGCATCACCTCAATTGGACATCGGTAGAGAAAGTTATGGCCAAAATATTGAAAGCTGTTCGGCGAAAAAAAAATGACAAAGCCATGCGATCGCATGACACAAATACCATGCGGTCGCCCACTCTTTTACCGAGAATTGAAAGGCTAGAAACTGCATAACCATGCGATTGCATGGTTTATAACCTTGCGGTCGCATGGTAGTAACTGTTGAAGTAAATTTCCAGTTTTTTAAATTAAGTCAACTACCTATGGAAACAACTATAAATACATATTTTAAAACCCTAGAACACAATTAGAACGCACAGAACGCCTCAAAACTCCATTCTTCATTATTTCTCTCTTAGATTCGTGAATTGTAACTAAACTTTTATACTTGGTCGAAGGAAACGGAAGCCTTTGAACCACATATTGTGAGATCTAAATAGTTTTTCTTATTGTTTGATTTATATTTTGAGTATTGAATGTTCTTCTGTATTTATTTCTATGATTTGTTGTGTTTAATTACTAGAGGGCCCGCTAGTTCATTGATTGTAACAATCTACCGCTAAGTTAAACATCAAATCCATAATTGTTTGATCCCTTTAACTAATGAAGCACTGAGATTTGATGATTTTTTGCGATAGAGGTTATTGAGTCTTAAGAAGGACGTTTAAATAGATTGAATGCAACCGCTGGTGTTTGTGTTGTCTAGTTCATCGATTTCTCTATTGTGTAAAGCTGTTATTAAATTAAATCTTGAGCACTGGTCTAGGATTATTTAATAATTAGGGTTAATTAGAACACTAGTTTCTAACTAACTAAAAATAAGGAGAAATATGAAAATAATTCCAATGATGGATATTCAAAATATGAATTGAATTATCATTGCATCTATGATCAATTGTGGATCTCCGACGGTGGATGTGGACTTAGACCAATGTTAGTCTTTTGATTGTTTTCGTTAATTTAATTTTCATTGTTATTAATTGCGTTATTTACAATTGTTTGCATACAAAAATCCCCCCAATTATTGTACGGAGTATAAAATATTGAATTACACACTTTTCGTGGTATCGACCCTTACTTCCACCACTACATTAGTTTTAGAGGTTTAATGACTATTTTTGGGTGCCTACGACAGCCCACCAAATTTTGGCGCAATTGTCAGGGAGTGGTGCTAATTTATTTTTGTGATTCTTTAGTTGTTTATTTTATTTTTGAAAAAAAAAATCATAATTTTCTAGGTTTTTAGGTATTTTATTATTTTTAGAAATTTTAGTATAGAATTTTATTTGTCTTTTTTAATCTAGTTTTTTTTTTCTTCATTTGTTCTGTTTGTTTATACCCGCAACTCGATCTTCTAATCAAAGTGATTTGCAGTACGATCCAGAAATTGAGAGAACTTTGCGCAGGTTAAGGAGTAACATCCAACAAAATCTTGAAGAAAGCAATCTCAACCCCAACAATCCATTTGTAAGTGATTTTGAGTTTGAAGGAGAAAGAACCATGGCCAAAAATAGGACTTTGAACGAGCTTGCAGCCCCTACATTGAATCAACAACCTTTATGCATAATTTTTCCTATTTTAGATGCTACTACTACATTTGAGCTTAAATCTGGACTAATACACCTTTTGCCTACTTTTCATGATCTTGCAGGTGAGGATCCTCATAAACATCTGAAAGAGTTTCATGTGGTCTGCACGAGTATGAAACTCACTGGAATTACTGAAGAACAGATTAAACTAAGATCCTTTCCATTTTCTCTGAAGGATTCGGCTAAGGATTGACTCTACTATCTACCATCGGAAAGCATTACCACATGGGATGGAATGAAGAGATTATTTCTAGAGAAATGTTTCCAGCTTCAAGGGCAGCAAATATTAGGAAAGAAATTTGTGGTGTCAGACAAGATCACATGGAACCTCTACATGAGTATTGGGAGCGGTTCAAGAAATTGTGTGCAAGTTGTCCCCATCATCAGATCAGTAAACAACTTCTCATCCAATACTTCTATGAAGGTCTTCAACCCATAGAAAGGAGCATGATTGACGTTGCAAGTGGAGGAGCTTTGGTTGATAAAACTCCAGAAGGAGCAAGGAATTTAATTGCAACCATGACAGCCAACTCTCAACAATTTGGCGCTAGATTTTATCCCCATTCTAGACAAGTTAACGAGGTAAATGTCTCATCCATTGAACAACAAATAGCGAGTCTAATCACTCTTGTTCGTCAAATAGCTGTAGGTACTATGTAAACAGCGAAGGCATGTGGGGTTTGTTCATTGGTAGGTCATCCAACTGATATGTGTCCAACACTTCAAGAAGAATCCGTTGAACATGTAAATGCAGCCAGTAGTTTTCTTGGACAACCATAGAGGAATTATGATCCTTATTCAAACACGTCCAACCAAGGATGGAAGGATCATCCAAATCTTAGCTATGGAAATCGACAAGTGAATCAACCTATAAATCAGAATCGATAGAATTTCCAGCAATATAATCAACCATACCCTCCTAGACAACAACATAGCAAAACTTCTAACTCCGGTGTGTCTTTAGAGGATATTGTTAAATCTCTTGCCACTAACACTTTGCAATTTCAATAGGAGACCAGAGCTAGCATTCAATGTTTGGAAAATCAAATGAGTCAAGTAGCTAATGCGGTCAGTTGGCTAGAGGTGCAAAGTTTGGGGAAACTGCCCTATAAAACAATGGTGAATCCAAAAGAAAATGTGAGCGCAATCATCTTGAGAAGTGGTAAAGAGGTTAAAATTTCAGTAAAGGCATCCTTTAGGCCGTTGGAGCAAGAAGAGGAAGAAAAAGAGGTTGCAAACAAGACTATCACCAATGATACTGAGGTGACTGAGTGTAAGTTTTTACCCCTCTTTGATTATAAACAAATACCTCATTTTCTACAAGCTTTAGTAGGATCTAGAAAATATGAACGATATCATAATGAGATGCTTGAATGTTTTATTAAATGTGAGGTAAATATTCCACTTTTAGATATTTTTAAACAAGTGCCTCGTTATGCTAAATTTTTGAAACAATTGAGCACAAGTAAAAGGAAACAGAAATTGAAGGGGATTGAAAGGGTAAAAGTTGGAGAACAGGTATCTGCAATAATTCAAGAGAAACTTCCTGCAAAGTACACAGATCCAGGTATGTTCACTATCCCTTGCACGATAGGTGACACTAAGTTCGAAAAGGCCATGAATTCAGGAGTATCTATTAATGTCATGCCATATTATGTATACACTTCCTTGAAACTTGGACCTTTAAATAAAACTGGTGTGATAATTCAACTAGCTGATAAATCTAATGTCTATCCTAAGGGGGTAGTTGAGGATGTTTTTGTGAAAGTTAATGAGTTGGTTTTTTCTGTTGATTTTTATGTGATTGACATGGGTAATAGTAATCATACTACCCCTATCTTGTTAGGAAGACCATTCTTAAGGACATCCAAAACTAAAATGGATTTTAATAATGACATATTGACCATGGAACTTGATGATAGGATCATTAAACTTAATATCTATGATTCCATGCAATATCTGTGTAATAATAATCATGTTCATTTTATTGATGTGATTGATCAATTAGCACATGGTGTTTTTGGATTTGATGCTAAAAATGAATGGAAAGTTATCATTAGTGAGCATCTTTGGAAGGAAAAAGAGGAGCTGGCCTTAAACACTGAGTTGTGAAGAATTGTGATAGCATTAAATGCTCTTCCAAAGTCAGGTAACAGTTTTTGTTTTATATTACCAGTTTCTAATAAGAGGCCTCTACTTTCTGTTTTGCAAACTCCCATTTCAGATTTGAAGCCTCACCTCAGTCACCATAAGTAGGGGTGGGCAAAAACCCGCCCAACCTGATCAACCCGCCCGACCCAACCCAACCCGATCGGGTTGGGTCGGTTTTTTCCATTTTTTTCTTGGGTTGGGTTGGTTGGCAAGGTTAAGTTGGTCGGGTTATGGGTTAACTCATCCAACCCGATAAAAACCACCCAACCCAACCCGCTAATTAAAAAACTTTGCCAAACTAAAACAAAATAAAAGTGAGAGACCCGATAAAAAAAAAAGTGACACAAAAAAAAACCTAACATATCTTCCATCATCTCTCTCACGCGACGGGCGTCGTCTCACCAAATCATCAACATTGGTTGTGATTTTTGATGTGATCTCTCTTCCAATACATCTCTTTTTAACGCAATATATTAATGTTGTTTTAAATTTAGTACTTTGGTGACTTTAATGTTTGTTGATAGGTCGTCCCAACTCCCAACCCAACCCGATCAACCCAACCGACATTCGGTTGGGTTGGGTTTCAATCTTTACATGGGTTGGGTTGGGTTGAATTTATACCAAACCGATCATGTTGGGTTGGGTATGGGTTGGGGGAAAAACCGACCCAACCCAACCCACGCCCACCCCTAACCATAAGTATGTATTCCATGGAGGTGGAGGAATATTGCCAGTTATCATTCCCATTGGTCTTGGTACACCGCAAGGAAGATCGAAGCTAACCATGATAGACCCGGGCTAAATAAGGAAACATTGAATCGAGCCAAAGACAATAAACAAATGTGCTGCTTAGGAGGCAACTCAAGGGGAGTTCGTTCCTTTATCTTTTTATTTTTGTTTTTATTTTTCCCATTTCATTTTTTTTAATTTTAGTTATATTTGTTATTTTCTTTGCATTGGACCTTTTATTGTGGACAATGTGAGTTTTAAGTATGGGAGAGGGGATTTAGACTTTTTGTATTTCAATTTTGAGTGAGTTTAATTTCAATACTTCTTACATTGTTTTAGTTTTAAATTTTGTGAATATGTGTTGGAGCCGGCAAGAAGGAGAAGCGGCATTAGCCGTCGAGTCGCGGCGCGGCGCTCAACGCCGGCTGCAATCTTTTAAAAAAAAAATTTGGTACGACGACGGGTAGATGGGTTGCGTAGGGATGGAGAAGGGGATATTCTACCTATGGTTTTTGTTTTAGCTATTCAATGGATTTGGGGACGGAGTCAGATCTAGTATGGATCATACATGGACGGTAGTTGGAGTCGGCGGCTCTCCCAGGGGTCCCTCATCTGAGATCCCTGGGGAAGAGGATCAAGTTGGCCCTTGCGAACAGCTTGATGCACTATCTCCCTTCAACCCTTTGAGCGAAATGCGGCAAAAGAAAAGGAAGAAAAATCCATGGACCGACCCCATCATCTCCACCCCGTAGGAACGCAATTTGTGATTCTTTGGGGACCAAGCTTGCAATTAAAGCAAAAGGGCCATTTTGAAATTTTAAAGAAAAGTGACATATTCTGTAATTTCTATATTTTGAGGCCCATTTCACAATTTTAAATTCAGGGTCAATTTTGCAATATTGAAATATTGAATTTGAATTTTTAAAATGGGATTTTTAAATTTGATCCACTAATATCTCAATTTTGACCTAAAATTAAATTCATATTTAAAATTGATGACTTTATATTTTTGTTGAAATAGTTAAATGTCATTATTATTTGTCCATTTAAATTTCATTTTTATATATTGAAATGTAGCTGTCAATTTCGTCTCACAATCGCGCATGAGTTTTGTTTTTTCGTCGGTTGATGTTTGAGATTATTATTATTGAGTTTTTCGTGGACAAATCTATCTTAGTGCTCCCATTATGAGAAATATTTTGAAATAAAAATGGGTGGTAGCTGTCAAAGTGGCACACTCATTTTTATTTATTTGGTTTTCTTCAAAAAAAAAAAATAATAATAAAATTGGACATTTGCATCGTAATTTTGAATTATTACATATACTGCCTTGCCCAAAAGTGTTATTATATGTGATATTTTTGGAAATTGGCATAAGACAGTTAACGAGTTTATTTGGTCTAGAAATCTCCTTCTGCTCAAAGGTGGTGGTGTTTCGAAAATCAATGTGATTTGTTAACTAACTTGATTAAGTGTTCTAAGAGTACCTTACAGCGTGTTAATTGTCATCCCAAAGGTGACTTTATAATGATAAATCTAGGCTCTTATCGTAATACTGTTCATTTGGTTTTGACTTTAATTACGGATCATTTAATTAGTAGCCCATGTTAATTAGAAGAATATGTTATCATCCATTTTTTGCATGCACTATGTTTGGATGATATTAGATATGTTATTTCATATTTCCACAATTCTAAATGCCTCAACTCTTTCGAGTCAATTGTCTGCTATTGAAACTTTGACTCGGAATAATTATGTGAAATGGAAACGAGACGTAGAAATAGCACTTGATCTTTTGGGGTTGGATTTTGCAATGGAGAAGCAGCTTTCGAAACCCACAGATAAAAGCGATCTTGAATATGTAGTTGAGTATGAAAAGCGGGAAAGGGTTAACAGACTTTACTTGAAAATTATTAAGCACTCCATATTCGATTCCATTATGGGTGCTATTCCAGATAATGAAAATGCTAAAGCTTTTGTGGATGCCAAAGGAGTGAGATTTGTTGAGTTTGGTTAAGATAAAATTGGAGATCTGATGGACAAACTAATGAATATGAGATATGATGGTACAAGTGGTGTGAGGGAGCACGTTATGAAGATGATTAATATATCTTCTAAATTAAAGGCTCTTAAAATTTCCATTGCTGAGCTTTTTCTGGTCTATCATGTTTTGAATAGCCTTTCGAGCCAATTTAATGAGTTGAAGGTTGCTTATAATGCTCAAAGAGATAAATGAAATTTGAATATTCTTATTGCTATATATGCCCAAGAGGAGTACATGAAGAGGCGTGAAAATGTTGAAACTCTACAATTAGCTTTTCAGCCACCACAGAACAAGGGGTCTTCTCATAACCATAAGTCTAAGTTCCCCAAGGGAAATAAGTCACACCGCAATCAGTAGAATAAAAATTTTAGAGGTGAATTCTGGTGGTCCCAAAGGAACTATAAAGAAAAATGATCAATGTAAGTTCTGCAAAAGAAAGGTCACTGGCAAAATATTGTTTTAAGTCTAAGACTTGGTTGGAAAAGAAGAAGAGTTCCGCAGGTATATCCTTGGCCTAAGTTTGTTTTGAGTCTTTTTTTGTGGATGTTCCTTTAAATTCTTGGTGGTTAGACTCGGGAGCCAGTATTCATATTGTGAATTCCTTCTAAGGGTTCACAAGCAAACAGAGGCCAAGTGGAAATGAAGTAAGCATTTGCATTGGGAATGGAGTTCAAGTGAATGTTGAGTTCATAGGAGTAGTGACATTGTCTTTGGAGTTTGGTTTCTCTCTTGTTTTAGAGAATACAGTTTTTGTACCGACAACGAGAAAGAATTTAATTTCTATATCGAAACTTGATGTTTCTGGTTTTTCCTTTAATTTTGGCAATGGAATTATTGAATTGTTTTATGATTTTCGTTTGATTGGAAATGGCCTCTTATGTGATGGTTTATATAAATTATCGTTGGCTTCTTTTGGTGAAGCGTCTTGTGTTGCGAATATGTTAAAGAAAATGTCTATAATTCATGAATCGTCCTCTATGTTGTGGCCTAAGCGGTTGTGCCACATCTCAAAGGATAGGATGGACAGATAGGTTGAAGTTGAGATATTTCCCTGATTTTGACACTTGTGTGGATTGTATAAAAGAAAAGTTTTGGACTTAATACATACTGATATTAGTGGACCTTTACTTTCTCGCATGATGAGTAGAACGAATTTGCTTGAGTATATATGAGGTGAAGCTTTGAAGACTGCTATGTATATTTTGAACAGAGTTCCGAGTAAAGCTGACACTTTCCGAGTTATGGACATGACGTAAGTCAAGTTCGGCTCATTTCAGAGTTTGGGGATGTCCAGCTAAGGTAAGAATTTATAATCCTTTCAAAAGGGTTTACATAAGATAACCTGAAGGATTTGTTGTGAAGGGAAATGAAAATTTGGTATGTAAGTTGAATAAATCCTTATATGGCCTGAAGCAAGTATCACAGCAATGATATTTGAAATTTGACGAGATTGTGACTTCTCTTAGTTTTGTTGAAAATACAGTTGATCAATGTATTTATCTCAAAACTAGTGGGAGAAATTTTATTTATCTTGTCCTATATGTTGATGATATTTTACTTGCTAGCAATGACTTGGGATTACTTCATGAGACAAAGAAAAGTTTATCTGGTAATTTTGAGATGAAAGATCTTGGAGAAGCTACTTATGTGCTTGGCATTGAAATACACCGTGATAGAAATCGTGGCATGTTAGGACTTTCTCAGAAGGTTTATATACGACATATTCTAGAAAGATTCAATATGTAGAAATGTGCACCTGTTGATGTACCTATCTTAAAAGGGGATAAGTTTAACAAAACTCAATGTCCAAGGAATAAGCTGGAAAGAGAATATATGAAGATGATACCATATGCTGCTGCTGTGGGGAGTTTGATGATTGCTCAAGTTTGCACTAGACCGAATATTGCTTACGCAGTCAGTGTTCTCTATAGATTTCAGTCGAATCCAGGGCAAGAGCATTGGAAAGCGGCTAAGAAAGTTATAAGATACTTATAGAAAATCGAAAGTTACATGCTCGCTTTCCAGCATTCAAATAACCTTGATGTGGTAGGCTACTTAGATTCTGTTTTTGCTGGATGTCAAGATGATTTGAAATCAACCTCAGGTTATATTTTCATGTTAGCTGGTGGTGCTATCTCGTAGAAAAGTGTTAAGCAGACTATGGTGGCATCTTATACTATGCAGGCTAAATTTGTGGCATGTTATGGAGCTACAATTCAAGCTATTTGGTTAAGGAATCTTATTTCTGGGCTGAAAGTTGTTGACTCCATCTCAAAGTCAATCACTATTTATAGTGATAATAGTGCAATAGTGTTCTTTTCAAGAAATAATAAAAGTTCTAGTGGATCAAAACACGTTGACATCAAATATTTGGTGGTTAGAGATAGAGTCAAGGAATAGCAGACGAAAATAGAGCATATTAATACAGAGGCGATGATTGTACATCATTTCACTAAGGGACTCACTCCTAAAGTTTTTACGACACATGTTGCTAATATGGGTATTGTGGAAATATTTGATGTTTTTGGTTAGTGGGAATTATTTATGTAAGAGAACTAAGTTTTAGTTTGATCTCTTCACGGGGTACGTAGGCAAGCCATATGTTCTTCGGGTACATCCCATTTCAATAATAAA
Organism: Fraxinus excelsior; assembly: GCA_019097785.1. Lineage (NCBI taxonomy): Eukaryota > Viridiplantae > Streptophyta > Magnoliopsida > Lamiales > Oleaceae > Fraxinus > Fraxinus excelsior. The sequence continues at coordinate 32,741,033 of CM032624.1, read as the reverse complement.
ATATATTTTCCCCTATCCATAAATCATTTTGAGCATGAATTTGACTTATATATTTTATTATGATATTATTTTGATCTAGAAATATGACAATTAAAGACATAAGATGAGTCACTTTTAGAGACATGTGACTTCATTTTGATTAGAAGCATTTTGAGGACCGATATGAATTAGGATAATTTTTATCACATTTGGTGCTAAGTTCATACTGCATACTACCACATTGGTTGGAGGATGGGGATCCATGTCGATGAGGATGTTGGCATTTGTAGTTGTGGAGTGGTATTACATCGTTTGATTGATGTAACGACTTCCATGTTCGATATTAACATTCGTGTTGGATCGGATCATATTGTGTAAGGTGTTATTATTGAAGCTATACTTGTGTGGCTACCTATGTAGTCTGACCCGAAGGCTAAAAGTTTTGTTCTATAGCAATCAAATAATTGCCCAGTGGAAGAATGTTAGAATAACTATATTTTGTAGGCTTCCATTTGATTGCGAATTTTACGGGTTAGATATATGGTTTGCAATAATACTATGATTAGACCCAATATGTCAGTGATCACTTGAGCCGTTGTATACCTTATGGATTTTATTCTTATAATGTGATAATTAAGTATGTTGACTGGAATTATGTAAACCCTAATTAGGGTTAGAGTCGGTAATGAGCCGGCTTTATAATTTTCTATATATAACGGCTAGGTCCCCTATTCTCTCCATATCGTTTTGGCGTACCCCATTGACTATTGATTATTTTGAGGAGCAATGAGAGGAAGATCTAGCTGGTAATATTCATACATAACAATGTCTTCCGCAAATATGAATTTCTAATTATTAATTAATATATGTGACTCTTATTCTTAACATGATTGTATTGTCATATTACAACAAATAAAACCAATTTGGCTAAAAATTACATGAAAAAAGACCCATCCAAGCTCGTAGCCTATCTTGCAACAATGGAAAACCAAATTTCCTTAAATTGAGTGTATTTTAAAAATTGAGGGTTGATACGGTAATGTCTGGTATTCCGACATCTAAACAAACATGGAGAGTAGATATGGTAAGAGAGACGTATAAGTAAGGACGACAAAATAGCTCGTCGGCTAGGGTTCGGGTCGGGCCTGACCGGCTCATGGCTTGGTAGGGTCGAGCTATGGCTCGAGACGAGCCCCATTTTGGGTCGTGGGCTCGAGCGGGTTGGCCCATGTGGTTCGACGGGCTAACCAGTGAGCTTTAAAAAAAATTGCCTGCCACTTCTTTTTTTAAAAAAATTTTAAATTTTTTTCTTTTAATTTTAGTTGTAATTTATTTTATATGTTAATATTTAGTTATTATTTATAATACTTATAAATTATAAAAAAAAATTGATTTGTCACGAATTTTAAAAAGAAAAATCAAGCTGAGTCGGGGCCAAAAAAAGCTCGAAGTATTTTTATTCGAGTCGAGATCGAGCAAAAAGTTTTGGCTTGCAACTCGGCTCGTTGACACCCCTACATATAAGGGAATGGATATCTAGCTTTGGGTTTGAACTGGGTATTAATTTTTTTTCTTTTTGGGGTTGGGCTATCATGGATATGTGCACGGGCTGTTGTTGATTTTGAGATGGGCTAACTAAAACTAAATAACAAAACGAAAGGCAACAAGTGGATCTAGGCAATGGCTGTCACGAGCTGTAGTTTAGGCTAGCCCGAGTCTAGTTCTGCCCCTAGCCTAAGGTATAGGGTGACCGACCCGTTATCAATGTATTAATATATAGCAAACTGAGTGATGTGATGCTTCAATCTGGGAGATGAGGCCACACGGTTCTTATCAAATGGATTCCACTTCAACTAGAACTCTTTAAATAAGTAACTCTCATAACATTTGGATTTAAAGCGATTCTTTACACTTCAAACCTTACTCTATTTTCTCTCTTGCTTATTTCATACTTATTTGCTAGAGTTTAGATTATTGTCACTTTGGTTGACTTGTTTGTGATTATTTGTTAAATATACAATAACCTTTGATTATATTGTCGGTACTTGAATATTTTTGTCTCATTTCATAGAACATCTCACACGTCCATAAATGCCAACCTTTCCCGTTCGAATCTTTAGTAAAAAAATGTTGGAATTTGCTTGTGTGGATGCGAGTGGGCTCGACATCTGTTGTCCACGTAATCATTACAAGTGGTCAACAATCTGTAATATTATTTTATTGAAAAATGTGTGGTTGAAAAGAGGAAAACGAAAAATGTATTACAAAAAAAGGGGATCAAACAAGGGCTTAATTTCATCAACCCCTTCCCAAATGAAACCCAAACCTAGATTCATGACATAAAAAAATTAACTCTTATCACTTGATCTGTACTTGATATCATGATAAATTGTTATTATAAGCTAATTTGGTCGAAATCTAGGTTGAGAACTGTCATGTCGAGTACAATAACAAAATCATACTAATGTGCCGAATTTAGGATCCATTTGTTCATCCAATAGAAGAAAATACTACTTTCAATCAACTTTCTAATTGCTAAAAGGAGAGAATAAAATTTCTTGTTAACTACATTATTTTGGGCTCCCTAGGGTTAAGCCCATCTTGTTTGTAACCCATAATATACTATTTCATGGTATTCAATTTATGAATGCTTGTTTTAAAATATTAGACTATCGTACATTTAAATAATAAAAGATTTTAGTTTCATTTTTATTAATTATATTCAGTATTGTCCAACATACTATATTATCATAACGAGCCATCTGCATTGGCTAGTAAGAAGAAATAGGGTAAATCTACTCAATTTCCACCTCCAAGTTTGAAATCACATGGTCCTATAACTCGAAAAGGGAAAAGACGGATAATTTTGGTAATTCTATCTCTGTTATCATAAAACATCGAATAGAGAGCAGTGGGTAAATTTCGTTGTCTCAATTAGGTCATTAAACTTCACCCGTATCACTTTTTGTAACTTATCATTCCAAATTGGCAAAAGTGCTCAGTTGACAATTATACTCTAATTGATCTTCAACACAGTTGCTACTATTACCCTAGAAATAAAAATTGTAAAATGAAGATTATGACAATGTTATTTTATTAAAAGGACTCTTTTATAGCCTGACGCCGGTAATGTAATTGTAAGTGGCATGCTATATAGTGATTTCATGGAAGATTCGTTGCATTACAACTACTAGTTAAACATTTTTCATCAATTTGGAGACTAAATGTTCTAAAGTAATGAAATTTTATATCAACATTGAAATAAAGTGACCCAAATTTTATTGAAATTTAGTGATCTAATAGAGATGAATTAAAGTCTAGAGATCTAATCGAGATCTTGCTCAAAGTTTAGTGACCGCACAAAATTTTTATTGCAGGACTTTATATATCTTAGCTACGATTTAAACAATGTGGAGAACTGGAAATCCGTACCCCCAATCCAATCTAGAATCCATCGAATGCAAAACATGATTAAAAAATGGGATATTTCACCCTAAGTTTCTAAGGTAATATTGGTGGTTGCATTTTGATAAATGCGTTTTCCAACATTTATTTGGCCACATAACATGATTAATTGTTGACACAAGCATTTGAATATGGCTTAATTCTAACTAGTTTCGTTTTGTAGCACTATATTGATGGATTTGGTGGAATGTAAGAGAAAATTGGGGGAAAAAGGATCAAAATAGAAGAAAACGAAAGTTCAGGGACTGAAATGCAAATAGCCAAAAAAGATAACCTGAGCCCTGACTCAAGAACGTACACGACCTGAATCATAATTCGAGGGATGCATGGGATGATAGAAGGAAAAGAATGACCAAAAGATGCCAAAACAAGAGAGAATGAATTTCGAGGACCAAAGTGAAGAACATTGAAAGTTCCTTCTACCATGCGGCCGTATGGTAGACCTGACCATGCTGTTGCACACACCATGCCAGGGAGTCAAGGAGGCCAAACTGAACCATACTGCCGCATGGTTGAATTTCTGCGCGAGAACTTTTAGTTTCCTTTTTCGAATCAACCACATATGGAAACAAATCTTGAGCACGTATTTAAGCCTAAAATCGTCCAGAACGAGGGGAGAGACGTCATATGAGATAGAAGAGCCCTAGAATACATCTTGAAGGAGATCTTGAGGCAAGGACTTTAAGGCACAACAACAAGATTCTTGCATTTTGAAGCTTAATTGTTATTTAGTGACGTCTTCTCTTATATTATTTTCGTATATTTTTTTCTCCATGTTAGGTTAGTCATTTCTATGCTAGGAGATCGATGAACTTTGCTATGTAAACTTTGAATTTTAGTTTTGCAATATCTGATAATTAAGACATGTTTTGAGTTTTGAATGATTTTTATTCACTTAATGTTTCCACAATTATTATACATGTAATTGTGTGAGTATAGTGATTTATTTCATGCATTCGAGAGAAGGGGAATATATTTGACAAAGTATTAATTATCGTAGGGTCCGATAGGGAATAGAGATATATCTCTATGCTTTGCGTGAATCTTTAAGTGAGCATAAAACTACATGCATTCTTGTGAATTTACATTCATCATAGAGATATAATCGGATGGTTTACATGAATAGGTCCAACAATTCTCAAGAGAGATTGGTGGATAGGTTATGATCATTGATTCTTCAAATTATTAAACATGTTGTCGATATTGTAGAACTCGATTTAAAAGTGAACATTGCATGCGGATTCATGATCCTAGTACTCATTTGTTATTCATAAGAACATTCAATTTGCATTCGAACGTTTATTTGCGTTTAGTTAGTAACATTAGTTTAAAGTGCAAAGTAGTCACAATTTAGTCATAAATCTTTACAATTATCTCAATTTTCATAGATTTGGTTAAGGTCTTGGTAATTGGAATTAAATTAAATCAATCTTTGTGGGATGATATTTGAAACTCTAGATTCCACTTTATTACATGTTACGAACCGTGCACTTGCGGTAGTTTTAAAAGTGAAACATATTTTCGTACACCAAGTTTTTCACATCGTTGCCGGGGATTGATTTTAGTTTGACTTTTGTTACTTAGACACTAATTCGAACTTGTCTTTAATCTTAGTTTTCATAATCTATTTTATTCAACTTTTTTACTTAGGCTGAGCTAAGTGCTACTGTTTTTCTTGTCTTTAGGTCTTGCATGCGAAGATTAGTTGGCAGTGAACTACTTTCAACGGAGTTGGAGATTGAATGAACTTTTCATCGCAGGCAAATGATAGCTAGAACAGTACAGTAGGAAAATCAAAGACAAATACAAAGGGCTGATCAACAATCAGAATCGAGAATAAGTCCTGCAGCTCCAGCCAATGCCAAAGCACAATATGATGAGAATGCTCTTCTTGGGGATTTCTTGTCACCATTTGTCACTCAAAATCAATCTTGCATCGTCTACCCTACATTCGAACTGCCAAACCTTGAGTTGAAGACGAACGTCATCCAACTATTCTAAAACGGACACCAATTCTACGGGGATGACCAACGATAATCCGTATACACATGTATCATGCTTCTTGGATATGTGTCAACATTTCAGGTACCAAGGGATATCAAAAGATGCAATCAACCTAAAGTTATTTCCACACACTCTACGGGATAAGGCACTTAAGTGGCTAGATTCACTCCCTGTGGCAAGTATCACTACTTGGAACAATTTGGCCCATAAATTCTGCACGAAGTTCTTCTCACCGGCTAAGGTTCCGAGATTGAGGCACGAAACATCAATATTGAGCCAGAATGAATCCGAGTCATTTGATGAGGCATGGAACAGATTTAAGAACATGCTAAGGAAATGTCCTCAACATGGGTTCGACAAACCATCACAAATCAGATTCTTCTATACATGACTACTTTCGACTTTTAAGAACATGGTGGACTCATCATCAAATGGCTCATTAACCACATGGACGATCGATGGAGCTTGGGAGTTGTTTGAGAAAATGGCTAGTACTTCAACCATGTGGTCTTCAGATCGAAGGGGTCCAAAGATATGAGCTGAAGTCTATGAGGTAGATACCTTTTCGGCCTTAGCTGCAAATATTGATTCTTTATTTTACAAGGTAGAGAGCATATAAAAAATAGCAAACTCAGCACAAGTAAAAAAGTCCAGTTGCGAGGAGTGTGGAGCGGAACATGGTACAACTGAATGTCCTATCATTTTACAATAAATGGAGCATATGGAGTATGCGCAGTGAGGTCAACGCTAGCACAACAACCCCCATTCTAACATATACAATCCATGGTAGAGAAATCATCATAATTTCTCTTATGGTGGAAATCAAATCCAAATCAAAATAAGAGCCGAGCTCAAGGCAGTTTTAGCAGGAGAAGAAATCCCAGTTGGAAGAGATGTTTGCAAAACTCATGGAAAAGACAAATAAATACATGGAGATAATGAATCAGTTCATGAAGAAGATAAAAATAAACTCCCAAAATCAAGGTGCAGCTATTAAGAATATGGAGATACAGATGGGACATTTAGCTCTTTCTATGATAGGAAGAGTACCTAGTGTATTGCCAAGCAATACAAAAGTGAATTCTAGGGAGCATAACAAAGCCATTACTACAAGAAGTGGAATTCACCTACCTTATATACATGTTAAAAGGCCAAGACAGATAAAGAAACAATGGAGTCTTCTGAAAAAGAGAATGAAGAGCAGTCTGACAGTACCGGGAAGACTCCGGTGAAAAGAAGTTCAGAAATATCACTGAAATTCCAGACAATCCGGTTAATCCCTATGAGCCACCCATTCCATTCCCATAATGTTTGAAGAAGCATAAGATAGAGCAACAATACAAATTTTTTTTGGAAGTGTTCAAAAAGCTCCATATAAACATCCCATTGGCTGATACACTATTCCAAATGCCAAGTTACACCAAATTCTTGAAAGACATTCTATCAAACAAACGAAAGCTAGAGAAACATGAGACAGTGATGTTGACTAAGGAATGCAACGTGAGAATTCAGAAAAAGCTCCCGCCAAAATTGAAAGATTCAGGGAGTTTCACCATCCCTTGCACTATTGATGATTTTTATTTTGATAAAGCTTTGTATGAACTTGGTACAAGTATTAATTTAATGCCCCTATCTGTGTTTCAGGAAACTTAGATTGGGAAAAGCTAAGGCAACCACAGTGACATTACAGCTAGCTGATCGATCATTAACACATCCAAGAGGAATAATAGAAGACGTGCTAATTAAAGTGGAAAAATTTATCTTCTCTACTGATTTCGTCATCTTAGATATAGAAGAGGACAATGATGTTCCGTTAATTCCGGTCAGGCCATTTTCGGCTACTAACAGAGCACTGATCGATGTTCAGAAGGGGCAGTTGATTCTGAGACTTGGTGAAGAACATATCTCTTTTAATATCTTCAAGGATATGAAGTTTCCAACAGAGTCGGATAGTTGTTTCCAGATTGATGTTCTTGACAAGGTGGTTCATGATACATTTCTACTCCAACATCCTTCAGATGCATACGAGGCATGTATCACACATTCTCAATCAACAAATTTAGAATCTCTTGATATTAAGACATGTGCAAGGTTTATGGAAACTAACCCACCGTATTCTCGAAAACAGCATTTTGAGGAACTTGGAACAGTAACCAAAAAGCATGTACCATCTATTCAATAGTCGCCTAAATTGGTGCTCAAATAATTACTGCCTCATAAGATCCTCATGGAGGATAATTTTTGGCCAAGTGTGGAGAGTCAATGAAGATTGAATCACAACATGAAAGAAGTGGTCAGATCATCGGTTTTTAAGCTCTTGGATGCATGAATTATTTATCCTATTCAGATAGTGCTTGGGTCAGCCCAGTTCAAGTTGTGCCAAACAAGAGGGAATCACAATTGTACAGAATGAGAAGAACGAGCTAATCCCCACCAAAACAATTATAGGATGGAGAGTTTGCATCGACTACCATAAACTTAATACAGCTACACGGAAAGATCATTTTCCTCTCCCATTCATTGATCAGATGTTGGAGAGGTTGGCAGGGCATTCACATTATCGTTTCCTCGACGGGTATTCAGGTTACAATCTGATACCAGTAGCGTCGGACGACCAGGAGAATACCACATTTACATGCCCTTATGGTACCTTTGCTTACCGTAGGATGCCTTTTGGTCTATGCAATGCCCCCGCTACATTTTTAGATGCATGATGGCTATATTTTTCGACATTTTTGAAAATTTCATAGAAGTGTTCATGTACGACTTCTCTGTTTTCGGTCTTCATTTGATGAGTGCTTGAAACATCTGAATTTGGTCTTACAGAGATGCAGATAAACAAATCTGGTGTTGAATTGGGAGAAGTGCCATTTTATGTTCCAGAAGGGAATTGTGTTGGGGCATCGAATCTCCGCAAATGGGATTGAAGTAGATAAAGCAAAGATTCAGGTTATTGAGAAGCTACTTCCACCAATATCAGTAAAGGGTGTTCACAGTTTCCTCAAGCACGCCAGGTTTTATAGGTGCTTCATTCAAGATTTCTCAAAGATTACAAAGTCTTTATGCACTCTATTGATGAAGGAAAACCAGTTTAAATTTACTGAGGAGTGCTTATGAGCTTTCAACACTTTGAGACAAAAGCTAACTTCAGCACCAGTGATCGTTGTACCAGATTGAGAAATACCTTTTGAGTTGATGTGTGATGCCAGTGACTACGCCATGGGAGCATTTTTGGGATAGAGAAAAAACAAAATCTTCCATGTAATACATTATGCGAGCAAAACTCTAAATGACGCTCATATGAATTATGCAACAACTGATAATGAACTTTTGGTCATGGTGTATGCATTTGACAAATTCAGGGTATACCTTGTGGAATCAAAAGTCATTGTGTATACAGATCACGTTGCACTGAAGTATCTATTGACAAAGAAGGATGACAAATCGAGATTGATCCGGTGGATTTTATTATTGCAGGAGTTTGACATTGATATAAAGGACAAGAAGGGCACTATGTGGTAGTAGATCATTTGTCTAGATTGCAGCTGGATGAGCTTGAAGAGTCAGTTGACATAAATGAGACCTTTCCAGACGAGTACATATTCATCGTGGAAGAAGCACCTTGGTATGTCGATATTGTGAATTACTTGGCGAAATCTATTCCTCCACTGGACTACACGAGTCATCAAAAGACGAAGCTCTTTGCAAAGTTGAAATACTATTTTTGGGATGATCCAAATTTGTATAGGACATGGACAGATCAGATCATTCGATGATGTGTGCCTGAGGAAGAGATATCTCAAATACTTGAGCATTGTTATGCATTTGCGTATGGGGCTCATTTTGGAGCTTCCAAGATAATAGTTAAGATTTTACAGTTGAGGTTCTACTGGCCTACATTGTTTAAAGATGCATTCGAATTTGTAAAGATATGCGATAGGTGTCAACGCACAGGAAATATATCACGGAGACATGAAATACCTCTAAAGAGTATTTTAGATATGTAACTTTTTATGTCCAAGGGATAGACTTCATGGGGCCATTTTTCCCATCGTTCTCTAATTAGTGCATCCTGGTAGTAGTTGACTATGTATCGAAACAGGTGGAAGTGGTAGCATTACCAACCAATGATGCTAAGGTGGTAATTGGGTTCCTTAAAAAGTACATTTTCACCTACTATGGAACACCGTGGGCCATAATTAGTGACAGAGGAAAGCACTTCTGCAATCTCCAGTTTGAACAGCTATTAATAAATATGGTGTCAAACATCGGGTGGCTACCAGGAATTGAAACGAATTCTTGAAGTGGCTTTGAATTCTTCGAGGAAAGACTAGTCCAAGAAGTTCGATGATGCGCTATGGGCCTACAGAACGACATTCAAAACTTCTATAGGCATGTCTCCCTACTGCCTAATCTTTGGAAAAGCATGTCACTTACCTGTTGAATTAGAGCACCAGGCATTTTGGGCACTTCGAAATTTGAATTTGACAGCAGCTGGTGAAAATCGGTTTCTTCAATTAAATGAAATGAATGAGTTCTGGTTGGAAGCACATGAGAATTCCAAACTTTACAATGAACACACCAATAAGTGGCATGACATGCATATTCAACAGTAAGAGTTTGCGATGGGACAGAAAGTGATGTTATATAATTCTAGATGCAAGCTCTTCCCGAGAAAATTGAGGTCACGATGGTCGGGTCCATATACGGTTGCAAAAGTTCTTCCATTCAGTGCAGTTGAGATCAATTAGAAAGCAACGGGAACTTCATAGTGAATGGACAGCGGCTTAAGCACTATTGGAGCGGAGAATTTCCAAAAAAAAAGTCCAACGTCCATCTTACACAGCCGATATGAAAGCACCACGGTAAAGTCCAGCTATCGATTATAAACTAGCGCTGGTTGGGAGACAACTCAATATATTATTCCCTTTTATTTATTTCGCTTTCTGCATTAGTTTATAAATTTTTCATGTTTTCAAGATTTTGTACGTATAGTAGGTAGTTTATCATCTCTAGGAACCCTTAAGTGTCCAAGCATGACCCTACGAAGTTTATAATATGTCGAGAATCAGTTTGGGGATGTTGAAATAGTCATTTATCAAGCCTATATTTTTCAAAATCCACATGTGTTTTCAGGTTTGAAGTGGTTTTAGATTGAAATTCATGGCCTACACGCACACACAGTGATTTGAAATGTGTTTTGACAAGTAGTGGAAGCGTTCTAACGCTGGGCTGTATTGGGGGTTAAAAATAAGGTTTTTTTTTATGAAAATTGACTAAAAATGAGCTTTTACGAGATTGAATATATTCTTAACAACTTTTCACGTTCACATACTTCATCATATTCATATAAACTTACTTGGTACGAAAATCGAGGCAATGGGGGCCACCGAGAGTAAAATTGAAAAAATTCAGCTCTAGGAACACCAAGCAGCAGGCTGGTAGTCCATGCGGCCACATGGTACTACTAGCCATGCGGTCGCATTGACCAAGTTAGGGCGAAAAATGGCCCGACCTGTTGTTCTATGTGGCCGCATGGTTTCGTGCCATGCAGTCACAAGGTACACTACAAGTACCATTTTTACCCTTTTTCAATGCACACACCTAAACACATCCAACACCACCCAAACACTATACGAACACACACCCATCTCTTCTCCACAATACACACACTACACTACACACTTACACTTCACTTGCACATCACACCACATATAACCAAGGATTTCGACTTCAACTCATCAAAATCACTCACCCACCTAGAAATCAAGGCATGTTCTCACTTTTTGCCGTAGGTTTTACTTCTTTCTTTTGCCTTCTTGTTTCCTTGAAATGATTATTAGAGGGGATAGGGGTTTAGGTAGACATTAGTTTGTGTGTGATTGCATTATGTTGGCTAATTTTTGGCTTGAATTGTAACCATGATGTCGAAGAAAGTTTTGAAACAACATGATGCATCCTATGTGTTCGATGAAATGTCTAAGTGGAAAATTGTGATGCATTCGTATTATTCTTGAATTTGCCATGATTCTTAACTATTTTGAATTGCTTTGTCCCATTGCAAAATGAGTTGAAGCACACCAACACCTAAAGTTTCACTAGAAGGACATGAGCAGGCATAAGGCACTTCACGTCACTACTTTGGTCCTTAGTTTTCTAGCTCATTTGACATCCGCTTCCTCTAAATTTTGGATATATGTTAGACTACTATGCCTACTTGCATATGCCCGAAGCTTGTCTTGAAAAATTTCAATTCTTCTCGATGGTATCCGACAACGAACTTGCTTGGTTGAATACGCATCTTAATGTCACATTTTCATTATTCTTCCACTATTATTGATTCATTGTACCATATTTTGCCACGTTTTAGTTGTTTTCCACCTTCTTGCTATATTTTGTCACGCATGGAATCATTTTCTCGTTTATACTTTGTTTGGCTAATTCGATGCAACATTTAACTTTGCCCATACCCGACACACTTGGACAATTGTCTTGGGCCTTGGTGCTTATCTTTTTAGCTAATCTTCAAGCACCTCCGCTTCCAAGTTTTGCATCACTTATAACTTACATGTTTCTATTTTTTTTGTGTTGCAGAATGTTTCCTAAATGTACATCCAAAGGAAAGGATAAAGTTGGTTCCACTTCGGGTACAGCCCGAACACAGACACTTGAAGAAAGTGTACGATGATTTATGGACAGTGGAGCTCGTGTCAAATACTTCGAGATCATATCCCATTGGGTAATCAACTCCAAGAGACTAGTTTGGCTTGATGACTTTCCAGGTTTTGAATTGATCACTTTAATTCAGAATTATGGTAGGGAGAATAGTGGAATGGCCCTATCCTGGTCAGGGAGTTCTATGCAAATTTTAACAGCGAGATTGACACACTGAGATCTAAGCACCAACACCAACATGGGTGCGGGATAGATGGATCATGTTTATGCCTGATGTAATTCACGATTTTTACCAACTATCGTGGAACAATGTGGTTTCTATCCCGGGCAATTTCCATTGGCCTGAAGTAGCGGAGGTATTACTTGGGACATTCAGAGTCTACATCAGACATTGGGATAATGAGCACGGAGGTACATACTATGTGAACTGAGGTGCATCTTGAGCACTTCACATCTATCGCCAGTCGAAAATCCCTCGAAGCTCGGTGAGAAATAGACGCAATGAATGAGAGGCTGAGCATGTATGTCTGCCGAGTAGACAGAATTCAGTTGCGCTCCTATGAGACGTGGGATTGCCTAGGCAGCAGGGAGATATAGGTTAGAGAACAAACCATCGTCATTCGAGGTCTTCAGTTTGAGATTTTCCACCAATCAGAGTTCATGCAGCAGATCCTGGCTCGGCTACATCCACTACTTGGCGACGACACTGCAGGTCCTAGCTTTCCACCACCACATCCGTATTGATGAGGGACTACCACTCCTTTTCTATGTTTTTATTTGCTATATGTCCTCAACTATGCACGTTTAACATTTGTTTTTGTATTCCAACATTGAGGGCAATGTTAGAGTCTAAGTTTGCAGGAGTGGTATAATTGTCCATCATAATTGTGTTACTTTACTACTTTAATTTACTAATTTTCATGTGTTTGTCGAGTGAATTGAAAAAAGAAAAAAGAAAAAAACATTTAAACTTTGTAATTGCAGCTTTCATTTAGTTAGTTTCAATTTTTTGTAGTTACTTAATTTCTAGCATTTAATTTGGGTTGTGTGCTTGTGTGAGTTTTGATAGCTTTGTCGGCAATGATGTGGATATTGGAATAGAATGTATTAGGAACTATGGATATGGTGCACAACTTGATTGATCAATACCTGTTTGCACTCATGTTTACATTTGGAGTTGATGATTTGGTTTAATATGTAGAAGATAGTTGAACATAGTGAATAGATCCAAATAACATCTGTTGAACTTAACCATGATCCATTGTTAGAATAGTTTGGAGGTGTTTGAACCATTGTAAGGGACTGTTGAGATAGGTAGGGGCCCTATGCATGTCAATTTCTTGTGTGAATTATCGAAAACCAATGAGATGAAGATAAGGCTGAATGTTTGTAGAATAAGGGGCATAGCACTAGTCATTGCGTGAATAAAAAGAGTAAATAAAAATTTTCTCGAGTCTGTATAACTCCAGTGAATAAGCCTACAAGGGTTTAAAATCTAGTGCTCTATGGTCATCTGACTTGGGAGTCATCGGCATAAAACTCGTTACAGGGGTTATATAGAAAGCAAATGAGAAGATATATATATATATATATACAAAAAAGAAGAGAAAAATACATTGACTAAGCCCCAAGACATTCAGTTAATAGAGCTACACCTTTAATGCGAGATAAGTAGCTTAGTTTAGTCTTAACCATTGAAGTAATAAAAAATAATAGAGTCCCTGATTGTTGAAATGTGAACTTGTGATAGCTTATTTTATCAAAAGGTTTTTTTTTTTTCACTCTTTTATAGCTTGATGCCAGTAATGTAATTATAAGTGGCATGCTACATAGTGATTCCATGGAAGATTCGTTGCATTACAACTACTAGTTAAACATTTTTCATCAATTTGGAGACGAAATGTTTTGGAGTAATGAAATTTTATATCAACATTGAAATAAAGTGACCCAAATTTTATTAAAATATAGTGATCTAATAGAGATAAATTAAAGTCTAGTGATCTAATCGAGATCTATCTCAAAGTTTAGTAATCGCACATAAAATTTATTGCAGGACTTTATATATCTCAGCTGAGATTCAAACATTGTGGAGAACTGGAAATTCGTACCCCCAATCCAATTTAGAATCCATTGAATGCAAAATATGATTGAAAAAGGGAGATTTCACCCTAAGTTTCTAAGGAAAAGGTAATATTGGCTGCTGCATTTTGATAAGTGCGTTTTCCAACACTTATTTGGCCACATAACATGATTAATTGTTGACACAAGCATTTGAATATGGGTTAATTATATCTAATTTCATTTTGTAGCACTATATTGATGGATTTGGTGGAACATAAGAGAAAATTGATGAAAATGACCAAAAAGGAAGAAAACGAAAGTTTAGATACCGAAATGCAAATAGCCAAAAGATAAACCAAGCCCTGCCTCAAGAACGTACACGAGCTAAATCATAATTCGAGGGATGCATGGGATGATAGAAGGAAAACAAGAAAGAATGAATCTTGAGGACTAAAGTGAAGAACATTGAAAGTTCCTTCCACCATGCGGCCGCATAATTTCCTTTTTCGAATCAACCACCTATGGAAACAGATCTTGTGCATATATTTAAGCCTAAAATCGTCCAAAACGAGGGGATACAACAACAAGTTTCTTGGATTTTGAAGCTTAATTGTTATTTGGTGATGTCTTCTCTTATATTATTTTCGTATTTTATTCTTTTCTTCATGTTAGGCTAGTTATTTCTGTGCTAGGAGATCAATGAACCTTGCTATGTAACTTTTGAATTCTAGTTTTGCAATATTTGATAATTAAGACATGTTTTCAGTTATGAATGATTTTTATTCACTTAATATTTCCACAATTATTATGCATGTGATTGTGTGAGCGTGGTGATCTATTTCGTTCATTCGAGAGAAGGGAAATAGATTTGACAAGGTATTAATCATCCTAGGTCCCGATAGGGGATATACATATACCCCTATACTTTGCGTGAATCTCTAAGTGATCATAAAACTACATGCATTCTTGTGAATTTACATTCGTCATAGGGATATAATCGGGTGATTTACATGAATAGGTCCAACAATTCTCGAGAGAGATTGCTGGATAGATTAGGATCATTGATTCTTCAAATTATCAAACATGTTGTCGATATTGTAGAACTCGATTTAAAAGTGAACATTGCATGAAGATTCGTGATCCTAGTACTCATTTGTTATTCATAAAAACATTCAATTTGCATTCGAACGTTTGTTTACATTTAGTTAGTAACCTTGGTTTAAAGTGCAAAGCAGTCATAATTTAGTCATAAATGTTTACAATCATCTCAATTTTTATAGATTCGGTTAAGGTCTTGGTAATTGGAATTAAATTAAATTAATCATCGTGGGACAATATTTGGAACTCTAGATTCCATTTTATTACTTGTTACGAACCGTGCACTTACGGTAGTTTGAAAAGCGAAACATATTTTCGTACATCACATTTTGTAAGAAAATGAATCAACTGCTCTCTACTAGGGCATGACTTCATTCTTGTAGTTTTAAGGGAGAGAAACTATGTAACTACCATTGTGATTCAATCTTATTCTACTCATTTCGATTTCTATTTTTTCTATGTGAGATGTAGAGTGAAGGAAACATTTCCAGACAGATTATTGAACAATAATTCTTTTATTAATGGTGTGATGCATCAACCTACAAGGTAGACCACATGGCACATAGCTAAGAAAAATGAAGCAAGAGCCATGCAAATTTCGTACTTCGCTCCACCTTGCGACCTTATCTCTCCAAAGTGGTTTGGCGAGATGGGTGAGCACTTTCTTAGAAGTGGTTGGCCACCTCTTCCGATGTGATATCACTCTCTCAAAAGTTATACGTCCAAGATGAGGTGTTACCCTCCTGTTGCAGTGTATTTTCGAGATGGTAGAATCTTATATTCTTACTTAGCCCTGATTTGATGGCCATCTCTCAAAAACAATGTTTTGAATAATGATTTTTATGAGAATGCGTAGTTAAAAAGTATGAAAAAATTTTGGATTTACGTGCAAAATATTTTATTACGTAAATGTATTGTTTAAAATGAGTATGTAGAAAATTGAGTTTCCAAATGACGGTTGTCAAACAAGGGCTAAATTATATATAAATTAAGTAATTATCTATTTAATTTGTGTAAAATATGTTAATTGTAGAAAATAATCCCAACTTGTACACAATTGATGTGAAAAGAAAATGCTACTTGGAACTTAAATGGAGTTGATTAAGAGCAATTGAAGATTAATCAAATTGCAAGTAATCAACTGAAAGTATAAATGGAGCATTTGATTAAAAAAAAAATTCATAAGTTTTGGGAGTTAAATTCGATATTTGAAAAGTTTGAGGATTAAATTACGAGTGAATTGCCTAAATAGGCACTGAACTTTACGTAATGCGTCCAATGGGTCACTGAACTTTAAAAATCATCCAAATGATCACTGAACTTTGCAAAATGTTTCCACTAGGTCACTGAACTTTAAAAATCACCCAATTCATCACTGAACTTTGCAAAATGTTTCTCATGGGTCACTAATGCAGTGATTTCCTAGGCAACATTTTGAAAAGTTTAGTGATCTCGTAGAAACATTTTGCAAAGTTCAGTGATGAAAATTATGTGATTTTTAAAGTTCAGTGACCTAGTGAAAACGTTTTGTAAAGTTCAGCGATCATTTGAATGATTTTTAAAGTTCAGTGACCCCTTGGACGTATTGCGTAAAGTTTAGTGCCTATTTAGGCAATTCACTCATTAAATTACAAATATTTGAAACTTACCTCTCTAGAATGGTTAATGATTTTAGAATGAAGATGAATTAATTAAAAATATTACAAGATGATGGATTAAAGTTACATGATAAAACGAGTTCAATGGGAAAAATGAATTGTTTTATTTTTATTCTCAAACTCTTTGTGAAAACCAATTTAAGCAAGAATTTTTTTTTAAAAAATTTTGTTTTATAAATAAATTTCTTAGTTCGACAATTAAGGAAGGCTTGTAGAGTTTCATTATTTACATATTTATTGAAGTCGGGCTTATGGAATACATTATACACATGTTTGGGGATTATATCATACACATACTATACAAGCTAAAACGTTTTCTTGGGAAAACAAATTATGTCAATTACAAGAAAAGACAATAACAAAAGGAGGGAAATTAAGAAATTAGGGTTTCAACGATTTTACATGAAGAAGGCAGATTCTTGATTCAAGATTTTCATCTTTTTCTAGTTTTTTCCTTAAAACTCAGTGATGTATTTTAATTTTTTTCATGGTTTATCATTTTCCCATGATATGCAATTAAGTAATTAGTTAGAATGAATGATTGTAACTTAGTTTGAACTTTAATATTAATTAAAACATTTAAATCTACAATTGATGTTGTGAAGTGCTTCTACTTCTATTCTTAATACTTGGATTAATTGGCCACTAATTCATTGATTTTTGCATGATAATTTAGGTGAGAGACGGATTATTTGTTTACGAACAAGGCATTTTCACTATATTGATTGATTTATGGTGCAATCCAACCCTTTACAATACTTCCAGTGACTTACAAATAAGGAGCATCGATCCTTATACAATATTGAGATTTACGGGACCTCAATATGACCCACACGGTGACTTACAACAAGGAGTACCGATCATTATATAATGTTGATCTTTAAAGGACTTCAACACGACCCACACTTTTTCAAAGTGATTTTACAATGAAATTCCTTTCTTCATAAATTATACAAACAAATTAAGTACTAAGAGATGCTAACACTTCAATGAATACTAATAAATGATAGTTCAAGTGTTAGATGAAAAACTTTGATGAATATGATATTAAAAAAAATTAGAATCAATGAATCAAAGTGTTTCAACGAGAAGATGAAGAAATAAATACAATGCACGTTCAAAAATCTTCTCAAGAAATATCTCTCTTTTAATGGATGATTGTTAAAAATTAAGTACCAATAGGGAAATGAGAAACTTTGATAAATGTGATGATTTCACAAGTTTAGTTCAATCAATCAAAATTTCAATATAAAGAAGAAGAAGAAAAGTTTATGCAATGTAAGTGAAAAAACCTTCTTAAAAAATATATCTCTCTTTTAATGAATAATTTGTGATAAATTAAGCACTACGAGAAATGAAAAACTTTGATAAGAGAAATAATTCAAAAAATTTGATTCAACAATTAAAGTTTTTGAATGAAGAAATAAATAAAATAAATGTAAAAATGTAAGCTCAAAGAGGATTTTTCAAATGTGTTTTTCAAGAAAGCATTCTTATAGTTGTTTGATGCATGCAAAGTGAAGTGGTATTTATAGCAATCAAAACACAATAAATTCTGCCAAATTGAAAGACCAGTTCGGTCGACCGCCAATTTTCGAATGACTAATATAACTATTTGTATAGTCAGAATGATCAGATTTTGGACCGTTGGAGAAGTTTGGTCGACCGGTCAACCATTGAGCATTTACTTTTTTTTAGAGATTTGATCTAAATTCATGTATCACTTTGAAATATCAATCTTACTTTTGATCAAAAATATTTTATGCAAGTAATATGAAATTAACTCTTCGTGCACAAAATGATTTTTAAGCTATTGTCATTCATTGCTAAAGATCAAAGTGTTATACATTTACAAATAATCCCGAAAGCCTAGTCTTTGATCTTGCTTTAAAGTTTCTTTCCCGACTTTTAAACTCTTGATCTTTTTTTTTTTTTTTACGTTTGGCTTTAATGCTCGAATTTGATCTTGACCTTTTTCATGAGCTTGATTTGACAATCTTGATTTTGATCTTTTAAGCTCTCGTCTCGAATGATTGACTTGAATGTTTAATATTCACTTTGATCCTCATTTCAAGTCAAATTTATTATGTGTTGATTTTTGGCAATGCTTGATTGATTTTAACATTTAACTATCATTACTCAAAATCAATTGTTAGAAATAATATTAATCTTGTTTATTACGATCAAAACATTGAGGATGAAATCAACCATAGGTCAACACAAACTACCTTACTTGATAAGATTGGTTGAAAAAGAGCTTAAATATCGAATATATTGTTTATGAGGAGAAGATATTAACTTTTGAATACTGTGGTGCATTGCATTATAAAAAAAATGCTTGTCATTGGCCACTCCAGAAGAAGAGAGTAAAGCTATCGTTGAAGATCCATATGAAGAAGATGATGACAATGATGTGCTTGTGGAAGATGTTTTTGCCATTTAAAAATATAAAAGGATTGAAAATCAAATATTTTCCGAGCAGCCAAGTAACATGCTTATGGATGATCTCTTCATCATTCAACTCGATAAATCAACGAAGAAAAATATGTAGAAATCGAGAAATTATTTATGAAGGAACCAAACGAATTATTGGCATTCAAAGTAGATGGAATTAGCATGCAAACCTCTAACTTCTGATTTCGTGATTACACTTGATGAGGAGATTGAAGTACTTTTAATTGAGTTTAAATTGGGTAATTTTGGCAAAGCATACCACATTAAACAAGAAGAAGTAAGATTTTGGAGGATAGGTGAAAAATGGTGTAAAGACAATCTTCGCAAGCTAAGAAGACCTCCAAAGAATTATCAAAGTGCCATAAAAGATTATTGCCCAAATTTGAGCTTGAAATTATAAATCAAGAAATAATGGGAGGCAACTCAATTTTCCAACTTTAGACTTTAAAATTATTTGTTATTCATTGTATATAGAATTTAAGATTATTTTAAACATAGGCATGTTTCCCAATTTTTCCTAAAAAAAAAATATATCTACATTGATCGCTGTAGGCAAGCGGCCCGTATAAAACCCTGTTTATGTAGGTGAATTTCTTTTTTCTTTCTTCTTTTATGTCTTTTAGAAATTGAAAAATATTAAAATTTTATTCATAAAAAAATTCATTAAATTTTTTCCCTGCTTTTAGGTTATAACTAGTTTACAATAATTATGTCAAATTAAAGTTGCATAAATTCGCTCGTGAGTATATTAATGTTAATTATTTTTTTTAATCCTTTCCATATTTTTTATAGAACAAGCAAAGAAATGATATTAAAGGAAGACAAAATACTAAGTAATAAATGAGAAATATCATATATGGCGATATTGCTAACCCTTTTTTAAGCCTCTTTTTTGCATTTATTGAGGACAATGTGTATTTGAGATTTGTGAGTGTAGATTAAGTTAGTTATGTATATTTTTTAGTATGTTTAATATGTTAAAAAAAGATTGAAAATTTTGAAAAAAAAAAATTAAATATTTAATTATTTTATGTGTATTTGTTTAAGTTATATAACCTTGTCGATTAATTGAAATTATTAGAAATTGTTTATATTTCACGAATGTGAATAAATGATGTGATTTCTTGTCCAATTCGATAATTTTTTATGTGAGGTTGTATTATATTATATTGAGAACAATATTCATGATAATTATTATGTATTTTTGGATTGGTTACATCGATCGATTATGCTGAATGAACTTATATCTTTATAAACCAAGATAATGATATGTAGCACAACAATTTGACCTATTTGAAAGGAATAGTTTGTGGTGGTCGATCCGATTTTGGATGTTATTTAGGTATGTATTGATTACGTGCATGTTGAATATTTGTGTGAAATGTTATAGTTTAACAAGTAGAACCTATGTTACAAACATATATTGGAGTTGTGATCTCAATTACTTGTCCCAAAAAAATAAAATAAAAGGCAACGCACTAGTCATAGCACGTAGGAAAAAAAAAATACACCTACATGAGTTAGTCAAGCAAGTTGCTAAAAACTTTGTGACCTGCTTCATGAACGAGATGAACAATCATAAAGACATCTTGGATGCAAAGGCTCTCTTCATTCTCAAGTGAAGACTGAATAAAACATTTTATTTTCGAGGGATGTTCGAAACAAATTACGACTACTCTAGATAGAAAATAATCTATTTGAGGATTCAAAGGCTTCCCTTAAGGAGATCTTGTGTTGAAATTTTGACATCTTCATATAGAATCGCATAGATATGGATGGTATAGATCTAAAATTGTTTTGTCACCCACTTAGGATAAACCCCAATTTCTACCTCTATAAACGAAAGCGATGGTCCCTCAACCTAGAATAGTATGATGTGTTGAAAGAAGAAGAAAACAAGCTTATGGCCAACGACTTCATTAGAGAAGTCCCATACCCCAAGTGGATTTCCAACGAAGTCCAGGTATTGAAACACAATAAAATCCAACTGAGAGAGACTCCACTAACAAATATATGTAATTGCAATAAGTGTACGAACAATGGTCATCTTGGCAACGGAGCAAAAATATCCTCATAATCCAGACCATACTGCTGATTAAAACTTGTAGCAACCAATCTAACCTTGTGACGCTCAACAGAACCGTCATATTTGGGTTTAATATTATAAACCCAATGACAACCAATAGCATGTTTACCTAAAAGCAATGTAACCAAGTCCTTAGTGTCTATGTTATGTAGAGCAAAGAGTTTATCAGCCATAGCATGTTGCTAAAGAGGATCCAAAATAGTTTCTTTACAAGAAGAAGGTTCAGATAGCTTATGAATGGAGGTTAGAAAGCAGCAAAAGGACTTAGAATAACAAGAATAAGTAAAATGCGGTAACTCGGTGGACTTACGAATACGTTGAGGATATTGAGGAATGGATAAAGCAGAAGTTGGATCAACAATCTTAAGCAATGCTGGGGAAGCCATATCAGGAGAAGGGGTATCATGAGCTGGCGCATGTGTACTTTAGGACATGAAGAATTAACAGTATACGGGGTTTGAGAAGGTGGTTTGTTAATATCATCAAAGAATGGATCAATACAAATGAGGTTAGTTTTAGTCACATCATGAGTATTATCAGAAATAGAAAAGAATGGAATGTGTTCAAGAAACACGACAACGAGAAACATATAATTTCTTATTAATGGGATCAAAATAATGATAACCCTTTTGTCCTTGCCCATAACCCAAGAAAACACATATAATAGAGCAAGATGTCAATTTACTACATCCGACTTTATGATGAAGAACAAAGCAAGTACAACCAAACACTCTCAATGAAAAGTAATTTGGAGGATGCCCATACAATGTTTCAAAGGGTGATAAACCTGAATTGTGGGAAGATAGAATCTAATTGATTAAAGAAACAATAGTAAGAATTGCCTCTTCCCAAAATTCATTTGGAACTTTGACTAATAAGAGAAGGAAATGAGCAGTTCTTATAATATTCCTATGATGTCGTTTAACATCACCATTTTGTTGTGGGGGTATAAGTACACGATGTTTGATGAATTGTGCCATCAAAAGCAAGCAATTCAGAGAAATTAGTTGAAATATACTCTCCACCTAAGTCACATCTAAAATACTTAATTATAGCAGAATGTTGAGTTTTAATAAATGATCTAAATGAAAGATAAAGAGAAAGAATGCCAAGTCATCATTTCATAGGATAAACCCAACAATAACGACCATAATCATTAATAAAGGACACATAATATCGAGATTCTCCTTTTGTAGCAATAGGAATAGGTCCCCATGCATCACAGTAAACAAGATCAAATTGTGCAACAAAACGAGAAATGTCATGAGTTTGCAAATCTCCCAATTGACCTTTAGAAACTAAAAATTTCAAACAACTAGTGAAAACACATCCAAGGAGAGAATGCCACAAATAAGAACTAGAAGATGACAAATTCAAAGGGAAAGATGACATGTCAACACCAGTTGCTACAACGTGTGGTGGTCTCAGATTGTCTAGAACATATAACCCTCATTGTCTACGACCTATCCCAATCAGCTTCTGAGATCAATGATCTTACACATGACAAGCAGTAGAAGAAAACTAAACTAAGTATCCCAAATCACACAATTGGCCAATAGAAATAAGATTCAAAGTAAGAGCTGGAACACAATACACATTTGAAAGCAATAAATTATGTGTGTTAACAAACTAACACCTTCTAAAGGCAATGGTGTGTCATGAGCAGTCATAGCTGACATAAACGAGTTAGAATGATGCAATTTATTAAAGAATTTTGAATTAGATGACATGTGTTTGGAATCACTTGAGTTAAAGATCCATGAGGAAAAAAATACATGAGTGACTCTGAGATGACAAACTTATATGAGTTGAGACTAACATAGCATGTGGCTGTGCGGCTAAGAACTTCTGAAACTGCTCTATTAAATCAGTCAACAGACATGAGAAAGGTGGTGCTCCAAGTATAGATGAGTCATTAGGTGGTATGGTGGCAACTATGTTAGCATTGGGAAGATATGATCACTGATGTGGTTGTGGCTACTGCTTCTTCAATAGCTTAGAACATTAAGACTTCCAACGTCCCTTTTGTTTGCAAATGTTACACTCATCACTAGCAACTCGCACATAACCTTTGTTTTGATTCTATGTAGATGATTTGAGATGGTGCAACCAACATCGATGTGTTAGATGGAGAAAGAGATACTTCTCGTGCAAGAGATTTCAAACATGTTTCTTCGACTACAAGTTCACTAACCACCGAATCAGCTGAGGAAAGTAGAGTGTGATGCAAGATAGAGCCTCTAAGTCCTTCAAATCACTATGAAGTACTATAAAAACTGAACTAATCGTTGTTCCTATTTAAAATTAATATATTCCTCACATGCTTTCAATCTCGGTGACTCCGTAAATGGCCAACTCATCCCAAATTGAGTTCATAGCACATATATCAATGTCCAGCTGATACCCTTTTTCAAAGTTAGACTTAGTGTATAACTTCTATAAGTGCTCCCAAACTTCCTTTGTTGTCTCAAACTTCGCTAACTGTGCACCAATGGATTGCTCAAAAGAATTATGAATCCAAGTGAGAATTTTCGCGTTGTTTGACTCCAATTATCTAACTCTGTCACATAATTCTCAATAGCGTTCTTGGGTTTTATAACAGTTTAACTGACACTAGTTTTTTCCTTTAGAAATTTCCTCATCAAGATACTCCAATATGAGTATTTTTATCATTTAACCTGACACTAATGGATTGAAATGAATCATTCATTTCAGTTGCCATTATAGAATAAACAAATAAGCTACTACTAATCAAATGAAAACACCATGTTCTAAGAAAAACAAAGACAACCAACACACAACCATGAACTATCATCAAAATCTATTATACATCAAACATATAATCAAACTAATACCACCAATTGATCAGAAACTCACCAAGGAACAAACTCTCTTTGAACATGCCTCGAAAGACACCTAACATGACCTCATGCACCTCCACAGTCTCCGCCAACCCTGTTCACGCGCCGACGGAATAACACGACGGTCATGTATGATCGTCTCATTGCTGGGAACACAAATATGGTCTCCAATCTTCAATCAGAAGTCGGGTTTGAGAGATATTGTGTATTTTTAGTGGCAGCTCAACAAAAATTTAGGCTTTTTAATTCTTTAAAATTTCAATGATTATTTGACAAGAAATGAGATGAAAGGATCGACTTCGACTCACAAATTTGGGCTCTGATACCTTGAAAATAGTACAAACTAATTTGATGAACTAACCAAGGAGAAGAAGACATATTATTGAGCCACCAAAAAGATTAAGTTTCTATTAAAATAATTAGGCTTCTATATTACAAGAAGATTAAACAAAAAAGAAACCTACACTAGAAGGAAACTAAATCAAATTATGCATAAATAAAATATGCTATATAAGGTAACATGTTGGCGTCTAACATTAATCGAGGAAAAATTGGTAATAACGATATATATTTTGTATCGTCGATTAAATTTAGATTCAACGTTGCTACATAGTAGGTTCTTCTTAAATGATTGTTAAAGAGGGGGTTCAATATTTCATTTTTATACATTTTTCTTTTCTTTTGACCTACACCCTTAGAAGAATCATATTGATAAAGTCTTGCATGATTTTCGAGAACAGAGGCTATGAAAGAAGTGAGATCGCTCGCACGATGGAAACTTGATGTTGGAAAGCTCTAACATATATGGGACCACACGAAATATATTAAAATGTATGGTGCTATTATTTAAAGATTATTAGTCAATTAAATTGATCCATTAAAGATGAATTTTGACTAATGGGTATTAGGTTTCATGGAATTAAAGTGTATAGACCGGAAGTTTGTTTTAGATTGATAATGTGCCAATTTGAAACAAATGAAAGATAATGACCATTCATTATCTTATTGTTATATGGGGTCATCGTCCCCAATTGTTGGTGTTCTTGAGATTTTCTGCATGTCCATCAACGGAGATTGAAATTGAAGAGAAGATCACCAATCAATTGGAAGATCGTAACCCTTCAGGCAAACAATCAGATTATTATGGATATATGTATGTTTGTATTTTATTGTTTTCTTGGATTTCAACATGGAGTATGAATTTTAAAGTCTATATATGAAAAGGGTTTGATATAATTATGTTTGATAGATTATTTGAATCTATAATCCCTTTTCGATTTTCTATCAAGTGGTATCACAGCCTCTCCATAGTTGAAATTCTTGAGAAATTGAAAATTTATAATTCCGAATTTTTTTGTTATTTGATCTTCATGTTATTTTATGAAATTATAGCATGTTATTATGGATTTGAGCATGTTATAATATGGATTTCGGAATAATTAAGGATTTTCATCAAAATTCGGATTTTGAAATAAATATTGGATTTTCAGATATGCTGAAATTAAAAGGATTTAAAGTTTAAAAAAAAATTGGTTACAGCAGCGGGCGGGCGGGGGAGAGCCTGCCGTGCGACGGCCCCCAGCTTATTGTCGGCCCTGGCGGCACCGTAGAAAGGAAGAGGAAGGGGGCATTAATTTTTAGGTATCGAGTTTTGGAATTTGAGGGGGCGGGGGCATGAGCTGCAAATTAGATATTCTTAAGCCCCTGCTTGCAATTTAAAATTAGGGTTAATTATTATAAATCAATCCTTAAAGTTTAAAGTTAATCTTAATTGGGCCTTAAGGTTACGAGTTTTAATAATCTAGCCCCTGAAGTTCCGAAATTAATTAATTTGGGTCATTTAAGTTCTGGATTTAATAATTAAGCCCCTGAATGTTCATAATTGGTTTAAATTGACCCCTAAAGTTTGGAATAATTAATTTAATGACTCATAAACTTTTCAATAATTATTATTAACCCCTAAAGTCTTGAATTAATAAATTTTGACCCCTTAATTGTTGAATTAATTAATTTTGACCCCTTAAAGTTTTGAATTAATTAATTTTGACCCCTAAAGTATTGAATTATTAACCCTTAGGCCCTTAAAGTTTCAAAATAAATAAAATTAAGTATTCTGCTGATCAAATTATGGTATAAAGGACTCATTTGAGAATATAATATTCGAATGTGAATTGATTGAAGCAATATGTTAGCAAAGCAACATTTCTTGTGAAAATTAATTAACTTAGAATATTAGAGGGAATTTGTGGTATGCTTGTTCATGGGAATATCAACGGGCCCAAAGAAAAGTTAATATTTGACCGAATTGCAAGCACACTTGTAGTGATAAACATATGACAATTATAAGGTTTTCATGTGAAAAATAAATCAATTCAAAGATGGGTTTATTATTTGATAGAAGTTATTGTCAATGTTTGATCACTACACTAAGTGTACCACTTACAATTAATATTACTGTCCAAAGACTTGATATTAATGATGTGCTAGGTATCTTGAGATGAGAATTAACATGATTTGAATTTATTGATTATTGAATCTTAATATTAATATGAGCATAATTTTTCCATTTTTTTATACAGCTAGTTCATCTTCTACTACCATATCTGTTAATGTTAATTCTATTCCCATGCTCAATGGGACAAACTTCAAGGATTGAAAAGAGAACGTATTAATTGTTCTTGACTGCATGGATCTAGATTTTGTGCTCTAGATTGAGCAACTCACTTCTCTTACGGAATAAAGTTCATTTGATGAAAAGAGGAACTTTGAGAAGTTAGAACGCTCAAATCGCACGAGTCTAATGATCATTAAGCACGACATTTCGAAAGCCTTTAGAGGCGTAGTATCTGAAGAAATGACTAATGTTAAGGATTTACTTGTCGAAATTGAGAAACATTTTGAGAAAAATGATAAGGCTGAAACAAGCACGCTTTTGCAAAGCTTGATTTCAATGAAGTATAGGAAACATAAGAGAATACATCAAGGAGATGTCTCACATTGCTTCTAAGCTTAAGGCACTAAAGCTCGAGCTGTCTTATGACTTACTCGTACATTTGGTATTGATATCGCTTTCTGCATAGTTCAGTCAATTTAAGGTCAATTATAACTGCCAGAAGGAGAAATGGTCTCTAAATGAGCTCATTTCATATTGTGTGCAAGAGGAAGAATGGTTGAAGCAAGATAGAACTGATAATGTTCACTTGGCAAACACTTATAAAGAAAAGGGCAAGAAAACAAAGAATGAATATCAAGCTGCTCCTAAGGGTCCAGCACAAAAGAAACAGTAAGAGGACAACAAAGAGGCATGTTTCTTTTGCAACAAGACTGGACATGTGAAGAAGAACTATACCAAATATCTTGCCTGGCATGCAAAGAAAGGTACAAATTTTATTTTGGTCTGTTCTGAGGTTAATTTAACTTTAGTACCTAGAAATACTTGGTGGTTAAATTCTGGTGCTACTACTCATATAAGTGTTTCTATACAGGGATGCTTGAGCTACCGAAAGCCAAATGATGGTGAAAGATACATCTATATTGGTGATGGCAAGTCGGTAGAAGTTGATGTAATAGGCGTTTTTAGGTTATTGTTGGGGACTGGATATTATTTGGATTTGAAAGACACTAAAGTTGTGCCGTCTTTTAGACGGAATTTGGTTTCTATTTCTTTGTTGGACAAATTTTGTTGTTGTTGTTCATTTGGAAACAATCAGTTTAGTTTTTCAGTAAATTCCAATTTTATTGGCACTGGTTTATTATCTACATATGATAACCTATATTTGCTTGATACTGTTGCATCATATAATAAAAACCTACATGTGGAATCATGTGGTACTAAACGCAAATTAAATAATGAAAATCTGCAAAATTATGGCACAAACGCTTAGGTCACATCTCAAAGGCTAGAGTTGAACGACTTGTGTCAGATGATATTTTGGATTCCCTTGACATTATAGATTTTGATGTATGTATTGAATGTATTAAGGGAAACCAGACCAAAACAAATAGGTTAGGTGCTAACAGAACTTCAGATGTCTTAGAATTGATACAAACAAATATTTGTTGACCATTCCCTACGGCTTCTTGGAATGGTCAACAATATTTTATATCATTCATAGCTGATTACTCACGTTATGGATACCTATATCTTATTCACGAAAAGTCCAAGTCACTGGATATGTTCAAAGTGTTTAAAACTGAAGTTGAGAATCAACTCAACAAAAGGATAAAAAGTGTTAGGTCTGACCGTGGTGGTGAGAACTACGGCAGAAAGGACGGTTCAGATGAATAATGTCCAGGACATTTGCTAAGTACCTAGAGGAATGTGAAATCGTCCCACAATACACCATGCTAGGGTCGCCTAGCATGAATGGTGTAGCTGAAAGATGAAACAAAACTTTTAAGGATATGGTAAGGAGTATGATTAGTCATTTTACCTACCAACTAAGGCTGCTGCCAAAAACCCTTATGAGCTTTGGACAGACAGAAAGCCTAGTCTAAAGCATTTTCATATTTGGGGATGTCCAGCCGAAGCTAGGTCTTATAGGCCACATAAAAAGATATTGGACTCCAAAACAGTAAGCAGCTATTTTATTGGTTATTCTGAGCGATCAAGGGGCTATAAATTTTATGATCCCACAACTAAGTCAATTTTTGAAACGAGAACTGTAATGTTTTTTGAGGATGTTGAGTTTAGGGAAGAAATAAGGTTAAAAACATTATCTTTGATGAAGAAGTTGAATAATGATCGGTTTCGATTCCTACTATTACTTTTGACAATGTACAAGTTCCTATATATGTCATTGATCAAGAAGTAAATCCAAAACCTCAACAAGATAATGTTGAAGAACATCCCATCCAAAATGAGGTAATTATTCCAATGTACAAACTCAACAACCTCAAGAACCAATACATTTAAGGAGATCCACAAGAGAAAGGAAAAATGCTATTTCGGATGATTTTATAGTATTTCTCCAAGAACATGAGGAAAATAATGGATTGATGGAAGATGATCCAATCAACTTCCATCAGGACATGCAAAATTCTAACTCTCACAAGTGGATTGATGCCAAAAATGAGGAGTATAAGTCTATGCAAGACAACAAAGTTTGGGATATTGTCCCATTACCGAAGGTGTGAAACTCATTGGTTGCAAATGGATATTTAAAATCAAAAGGAATTCGAATGTGGAAAGATATAAGGCTCGTCTTGTAGCTAAAGGCTTTACTCAAAAGGAAGGCATTTATTTCAAAGAGACTTTCTTTCCAATTTCAACGAAAGACTCTTTTAGGACAATTAAGGCACTTGTTGCACATTTTGATCTTGAGCTACATCAAATGGATGTTAAGACGATGTTTCTCAATGGTGACATTGATGAAACGATCTATATGGTGCAACCAGAAAACTTTGTGTCGGGAGACCAAAAGAATATGGTTTGCAAATTAAAGAAATCAATTTATGGGCTCAAGCAAGCTTCCCGTCAATAGTACCAAAAATATCACCTAGTAATTATCTCATTTGATTTCGAGATGAGTGTTATTAATGATTGTGTGTATCACAAGTTCAGTGGGAAGGATTACATGCTCACGTATATCAGATCAGATCAGATCAGTTAGAGATCATCAGGTACTCCGACTCTGATTTTGATGGATGCCAAGACAGTAGGAGATCCGCATCAAGCTATATTTATCTGTTAGCTGAAGGAGCTATTTCTTGGAAGAGTGCAAAGCATACACTCATAGCTTCTTCTACCATGGCAGCAGAATTTGTAGCATGCTGTGATGCATCTAATTATGGAATATGGCTACGAAATCTTGTCACTGGGCTACGCATTCTGAATGATGTAGAAAGACCACTAAAATTATATTGTGATAATAACTCAGCAATTCTATATTCCAATAACAACAAGAGCTCATCTAAGTCAAAACACATTGACATCAAGTTCTTAGTAGTGAAGGAAAGAATATAGAGTGGACAGATTTCCATAGAGCACATTGGGACAAACTCCATGATTGCAGATCCGCTTATTAAGGGATTGACACCCAAGGTCTTTCATGAGCACATTGCTCGTATGAGTGTTGTATATCATGATGATATCATGTTTTAGTGGGAGTTTGTATTTTCACTGCTTTATGTTTTGAACACATTTGTGTATTTGGATATTATTTTGTACAGAAATAAAGTATTCAATTCATTTCACTCTATTATTATGTTTAGTATTGATCTTACTTAAAAAAAAAGGTTGGACCAGTTGGAAATAGATATGTTTGGATCACATAACATGTAATTTCCATGCTACACTCCCATGATTGATCTATGTCATTTGGTTGTATGGGTGTACGTGACCATTGATGGATTTAGTAACGTTAAATGTTACGAAAATCGCTTTAATCATTTATCAATATGACTAATGAACGAGATTATTTGAAATACTCATAATAATGATAGCAAAATTTTGAGTTCATAAGATTGTGCATATTTGAAATATTACATGTATGGCTCAGTGGGAGATTGTTGGAAAATTCTAACATATATGGGGCCACAAGTAATATACTAAAATGTGTGGTGCTATTATTTACAGAATATTAGTCAATTAAAGTGATCCCCTAAAGATGAATATTGACTAATGGGTATTAGGTTTCATGGAATTAAAGTGTAGAGACCGGAAGTTTGTTTTAGATTGATGATGGACCAATTTGAAACAAATGAAAAATAATGAACATTCATTATCTTATTGTTATATGGGGTCATGATCCTCAATTGTTGGTGTTCTTGAGATTTCCTGCATCCCCATCAGCAGAGATTGAAATTGAAGAGAAGACCACCAATTAATTGGAAGATCGTAACCCTTCAGGCAAACAATCAAATTATTATCGATATAAGTATGTTTGTATTTTGTTGTTTTCTTGGATTTCAACATAGAGTATGAATTTTAAAGTTTATATATGAAAATAGTTTGATATAATGTTTGATAGATTATTTGAATCTACAATCCCTTACTAGCCTTGAGTTCTCTAAACAAAGAGTCAATGAGGATGAAGAGATCGAGCCTTTCAGTTATAAATTCCTTAACCTATCGAGCTTCCGGAGGGAATTTATCCAAGGACACTGTCAATCCTTCTCAAGACGAAGAACCTCAAATATTGACCTGCCTCTATCTATTCCTAGTTGTCCACTTTATGCCGATCCTGTGAGGAGACTAAGACTTCGGTCATTTCCTTCTTATGTAATTGTTTCATAAAATGAAAATTATTACTTCTGATTTGCATCTCTGTGATTTTTGCTTTTATTGAGTTAAAATACATCAGTTACTGAGTCCAAAGGGAACTTAACAATCAAGCATAGTTAAATACAAAACCAAATGAGAAACTTAATCAAACAATCATGATAAATCTCGATTCGATAATATACAACCAACAATCATTATAAATTCTCAAGCAGAAAATATACGAATGATAATCTTATAATTATGTTAAATTGTAGCTGAGGAGTACAATTAACAATCGTCCATGATAAATTGCCGGGCCAAGAAATACACTTGAATAATCAGCTGGTCTGGGTAAAATTACCGATAATATCTCTGCAAATGCTTGACATTCTAAGGGTGAGGTTGCACGAAACCATCTTAGATCGACAATTTCACATGTTCCAGGTAAGACTTAATAAGCCATCCAGTAAGGTCCTTCCAATTTTTGATCGAGGGTGCCTGAACTTGCTTCTTTTGTTACCGGGAAAATGTTTCTCATCACAAAGTCTTCGATCTGGAAGAGTTTCCTCATCAGCCTTGCATTGTGGTATCTAGCCAATTTCTAATGTGGCAAGCCTCTTCTAAGAATAAGACCTACTCTTGAACAATATTCTTCGAACGAGCCGTCAATGAAAAGCTTCCATTACCTCTATTTTGTTGACCTAGGCTCTTTGACATCTATGGACATTACGGGTCCCTCCATAAACTTAGAAACAAAGTGTGCCAAGGCCTGTCTCTTGATAGATGGTCAGAACTTCATGTCAAATTGGGTGAATTCAATTGGCCATTTCATTAATCTTTCATTGCATGGGGCTTCTACAAAACGTACCTCAACTGAAAACTGGTCATTACCTCAATGGTATGTGCCTGAAAATATTGACTCAATTTCCTAAAATCTGTTATCGCAAGTGCAATTTTCTCCATGTTCAAAAATCTCGTCTCAACATTCTAAAGGGCCTTACTCACATAGTATAGTGACAATTGTTGCAACCTTTCGTTAGAACAAGTACAACACTAGTTGCCTGCGCCTAGAAGACCAAAATAGATTTGCAAGACTTTTCTTTAGTCAGGTATAGAAAATAGAGGAGTTTGGCAAATGTATTTCTTCATAGCCACGAAGGCCTCTTCACACTTCAGAGTCCATTCAAACATCCTTGAGGCAAAGGCGGATGTAGATATTTTGTGTTAGGGGGCATAATCAAACTTGCAAAAAATGTGTGAGGAATTTTACATTCGAATACATCAAAAAAAATCATACCCCGTGTGAATTTACATCCAAATTTTACATGGGGGTATGACTTCTTCGAATGTAAAATTTTGAAATTTTTTGATGATTTTCCTAATAAAATGATGTAAATTATATTGAGAAATTTATTACGCAAAAATATTAAATTTAAATTTAATGAAATAACTAATTTGTTTTTTTAATAAAGATGAGTTAGATGCCTCTTTTTAAAACGTACGTTTGACACAACTTTTAACTATTTTCCAAGTCTGTTTGTATCATTCGATATACCTATGATGTAGTTCTTGAAATGAGTTTCGAGGTGATATATATGATTTGTGAATTCGGCTAACGTATGATTGTCAGAGAGTTTTTAAAGTTAGCGTGTTATCAAAATTCTCGAAATATTAGTTTGGAACAGCCTAATTTGACAAGCCATAACATTTGCTATAGTTGGTCATTTCACTCGCCTTTAATGACAGAGAAAAACTAGGTCGTGAGCACTTCAAAATAGTATTAAAAATGTAATATTTCAACTTCATTTGACATCCCATAATGACTTTGAAAATTTAAAAAAAAAAAAAAATTGCGCAAAAGTTGGAAGGGTCACGTGACCCCCATGCCACCCTTTGTGTCTGCCCCCGCTTGAGGGTTTTAAAGTAAGGAAGACATTTATTTGTAGACTTTGACACAAAGTTATTGATCACCGCTATCCTTTTGGTGAGGCTCTGCACCTTCTTTGGATTTTATGGAGATTATATCTCCAAGACAGCCCTAATCATTTCTGAATTGGCTTGGGTCCCCTTTTCAATAACCATAAACCCGCAAAACTTGCCCGATGCGACCTCAAATACATATCTTAATGAAAATGGGCTTCAATTGATAGTGTCAGAGAATATTAAATGTGCTTTCGAGGTGGGGTATGTGCTGACTTGTCTTTGGGCTGTTTTTTTGGAACATCATCCACGTATACTTCCATAGTTTTTCATATCTCGTCTGCAAACATTTGATTGACCAATTTTTGGTAAGTTGCCCCTGCATTCTTCATTCCAAATGGAAATATATAGTATCATTATAAGTCTCAGTCTAAAATTGTAGCTCGAGTAAGCATCCACGAAACTCAACATGTTGTAACTTGCCATCACATCAATTAGTTGAAACAATACAATGCTGGGAAAAGCTATTATATAGGGAAATTGCTACCGGTACATCACATGCTACATTAGGGAATCCATAATGTTGAGCTGGCGATATTTTCACGATATTTTGACTAAATTTTGAAATGTTGCAAATTTTAAAAAAGACGCCCCTAACCTATCTATCTACCTCATTCTCCCGTAAACCAAACCCACCCTTCAGTTCAGACCTTTCATTCGCACTGAAATCAGCTCCCCTTCTCTCCAAGTCGACGACGAGAAACTTTGGGTTTAGGAGGATCTCCAACAGCGTGAAGGCTTCGTCGACGTCTGTGCGGCTACAAGCGAACCCGTCGTTCACCCGAAAACTCAACACCGCCCTTTCTCTTGCTGTCGACGGAACGGAAATTTGGGGAACCCAGATCTCCTACGGCGTGAAGGCTTCGAAGGAGTGCGTGCTGCAAGCATTTTGTTCAGGTTAAGGAACGACTTGAACCCCCTTTTTAGCGTGATTTTTCTTTTTAGGCCGAGGAACGATTTGTAGAGCTGCAAATGTTTTGAACCCCCTTTTAGTGTGAATTTATGTTCAGGCTAAGGAACGATTTTGATTATGTATGTTCTTCTTCGTTGGTGTTCGAATCCATAAAGTGGATTTTCCTTCCAGTTTATGCATTAGTAAAAAAATCCCATTTCTTTTTCTTTTGAGTTTCTTCAACTCTTCTTGGTTGAAGGCTTCGGGTTCTTGTAAAGAGGTTAGGGAAGGAAAAGCTAGATCGAATTCAACAAAAGAATTGAAAGCTTTTAGTGACTAAAAAGTTTTTTTTTTTTTTTAATCTAGAATTCGAGTTGAAGCTGTTGCTTTGTTCATATATGACTGTGACTCTTTGCCACCTGAAATGTCCTATAATTGCTGTGGCGCATTGCATTCGAATGGAGATATCAGTATTGAGCTGGAAAACAGATGATGGTTGAGGAAATAGCTGTGATGGAGAAATGGCTGCTGAGCCAATGGTGATTATGGGGGTGGTGCTGACTTCTTCGAATTCAGAGAGAAGATTGGCTACATTGTCCTGGAATATGGAGTTTCCTGCCCATACTGTTGTGCATCAAAATCAGAAGAATAGAAAGAGATAAGGCAGTTTGAGAGATGGGGTATAATTGGTAGTCCAGACAAAGACCGCCAAGCCAGTAAAAGTAGTCGAAGCAAGAGGTTCAAAGGAGATGCCAAGTTCAAAATCTGTTTTATGGCAGAAAATGGTTTAATGTCTGTCATTTTATTTTCATCAAGATGTACTATTTCTTCAACGGGGAAAGAGGCAGAAAAAGAAGTACTGGGAAGTGTTTTAATTTTGTAATGGAACGAGAAGAGAATTGTTTTGTTTTTTTGTTATGCTCGTAATGGAAAAATGTTGTAAGTGTGTTTTGCTAGGAGATCAATACAGTCCTGTGTATTTTGTTTTCCCTGAAATGATTAATTATCTGAGGGCTAAGTACAATTTGTGAATCTGATATTAGCTGCTTTACTTCTGAAGTGGTGATAAAACTTGATCAAAACTCATTGAGCCTGTACCCTCGGGTGAGTTCTGATTAAGTTTTATCTCCACTCAACACTGTTATGGACATTCAAAATGAGTAAACAAGGGAGACGTGAAGAAATGGGGGGAAATGTGAAGAAAACAAGGGTTTTAATTGTGGGATTTTTTTTTTTTTTTTTAATATTCAACGAGATTTTGAAGCAAAATATCGCCAGCTCAGCATTATGGATCCCCTTGTGTAGCATGTGATGTACCAGTAGCAATTTCCATTATATAGACATGTCTTGTTTAGATCCGAGAATTTAATGCATACTCAAGACTCCATATTGGACTTTGGGACTAGGATTGGCTTTTCTACCCAGCTCGAATAGTGTGCTTCTTTTATGAAGCCTTCAATATTAGCTTGTCAAACTTTTTTTTCAAGGCTTAGTATCTTTTCAGGTTGAGGGATCGCCTCTTCTTCTTGTAGGAGTAAGACTTCAGATCAATTTTCAAGGAGTAACATGGCACCTTTGGATCAATCCCCACCATATCTTAGTTCCTTCGTGCGAACACATTCAAGTTCCATTTTAAAAATATCTTCAGTTTCCTTCCCATTTTCTCAGACAAGTCATTTATGACCTGAAGTACTTTGGTCTTGTCTTAGCTTATAAGTACACTTCTAAGTTTATTAACTGTAGAAACCTGTGCTTTTTACTCGATTGCTCGTAGTTCAAGGTCATCCATGACACTTTCTCTGCATTGACCATCTATCACCATGGGTGCCTTGGCCAAAATAACTTTGGGCATCTTCCCAATGGCGATAGATAAGTTTATTTTTTATGTTGGCCAAAATAGTGTTGGCCGAAAAATGCTTCTCAATTAGAGAGAGTATTTAATTTCAGAGTGGTCTGACCAAGAATGCTCACTAAATCCAAGGCATTTTTTAAAGAAGATAATCTTTCAATCTTTAAAATTTTCAAAGTGAAAGATGATTCCTTTTACGTTGTGCAAATATTTATTTATAGGAAATTACATTGGCATTTTTGTTATTTCCACAAGTTGATCATTATATTGGACGTCATGATTAAGTCTCATGTTCGATGCTTATGGATGTTTGTGCTTTTGTGATACTTATCCAGAAATTTGTTATTTGCACCCACGGGGGTTCATTGCACAAAAGTCCAAGTTGATTAGGTCACAATTCATACTCTGGTTCCCATCCGTGTTAGAGACAAAATTGAGGCCTTTAGCCTTGTCGCTGGCTGAGTCCTCGAATCACTTTTCTGCACACTTCCTGAGGAAAGCCTCCGTAGCCTAGGCATCTTTTGCTCAACTGTCCTCTATGGCCGAGGCAAAAATGTTCGAAGATACGTGGGCATGCAATGGGACCTTTTTCTGGCTGACATGGAATCTAGGTGAACTTTAATTACTCCAGTACGTAAAATTTTTCGTAAGAGAAATAAATACAATAAAGATAAAGGAAATATGGCTGAAGCATCTTCTAAGGATCTAGGTAAGGTATATGTGGCCTCAAGAAGTGAATAGCCATGTGGATGGATATTGAATTCTGGGAATGCATTTCATATGATACCTGCAAGAGATTTGTTTGACAGTTTTGAAGAAAGAGATTTCTCAGGTCCTAATGATTAAATAATATCTCCAGCAAAGTGGTAGGAATAGGAAGAATGTAACTGACATTGCATACTAGAATTGTATACCACTTTGATAAAGTAAGATATGTCCCTGATCTTACTAGAAGTCTACTTTCCATAGCTTCATTTGAAAAAAAATGGTTTTTATGGAAACTCAGTGATGATTTTATGAAAATCTTCTGAAAAGATCCATAACGCATAGGAGTAGAGGTGTCAAGACGGACGGGCCGGCTAGACCTGTGAAAACTGGCCCGGATATACCCAGGACCGTGGGCTGACCCGTGACCCGAGCGGGCGGTTCACGGGTTAAGGATGTGTAACCCGCGGGCTTCGTGGGTTGCACCTTCTTAACCGCGGCCCGTGAAAAAAAAATATTATAATTAAGTAGGTGTCAACCTAGTTGGGATGTACTTAAATTATAAATTATAGTAAAAGTAGGTACCAACCTAGTTGGGATGTACTTATACTATAAATATTTGATAATAGTAATTAGAAATGCATTTAGTTGTTATTTGTTTAAGTTAAATTTAACTTTGCAAAGTTATAAATAATTCATGTAACATTAAATTTGAATTCTATGTAAACATTTCTTGGTATCAATATGAATTTATCATTTTGTTCAATTCTTAGTTTACATTTAAAAAAATATATTTTTTGCTATAAATATGAAAAATTCTATATTTTCATAATTTTATTATACAATCACATAGGCCAAACCGGAACAAATCGCGACATATGACCCGTATGGGCTTGACCTGGATAGGTCAGCGGGCAGGCCTGGGTTGTCGTCCAAAATTGTGGGCCGGCTTGGAACGGCTCAGAACCTGTAACGGGCGGGCTTTTTTTCACGCGGACCATTACCAGACTCATATGTTGGCAAGCAGACCCTGCTCGAACCACCCGGATTGACACCTCTACATAGGAGAGCCTTCATAAAAAATGGACTTTGTAGTTAAGGCTAAACAAGTCTTGAGCACTGGCACAGCTGTATCAAGGGCCTTACCTAATAATACTAGCCTATGGCATAGAAGCCTAGGCCAAATTAGCCTTAAAGTATTGCAGCTTTTTGTATTTGGTGAACACCAAATAAAGACTATCTCATTGTGTTACCATTGTGTTATAGATAAGCAACAAGACTTCAGTTTTCCGCTTGGATTCATTAGTCTTAAGGCTATCTTAGATTTCTTACACTCTTGACTAATGAAATCTACCCATGATCATATGGGTAATAGATATGTTAGAAAATACGGGTCGTAGGTCGTCCCTGTGGGATGACCCGACCCACAAGTTATTAAAATGGTTAGAGGGAATAGTTTGAATTTTAAGTTCAAATATGTAACTCCCTACAACCACCATTAACTCCCATACAACTTTCATTCATTTTATGCATTGGAAAATAGAGGGAGGAAGCGGACATGAAAAATGAAGTGAAAATTCATATGGAACTTTATACATAAATTGGAAAGTCCTTATAACCATATTTTTTACATGAAATCTTACAAAATTTGATGCTTAGATTGTAGATAATAATCTCATTCCATTGTGATCGGGATTGAGACCATTGGAGAACAAAGAAATGTAGATTTTGAAGATTTGGAATGCAAAGTGATTCAACCATGAAAAGATCTTAGAATTCATCATTTCAATTAAGCTTTTTGACCCGAAATTTATGATAAAGAATGCTGCGATCTCTTACATGGTATCAAAGCCGTAAATTTTGTTTCCTTTGCATACTATCTTGCTGTAAATTGAATTATCATGTTGAAAAATGCATGTTGCCATTTTTGTTGAAACTTGAAGCATTGTTAATGGCATGTAATGAAATATGCAAGATAAATTCACGAAATTTTTACAGCATATTCCTCATATGATGTAGATCATATCTACGAAGTTTGGAAATTTTTGGTTTTATAAATTTGGAGAAAAATGAAATTGTAGATAAAATTGCAAAAACTTTAAATATTTACTGCCATCTATTCGTTCATCTTCATGCATTAAGATTAGTATGGTTAGAAAGGTCTTCTCATAAGCTTTCCAACCATATAAAGAACACAAATTTTGGACTTAAAATGAAGAAGTTATGAGGTTTCGAAGTTTTGGATGAAAATCTTATTTTTTGCATTAAAATCAGTAAAACCCGAAACTTAATCACATGATAACTTCTTCCACACTGTATTTCATGATAACCATTTGGTATGGTTTGATAGATCTTCTCGATACCTTTTCAACGGTATAAAGAACATAGTTTTTTGCCTTGAATTGAAGAAGTAATGGCCTCCGAAGTTTTGACAGAAATCTGAAAAAAAAAAAAACATGGCAGAAACTTGAAATGTTGCCTTGGAGGTGAATGATTACAAATTAAATTTTTAGAGAACTGCATAGTGGTCCCTTAAATATTCCAAATGTAATTTCGAAAATTGCATGTTGGTCCCCACAATTTTTGAATGTTGATTTTTCCAATGCAATTTGGAAAATTGCATGTAGCATATTGGTTCCAAAAATTATTTTTTGGAAGTTGATTATTCCAATAAGAATTTCGAAAATTGCAACTGGATCCTTGAAATATTCTTAATTTTTATGTGCAATTAAAATTAGTTTTCAGAAAATCAAAAATATTTTTTTATTTTATTATTGAAATTAAATTTTTTTTAAAAAAGGTATTAAAAATATCTTTTTGGACTTAAGTAAATTTTGAAAATTTTATAAAAAATTAAGAATATATGCTAAGTGGTATTTTCCTAGTGTGAGTTATTTTTATTTTTGAAGTGTTTCATTTTTTTTTAAATGAAAAATACTATGAAAGTATTTAAAATACCACGTTTTAAATACGTTCATGAGTTGTGTGGGTTTTGATTAGGTTATGTGATTCATTGTAACTTATTTTTCAAGTTTGTGCTCGATCAGATACGACTGAATATGCACACGTTTAGCTTTTTTGGAGGAAATGCTAGAAAAGTA
The DNA here is from genome assembly GCA_019097785.1 of Fraxinus excelsior. Taxonomy (NCBI): domain Eukaryota; kingdom Viridiplantae; phylum Streptophyta; class Magnoliopsida; order Lamiales; family Oleaceae; genus Fraxinus; species Fraxinus excelsior. The sequence continues at coordinate 32,700,961 of CM032624.1, read as the reverse complement.
TGTATTATAGAATTTGTTAAAATGTTCAGTGCTTATCGATATAAGTAAATGGATCTGGACATGACATAATGTGGAATACGGAAATATTTTGGGACATAAGTTTTTGGTTAAGCAGAATATGAGAATTCTGATGTCACTTCCCATTTGTTAGGACTATGTTGCAATAGAGATTTAAATGTGCTTGAAGATTTGTAAAATAAAACTTAAATGATGTTAGTTTTATTTTTGAAATAATTAATTTCAGATATCATGATATATATGTCATAATTGGATAAACGTGCATATTTATGCTTTTATTTCATATTATGAAATTATCTAATTGGATACATGATATCCGTTAATTTGTGTATTGTTATAAATGTTGAGGTCAGTAGGCTTAGTGAGATTCTTACTTAGACCTATTGATTGTCAATTGAGTGATAATTCGGTGATTGGAAGATTTAGAGAAAATCTCACCTAGAACTATTCGATTCACCAGCTAAATGGGAGTTCTCAAGTTGGAAGAATTAATGTAATTCTCACTTAGAACCAATGGAATTTTGCATTATGAAATTAAGTTTATGATAGTGAAACAATAGGATTGCGGACGATGATTGGGAACATAGTGAACTTTCGACTCTGTGCCTAACGTTGAACTATCGTAGGTGTTAATTTGCATTAATGCAAACTGAATGTGCATAAATGGGCATTGATTGAGAATAAAATGTCTCTAAAAATTGATAGATCATGACATCAAAATCTATAGTAGTTAACTTTAATAAAGGTGATAAGCTAAATGCAATAAGATTTGGCATGATAAGATTTTGAGTGTACTATAAGGACATGATGCTTTAGAGAGCATCAACCACGCAATAGAAGACCTTATGTAGGTCATACTACTCTAGAGAATAAAAGATGAGAACTCTGTTAAGTACGAGAAAAGTTGGATTCTAGTACTTGAACATTTGAATTGTTAAGTTCTGTTATAAATAATATTTTTCTCGAATGTGACTTGGCTAAGATGATTAGCATAAATTTGACATTTTTGTTGGTCACATTTTTTATAAACAAGTAGTAAGTTCAAATAGTCTCTTCTTAATAGATGAAAAATTTGAAGGTCAATGTGGCTTACAAATTGAAATGTCAATTTTCTCTATGGACACTACCCGTTGTGTAAGTTAAAAGACGTGCGACTTGATGTTGCTAAGTGTTGAGGATACACTTGTGTAACAATGTTCTAATTTGCATAAGACTTGGGTCTTAAGCACTATATGAGTTAGAACAAATGTGGGACAGATGGAAAGACTAGAAAAGGGACCAAGAAGACATATCAGATAGTAAGTGAATAAAAGTGGATTTGGTAGATGATCGATGTTATAAAGTTTCAAGTGCTTCAACTATACGGGTTGAATCTCTTATCTCGAAAGTGGTTGATTTAAAAGATGTTGCACTTGAATATATTCTTCTTAGTGTTGTTTACGTGTCAACACTATAAATATTGGACCTTATCTTGTGTGGATAGTGGATTCAAGGGTTAGAACCCCACTTTATATGAAACCAAGAAGTATCTTACTCTATTGTCAGGTCTTTAGCTTGATACAAAATAGATATATACAAATGATGAAGATGAAGTAGAAGTTTATATGATTGTTACTGCAACTTAGTGTTGCAAAGTGGAGAAACTTACCTCATATTTGATATTAAGATAGTATCAAAGACTCCACTAAACTTAATCTCATTTTTTCTTCTAAAAGTGGTCTATTACTTGAACTTATACGTGATATTTCTGTTCATACTCACAATGGTGATGTTTAATTATGGTTCTAGATATTTGTGCAATGGTTTGAGGTTATGGGTTGAGAAAACTATTCAAAGTTGTAAGAGTTAAACTTCCATTGAGTAAATTCATTCAAATTTCTTGATAGATAGAGATAGATTTTATATTTTCATTACATTTATAGATGGATTCACGCATCTTAGTTGTGCTTCTGATTTTCTTAAATTAAAAATATTGTATTGATTTAGACTTCTCTGAAGTGGAGTAGAAAATCAGATTATGGAAGTGAAAACTTTGAGAACTATTTAATGGCGTAATCTCTATCATGAGATATCAGTGATCTACGTAATGAAAGAGATCCTTAGTTGATTGACTATTCATTAATCACCAATAATATGGTGTATTGTGTAGAAGGTTGAAATATAACTGAATATGATGAGGTTTGAGATATGCAGTCAAATTTAAATATTTGCTTTTGGAAAGAGTGTTGGTTAACTACAATTATCTGTTAACGGAGTTCTCTCTAAATTAGTACCTTCAGAATTGTATAGATTTTGGACACGAAGACAACCGAAGATGGGTTATCTTAGACTCATAATCGATTATGTAAGTTCTTGATAATGAGTTTGGGAACATGAGTCTATTAAGAACGAGATGTATCTCTTAGATATACATAATAGTCCAAAAAGGTACTTACTTGAGATTTTGGATGGATATTGGGTCACAAGATGTGACATTTGACATTTTTTTCTTAGTAAGAGAGAACATTTTGGATAATATTATATATATTGATGAATCAATTTTTTTTTTGTTGAATACGTAAGAGTTGGCTTAAACTTCTAATTCAAGTGGGAGTAATCTATTTCCCAGTGGGAGCCATCTCTATCCAAGTGGAAGCTATCAAAGAACTATCTAATTTCAATGGATCTTGCTTCCGAGTGGGAGCTAAGAGCTAATCAATTTCAATGATTCATAGTTTAGAAAACCAGTGGAGAAATTTGAGGAAAGTGATGGAAGTATATATGGAGTACATAATTCCAATCTAATTTTAGATTTGGTGGAGATTCTAATTGAACATTATATTTATTGAGAACATTCGAGTTCTTAAAAGCTAAGTAGAAACTAATAAGTTTATGATAGATAAAACTCATTTTTTAAGGGAAATGTTATACTCAATATGAGTATATTGAGTTTGATAAACCTTTTTCTTAACAGTTAGATTCACTTCTATACACTGATGCTAGTCATAATAGTGTGTTTAAGTTTAGATTACACCAAATAGACTTTGAGACTGTATTTTCATTGTCAGTTGAGAATTGATTGAAGAGATCTACATGAATCAATTTGTAAGTTTCATGTTGAAGGCTTTTATAGTATTGTGGTAACTTCTTAGTTACACTTGTAGCCTAATACAGTTATCTTGACACTGGCACTTGAGTTTTAACATGGTTTAAGTTTCGTACAAAATTTCATCATGTGGATGAAATTTACTATATTTATATAAAGGTCTGATGGTAGGTTGTAATTCTAATTTTGATGTTAATGACACTATATTGGCTAAACATGAGAAGGAGTATATTGAGACCATTTTGACATGGTTGTCTTCAATTTTTGAGACGAGAGATATAGGTTTAGCAAATTGTATATTTTGTTTAAAATATTATTCCAGTCTTCTTTCTGTGTTACAAGAGCAACATACCATAAAAATACTAGAATATTTTTTAATTGTGGAATTGCTACCCTATTGATACTCCTATGTCAAAAAGTAACCATACGAGTCTTCATGTATGTCCAAGGACATGCACAAAGAAATATCCAGAGAACCATATCTAGTACAATTAGGAGTTACAAGTATGCTATAATGTATACTTGCCCTAATATTTGTCATGTCATGGATCTAGTCAGTAGGTATCGGCGTTGTCCTTATAAAGGATATTTTGATACTTGAAGGGTACTGCTGTCAATTATTCCATTTTGTTGTTGAGTGAATAACTTGTAATTGGAATAGATATGCAAATATCGACTAAAGGTGAGAGTTAGTCGAGCACAAATAGTTATTAGACTTGTCCAATCTTACTACATAGAGTAGCAAGAAGCATATCTTGTAGTATATAACTTGATAGCTGAAGAAATTGTTTGGTATGGATGTATTGTGCATCTAATGATATTAATTGTGAATATGAGATCCATGATAGTTATGAAATTATCTCATTTCATGAGGATCTCAAATATCATGATGGAATCAAACACTCGATAGTGTTTATGTGAGAGACATTAGCAAAGAAAGTGTCTCTGCAATATATCTACGTAAATGATGGTCTGTAATCATCATACTCTAAAGATGTTTAGAGATGTACTTGTCGATAATGTCAAATCTCTAAAATTGTGTAGAATATGATACTTAGTGTATCAGAAAACTCTTGATTAAGTTTATGTGCCCATAAATGAACAATTTTGAGTTTATGTGTAATCTATTGTTGGAATTATGAGATAATATGTTGCATGCACATATAAAGTATGTCAAATAGGTTAAGATTGGTTTACTCACACGAACAATCGCCTCAGATACTTTGTGATGGGCTGAGATGAGACAAAGTGGTCATGTTGTGTACGTGATCCGATCACCTTGATAAGATTTCAAGATGAGATTACAACAAGTAATCGAAATGGATTCTGTTATCCATTAAACCTGTTTAGTAGCCAGATCAAGTTCTCAATTTGAGATTGCCTGGAGGAATAAATATAAGGAGAACTCAAGTTAGGTATCGGGGAATACCTGAACTAGGATCTGTATGGTGTTATTTGTTTATAAAGAATGAGAGAAAACATCTTAGCGCATGTTTCATACCACGTGTGCTTTTACGACCAATAATGGGTAAATGAGTGAATGAGTCTCTGCTTCCTCATTGTGTGAGATCTTGAGGTTTATATAACCTCATTTATACCCTTATGACTTTTGACTGTTTCTTGAAATTTTATTTCAGTATTGCTACTTTAGCATGTTGCCAATAACTATGATTGATTTGATTTGATAGGACATGTCTAGAAAAGCAGCTGATTTAAAGTTGAAGGATTCAAGTAGGAAAAGAAGACTATTTTGACCAATATTTCTATTTGTATTCACCGGCCGGACAATTGTGTTTAACCATTTAGGGTATAGAACATAATTGTGAATACAATGATATGATATGGGGTTCAAGTATGTTCCATAAATATTCGAGGGATTGGAAATACTTGAATTAATGTTGGAAAATGAGTTTGGGGTATAGCGAGATGTAATGTTCATCTAGTAGAGCTATTATATATCCCTAACAAGTTTATAGTACTATGAGCTCTAATATTACTCGCTAGTCGCACGATCTATTTGTCGTATGAATTTTTGTAAGATAGATCTTAAGAAAGATCTAACATATGAAATTCGTTGTCCTTTGTGGTTCGGATCAAACTCATCATGTGCGAGTGGGAGATGTTAGAAAATACGGGTCGTGGGTCGCCCATGTGGGATGACTCGACCCACAAGTTATTAAAAGGGTTGGAGGGAATGGTTTTTATTTTAAGTTTAAATATGTAACTCCCTACAACCACCATTAACTCCCATATAACTTCCATTCATTTTATGCATTGGAAAATAGAGGGAGGAAGTGGACATGAAAAATGGAGTGAAAATTCGTATGGAATTTTACACCTAAATTAGAAAGTCCTTAGAACCATATTTTTGACATGAAATCTTACAAAATTTGACACTTATATTGTGGATAATAATCCCCTTTCTATGTGATCAAGATTGAGACCATTGTAGAGCAAGAAAATGTAGATTTTGAAGCTTTGGAATGCAAAGTGATTCAATCATGAAAAGATCTTGGAATTCTTCATTTCAAGAAAGTTTCTTGACCCGAAATTCGTGTTAAAGAATGATGCGATCTCTTACAAGATACATGACCAAAAATGCAGATCGCGATATAACTATATCCTTATTTATGAGTCAGGCGAGGAACATACCACATTCGTAACATATCGATGACAATACTACTACAAAATAATGTCATTTGGGATAAAAAAATGTTGGGGCAACATATCAAATTATATGCTTGTAAAAACCTTTCAAGCTGAAGATCACTTTAAGACACATGGAAGAGGCATTCAATGTATTGCGAAAATAAAGGATGAAACTCAATACGCTAAAGTGCGTAGTTGGTATAAAATCAGGAAAATTTATTGGTTACATGGTCAATCAACAATGCATTGAAGCAAAACTCGATAAAATTTAGGCCCTCATAAAAATGTGGTTCCCATCTAAACAAAAAAAAAAGTGTAAAACCTAATAGAAAAAGTCATCCTAAGCAGGCTTGTATCTCGAGCAACAAACAAATGTTTTCCTTTCTTTCAAGTGTTGAAGGAAAAATGATCGAATGGAGTAACAAATGAGAACAAGCATTCCAAGTCCTAGAGGATCACCTAGGGGCACCCCTATTAGCTAAACCTAAAAATGGGGAGAGTTATTACTATATTTAGCAGTATCCAAAGTGGCGGTCAGCTTGGTATTAGTAAAAGAGGAAAAGCAACAACAATTGCCAATCTACTATGTGAGTAAAGCCTTGTAAGGAGCAGAGGTGAGGTACCCAGATATGAAAAAATAGGCCTTTGCCTTAGTTACAGCATCGTGAAAGCTATTCCCTATTTTTGAGGTATAGTATTGAAGTATTAACAAATTTCCCACTCAAATAAGTATCGTAAAATTCGGATGCATCAAGAAGGCTAACAAAATGGGCAATAGAAATGAAGTCATTTGAGATAAGGTTTAAAGGACGATATGCGATTAAAACACAAGCATTAGATAATTTTACTGCGAAATTGTCAGATGTTCCAATATTAGAGGATGAGCCAAAACAAGAAATGCGGAAGTTATCTATGGATGGATCATTGGGAGATACTAGCTCGGGAGCAGGTATAATATTAACAAGTCTGGAAGGGCATAAATTGAACTGTGCATTAAGGCTCACGTTTAAAGAAACTAATAATGTGACGAGTACAAAGCATTATTAGCATGCTTACGGTTGGCAAAACAATGTAGGCACAAAATATTGAGATAAAAAGTGACTCGTGGTTGGTGATAAACTAAATAAATGGTACATTCCTAGCCAAGGGTAAAATAATGGCCGCGTACCTCTCACAAGCAATAAAATTACTTCATTGCTTCAATAAGTTTGAACTTATCCAAATTTCTAGATAGGAAAATGAGCATGCAAATGCCTTATCAAAGCTGGCAAGTTCAAAAGATGTGGAGTTGTTCAATATAGTTCCCATAGAATTGCTACCAAAACTATTAATTGGCCAGAAATGGGAGGAAATCTTATGGATACATGACAAAATTTCATAGATGCAAGACTTCATTTTTTATTTGAGGGATGAAGCATTCTTTGAGGATAAAAAGGCAGCACAATTATTACGAATAAGAGTTGCTGATGCACACTACAAGGTAACATCTTATTCAAACAAGGGTACACTTCCTATGCTCATGTGCATAAGCGAAGATGAGGCTTCATACATAATGAAAGAAACCCATGGAAGCGTATACAGTAATCACACTAGTTGGCACTCCTTAACAAGAAAAATAATAAAAACCTTAAAACTAGATATTATTGGCCTCTTATGAGAGAGGATGCAATTGATTTTATTAGGAAATCTGATAAGTGTCAAACATTTGTAACCATTCCTCGACAACTTGTACAATCATTTGTAACCAGCAGTAGCCCCTGGCTTTTTGCCAAGTGGGAAATCAACTTCGTAGGACCACTGCCTAGGGAAAGATCTAATACGAGATTTATAGTAGTGTTAGTGGATTATTTTACTAAGTGGGTAGAAGCTGAACCTCTTGTAAACATCACCAAGGCTAACACTAGTACGTTTATATGGAAAAACATTATATGCTGATTCGGAGTATCCAACTCAAAGATTTCTGATAAAAGAACAGAATTTCAAGGAAAGAAGCTGAAAGCAATTATACATTGAGGTGGGTATGTACACACACTTTCTACTTTATATTATCCTAAAGCCAACGAGCAGGTAGAGCTATAAAAAAATCCTAAAAAGGAAACTTGGTTCGGTAAAGGGATTATAGGCTGACAAATTACCACAAATAATATGGACGAATCGAACCACCACAAAACTATCACTGGAGAAACCCCATTCTCCTTAACTTAGGGATAGAGGCCATGGTGCCAATGGAAATTGGTATAATTTTGGCAAGAAGAATAGGGTATGAAGAAGTATAAAATGAAGAATCCATGAACTCAAGCCTAGACCTCTTAGAGGAAAAGAGAGATGATTCTCGAGTTAAACTTGCTGCAGGCCTAAAAATGATGGAAAGATATTTCAACTCTGAGGTTCTCAAGAAAAACTTCAAAATATGAGACTTGGTCCTAAATAAAGTGTTTGTCGCAAACAAAGAAATGAGCTCCAACTCGTTGTGTCAAAAAGAGGAATGACAATATACTTGAGGCTGTAGGAACATGAACATATAAGCTCGTAGAAAAGGATGGTAAACCTCTTAAACATCCTTGGAATTGGATGTAATTGAGAAAGTATTATTAATAAATTGAGAACCAATTCCTACGAACTTAGTAGAGTTAATATTAATCACGAAAGTTCATTTCTGTGATGCGGAGCCAATTGAGTTGGTTTAATATTTACTTCGCAAATAGAAAAAAAAAATTGAACAATGTTTGCGAGGTTGGAAAATATAACAAAATGGAAATTATCATTAATTAAAAGGAAAGCTACACGACAAGTGATGCTTGAGAACTGTGTCTATTACATAGTCAAAAGGCATATTATACGAAGTAAAAACTACTAGCTACAAGGCATTTTATGCAAAGTAAAAATTATTAAGGGGCCAAAAGACATGTTCCACTTATTAAGTCACCCTACATAACCATTGTTCTTGCAATGATTTCCAGAGTTAGAAAATGAGGTAGAGATGGAGAATAAATTCAATCCATTTGCCCAAAGCAGCCTCTAGAAGTTAACTAGGCGTTTGTTGGGAAAGAAATGCACGAGGGCTTATCACAATATTTGAAACCATGGATTGCATGGTGATTCCCTGTAAATGCATATTTGAGGAAGATGCAAGAGCATGACAGGCTTGTTAGCCTCTTAACCATCATCTGCCAGTCTTTGAATCATACACAATGAAAGCAGAATCATAGATATGCGACTCACTACACCAAAAAAGGGCTTTTGCAGCGGCCAAAAAACGCTGCAAAAGCCCTTTCGCAGCGTTTTTCCAAGTGTTGCGAAGGCTGGTGTTGCCGTTGATGGAAGACTTTTTGCAGCGTTTATTCACCGTTGCGAAAAACTCTTTTGCAGCGTTTTTTAAACGTTGCGGTAGATCCCCTTTTGCAGGGTTTTTTCACCATTGCGGTAAACCTCTTTTGCAGCGTTTTTTAAACGTTGCAGTAGACCCCCTTTTGCAGCGTTTTTTAAACGTTGCGGTAGACTCTTTTGCAGTATTTTTTCAACGTTGCCGTAGACTTTTTTTTTTTTAACAATTATATATGGTAATTGACCGCTAAAATTGAAAATGACACTTTATGAACAAATTTTGAAATTGCATAAAAATTGATAATTTCATTATAAATTTTTGAATCAATACAACATTAGAATGTGTTACAACACAACCTATCTAAAAATGAATAATGATTAAAGAGCGAAACTATAATAAACTAGTTACAACACAACCTATCTAAAGTTCTTGTTGCCATACACAATATATTTCTGACTAGATTACCCTCTCCTTCGAGAACGGAATATCTTCATCAATGACACACCGTTGTAAAAATAGAAGGATCCCATTCTGCTCTCTTAGTTTGTCCTGAATGTGCTTCCTTAGTCCAATTGTCAACATTAGGCAACACTTTCATAGTTTCACCAATCGTAGATTCCTTTAACCTTCTCTCCTTCTTCTTCTCCACTTGCCTCTTCAAGAACACTCTGAATTAAAGAATCATATGTATGAAACATTAAGCAAACATGGTTTGTTACTCAGTATTGAAAAACAATATCGGTTGAGAGAGATGAAAATGCGACAAACTCAAAATCAAACTTACTTATAACTGAGATTTCCTTCATGCATTTACAGCATGAACTGATGAAAGGAATAAAACAAAACCTCTTCTGGTGAAACACCAGCATCTTCAAGGGCACTCTGGATGCATAAAGACACACCAAGTCCATCAGATCGGGGATCAGTCATATGATAAGCATCGCAGTTCACTGTACCTCCCAAATACATTAAAGTTACCACTTGTACAAACTATACTTGATAACTATAATAAATTGGACACCTTAAATTAGTCATCTAAGATTTCCCAAATTCTCGCTTAGAGAAGGAGAGAAGGTTGAAATGAACACGAGAGCAAAATATTTATTTCATCATCTCCTTATTTTTCTTTCTCCTTTTTCAATAATGCATAAGTTAATATCTATTTCTAGGACTCGTTTTCATACCTTCACTTTCTGATGACTGCCAATCAGAAGAAGATTGCCATCTATGTTTATGCTTGTAATCACAACCTGAAATATAACCCTTAGAAAGAAAGGGACATGCTCCTGAAGAAGGGACATGATCACAATAAGAGTAGAAGAAAACAATTGAATGTCTGAACCAAACCAGTCAAAGTCCACTACAAAGAACTCTTATTATACCAAAAACAATATCACATCGGAGAGTAAATTATCATTGAACAATTCAAATAGAAGTAGTATTTTACTACTTTAGGGTGTCCTTCTTTGTGATAAGTTGCAAGAAAACACAAAATGAAACAATATGGTCCATCACATTATAAAAGAAATTTGAAAAACTCAGCTTGCACCATCATAAAAAGGAGCACATCGAAGCAACATGGACAACCTATTAGAAGTAGCACTTTAAAGCATTAACCATCAGAAAATTTGATATCTAAAAACACAATACAACTAAGTCTTATCCTGTTATTATTTAGAGTCAGCTATATTGATAGAACCATCTCCAAAGTCAAACTATAAACGGCAGCAATGTTGTAAATACCTTTTAGTTACCTCATTCCATGTTACTTGTAAAACTGGAAATAAAGCATTTTTCTTGTAAATTGAGATTATATTTTCTTCTTTTCTTTTCCCCTTTCTATTTAAGAAATAATTAAGATTTTGTCAAATATATATTTCACATTTCCAGGAAATAATACAAAAATTACTAGACATAAGTTTACTTCCTAAAAACTTGCGATGGAGAATAGTAATTAATATCCTATAAGAACAAAAATTATGTATTCTTTGAACTTGAATAGTGCATTTCCATATGTTGACAAAATGGTAAAAACATAAAACAGGAAATAAACATCATATGATTTCGATGTTTTTAAAAATGACTGGAACTAGTCACGCCTAGGAATTTGAGTTGTCACATTACTCTATTGCCATTAAGCCATTTGAAGAAAGAGTGGGGGAGAAAACAAGAATTAGAATTAGAAAGCACAAGAGGAAGAGTAAGTCAACAAATATTTATTGATAAACATATGTACTTAGCAATGTTTGAAAATATTATCAAAATAAGATTATCTTTTAAGAAATGGGAACAAACACATCTCAAAATTATAAAAATGAGCATAAAATGAACATCAGGAAAAGAAAACAAAGGTATTGACCATCACTTTTCTGTCAAATATACAAGGCTGTGGACCCAAATTTACAGGAAATATTTGATAGCAGTGAAATTGAAGTTGTTCCCAACTATATGTACAATCGTGGTTTTGAGTGCTTTGAGATACCTGTCGGAAGATGAGTATAGAATAACAGATTATTGGCCTCAAGGCCCTCTATTAAATCCCAAAGTTGGTCTCCGTTCAAAACCTGGCCCTTGCAAGATGGGTATCCTGCACAAATCTCAGTTGGAATAAACAACAAAATTATTTGTATTTATATAGTGTAACATGCCAGAACATGTACAGATTCACAGATGACCTTGCACCGTGTTTCAGGCGTCACACTGTTTGAATGAAGTGGTATAAGCAGCTTGCCTGTGTGGTTCGAGAACTGTACAGAATTGATGGGGTCCACATCATAGCCAAGTAATTGTAGAGGAAAGACAGTTGATTTGTTGCCAACATATCCCTAATGAGAAAAAGAATCGGAAATGATCTCGACACAAAGCTTACAATTTATAAATAGCATTTGTGAGGTATATTAACAAAGCACTAGAGAGTCACTACACAGAAAAAAAAAAAGGAAAAAAAAAAATCCAAGAAGGCAATACAAGAATCAAAACAAGTTAGCATAATAGCTAATAAGAATATCATGATTTATCTTTTTCTGTATATAAATGGAATTATTGATCAATGTGATATTCCATACAGTAAAAAAGTTCTTAGTTGATTGTTTACTCTCCCATTGTAAAATGCGGCAAAAGAAGAAAGGTTTGCAAGTAATGAGATTTACATGCGTTTATTTAAAGAAATGAGTATTAATTCTTCCTAAAATGAAGTCATCCTTAAAAATAGAAAATCTCATAATTGCACCATAATGGCACACAAATATGTCATAAGCATTATAATCATACGGCTGAAATAAAGACAAAACTGTCCAAGATATAGGCATGATCAATATCTTTCAACAATCAACACCACTCCTTCCTCGCCCAAACACTCAATATTTTCAAAAATCCTGCTACTCCAGACCATCTATGCATCCACACCAACAAAGTACATATCCTTACACGATAAATACACTTAAACACCAATTATTTCACTTATTCAAGAACCATTTCGTTCTAACTGAATAACAATAACACATAATCAATACAGTTAAGATTCAAAAAGGGATTACAAAATTTGCTTTGAATTAATAAACAAGAAGCACCTGAACAGTGTGAGATTGAATACTGAGAACCCGACCCATCTCCGATGGCAGTTCTAAAGCGAGAATTGGCGGAGGCGCCATTGCCCACTTCTTTAAACTCCTACTCAATCTAAAAATAGAGAAAGAGAAAGACAGAAGAACAGTGTTTAGAGAAGTGAGAGAAAGAGAAAGAGAAAGAGAAAGGAAATGATGGTAGAAAGATGCTTCAATTTCCTCACCTTCTCCATTCAGAAATTTACCGTCCTCATCCCCATTCCCATCTTCTGTCTCTTCTTTTCGATTTTGGGGGAAGAAGAGAGGATAGACGGTAAGGAAAAGTTAGGGCTAAATAAAAAATAAAAATGATAAAAGCGTTTTAGCAATGTGTTTTAAACGTTGCGAAAAATAAAACTTTTGCAACGTTTAAAAAACGTTGCTAAAGATGCTTTTTCACAACATTTTGCGAAAGATGTTTTTCGCAACGTTTTTTAAACGTTGCGAAAAGAAAATAAAAAAAAATTGCAACACTAAAAAAACGTTGCAAAAAGGTAACATTAGCAACATTCACTTAAAAAATGTTGCCAAAGCTCAATTTCGTTAAGCAATGGCAACATTCACGTATTTAAATGTTGCGATAGACCCTTTTAGCAACATTTTATTAGTGGAATAATGCTGGTCGGCCAGGGTAACTGACCGACCAGAAATCCAGGGGGCTGAGATGTCATCACCTCAGCCCCTGATTTGATGACACCTCAGCCCCTGATTTGATGAAATGAGCCCCCCATGAATTGAAATCAATGGCCGACGTACAGCCACCTCGGCCCCCTGAATTTGGGCCTGTTTTTGGCCCTGGACCTCCAGCATCTCTCTTATTAGTGAGTGTTGTCTTTTTAGTGTTACAAATGATAGTTTTTGTTGTAGTGACTATAGCATGGTAGGTAAAATATTATGACAATTCTAAAACTATATCTTGTTGCATAATGTAATGGTATAAGATCCAAGAATGATTCATCACAAAAATACAGTGAAATTAGGAAGGAAAATGAAGGAATAACGATAACATGGAAAATAAGTCAAGTGGGGTAAATAAATTTTTCCCTAGAATCAACAGGGAACAAGGTAGCAAAACACATCCTATATGATCAAGAAAAATGAAAATAAACTACAGCATAGTGCATATATATAATATTTGAAGGAGCCTGTCATAGCCATAAAATTCCAAATGGACTCTTTCATCCGAAACGTCTCGCAATTTTGGCCGTCATATGGAAAGAATCAGATGAACGGTCATAAGCAAGCATATAACTCAAGAAAGATGATAACGTTTCTTTAAACCATGTGCCAACTGGCATTAAATGACCCCAATAATGTTGTATCTGACCCAAGCATGGGTTGTTTAACAAAACATGTACCAATTACCCAAATTTCTTTTTTATTAGGTATACTTTATATTAATTACAAAATAAGTAAATCAAGTTGTCTGTTAAGGAATTCGTGACTTGGAAATAGTGAAACAAATTCTAGATTTATTATAAATATATAATTGGATTTGGAGGAATATTTGTTGAACTGAGGAATACATCTCATGAGAGTTACCTCATCGGCGAGCCGTAAAGTGACACACGAAAGAATGAAGAAGCACAACGCTCACCTAAAAAGTTACGAACCATTTTTTACATCCAAGTTGGCTAAGGCTGTCAATAAAGGAAACGTGGGCGAGTGAATAAAGCATGATTCCTAACTAAATTAGTTAGAAGATGGCCAATGAGGAGCTATCATTTTTCATTCTCTCAAAGGATCAAATTATCCCAAAGCTTGGAGAAAAATCCATAAATACCCCCTCATTTAAACAAGAATGCATGCAATTCAAATAACTGTATCTCAAATAGTCATTTTACTTCTTGTAGATTTTTAATAACCTCTTTGCAAAAAAATTGTATTCTAAGACATATTACTGTTAGACACGCATCCCAACAAAAGGGGTAGCTTAAAGAATAAATAGAACACGCTTAGAGGGTAAGAAGTATGATATCTAGTTCACAGCTTTCATTGTCATTTTGATGAAAGCTTTTATGATAGTATGCCACTTAATAAATAGTTTTCCATCATGTGCTTTAGAACGAAAATCCCCAATTGAAGTTTGGTGTGGGAAGAAATCTAATTATAAAATACTTTAGAGTGCTTCATTTGCACATCGAAACATAGGCAAAGTTGAACCATGATCACAAAAATGTATTTTACGTTGATATGCTGATGGAGTCAAAGGCTATAGGCTTTGGGTGAGGGATAGTAGAGGGTATAAAGTGATTCTTAGCAAGGATGTCATCTTCAATGAAGATGTCATGCTTTTTTAATAAATCAGATATTCAGGACCCTAATACACTTAAGGAAATAGACACTCAGCTGTAGGTGGAGCTTTGATTACCAAACATACTTATCAAAAATGATATTCAGAATTAAGTGGAGCCTGATGATCTTCAAAAGATGCTAAGCATGTATAGGGCTCAAGTAGATGGTAACACTTCATGACAAAGAGATGAAATTGAACCATATCCCTTAGCTGACTATCAACTAACAAGGGTCAGGGAGATGTGATAGATTAAGCCTCCAAATAGATAAAGGAAAGGCCTCGATGTATGCACTTGAGATGCCAAAGCAGCAATACTTTCGCTTCGACAAACATGAAGGAAGGATGGGTGCGTACAGTCTTACTAGCTCCTTAGTAAACTATTGACGAAGCACATCATCCATCCCTTAGGATCCCCAAGCCAAAGTTTTGTAAAATTTATCGCATCGGAGATCACAGCATGGATGATTCTTTGAAATAATCAAAATGGAGAAGTTGCGAAGCTAATAGTATGGACACATGAAGTCACTGAAAATTGAAAGCTTACTTATTTGACCCAAAGAGGATGAAGCTGATGTTTAAAGCCAAGATGCGTTAGACCAGGGAGGAATTTACAATGGGGGCAGTAGGGTCACTTGTCCCTACAGTAAATCAGAAAATTCAATATTTTGCCCAAATGTTTTCAAGATTTTCAAAAATAATAATCTTGCAGTTATCAATTTTTGCCCTACAATTAAAATTTGGTCTAATTTGCCCCTACAAATCTTATCTTCTAGCTCCGCTCCTATGTAGGACCATCCCATATCTTTCTATATATAAAAAGTGACTATTTAACGGAATTTGTTGGTTTAACGGAAAAACTAACGGAATTTCTTGATTTAACGGAAAAACTAACGGAATTTTTTTAATTTTAATTTAAAAATCTTTTAACTCCATAATTGGGTTTCAAAATTTATAATTCTAAAGCCCATGTAGAAGTATTGGATGTCATGCTCATTTTATAGATACAATTCTCTCCAAAGGTTTCATAAACTTCCAATGTGGGATTGTGCATTTTATATATGCTCTTAACTCCAATAGTTTTATAAATTTTCAATGTGGGATAGTGACAAAAAAAATGCTCATCAAAATCATTTTAAAATGTATGTCTAATTGACTAATTTGATTTTGAATTACAACTAATTAAATTGTAATATTCACTTTCATTTATTTAATTTTCAAATTTAATTTAAATTGCACTTGATTATTAATATATTAATGTTACATATTATTTTCTATAAGTTTAAAATATTTTAATTTAACAAAGTAAACTATTTTAACATATTTATTTTTAATTTTTAGTGTTGGGACTAATTGTAGGATATATAATGAATCTAATTAGTAAAGATTGATTTACTTTAAATTATTTTTATGTATTTATTGCATTCGGTTCGACCGCAGTTGAATTTCCACAAACTTCATGTCGGAATCATTCTCGATTGTGAATCAAAATTCTTCATCTCCATTTTCAGATATCGGAATTATCAAATCCGCAAACTTTTCGTATAAATCCTATGATTAATGCTCATGTTTAGTTCCTTAATTAATAAAAAAAATTAAAATTCTGCAATATTATAGTATTATATTCAATGTTTAGTAAGTATTATTTTTTAAAATTAAATGATTTTATGATATAGTAAAAATCTAATTTGTTTATAAGTATAGAAAAAAAAAAAACTATTTTTTTAAAATAAAAATATATTTAAGTCTAAAAATAATTAAAATAATATTAAAAATACGACGTATTAGACGCTTATTCTTCGTATTGACAAGCATAAACTTATTATTCTTGATTCTCAATATCGACATCTCGCAACGCATTAAGCCTTCAGAACATTATTAATAATGAATGGGAAAATGCAAAAAACTTAAAAAAAAAAAAAAAAAAAAAGAAAAAATGAAACTAAAAAATTTTTTTTTTTTTTTATTTTCAATTTAAAAATGCTAATAGTTTATTTTGTAAGGTACATTGAACTCAATGAAGAAAAAATATTTATTATTAGTTTTGTATTATAAGGGATCTATGATTTTATTATGTATAAAAAGTTCATGATTAATACAAAATTTAATATACTATAATATAATAGTACGAAGAAACACAAACTTATACATTTTAATTTAGAATTTAACACTATTCAAATTAAAATTAATATATCACAATGTGTAATTATTTATCAATTACATAAACATTACATCATTAATTATTTAATGAACCAAAAAAATTATATATAACTAAGCAAACGTGCATTGCACGTTGCTTAAACCTAGTATCTTTCAATGTCCCTAACCATTAACTCTCCAACGTTACTTTGTACAATGGTGTTTATCTTCCTGACAGGAAGTTAATGGTAATGGGCATTTAAATATCTTGCGATGGTCTTTTGATACTTCCGATTTGGCGATTTCGCTATCCAAGGAGATGATGAATGCATAGAAAAATTAAGCGCGAGTTGCTAAAAGACCTAAAATGGAAAATTTGGGATTCGGGTAATCGTAAAACCATATCTCTCTTGATTATATTTAGTGATGATGATAAGCAGCAAATTAAATATCCACATTGTGGTGCACTCATAGTACGTGTGGTAATAGTTTGCAATGATCTTAGTTGTATACTTGTGAACAATGAGAGTTCTACGAACATTTTATATAGAAATGCATTGACTAAATGCAAGTCGGCCATCCTTGGGTACCCATGGTCGATCCTTTATATGGACTAACTAGTGACAATTTATTCCTACGATAGTAAATTACCTTGATAGTAGAACTACGAAAGGAGCTTGTATTATTCCAAGGATAAATGAATATTTTATTATAGATAGTGTTGCGCTTCGCCAACGAGCCTCAAGTCAAAGTGCCACGTAGTAAATCACGTAGGTAGAAAAGTCAACAAAGACCCAATGGTCAAAGATGAAAAAATCATATGAATGGTTGAAGCTCTTAAGCCGAAGCACTGCCTAAACAGCTGAAATGCATGAATCCGAAGTGCTATATTAAGGAATGGAAGAAGTCAAAGCTCATCACGTTGAGGACCTTTCTCCGAGGCCTTTAATTTACCTGATACTCATGAAGCTGAAGCTGTCTCTTACAAGATCCTTAGACAATCTTTAGAAATGATTGATGTAATGTTTGTAATAAAGAATGCCAGATGTCTCAGCCTATTCTATAGGGTGGCTGATCCATTGTCAATGTATTTATTGTATGATAAATAGTGATGTGAAGCCTCAGTCAAAGAGATTAGGCCACGTGGTTCTGATCCAACGGACACCGCGTTGGCCGAAGCACTATTAATAGGCCCTCTTTGTAACTAGAAAAAGGTTGGATTCTTGGACTTTAGACTCTTGAACCCTTGATCTTTGATAATACAAATGATCTTGCAAATTCTATACATATCATCTAGCTTTTTTCATATACATTAGTTTGATCTTTTTATTGGTTTACTTTAGTATTCGATTGGTGATTGTTGTTAGCACAATCATTTTTGCTCCACCTGCTGGTACTTGAACACTTTTGTCTCTGCCGTGAAGCATCTGCTACATTCACATTCATTCGTTTCTTACCGGTGCTCCAATCAACATGTACCAAAATTTGCTTGAGTTAGTATAAGTAGGCTTGACATTTGTTGTCCATGTAAGTAACACATTTTTTGGGGTCAACAAATTGGCACCATTTGTAGGAATCCATACATTTTAACCACAAAAATCTCGTAGGAAGAAACCAATTGTAAGTGAATTGAAAGGAATTTTCTAGCCTTTGAAAAAGGGGTATTCTTGAAGAAATAACCGTAGGAAAATCTAAAGGAAAAATTGTTTGGTTTGAGATCAGTTCAATCCTTGAAAAAGGAAGCATCTAGTCGAAAAAAGCTTGTCGACATAAGTTCGAACAGTGAGAAAATGCACCTCGAAGGATGAGGGAACACCTTGAAGAAGGAAAACCTACGCGTGCCATCCCAGTCGCTTGCTATCGACCTCTCCAATAACAAAGGCGAGGAGGGTCAAGGACGGGGATGGGGGTAGGGTAGCAGCAAGATTTACTAGGGAAATGGCCATCGATATGAGGAACATAACCCAGCAAAACATAGCTATGCATGAGGTGTTGATGAGCATGCAGGGCCAAAGAGGATACCCGGTTCCTCTCCATGCAGCGTTCGGAAACATATTACATACCCCTTCACAAGGGCGCTATCATGAAGAGGATGAGGTTCAAAGCCAAATGGTTGGATGCCAACATCACACTAGGATGGAAGCCCCTAAGAAATGGAGTTTGAAGTTGATGCATCCACTAATTACACCTCTGAACGACCTAATGAGGCTTCCTTCAGTTTTTTCCCAAATTATAAACCAGATGACCTACCTTAAAGACCTGTAAACATCTTCGACATGGTGAGTCCAGGGACGCCTAGAAATAGGCAAGCTCCACCTCCCCCTGTGCCCAGAAATAAGTAGACTCGATCTCCTCATGTGCCTAGAAATAGGCAACATGAACCTCTTCAGTTCGAAAGACGAGACGGACCTGTTTACAATGAAACGCCTTAGATCCCTCCACCAAGAAATAGGCATGAGAGGCGAGAGTGGGCTAGAAGTAAAGTAGGACCTTTCCATTGTCCCCAGAAACTCAATTTAGAGAAGATTAGGATTCTGATGACCTACAAAGATCCTACGATCTTGACGATGATGATGATAATTCACCATTTTCACAAGCCATTTGCAATGCCCCCATTCTGAACCACTTCACAGTATACAAAATTCCTAAGTATGAAGGGAGAGGTGATCCTGCGAAGCATTTCAGTTGCTTTAAGACTCGCATAAATCTAATGGGAGCCACCCCGGCCATGAAGTGTAGAGCCTTTCACTTGACTCTAAGTAGAGCGGTTGAAATCTAGTACACAAGACTACCAGAAGAGAGCATCCTGTGTTGTTTTGATTTTTAAAAGACATTCCTTAAGCACGTCACCACAAGTAAAAATGAGAAGGACATATCCATGCTTGCAAGATATGTGGCAACAACAGGGCAAGTCTTTGAAAAGTTTCTTATCTCACTTCACCGATGAGATGACTTACTATGTGCAAATGACAGATAAGGAGCTGTAACTACCCTAAGAGGAGGATTGGACACGAACTCTCTCTTATGGAGAGATGTGAAAAACAAAGACCCTACTAATTATGATGTCTTACCGAAAATAATAAGGCATGAGATTTTCAATGAAGAATTGAGGGATCACATGAACAAGGTTAACCAAGGACTTCACCTCCTCAAATGTAAAGAGAAAGAGGCCCAACTTCACATTTGTTGGACCATTAGGTAGAAAAATCAATCCCTCTCAACCCGAACAAGCATTAGCTGCAGCGACAATAAATGCAGTGCCTGCTTTGGCCTATGAGAAAGTGAACACTGGTGCTGCAACGTACCAAAACAGACCTCATCAAGGATTTCCCCAAATGAGGAGAGGTAAGGAGCGATGAGCTGAACGTAGAAATAGGGATGAAGCGCATCTCTATTATACGTGCCATCACTCCTATAGCCACAATACTAAAGGCTATATGGACATTGCAAGGCACCCACATAGTGCCAGGCAAGAGAGAAACATGCACCTCTGAAGAAAAGCTCCTCCAAGGAAGACCTAACAACCTGAGAATGTTAAATCGAGGCATCCCAACAGAAACGATGCTTCCGAGAGGAGAGACACTAACACGAAATGAACTAGGGAAGGTCAAAGATAAAGAAAAAGCCCCCCAATGAATATTGGCCAAAAGCTTACCGAATAAATTGATAGAATTTTCAAAGGTCAGGAACTCCTAGAACAATTACACTAGGGAAGTGGTAGCCCCCCAATGACAAGCTTCGTAGTTAATCGAGCTTCTATCAAAAGAAAAGTGCAACCTATCACCTTTACTCAAGATTATACAAAATATCTATCACTTTCTCTCTCTCTCACACACACACATTTTCATAATGTACAGAGGCGAGAGAGAGAGAGAGCAACGACGGGAAGGGGCATTGCCCCTTCCTTCAATTCACCAACGGTGCCAGCGCCACCGTCGCATGGTGGTACCAGTGCGAGTGTGTGCGCGACTAGGGGAAAATTTGGTGTACGGACCCAAGCTAAATCGAGGCTTGGAGGGTTCGGTTTTTTTGGGTTTCTTGGTGGCAATCCGGCTGAAAAAGGGTCGGGAAGTGAGGTATGTTTATGTGTTATGCTATTTCTTAGTTTTGTAGCTTATTGGGTGTCGATTTTAGGGTGAAAATGGCTATCGATTTTGGGGATGTAGTGGCTGTCAATTGGGTTGTAGGCGGTGGTGGTGCTTTATGATGGTGGAGTTGGTGTGGTGGTTCATTTTGCTGGGCTGTGGGAACGACGCTGAGGTGCTTTCAGCTCGTGTGTGTACTGTCGGTGATGGTGGTTCTGGGTTTCGGCTGGACCGTGGGAGGGATGGCTGCAGCTTGTGTGATGTTGTAGCCTGTGTGTGTTTACAGTTCAAATGTTGCAGCCTGTGTGTGTTTGATGTTGGGTTTGAGGTTGGGTTGATGGGTCTGAATTTGTGGAATCAACAGGTTGATGCTAGGAAATGATGTTCTAGTATCATCGAGAGTTTCCAAATTTTGAGGAATGGTTGTTGGTGCTAAAAATTGATTTTAGCATCAACGTGGAAACTCACAGTGAACTGAATTTAGGGAATTTGAGGGAGATGAAATTTTCTTACCCAAAATGGCTGCTTGGAGTTGTGAAATGTTAGGAGGGGAGAATGAGAGTTATAGGAATAGTAAATTTTAGGGCACAAAATCCTAGAAGTTAAATGGGCCAAGAATTTGGGCTTCAAGTATTTTCCTAATTGGGTTTAAGTGGATTGGACTAAAATAATCAAGACTTGGACAAACAAAATTTTGGGCTCCAATTAATAAAATATTGTACTTAAAACTATTTAAATTTGGATTTAAAAATGATAAGGAATTTAATACTTCAAAATATTCGGGATTGGACTTGATTTGAAATAAATTTAAATTTGCTTTACAATGGCTAGACGAACACACTTTCATTTTAACGTTTGGGGTTAGCGACACGTTTTTCAAGAAAAATAATTTTATATTTAAAATTCTCGGTCACTACGTCATTGTATTACCCACATACACGGGATGATAAATTTATCAAAAAAATCCAAAGAAAGTTGTCATTTTGACCCCGAAACCCCACGAAAGAAAAGATATGACCATATGAGCCCACCCATTCAAAGTAACTTGAGTAGGGAATATTAAAAGAATCAAAAACTTTGTCAACATAGTGATGGAAAGGAACCCTAAGCCCCATATCCATTGAATGTTTATGATTGGCTATACAACCATGAGGGGGCGCTTTGTAGTCTAAAATTGTCTGGGACTAACCAACTCAATATCACTAGGAATATTAGGATATCATTTGGTTTATGCAATGCTCTTGCTACCTTTTAGCATTGCATGATAGTGATCTTCTCTAACATAGTGGAGAAATTCATAGAAGTCTTCATGGATGACTTTTCAGTGTTTGGATCCTCTTTTGATGAATGTTTAGAGCATCTGTATTTGGTCATACAATGGTGCAAGGAAACAAACTTGGTATTGAACTGGAAAAAAAATGCCACTTCATGGTGTAGGATGGTATTATGCTGGGAAATCACAATTCAGCTAAGGGGATTGAGGTGGACAAATAAAAAATTTAGGTTATTGAGAAATTACCATCACCTACACCAGTTAAGGGTGTTCGTAGCTTCCTTGGGCATGCCGCTTTTATCACCGTTTCATTAAGGATTTCTCAAACATCATGAAGCCCTTGTACAACTTGCTAGTTAAGGATGTCATTTTTGACTTCTTTGAGAAGTGTTTATTAGCTTTCAACACTCTAAAAGATAAGCTAATCTCAGCACCTGTGATCATTTCATCGAGTTGGAGTTTTCCATTCGAGTTGATGTGTGATGTGAATGACTACACAGTGGTGGCCGTATTAGGACAATGTAAGAATAAAATATTCTATGTGATATGCAAGCTGTAACTACCCGGGTCCCACTTAACGGGCCGTCCCAGTTGTTAGATCAACGATGTACTGTCCCCACTGTACCAACATGGGTCTTTTCTGCATATTTTGTCCTCACTTACATGCTCCCCGAGAAAAATTCTTAGGGGGTCACCAATACCACACTGTAATACCCGGAACTTTAAGCTTCGAGTGTCGCGTGCTAAACATAATAACTTCTGCCTTCGCTACATGTAAAAACTCTTAAATAAAATGTAATACATATTAGAAACTTATTTTCAATTTATAGTAAAATATATCTGTAAAATTTAATGGCCAGCAGAAGTGTATACTGATCTGAAATTATTCTTTACCTATACGAACATGGTGCTGTCACGACTAATTGGGGCAGCCATTTCAAATATTTTTATAAAATTCATCCCAACTCCATTTTCTATGAAATCTGCAATATTTGAAAGATATTTTCAAGTAGTTTCATATGTTAAAATATGGAAAATTTCCAAGATCATATGACATAGACGGTTTACTAAAAACAATGAGGTACTGCACATAAACTTCAGATTGACCTTTCGACACTTAAAATTTTATATCTCAGGCCACGGATGTCCAAATTGAGTGATTCTTATGCTCATACTAAGATGACTCAAAGAGGAACGTAGAAGTATTTTTAGAGTCTCCAATAGGTGTTTATAGAGCTATTAATAGTATTTTGAGTTGACCCTAAAAACCTGTCCGATTTCTGCCTCTTTTATCATTGTAGGAAAAGGTCTATAAAAATGCCTCTTAGCATAACATGAAAGATATGATTACAAAATTTACTTCCAGTACCATATTGTATCATGTCTTATACATGTTTATATATAATACCACAAGAAAACATATGGAAAACAGTTTTTCAACAAAACATATGAAAAGGGAATTGCGATACAAAATAACTTTGTCCTTAACCCATCATCGAGTATGCCGACTGACTTCTGCCAACTCAATGATTATGGATCTAATAATTTAGTATAAAATACTATGAGTATAAATAATACTCAGTAAGATACGATGCTTGAATTTAACATGTTAATACTGCACAAAAGAAAGCATTCAAACACATACTTGCACATTTCGGCTTGCCAGTGCCCTTTGGACTTGTTCTAAAGCATAAATAGATATCTAACTTTGTGGACTTGTCCACAACTTTCATAGTATGCGTTTCATACATAGCTTAAGCATAAATATTACCATGAAATCCTACCACTTGAGCATAGAAAGTATATTACCTTAAAACTTGGAGTGGTTAAAATGTGTATATGAGAGTGCTAGGCTTTTGTTTTTCTCTTCACTTGGGGATAACTTGAAGAAACTTTGGAGTTAAGTGTCCTCTTGAGGGGCTATATAAAGGGTCTTAAGGGTTGGGGTCGTGCTTGATACTTAAGGATGAAGAAATTGGTGGTTAAAGTACAAGTGTCTCCAAGCATGAGGTGTCCAAGCATGATGCGGCTTCATGCAGCCATACTTGACTCTTCCTTTCCCATATTTGGGCCCTCATGACTTATAAGAAATATATCTATCCTATATAAGGTGATAAGGCTTTAGAAGACGTGATAAAAGCCTTAAGATTGAAGGAACTTGATGTTAAAGTGACAAATCATCACATGCTAAGTAGGATGTGTCACTTTCTAGTTATATTCTGGTTTTGTATCACTCCTTGGGCGGTTTGTATGACATTTATGGATAATATGTCTCATATTTGAAGTCTTAAAAAAGTGGTAGATAATGCTTAACGGTGAAAGAATTTACCATTACAAGGATAAATCAACAAGTAGGAGGTATACTAAGCATGAGGTGGTCTCTTGGGGTTAAATCTGATTTTGTACCTGTAGCGACCGAGAAATTTTTAATAATATAAAATTATTTTCTCGAAAAACGTGTCGCTAAATTTTAACCCAAAGGTTAACGAAAAAGTGTTCGTCTAGCCGTTATAAAACGAATTTAAATTTATTTCGAATCGAATCCATTTTCGAATAATTTTTAAAGTATCAATTCCTATTTATGTCATTTAAATCCAAAGTTTGGTAAATTTAAGTAATATATATCTTATGATTACTTAAAGTCCAATTATATAAGTCCAATTAAATAAGTACAAAAACGAAATCATTTTCACCCAATTACCTTAGGCCCAAATTAGAATTATCCTAAAGCCCAAAGTCTTGGTCCATTTAAACTCCTAGAAATCTGTGCCCTAATATTTTACTATTCAAATATCACCCTCATTTTCCCTCTCCTCACACTCACACAACAGCCATTTTTGGTGAGTCACTCTTCCTCAATCCATTTCACTGTGAGTCACCATTGATGCTAGAACGTCCATTTCTAGCATCAACAGTGAACTCACGAGCTGCAACACAATGCAGCCCATTCACCAACATCACTAAACCGAGACATCAACACCACCATCTCCTCAATAACAAGCTCAAAACTGACCACCACCTCCACCACCAAACCGAGAACACCATCCACGAAACTCACTACAAAACCTCCACCAACACCCCTATCTCAAGCCACCAACTCGCTGCCCAAAAACCGACTGCAAAACCACCACCAACACCCTCAACCTCAAACCAAACTCACTGCCCAAACTAGCTCCAAACCAAGACCAAACTCACTTCCCAAACTAGCTCAAAACCGACGCCACCAAGCCAAAACCGAACCACCAAGTCCACTGCCAACAGCTCAACACTTCCCATCGTCTCTCTCTCTCTCTCTCTCTCTCTCTCTCTCTCTCTCGGTAAATGAGTGAGAGAGAAAGGAAAATGGGTTTTAATTTTTTATTTTTGAAAATTACTCTTTTAACCCTAAAGTTTAAAAGTTATTATTTCAGCCCTTAAGTTTTACTTTCAATTTTAGTAGATTATCAATTAAGTCCTTGATTTTCTAAAAGTTTAATTTCAGCCCTTAAATTTTATTTTCAGTTTTAATAGATTATCAATTAAGTCCCCGATTTTCTAAAAGTTTAATTTCAGCCCTTAAATTTTATTTTCAATTTTAATAAACTTCCAATTTTGTCCCTAAACTTTATTTTATCACTTTAAAACTTTAAAATCTCGAAATACTAATCTGATACTTTTCCTATTTTGGCTAGACGAAACGTATAGACGATTAAGAGCTTGAGGTTACTTTCCGCTCCACTTTTTACGTGACTCGAGATAGATTGAAGTAGACTCGCCACCATTAATTAGTTTAAATTATAATTGCATGTTTTATGTGAATTTACGTGATTTATATGCTTTAATGCATGACATAAAAATATATCATATGAGATATATGATGTTGTTATACTTGCCATAACTTATATGCTTTAATGCATGAGAAGAGACGAGTATCTCTTATGAGATAAGATCAGAATGTTATACATAACTTATGTGCTTAAATGTACGAGACGAGACTACCCACACCCTATGATTTTAAAGAGCCTGTGATTTTCAAGAAAAATGAGCCAATGATGATGATGATGATATCACTGTATATTTTGCATAATTATGTGTTCAATTATTCTGTAAATTAATTATCGGCGATAAGTCTACTGAGTATTTTTTCGAAATACTCATTCCGTTATTTTAACAATATTTGCATATTTCGGAGATGGTCGAGTGTGATGGGCAGTGGTGGAATGAATCAATAGTCGAAGTTATTTTTTTTTAAAATTTACGCATTTTGAACATTATTAATGTACTCTGTTATTTCAGTTATTTCAAACTCGAATTTAAAGTTTAAACAATTATCTTAAGTTATTTAAATGAGTTTTGTTGTCGACAAAGTTTACAATTACGAATGTGATGTTCTATTTTTAAAATTAGGTTATTTCCGCAAATTTGATTATTAAAATTAGGGCAAAAAACGATGACGTGACAATCCGGGTTAACGAAACTCGGGGCGTTACAGTACCTATCCTTGGAGGATTTGTATGAACCTTATGGATAATATACTTAATATATGAAGCCTCAAGAGAGTTGTAAACGTGAGAAATGCTTAATGGTGAAAGAATTGACCATTACCATGACAGTCAACAAAGCAAGAAATTATTCTTTACATATACGAACTCGATGATGTCATGGCTAATTGGGGCAGTCAGTTCAAATATTTTTATAAAATTTATCCCAACTCCATTTTCGGTGAAATCTACAGGATTTGAAAGATATTTCCAAGTAGTTTCCAAGATCATATGATATAGACGTTTTACTAAAAATAGTGAGGTATTGCACAGAAACATCAGATTGACCTTTCGACGCTTTAAAATTTATATCTCAGGCCACAGATGTCCAAATTGAGTGATTCTTATGCTCATATTCAGACAACTCAAAGAGGAACGCAAAAGTATTTTTAGAGTTTCCAATAGGTGTATATAGAGCTAGTAATAGCTTACACTTCCGGACAATTGAAATAATATGAAAAAAACTACCCAACACATGATCAAGAATTGGATGCGGTAGTTCATGCCCCTAAGATATGGCGTCATTACTTATATGGAAGTAGGTGTGATATTTATACCGATCATAAGAGTTTGAAGTACTTCTTCACCCAAAAAGAATTAAATATGAGGCAGAGGGGATGGCTGGAGCTAGTGAAGGATTATGATTGCACTATCCTTTACCATCCTGATAAAGCTAATGTAGTAGCAGATGCTCTTAACAGAAAGACGGTTGGACAATTAGCAGTATTAATTACTATGCAGGACCAGTTGTTAAAGGATTTCGAAAACTTACATCTAGAAGTAATTGCTCCACCAACCCAAACTATCACCAGGATGGAGGTTCTAATGATTCGACCAACACTTAGAGATCGAATAAGAGTAGCACAAGATTGTGTCTCTTTTCTACAAAAGATTAAATCTGAAGCTGGTTGATAAGTGCGTTTTGCGCACTTAATTATGCGATAAAACATGATTAATTGTTGATATAAATGCTTGAATATGGCTTAATCCAATATGAATTGTGTTTGTAGGTTTACTTTGATGGAAATAATGAACTATGCGCGAAAAAAGGCGAAAATGACGAAAATGGAAGGAAATGAAAGTTCGGGGACTAAATCGCAATTATTCATAAGTTGACCCGAACAATGAACCGAGCATGGAACCTCACTAAAGATCTAATTGTCAATATTTTGGATGACTAAAAGAAGATGGAAGATGAAGAAAAGCCAAAAGTGAAATGAAAAGAAGATTGGGGACCAATTTGAACTAGAAGGGAAAATTCATCCATGCTATAGCATGAGATTATACCATGCTATAGCACAGACCTCAACAGTGATTTTCAGGAAGGATTCACTTTGCCCATGCTATAGCATGAAAATATACCTTGCTATAGCAAGGGGTATTCTGGGCGAGAAATTCTTAAGTTTCCTTATCCAACTACAACTCTTATGGTAATGATTTTAGGGCAACTATAAAAGCCTAAACTCGTCCTAGACTAGGTTATTATGCATTATTAGAGAGAAAAACACCATTGAAGAGCAAGGAAAAAGGCGAGAACAAGGGTTTCACTTCAAGATTCAAGATTCAAGCTTTAAACCCTAATTCTTTGGTGATGTTTTCTCTTTATTACTTTTGTTATTCTTTAATTTTATTCATGCTAGGCTAGACTTTTTATGTACTAGGTGAACGATGAACCTCGTATTGTGAACTTTTAATTTTTTATTTTTTATTTGATATTTAAACACGTTTGATGGATGTTGAATGATTTATATACACTTTCTTGTCTCTACAATTATATGCGCAATAGTTGTATGAGTTTGGGTGATTTATTTTATGCATTCGAAAGAAGGGAAATAGATTCTACAAGGTATAAATCATTGTAAGGTCCGATAGGGGATAGAAATATACCGCTATGCTTTATGTGAATCTCTAAGTGTTTACAAAACGTCATGCATTCTTGTATATTGCATTTGTCATAGAAATATAGTCAAATGGTATGCTAGAATAGGTTCAATTCTACTCGAAAGAGATTATTGAATAAGTTAGAAACATTGATTCTTCAACCAATTCATCGTGTTGTCAAATCGTGAAATATGAGTTAAAAGTGAACTTGCTTGGTGATTCGAGATCCTAGTACGCTTTTTCATACATTAATTTCTTCAACTTTTGTAGTTAACCATCATTCTTGCATTTAGTCGTAATCCTAATTTAATTTGCATGTTGTCATAGTTTAATCATAAAATCTAAAACAGTCATCTTGAATTTAATAGATTCGGTTAAGGTCGAGATAATAACAATCACGTTAAATCAATCCTCGTGGGAACGATACTCGAAATTCCAAGATTTCCACTTTATTACTTGTCAACGAACCGTGCACTTGCGGTGATTTAAATTCGAAACATATTTTCGTGAACACTGGTACTAGCAAGCGAAAGGATTTTTAATTGGGCATTGATAAAGCCTTACTCTTAAAGGGAAAGTTGTATGTACTAAAAGACGAGGGATTAAAGAAAGAAATTCTTGAAGAAGCACACTTAACTCCATATATGACTCATCCAAGAGGTACAAAAATGTATCGAGATCTAAGGAGTATATTTTGGTGGAGAGATATGAAACGGCAAAGGTCTTTTTGTCAGGAAGTGCATGACTTGTCAACAAGTGAAAGCTGAACATCAAATGCCATCTGGATTGTTGGAACCATTAAAAATTCCACAATGGAAATGGGAGCATATAACTATGGATTTTGTTAATTTTCAAAATCAGCTAGGGGAAATGATGCTATATGGGTTATAGTGAATCGGTTTAAAAAGTCTGCTCATTTTCTACCAGTAAGAATGAATTTCAGTATAGATCAATACGCGTAATTATACATCAAATAAGTCATCTGTTTACATGGTATCATGGCCTCAATATCGGACAGAGATCCAAGATTTACCTTAAAATTTTGGAAAAGTTTGCAAGAAGCTATGGGAACCATAGTTAAACTTGAGTACAGCTTTTCATCCTCAAACTGATGGACAATCGGAGAGGACTATACAGACTTTGGAGGATATGCTATGTGCATGCGTCCTTGATTTAGGGGACGGTTGGGAAAGTTATGTACTATTGGTAGAGTTTGTCTATAGTAATAGCTATCAAGCTACAATAAAGATGGACCTTATGAAGCTCTCTATGGCATAAGATGTAGATCTCCTCTTTATTGGGATGAAGTAGGTAAGCGGAGATTTTTAAGATCAGAAATAATTGAGGAAACTAGAATCAAGGCAGTCCAGGACCGACAAAAAAGTTATGTTGATAAAATGAAAAAAGACTTGGCATTTAATGTTAGTGATAAAGTTTTCTTAAATGTGGCACCGATGAAGGGAGTTCTTCGCTTTGGAAGAAAGGGAAAACTTCGACCAAGATTCGTGGGTCCTTTTGAAATTTTGCAGAAAGTTGGAAATATAGCTTATCGAATTGCTCTGCCACCAGATTTGTCAGCAATTCATGATGTATTCCATGTGTCAATGCTTTAACAATATGTGTCAGATCAAAGTCATGTAGTTAGTAATCAACCATTACATATCAAACAAAACATAACTTAAGAGGAAAAACCAGTAGCAATCTTGGATCCCAGAATCCAACAACTAAGGACAAAAGAAATTCCATTAGTGAGAGTTTAATGGAGAAACCATAATGTTGAAGAATCAACTTGGGAAAGAGAAGAGGAAATCAAGACCAAGTATCCAGAACTTTTCAACTAAGTTCGAGGTAATTTCGAGGATGAGATTTGTTTAAGGAGGAGAGATGTAATACTCAGAAACTTTGTGCTCATTTAATTTGCTCGATAATAATTCAAACTTTTCAAGTTTATATGCCCAGGTTATTAGTGATTGCCAAATTTGCTTTGTTGACTATTATGGTAATGGTCAATTCTTTCACCATTAAGCATTACTCATGTTTACAACTCTCTTGAGGCTTCATATATTCAGTATATTATCCATAAGGTTCATACAAATCCTCCAATGATAGGTACAAAATCATATTTAACCCCAAGAGACCACATCATGCTTAGTACACCTCCTACTTGTTGATTTATCCTTGTAATGGTAAATTCTTTCACCCTTAAGCATTATCTACCACTTCTTTAAGACTTCAAATATGAGACATATTATCCATAAATGTCATACAAACTGCCCAAGGAGTGATTCAAAATCAGAATATAACTAGAAGGTAACACATTCTACTTAGCATGTGATGATTTGTCACTTTAAGATCAAGTTCCTTAAACATTAAGGCTTCTATCACATCTTCTAAAGAGTTATCACCTTATATGGGACAGATATATATCTTATAAGTCATTAGGGTCCAAATATGGGAAATGAAGAGTCAAGTATGGGTGCATGAAGCCACATCATGCTTGGACACCTCATGATTGGAGACACTTGTACTTTAACCACCAATTTCTTCATCCTTAAGTATCAAACATGACCCTAACCCTTAAGACCCTTTATATAGCCCCTAAAGAGGACACTTAACCCCAAAGTTTCTTCAAGTTATCCCCAAGTGAAGAGGAAAACAAAAGCCTAGCACTTTCAAATACACATTTCAACCAAAATTACTCCAAGTTTTAAGGTAAGATACTTTCTATGCTCAAGTGGTAGGATTTCATGGTAATATTTATGCTTAAGCTATGCATGAAAACCATAATATGAACGTTGTGGACAAGTCCACAAAGTAAGATATCTATTTATGCCTTAGGACAAGTCCGAATGGCACCAGCAAGCCGGAATGTGTAAGTATATGTTTGAAGGCTTTCTTTTGCGTAGTATTAACATATTAAATCCAAGCATGGTATCTAACTGAGTATTCTTTATACTCATAGTATTTTATACTATATTGTTAGATCCATAATCGTTGAGTTGGCGGAAGTCAGTCGGCATACTCGATGATGGGTTAAGGACAAAGTTATTTTGTATAAATTTGGATATCTGTGGCTTGAGATATAAATTTTTAAGCGTCGAAAAGTCAATCTGAAGTTTCTGTACAGTACCTCACTGTTTTTAGTAAAACGTCTATATCATATGATCTTGTAAATTTTCCATATTTTAACATATGAAACTACTTGGAAATATCTTTCGAATGCTACAGATTTCATATAAAACGGAGTTGGGATGAATTTTATAAAAATATTTGAACTGGCTGCCCCAATTAGCCATGACAACACCGAGTTCATATATGTAAAGAATAATTTCGGATCAACATACACTTTTGCTGGCCATTAAATTTTACAGAGATATTTTACTATAAATTAAAAATAAGTTTCTAGTATGTATTACATTTTATTTAAGAGTTTTTACATGTAGCGAAGGCATAAATTATTATTTTTAGCGTGTGACACTCGAAGCTTAAAGTTTCGGGCGTCACAACGTGGTATCATTTGTAATGACCAGGGTCCTACTTAACGTGGTTGTCCTGACCATTAGATCGACGACATACTATTCCCACTGTACCAACATGGGTCTTTTCAGCATACTTTGTCCTCACTCGCACGCTCGCCGTGAAAATTTCCCAGGGGGTCACCCATCATGGAATTGTTTCAAGCCAAGCACGATTAACTGTGGTGTTTCTAACGATGGACTTCCGAAAAAGAAGGTGTACTTTGTTCATATGAGTAGTACCTATCAAATCTTTTTTAAGCTTTCCTGGTCTGGGTATTACACAAGCAAAATTTTGAACGACACATAAATCAACTATGCCACTATCGAGAAAAATCTTCTAGTTGTGGTCTATGTCTTTGATAAATTCTGATCCTATCTTGTTGGGCCGAAGGTCCAAGTCTACACCGATCAAACTACCTCAAAGTATTTGATGATAAAGAAAGATGCCAAGCCTAAACTTATCCATTGGGTATTACCTTGCAAGAGTTCAATTTGGAGAATAGAGATAAGAAAAAAGTGAAAATGTGGTAGCAAACTACTAATCCCAACTCGAGTCTAGAGAGCAGTAGAGTTAGTAGAAATAAATGAGATTTTTACAGATGAGCGGATGTTCAGCGTATAAGATAAGCCAGGGTACGCTGATATAGTAAATTATTTGGCCAAGTCTATCATTCCACATAAATTATTTTTTGGCTTAAAATATTATTTTTGGGAGGATCCCATTCTCTACAGACGAGGTGTAGATCTGATTATTCGGATTTGTTTATTTGAGGAGAAATTTACTCAAATACTAAAGTAATGTCACTTATCTCCATATGCAAGACACTTTGGTACATAAAAGACAGCCGTAAAAATTTTATAGTCTGGTTTTTATTGGCCTTCAATCTTTCAGGACGCCTTTGAGTTTGTAAAGAGATGTGATAGATGCCAACGCACGGGAAATATCTCAAGAAGGAACAAGATGCCTCTAAATAGCACTCTAGAGGGGGAGTTTTTTATGCGTAGGGGATTGACTTTATGGGGCCATTCCCTTCGTCATTCTTGAATCAGTATATCCTAGTTGTAGTTGATAATGTCTCCAAATGGGTGAAGCAATAGCATTGCCAACCAATGATGTGAAGGTAGAGATTGGGTTCCTAAAGTACATTTTCTTGAACTATCATAAGTGATGAGGGGCAAACACTTTTGCAATTGTCATTTTGAGTCCTTGCTGGCTAAATTTGGCCTCCGGCACCTTATAACTATGCCTTATCACCCTCAAACCAGCAGGCAGTTGAAATCTCAAATCGGGAATTAAAGTGGATACTTGAGATAACGATGAGTTCTTCAGGAAAGGATTGGTCTAAAAAGCTTGACAACGCTTTGTGGGCTTACAGAATATCTTTCAAAACACCTATAGGCGTGTCTTTTTATTTTCTACTTTTGGGAAGGCCTGTTACTTGCTGTTGAATTAGAGCATCGTGCTTACTGGGCAGTCAGAAACTTAAATTTTGATTTGAAGGCAACTAGTGAAAGAGGTTATTTCAATTGAATGAAATGGATGAGTTTCGACCGAAAGCTTATGAGAACATAAAGCTTTATAGTGAGCGCACCAAAAGGTGGCATGACATGCATATTTTTTCTGGGTAACTTGAGCTAAAGGTAGTTGGGTCCATACACAATTACCAAGGTATTTCCATATGGGGTTGTAAAGATCACTCATGAAAGCAAGGGGTCTTTTAAAGTTAATGGACAGTAGTTGAAGCCATATTGGAGTGGTGAATTCTCGAAAGAGAAGTCTACACTTTCATCTTACAACGCCAAATTGAAGCAACCACTATAAAGTCAAGTTATATACTATAAAAAAACACTAGTTGGGAGGCAAACCAACGTTTCTGCCCTTTTATTTATTCCACTTTATGCATTAGATTACGAAGTTTTCATGTTTTTTTGGGTTTTTTTGTAGTATTAGGCCATCCATCATCCATATAGGTCCCAAAGAGTATATGCATGGTCTAAACTAGATTTCACATTTTGCATAAGTTTGGAGGTGTTGGAATGTTAATTGGTTGATTCGGTGTGAGATCACACATTTCGAGGCAAAAGATATTATTTTTAGCTCTTCCAGATCAATAAGTTATTTCAAGTTTGAAAGCGATTTTAGAACCAACTACATGACATACACTTGTCCAATACAATTTAAAATGTGTTTTGAAAAGTTTTGGGG
Source organism: Fraxinus excelsior (assembly GCA_019097785.1). Taxonomy (NCBI): domain Eukaryota; kingdom Viridiplantae; phylum Streptophyta; class Magnoliopsida; order Lamiales; family Oleaceae; genus Fraxinus; species Fraxinus excelsior. Next base: position 32,666,367 of record CM032624.1, on the reverse strand, counting down.
GCGATGGAAAGCCAGTTTGAGTTGTGGATTAAAAATGAGATTTTGAAAAAAAAAAAAATAAATAAAAATTGACCAAAAACGTGTTTTTCAGGGAGATGAGTGATTTTTGAAATTTTATTGTATCTAATATGCTCATCATACTCATTTTAACTTATTTGGCACGAAAATTGAGGTCCGTGAGGTTGGGGATGGCCAAAAACTAAAATTTTTGAAACAAGTCAAGACTCCCCATAATGGTAGCCTATGTAATCATATAGGCATATATGACGTGTGGTCGCATTGTACTAGGCAAAGATTTTTTTCAGTCTAAAAACTACTCTATGCGACCGCATCAACTGTCTTTATGCAGTCGCATAGAGTTAAAAAGGAGAAAATATTTGAAAACAAGTTTTAAACTAAAACACACGGCACTCTTCATTCCAACACACGACACTTCCTCCTCAACGTACTCACAACAGTTAATTTACACAAGAATCATCAATCAATTCGTGATTTGACTCATCCATATCAATCTAATTAAGAATTCAATGTATGCTAATCACCTCTGTCCCCTTCTCTCAATTTAAAGTAATTGATATCTTGTTGATTTGAGGTCAATTTGAATGATTGAGGAGTATGGGCTTAGATAGATTGTAGAGTAGTTGATTATGTTTGTGAAGCGCAAAAATTGTAGCTTTTGATTCAAACTTTATTCTCTTCAAATCTTAGGAAAAGTGGGTTGCATTTAAGGTGTTTGATAAAATGACCTAGTGGAAATTAGTGTATAAGTAGGGCTAAACTAGTAATTGGATTTGTTGATATCTATTTGGAATTAAATTGTGTACGAAAATTCATTATCATTGGAGACAAAAACACATATATCCACCATGACACAAGTAGACATGACATGATTAGGCACGAGTCACTTCAAGTTATCAAATTCATCCCCACCTCATTTTGTCATTCTTCTTCTCTTCTTTTGTCATTCTAATGTCCACCATAATCATTGTTTTAAAACTCTTCTACCCAGCCTTTTTGGTCGATCAAATGATTGACCAAAACAACAGTTCGGTCGACCACTTGATCGACCGAACTATGAGTTTCAGTCGACCAGTACACGATCGAAACTTCCTACAGCAAGGTCTATTTTTTTTCTACAGAACTTTGGTTCATCCCGATCAACCAAAACCTTCACGTTTCAATAGATTTAAAAATCAGATATTCTCCAAACTTCTCACTTCAACCCTAATTTAGCGATTTTTATCTCCTTCTCCCCCTCTTCAAATCACAAAATCTCACCAATTTTCACTCAAATTCCTTCAAATTTCTAGCAAATCAACATCACTCTCCAACATCATCTCAAATTTCAAGTTTTTACTCCATTTTCATCAAGAAAATTCAAAAATCTAGGTTTTTGGCCTCATCCTTCAAAAATCTTGATTTTTCTTCAAAACACCATTGCAAATCCTATTAAAACATTAACCCATTTCAGAATTTGCAATCCATCCATTTCCTAACCTTTACTACACGTTTCCTCACCAAAATTTTGAAAATCCAAAAATCTCTCACTCTTGGTCGAAAAATTCGAATCAACCATGCCTCCGTAGAAGAAACCAAAGAAAGGAGAAGCAAGCTAGTCGAATGTCGAAATTGACACACCCATGCCCAATTGTTTCACCAATTGCCCTATCCTAATTGGTAAGTCCTTTGATGTCTTCGATTTTTATCTTCAAGCTCCTTTATTTAGGATAGAAGAGTATTTTGAGGATATTGGGTGGAAGAATGTTATCTCAACCTCTGAAAATGCCTACCCTAGATTGATTCATGAATTTTATCGAAATCTCTCTTTTTATTCGCACCATGTCATGTGCACAATCAAGAACAAAACGTATTACACTCGATAAGGCTACTATTTGGGAAATACTTGGATTAGAAGAATGTGATAACTATGCATACGTCCAAAATTATCCTGTTAGGTTTGAAAGCTACAACGAACTTGAGGCTTGTTGTCGTGTCACCAACCGACCATTGACAACTAAAATGACTTTGAATCTAAACCATCTCACTATCCCCTGCAAAGTTCTTCATCGTGCGATTGCACATATTATCGTCCCTAGGAGTGGTCACTTTGAAGAAGTTCATCATCTTGATTTATTTATTCTTGATTCACTTCTTGTTGGTCGTCAATTGAACTTCTCATATATTTTCTTGAAACACATTCGGCATGTTCACTCGTCTCCTCGAATTTTAGTTTTACCTTATGGCGTGCTTCTCACCAAAATTTTTCAACACTTTAATGTGCCATTAGACGATGAACCTATTCTTAAACTGAAACACACCGATGTCATTAACCATAACACCCTTAAATGCATGAAAATCGTTAAAGGTGACGGGCAATGGGTGTGTCATACTCAAGGCTTCGATGATGCTTTGGGCCCTACTACTTGGACATTCACTAAAGAAGAGGTGAAAGAAGAAATGGGTGGTGATGACGGTAATGATGGTGGTGATGGCAATGATGCACCGCGCAAGACATAGGCCTTCTCCTCCACAAGTTGCACTTACTCCTGGCCGACAAATGTTCGAAGATCAATTCAACATCCTACAAGGATGAATTGATTCCCTTGCTACTACCGTCACTAGCCGAATGGATGCTCTTGAGCATAGGATGGAGCAAATGAACTTATCATATAAGGCCTTCTTTGCACACGTGTACTCAATTTATCCTCGAGGTAGGAATTGTTGATTACATTTCACATGTTTCTCCTAACTTGCACTTATGCCTTGATTATGGGGAGATTTTCTTTTAAGTCCCCATTCTTTTTGATGATGACAAAGGGGAAAAAGGAAAATGTGATTGTTATTATGAATTGTCACTGTGAATTATGACTTCTTATGAATTTCCATAATAGATTGTAACTTCTAATGTGCTTTATTGAATTATGAAAATGTATGTCTTTTAACATTATGCTATGGAAAATAATATAAACACAAACTCGGTTCTCATTAATGTGTAAAAGATAGGGGGAATATTTTGTGTATCTCTTTCATATTTCTACAAATCACATATTGTTTGCCACAATTAAAAAGGGTGAAATTGTTGACCTATGATTCAATATAATTCCACTTGTTTTTTGTTATAAAAAACAATACACCTATGTTTCTAACAAGTCTTGTTTCTTGAGTTTTTTCGTGAATAAATCTTCTTAAGCACTCAAATGATCAAATTGTCATCCAATTGAAGAACAAGCAATCAAAAGATACTCGAACATAACAAGAACCTTGAAGATTAGAGTTTTAGAAGTTGCGTTGATTTATATGTAAAGGTATAACTCATCGATTTTAGTAAATGCATAAAGCTCAAACTATTTCTCATAAATTCATCACTTGCATAAAAATATTTTGATTCATAAAATATGAAATAAAGTTTTGGAAAAATGAATATTTTGATATAAAATTTAAATTCCAAAATTTCTATACCGGTCGACCGGTCTGCTCGACCGAAGCATAATTCATTCAACTGGTTTGATTGATCGAAGTGTCAATAAAATCTCCAACGATTTGAATTTTACAACAGCTATATTTACACTTCGGTCAATCAAAAGTGACTGATTCTCAATCTTTTGGTCTATAAATAATAATCTCTTTTGCATTCAATTCTAACAACCTACAAGAGCAATTAAGAGAGTTTATGTATTGAAAATCATTGAGCTTACTTGACTATTTCATTTATTACAAAGAATCTCTTGATTGATTAAAATTAGTTTCATCTATTTCATCAATGGTTCTACTTTGCAAAAAAACTTCTCAATCCCATCTACTTTCAATTTTTTTTATAAGAGTTTTATTTGTCAACACTTATATTGAAGTGTGAATCTCTATTCATACTTAAACTTGTATTATTTGTTAAGAGAGATCATATGTTGAAAACTTTGATATAAAGATAAAAACTATTTCATTATCCATCACTTATCAAAGTTTACTACATAAACACTTGAGCTTTACTATTTGATATCTATTGAAGTGTTATCCTAACTCTCTAAACACTTGATTTGATTATATCATTTGTTAATGGAGTTCTTTCCATTGTAAAACAATTACTTACATTTTGGTGGTTTCGAGAACCCTTTGAAAATTCGATTGTTGTTAAGGATATGTGCTCCTTATTGTAAGTCACCTAAGGATAAGTGCTCCATGTTGTAGGTCACTTAAGGATAAGTGGTCCTTGTTTTAAGTCACTTAAGGATCGGTACTCCTTGTTTGTAAGTTAACATTATAGTGCATTTAGACTTGCTCGTGATGGAGAGCTTGGTAGCGGGGACGTAGGACACATTGTGTATTGAACCCCATTAAATTTGCTTGTTATCCTTACATTATTGTACTTTACTTTAAATTGCTATTTAAATTGTGCTATATCCATACTTGAATTAAGTTATCGAATTTACATATTTACTTCTCGTATTACATTTTGCATCCATATCTTGTGAATTAAATAAGTTTGAGACTAATTGTCGAAAAAGTTTCAAAACCCAATTCATCCCCCTCTTGGTTAATTATTCTTGGGTTATCAAGTTGGTGATTTGACTCATCACTTACGAAAGAGTTGAACAAAGTGAGTAAATCGAAAAACCTCTACTTATTTATCCATAATCTATTTTTAGAGTAGTTTGGAGATAGTTGAGTTGTTACGAGGGAAAATTGAAATGAGTAGGGGTTTTGTGTATGAAATCATCTTGTGTAGATTATCTAAACCCAATGAAACGAAAGTGAGGTCAAAGTCTTAAAGTTGGTTTTAGAGGCTAAATGTCCAAAAATAAAGGGCATAACACTGATATATGTGTAAATAAAATCATTTTTTCGAGAATGTATAACTCAAGAAAATAAGTCTGCAAAAGTTGAAAATATGGTGTTTTAATGTCAATTGACTTGGGAGCTATCGGCCTAAAAGTCGCTACACTAGTTATATAGAAAGCAAATGAGACGATGTTTGAAAAGAAAAAAGAAAGAGAAAAATCGAGAAACAAGAATAATTGAGAAAAGATACAATTTTATTGATTAAGCCCTAAGACATTTTGTTGATAGAACTATAACTTTGATGTGAGACAAGTATTTTAGTTTAGTCTTAAAATTTAAAGCAATCAAGAGTTAAGGAGAATCTCAACTTATGATAGTAAGATTGTAACGACCCGGGTCCCACCTAACGGGCTGTCCCGGCCGTTAGATGGACGACGTCTATCCCCACTGTACCAACATGGGTCTTTTCATCATACTTTGTCCTCACTCGCACGCTCCCCGAGAAAACTTCCTAGTGGGGTCACCCATCATAGAATTGCTCCAAGCCAAGTACGCTTAATTGTGGAGTTTCTAACGATGGACTTCTGGAAAAGAATGTGCAACTTGTTGGTATGCGTAGTACCTATCAAATCGTTTTAAGCTTTCCTGGTCTGGGTATTACAATCACCCCTCGTTGACTCGCGACGTCCTCGTCGCGCTTTATCTATATGAGGATCCATTGCCAGGTGTCGTGATTCTAGAGATGGCTCCTACGGGTTCAAGAGATGGCTCCCGCCCTATGGCGTAGCATGTTATCCCAGGTAGCACTTAGTTCCCGATTTTCGACTAGCAACCGTGCTCTGATACCATTTGTAATGACCCGGGTTCCACTTAACGGGCTGTCCTGGCCGTTAGATCGACGACGTACTGTGCCCACTGTAACAACATAGGTCTTTTCAGCATACTTTGTTCTCACATGCACGCTCCCCGAGAAAACTTCCCAGATGGTCACCCATCATGGAATTGCTCCAAGCTAAGGACGCTTAACTGTGGAGCTTCTAACGATGGGCTTCCGAAAAAGAAGGTGCACCTTGTTGGTATGAGTAGTACCTGTCAAATCTTTTAAGTTTTTCTGGTCTGGGTATTACAAAGATCCATTCAAATTAAGAGAATGTAAGGATTAGAATTAACTAAACTTTAACTTTAGGACGCATTTCGGGAAAATTGAGTGAAACTAATAAGTTTGGGGAGTGTGTACTCTCATGGGAAAAAAAGAAATATTTGACTACTACGGGTTCCAAGAGTTGAACCAATCATGAGCTTGTTATGTTTATAAGATTTTACACACACGTCAAGTTATGCATATAACAGGTGGAGGTTGATTTGGTTTTGCACTACTGAAGTTGCTCATTGTGTTGATTGTTAAACCCTGAGACACAATATGTTGTCAAACCATGTTTTGTGTGAAGTAAAAGCTACAATTTTGTTTGAGGACAAACAATTGTTCAATTTTTTGTGGTTTGATAAATGCATTTAACACACTTGTTTGGTTCACAAAACATGGATAATTGTTGGTAAATTTATTGGAATATGACTTAATTCCATATATATTATGTTTTGCACAACAACATTATGAATATGGTGGAATTTGGAAGAAGCGAGCGAAAATGACTAAAATGGAAGAAGAAAATATTTAGGGACCAAAGTGCAAATAGTCGAAAGATAATCTGGAAGAAGAAATGAAGATGTGAAAAAGTTGAAGACCAATTGAACTCATGAATGAAATTTTGGAAGAAAGAAAAGCAAAAAAAGAGATCAAGAAATGAAAAAATGGAGTCCGGGAACTAAAACGCAAAAATGGGATTGTTCTTCAAGCTATGCGGTCACATAGCATGTTTCCGACATGCAGTTGCATGGTAGAATGCAGGGAATATTGGAGCTGATATTGTTTGAACTATGCTATACCATGCGATTGTTATGTGTTGTAGCATAGCATATTTTCGGAGGAGAATTTATAGTTTCCTTGTATGACTCCAACTCTTATGAAAACAATATTGGGAATGTCTTTTAAGACCTAGGGCCATCCAAAAACGTATTATCATGCATTACAATGCATTAAAGAGCATAGAAGATGGCAATAAACATCAAGAGAGATTTCACAACGTCAAAATCCAATCAAAATTCATAATTTGGATGATATCCACTCTATATAATTCTTGTTTTCTTCTCAATATCATGTTAGGCTAGATTTCTTTGTGCAAAGAGAACGATGAATCTTGTAATATGTGTTTTTAATCTTCTGTTTTACATATTTGACATTGAAAACACGGTTTTTGGTTTTGAATGATTTACGTGATTATCGTTACCCGACAATTAGTGTGCTCAGTAGTTGTATGAATTTGGTGACTTATTTTATACATTTGAAAGAAGGGAAATAGGTTTAACATAGTGTAAGTTGTTATAGAAATATATCGCCATGCTCTATGAGAATCTTTAAATGTTCATAAAAATGTATGCACTTTTTGTATGTTCGCATTTGTTATAGAAATATAGTCGAGTCATGTATGAGAGTAAGTTTAAGACTACTTGAGAAAGATTGTTGAATAAATTACGAACATTGATTCTTGAAAATTAAATCGTGTTGTCAAAGCGTAGAACTCAGGTTAAAAAGGATTATTACATGGAAATTTGGGATCCTAGTGCGCTTGTCACCCATTAGAACACATCAACTTCAGCATAATTTGCATTTAGTTTAGTTAATTCACTCATAATTACATAAGTAGATTATTGTAGTTATAATTTTGTCAGAAACAAACACATTACATTATTATTGTTTCAATTAAGGTCACGATAATTAAGATTGAACTAAATTCATCTCCGTGGGACGATACTCAAATCTACTTTATTACTTGTTTACGAACCACACTTGTGGTGGTAGTGAACACATAGCCCTTGTTTGGACTCCATTTTAATTAAAAAAAAAAATGAGAGAATGAGTTTCGGAATAGTGGTTTTTTGAAGAATGTACGATTAAAAGATAAGAAGAATTTACAATTTACGTGTAATATTATTTTACGAAAGAATATGTGGTCGATTATGAATTTTGAAAAATGAATTTTACAAAAAACGGAGGTGCACAAGTCATGAAACATAATCTTCAATAGGCTGATACAAGGTAATGTCGTATGCATACATACTATAATTTGAAGGATATTTCGGCAGAATCAAAATATAGTTTCCAAGGACAAAAATATTTCATATTGTGAAATATTATTAATTGTTTTCATTTTTGTTTGGAAATATTAATCAATGAAGTAACTTGAGGATTGACAACAAGAGGGGTGGGTAGCGGGGGTGGGCTTGGTTTAGATATTCTTAGTTGTGAACTTGCCTGAACGGTGACAATGCCACAGTAACCTACGGGTGTTAACTCCCACAATACTATACATACAACATCCGATCCCAACACAACACTAGTCAGACTCCTTCGTCACCATCACCGGCGGACCCAGCACTCGACGAGCCCCGGCGGTTGCGCGTGCTGGATCCACCGGGAACAATTTTTTTTGTTGAGAATGAATAAACTTTTTAGATTATATACCTAGTAATTTGTTTTATTTTCAAACAATTTTTGTAGCTCAGCTAGTTAGAGCTCCTATATTCATATAGGTAGTACCGATTTCGAATCCATTTTCCACCATTTTTATTGTGAAAGATTTTTAATTCTTTAATTTGTAGCAAAATTAAATGGGATAAGGAGAGGAGATTCAAAACCGTGACCACTCCTAAGGATAGTGAGAGTTTGACATTGTGGTACTCATTGAATTTGATACTAAACTTACCAGAATAATATATGTTACATTTTAGCGGGTTTAATGTAATTCTAAAAATTTGAATCCGTGCTCTTCCTTGAATTATATAAAAATTTGGCCACAAATCATTTGGTGAATATTGCTGATTTTTACAACAAAATTATATATGCTCGGTTTGAACAAATTAATTGTTATATTTAAATTTTAGACCTTGTTTGATTCTTTTTTTTTCAAAATACATTTTTCTTTCTTCTTTCAACAGTACATTTTTCAATAAAATAATATTACATTCAAATTCAAAACTTTTTCTTATTTTTAACAACATATTCTCCATCAAATAACTATTCGAAAATGCATTTTTTACAAATAAAAAAAAAAAAAAAGTGGGCATCAAACAGGGTTCTTAATATTTTATTGCTGACAACGGTCGACAATCCATGACCACTCGTACTGATTCAAAATCCTGGATCCATCATTGATCACCATTGCTTCTTTCTCCCCCTCCTGATATTCTTCTATTCTCGTATCCTGTCCAATTTCGTCGATCTTCATCATTTTGACACCAAAAAACAATGTTCTTAAGTTTGTAAGTCATTAATGCAATTGTAACTTTCTGACTAGAATGTAACTGAAAATTGCCAAATTCAAGGTTAGATGCTTTAATGACGTGTTTTAATATTGATTCCGGTGTACAATTGTTTTTGATGACAAGTAAACTTGATTTTGGGCTAAGTAATATGGGCTTGAGGATCTTGCTCATGGACCTAATTCACTTAAAAGAGCCCAAACAAAGCTTACAATTTCTAGAAACTTCTTTTAGAAAAATCTATGTAAATTTCGGACTAAAAGATGTGGTGATAAATGTGGTAATGTGCGAAGTAGAGTATGTGGTTTTAGAAACTCTATTTAGAATATTTTAGGAAAATATATAGTCCAAATGTATGGAAGTGAATGTGTATTGTTATATCCATAAATTATGTTGCAAGTTCAGGCAGATGGGTTCCTCATATTGGCCGACTCGACGTGGCCCGTTTTCATTTCGTTATATATATAGGTGGTCCATTTCACATATAAGGTGTGTTCATTTTAATCCTAGCCAAAGCCTCTCTCCCGGCTCTTGCATTCGTTTATCTTTCGTCCGGACGTTGACTTTATCATCGGAGTGCAAGCGGTCGTCGGAGTCGGGCCTTTTTCTCAATTGGTGGCCTTTGCCTTCTAACGGGGTGTTCTAGCATACAGGTGACGTTTACGTGAAGGAGAGGTGGTGAGAATTTTGTTGGCACATTTTTTGAGGTCAACGGTTCGACACAGTCGTGAAAAATAAGTACATTAATCATGTTCTACCACATACACAAAGCCCAGGGAAAATGGATAATTTTTTAGGCAATTTTCTACTGAGAATTGGCAAAGACGGCAACCAAAAACTGAAGAAAATGGCTACTGGAAGGACTAACAGAGGTGTGAAAATTTCCTTGAAAATAGGAACCTTCCGGCGAAAGGTTGAAGAGACGCGGGTTGAAAAACTAGCGAAGAAAAATGACTATTGCCTATTTATGGTTACAGAAATTCATCATGGAAATGGTCAATAAAACTGGGATTTATTGAAGAAAACATTCACTAGTGGATTTGTTAAAAGATGCTTTGTTTGCTCCCATTTTTGCTGGCGATATTCACCCATATTCTTGGAAAAAAGCAAACACCAACTGAAATTGAAAGACAGCTAGCACGAAGAAGAGAAAATCAAGGCAGGCCAAATCCTAAATTAAATTCTATCACTAAGAAAAGAGCAATGGGCTGGAATTTTCAATTTTTAGAAGCAACGTTGAAGTCACCGCAACTGGAAAAATAGCACCAAGCACTGCGAGCGGTGATGAATAATTGGCATGGGCGGAGATAGGGGTGGGCTACAGCCCACCCTTGCCCAAGCCCAGCTTCTATAAAAAAAAAAATGCTGGATACAGTTCGATCATAAACCTTTTCCCACAAAAGCTTGTCTTCAAAATCTATGTAACCACTTTGGACTGGCAATGGACCTCTAGTTTCATGCCGACTCACAGGCCTCCAAAGCGTGGCAGCCACTCGGTTTATGCCAAACTGAACGGCATCAGATTTAATTGACCTTTCAGGAATACCATTCTTAAGCATGGTATCACTTGCTTTATCCGGATGACCATCCTGTTTCTGAGTGAGCGAATTTCTCAGCGTGACTGAAATAGAACCGATCATCACCTCACAACTATTCACTTCTGTTTGGTTACCGGACTCTCTCTGCACTCATCTCTAGCTCTCCCCTTCACTTTTTGCTTTACTTTTCTTGGCCCAAATTTTGCTGCCGTTAAGTAGAGTCCCTTGATCTCTCGAAGGACCGAGCTTTTGCATAGGTTCGGGTTTCGAAGCTTGAAGATTTTGACTCACGTGATTGCCATTTTGTCCACACCTTTGAGAATTTGGCATTTGCCAACGATTGGTCACTAAATGCCGATGGACATTTGCTGCCATCATGTGGGGTTCAATTGTCTGGGAATTGCCCTGGTCAATATGTTCACTGCCAAACTTTTTTGCTCAATCGTTGGGTACACTTGTAATATGTAACGTTATATTACAATTTTTCTAGTTATATATAAATTTTATTCGTACATTCCATTTTAAAAAAATTTGCCTCCCGTACGATACATTCCTGGCTCCGCCCCTGATAATTGGTACATTGTTATAATTACAAGTAGCTGCTACCTTGTCCAGACAACTAATTTTAGCAACCAAGCAACGGTGCATTGTTATGATTTCCACCGCAACGACAACAAATTTTGTCGAAAGCGAAAAAAAATGGTACAGGCTTTTGTTCTCAAGATACATTCTTTTGGAAGTAATTGCATGAGTTTTGAGACAATAGAATAGAATAGATTAGTATGGAAAAGGATTCTAGAAAATAAAAATTCTGTTGCAAATCAACCCGTTATTGATTGACCACCAAATGCTTGATGAAATACCCAAATCAAGATTTTGTCATTTTCAGGGCCTTACTTGGGTTTCGCAGGGCCTAAGGCGAACTTCAAAATTTAGGCCCCTAAATCATAACAGACAATCATCTTTTTCTTTTAAAATAGTCTTACGGAACTAAATTTGTTAACTTAAATTCAACAATAAAGCAACAAATAAAACTAAAATATTCAAAATATTTATTTTGCAATCAAATAACAATACGAAGATGTTCTAACAAATCGCTTAAATATAACTCGTCTTGCAGTTTTCGAGGCAAAAATATCAATCAATTTTGTATAATCGAGTTGTTCAACCATTTCTTTTTCAATGGATAACATGACCAATCCATTCAATCTTTATTGCGACATAGTTGAACGAAGATAAGTCTTGATCAATTTCAACTTGGAAATGCTTCTTTCTGCTGATGCAACTGTAACTGGTATAGTGAGCAAAATCTTGTAAGCAATGCTAGCATTTGGAAAACAACCATCCATTTTCTTCAAGTAATTTAGCACATCAATAGCTCTTTTTGTTTCCCTAGGTAAACAGCACTTCAAAACTAACAATTCCGTACATAAGTCATCACCAATAATGTCTGAATGTCCATTATGGTTCAAATACTGCTGAAGATTCATACAATATTTCAACAAACTATCAAAATGCATACTCTTTAACCTCTCCAAATTAAACAAAAATCCAAATGTCTCTCCATAATGTTTAAATTGTTCAAAGTGAGTTTGAAGTGAAGATCGAGCTTGATCAATTATGAAGAGAAAATAATCAACTACAAAAGATTCTTCAGTTGATTGTGTTACCTCTTCACTACCACTTTCATCAAAATGCCTCTTTCTTCGAATGTTGCGTTTCTCTCAAAAAACAGCTTCAATTCTCATTTCAGTTGCCATTTGTTTAACTTCATCCATGGCACTAACAAATCCAAATTCTCTATAATTTTCGAGAAACAAAATAAGCGCTTCTAAAAGCTTAATGACTTCATCAATATCCATGTTTTCAGCTTGAAAAAATTTACTCATGGTATTGATAGCATACAACAACTTATACCAAATGACCATGCCAAGCAAGAACTCAAGATTCTCAAGTTCATAGGTTGGTAAGGATTCATCATCACTTTTCGTTTTAACATCTTCAGCAATGTTTGCTAAGTCAAGTGTAGCGTCTCTTATTCGTACACATTGCTCTTTTATTGGTTTAACACTTTCCACAAAACTTTCCCAACGTGTTTGTGACAATGGCTTAAGTGTCAGACCTTCAACCTTATCTTTAAAAATTTTCCATCGTTTGGGAGAAGAAGAGAAAATGTGTAGATACATTGTATCACTCCGAAGAAAGACATGGCTTTAGAACAACAACTTGCCATATCACATATTACTAGATTAAGGCTATGACAACCACATGGAGTATAGAAAGCTCTAGGATTAATTTCAAGTAACCTTTTTTGTACACCTCTATGTCTTCCGCTCATGTTAGCTCCATTGTCATACCTTTGACCTCTTATATTATCAATATCAAGCTCAAGATTCGTTAACACATTTTTAAGCTCATTGAAAAGACCAACTCCTGATGTATCATCCACCTTAAAAAGTTTAATCCAATATTCTTGTACCATCGACAAGTCTGTTGCATCGTCCACGCATCGTATTACTAGAGACATTCGCTCCTCATTACTCGCATCTAGAGTACAATCAAGTATGACATAAGAATATTTTGCATGTTTCACTTTTGTGATAATTACACTTTTGACCTCGCCTGCCAAAGTTTGTATCAATTCATTTTGAATTTTAGGACCAAGATATGTATACTGAATCTCACGTGCTTGAGTACGTCGAATGTGTTCTTTCATTATTGGATCAAACTCAGCAATTATTTCTATCATTTGCGAAAAAAGTCCATTATTCTCAACATAAAGTTGCCCACAATCTCCTCGAAATGCCAAAGTATTTTTAGCGAGCCTTTTCACAATAGCAATCATCCTCGTTAACACTTGTTTCCAATGCTCTATTTCTTTATTGATGGCCAATTGTACACTTTCATCAATTACATGTTTTGTTTGAAGCCTATTTTCTAATTCCATCCAACTAGTCATGCAACTTATATGCTCCTTAGAAACTTCATGATTTGTAAGGCGTCGATGCACATTATGCCAATCTTTGTGTCCGTCATTACCCAATTGACCAATACTTTTCATCATTTTTTCTATCTTAAACAATTCACAGCAAAAACAAAAGATTTTATCTAAAAAAATCGAAAACACTAACAATCTTCTATCGGTTGTCTACCCATTTGCAAGTACTCGCTTATATTGTGATGATTCAAAATGTCTACCTTGATTATCTTTGAGAAACAAGATATCATCAACTCTTTTTGGACTCATTTCAACTAAAAAACCCCTTGTCTTTTGATCAATATGAACGTCCTTCCAATTTCCAGGATCCTCAAAATTCAAAGTAAAGCAATTCGCTTGATTTAAATCTTCATCTTCAACATTATTTTCATCATTTTTCTTTGGTTCATCCGCATTGGCAGGTTCAATCATTTCCTCGTTCTCTTTTCGTCCATCCACATTATCATTATCATTCTGATTCTGTTGTTTCTCAAAACCTTCATTCTCTTTTCTTTCCTTGTTATTAAAATATTAATCCATATCTTCAGTCTGACTTCGAATTAATGCCTCTACTCTTTCTCTCTTCTTCTTTTTTTGAGCTCCAGATGCATATTTAGGAGCCATGGTATTTGACGCAAATCACTCAACAGCTAATCGTTACTGAAATTGAACATAACAATTAACATAAGCGAATGTAGATTTACAAAACCACAATTCAAATTCACACGTAATTGCGCCAAATCCATATAAGTAATAATACATATTCAATCACGCTATCACATATTCAATTTATAAAATCCCATAACTGATAGTCTAATAAATGCAGAATCCATCCATCCATTATCCAATATACATTTAAAAGAGAAAAATAATGTTTCAATCAGTTACAATTTCACGATTTTTTTGAAGCAATGAAAGATTGGGAAACTTAAAAAGTTAAAAGCTATATAAAATTGACACAGTAAATCATCTAAATAACATTGACATAGTAAATCATCTAAAAAGGAAGAGAAAACCTTTTATACTCAACAACAAGAACCAATATTAAGCCATTATAAGTTACCTGGAGCCCGTAATTGAAAGGAATTGCTGCACTTTGTCCGGATGCCCTCTTCACATCTTGTTCTGCCCTGCAAATAACGCCTCAAATTTATCAATTTCATATCACTGGGAGTGGGAGAAGAGAAAAAAAAATTATTTTTTACTCAGTTCAGGTATATCTTTGCCCAAACGAGCAATAAAACATTAAACATCTAATTTCAATGATAAACAATTAAAGACTGATGAATGTTAATACTACTGCTAGCAGAAAAGAATCTTTAGTTGAGATTTTAACTATTAGAACCTTTAATAGATGGAGCAGAAAAGAATCTTTAGTTGAAATTTTAACTATTAGAACCTATAATAGATGGAGTTTTTGATGCTATAGCCTGCAATGCCAAGAATAATGCACAATAGAATAATGCCCACGACGGACAGAGGAAAGTGGAGCAGTGGACGAAACGATGCAGTTGAGACGGACTTGAGACTTGGGAATTGACGTTGTTTCACACTTTCTGTTTTAGGTTAATTTTATAAAAGAATGGGCTCTTAAAAATTCCAGGCCTGAGACGAAGGCCTCTTGGGCCTCCCCTCAGGTCCGGCCCTGATCATTTTGAGGACGAAATTTTCACAAGGAAAAAAACATCATCTATTTGCCACCATTGAAGCAGCCACTACATCTCAAGAAAAACTTTGGTGAGCATCTTTCAATTAACCACCGACACCACAGGGAACGAAGTGTATAGTTCCAACTTTTCTCCATTCTGTCTACTTTAAATTTTGATACGATGATGTGTTTGGACCAAGATGCATTTCCCAATTCAACTTTTGCAAGCTGTGTTTGTCTAGTGGTGTCAATGTGACATGTCGAAAATCATGAGCCTAGTCGGGCTGAACCGAGCCCCATTTTGGGCCATCGAGCTTGAGTCGAGCCTAGAAAATAAAAAATAGTAGCCTACAAAACTTTTTTTAAGAAAAAATTTTAAAAAATGACTACTTGACAAGTTCTACGCGAATAGATGCCTTTTTTTAAAGGCAGCTACACGAATTTTTTTAAAATAATAATAATAAAAAAGTTCGAGTCGGCTAGGCTTGGGTAAAAAAATAACCCGAACCCTTTTCATTCAAGCCGAGCTCGAGCTTCGCAACTCGGCTCGGCTCGACTCATGGACATCCTTATGTTTGTTTGATAATTGGTCTTTCTGATGACATTTTGGTAACTCAATTTCTCTTCAAATTTTGGAGATCACGGGCCATGTGCTTATTCAAGTTGGCCCATAATGTGATTGGGTTTTCTTCTTTCAAATTGTGGTCCAATAGTTCACAATAAAAAAAAAAGGAAAATTTCATAAGTAAGAGATTAAGTATCACCCATTTCAAAATTAAGAATAGAGTTTTTAAATTTCAAAAATCAGATTTTTATTAAAATTTATTTATGATTTAATTAACTAAATATATTAAGGTCACATATCTATAAACTTTGGTAAAAAATTAACCATTTAATTAGTCACGTATTATTTTTCACTCACAAATCAAAATTTTTATATGACACAAATTATTTTACAGTCACAATTCAAAAATTTTATATGTCACAATTTATTCATCGATCACAAATTAAAAATCTAGAACTCACAATTTGTTTATCGGTCACAAATTACAAATATTATAAGTCAGAACTTATTATAAAAACACGTATTATCAAATTACAATCACAAATTAACAATTGTTTAGGTTACATATTATTTTTTAGTCACAATTTATCTTTTTTATTGGTCACATATTGTTTATTGATCATAGGTTAACCAATTTAATTGTCACATTCAACCAAATAATCTGTGACCACCACCGACTCTTGCGACAATCACCTCACCACTGCCTCCAGCAGTACCACCACCGTCGCCGCCCAATAGCAAGACCACCATCTCAAACAAACCAACACTACAACCTCCTAGCACCACTATCACCATTTCCAACAAACTAGCACTTTCAACTTCAAAACCACCATCGATAACAACAAGATCCGCTGTGGTTGCCACCAACAAAACCACAGCCACCACTAGATCTAACATAATCATCGCTACCCAAACACCACCACTACCACAACCCCCATCCACCAACTGAAAACACAACCCAAAAATCCTACACCAGATCGCGGCGATGCAGATCCCGACCATGACGTGCATCCAATCCTGATCACAACATAAAAATGTCCCACACCAGATCGCGGCGGTGTAGATCCTGACCACAACGTGCAGTAAATCCTGACCACTACACAAAAATAACCACCACTACCGATCCTGACTACAACAAAAAAAAAACCACGACCAGCATCGTCACACGCACTCACACACCCAACCACCGCACCACCATTGTACCTACAGCACCGCTACCACTAAGTGGGATGAAACTTCGGTCTAGGAGATGAGATCATGTGGTTCCTATCAAATAGCAACCACTTCGGCCTGAACTCTATAAATAGCAAATCTTGTGACATTTGAACCTAATGCAACTCTACACACTCGAAAATGCATTACATTTTCTCACTCGCTCATTCCCAATTATTTGTTTGAGTTCAAATTGTTTAAATTTTGGTTGAGTTGCTTATGACTATTAGTTTATATGCGATCATCTTTGATCATATTTTCGCGGTAAAAGCATCTTCCACGTCCATAAATGTTATCCTCCTTAGTCCAGATCTCCAGTCAAAACATGTTGGAATTTGCTTGCGTAGACACAAGTAGCTCCTCTGTCGTCCACGTAGCCATTACAAAAAAATGCGGTCAATAGATTGGCGTCTTCTGTGGGAATTTCACTCATTCAACCATGAAAAACTTGTGGGAGATATGTCTTAGGAATTACTTACCTTTGAAGAAAAGAGATTGTTTTTTAAGAAAGAAACATGGATTCTAGTGTATTCCCTAGAAAAGGAATATCATTCACATAGTAAAAAAGCCAAGTTGTTTTTGGAAAGAAGACGTCACCACGAGTTCTGACAAAGAATAGTCAACACCTCGGAGAGCTAGGGAACACCCTAAAGAAGGGGAACCCTCACATGCTGCTCCAATAACTCGCCATCGACTTCATCAACAACATCATTGAGACGGATCATGAGGTGGGTCCAGAATAGCCGCTAGGCTCACTAGGGAGGTGGCTACCATAGGTACAAACATGAGAGATATTACCTAGTAGAATATTGCCATGCACAAGCTGCTTAGGAATATGCAAAACAAGGAAAGATACATAATCCCCCCATACGCAGCTCAAGCGAATGCCTTTTTTTAAGACCTTTCCTAGTTTCGCAAGGGAATTACTATCGTGACAAAGAGGATGTCTAAAGTTAAATGGCTAATTATTAACATTATACCAGGGAAAAGGCCCCCAAGATAGGGAAGTTGAGGTTAATACATCCACCAACTATACCGCTGACTGACCCAACGAGGTTCTATTTGACTTTCCTCCAAATTTCTAGCCTGGAGACATGTCTCAGAGATCTATAAGTGTCTTCGATAGGTTAAGCCCCGAAAGGCCTAGAAATAGGCAGACTCAACCTCCATTTATACCTAGAAATACGCAATATGAGCCATCTTAGTTCGAAAGGCAAAATGAACATGTTTATGGCAACCTATCGCAGAATCCTCCACCTAGGAATAGGCATCAGAGGAGGGTAGAACCAGCCATGAATCAATCAGGACTATCCCAACCACTTCGGGGACCTCAAGTTAGAGGAAATGAAAACTCTGATAAGCTATAAAGGTCTTGCGAACTTGACGATGATGATGACAATTTGTCATTCTCTCAAGAAATTAGAGATGCCCCTGTTCCAAGCCACTTTGCACTTTCAGAAATTCTCAGGTACTATAGAAGATGTGATCTTGAGAGGCACATCAACACCTTCAAAACCCGCTGACCCGTAAGGGTTCAACTTCCATTGAAAAAGGCAGAGTCTTCCACTTGACCCTAAGTGGGTA
This sequence comes from Fraxinus excelsior, assembly GCA_019097785.1. Taxonomy (NCBI): domain Eukaryota; kingdom Viridiplantae; phylum Streptophyta; class Magnoliopsida; order Lamiales; family Oleaceae; genus Fraxinus; species Fraxinus excelsior. The sequence goes on along the minus strand of CM032624.1, from coordinate 32,647,693 downwards.
GTTGAAGTGTGGTACACTAGGCTTCCAGAGGAGAGCATGCAAAGCTGGCATGATTTTTAAAAAACTTTCCTTAAGCGCTTTGAAACAAGCAAGGAAGGTGAATAGCCAATACATTGCCTCCAAGACATGATGCAGCAACATGGAGAGTAATTGAAAAGCTTCTTATCCCCCTATACCGATGAAATGACCTATTGCATGCAAGTTAGCGATAGAAAAGAACTATCAGCTCTAAATGGAGGGCTGTATATGAATTTTCCCTTTTGGGGAGACATGCAAAACAAGGATCCTACCAATTATGACACCCTAATTTAAATGGTGAGGTGTGAGATTATCAATGAAGAATTGAAAGATCATCGAAATAGGGTTAATAAAGGGCATCTGCTTCCTCAAAGACAACGAGGAAGAGGTCTCACCTCTCTTTTAATGAAACATCAGTTCGACCAGTTAACCACCCTCAACCCTAGGCATGTACTAGTTGTAGTAATGTTGGACGCAATACCAACTTTGGCTTATGAGGAAGTCAACCCTACAGTTGAGGTACGCTAAGAAAGGTCCGGCCAATAGTTTTCCTAAATGGAAAAGGATAGGGACGAAGTTTTGAACCTATGAATAGGGATGAGACATTTCTTCACTGCACTTACCATCAATCCTATATCCATAATACAGCTGACTGTAGGGACATTGCCTTACATCTGCAATCTAGTAATCAAAAAAGGAATAGACGCCCACGAGAAGAAATACATTCTAGGTAACAACCTAGGAAGGTCGAGGTTGGACATCTCATTCGAGATGACGCTTCTCGGAGGCAAGAAAGGGATGCGGAAAGGCCTAGAGAAGGTCAAAGGTAGAAGAAGAGCCCTCCAACTAATATTTGATGTGAACGATTGACACAATCTTTAGAGGTCCGTATGTTGGGGAACTAGAAATGCTGAAAGGAACTATGTCGGGGAAGCCAGAAATCTCCCAATGGCAAACTTCATAGTCAACAACAATTCGGAGAGAAGTTTAACCCATTACTTTCACATAAGATGATGTGGTTGGCTTGCATTGTCCACATTATGAAGCACTAGTGGTAATGGTCATTATGACACGAAAGGCCTTAAAAGAATGTTAGTTGACAATGTGAGTTCACTTAATATCATATTTGGAGTAACTTTTAACAAAATGGAAGTGGACCATGAGCTTTCCCTTGTATGGTTTCACTAATGATAACATTATCCCAAAGGAAAAAATCACTCTAATAGTGGAAATGGGGATGGCCGCATTTAATGCTCATCATTTTATGGAGTTCTTGGTAGTGAACAACCGTTCTACCTACCATGGGATGCTTAGAAGACCAGCGTTGAAGGAGTTATGGGCTGTTATGTTCATTCACTACTTGTGTTTGAAGTTTCCCGCTGAGAATGGCATCGCTACAATTAGGGGCTACCAAATGAGTGCAAGGGAGTGCAATTTGAACTCCCTCAAAAAGGCCAAACCTAGGGACGTCAATACAATTTCTAGGGACGTCAATACAATTTCGATAGATATTGACATTAACAATGTCTCTGAACAAGGAGGGAAAGAGTCAAGATGGTAGACAAATCTAAAGAAGAGGCTAACTTTGAAATGATTATAGCCCCTAAAGAAGGGAGAGTTGCTAAAGAAGTAGCTAAATTTGATGAACCAGATCCTCGTATCATTGATAGCGAGCCTCGAATAGTCCCAGTGAAGAGTTGGAGAGTTTTCCAGTAGATCCCCTGGAGCCCTCTAAATCTTGTAGGTTGGAAAGGAATCTGCCAATGAAGGTTAAAGAAAAACTTAACACCTCTTGTGTGGGAACTTGGGTATATTTGCTTAGAGACATGAGGACATGGTTGGCATTAACCCAAAGGTCAGTTCTCACAACTTAAAAGTGTTCATAAAGTTACCCATCATTGATAGAAAATAAGAGCCCTCAACTCAAAAAGGTATGAGGCCATAAAGGATGAGATAAAGAAGTTGATTGATAATTGTTTCATCTTAGAATCAACTTATCCGAAGTGAGTATCAAACACTATCCTTGTTAAAAGACACAATGGCAAGTGGACGGTATGTGTAGATTTTTGTAATCTTAACCAGGCATGCCCTAATGCAACTTTCCACTTTCACGAATAGATCAACTCGTTGATTTTACTACCTGGCATGTACTCTAAATTTCATGGACGCCTATTCAGGCTATAATCAGATCCCAATATATTTTAGTTCGTGAAGAGCATATGTCCTTCATAATGGACACAGACTTCTATTACTATAAAGTGATGCACTTCGGGTTGAAAAACCCTGTGGCCATGTATTAGAGACTTGCCAATAAGATATTCACTTACCTCATTGGAAAGACAATGGAGGTGTATGTGGATGATGTGTTTGTTGACCTATGGTTAACGTCTCGTTTTGATTATCACAAACAAATTATATTTATTATTAATAAATTGATTTCAAGTGTCTATAGTGATTATAGCACATGAATAAAATTGATGACATGAAGTTCAAGACCAAGAAATTTGCATACAATGATCAACGGGGAAACAAAATCAATCAATCGAGGCTATGAAGAATGATATGGCAAAACCTACAAAAAAATGCCTCAACGAAAATCGAGACAAAAGTTGAAGTACCATCAATATGTTCAAAACAAAGTACTTAGACTTCTTACAATCATATATAAATGTAAAACATCTCAATAATTGGTAATAAATCGTGACGAGCTCGGAGTTTTGTATTTACGATCGAAAAATCACGACAAAAATGTTTTACTCGAAAAATATATTTTCAAAGGTAAAAATAGAAACATGTATGTTTTAAATAAAATAAATACTTTGAAAAACATTTTAAAACATCCCTCAAATACCTACACTTGATAAAAATAAGAAACGATGACGTTCCGAGCCAAAAGTCCGGTACGCCAGTTTTTGGCTACAATGGTAATTTTTTTAACGTTCTGATCTTCTGACAAAAATAATGGATATTTGATCGTCCAGTATTTACCGAACGTCCGGTACGATGCGTCTGGTAAGGCAGATTTTTTGACTGTTTGAATGCTATAAATACCTCATTCATTCTTCTTTTACAACAACTTTTCTTGAGCATTAAAGAGAGACTTTTATTGATCACAACCACCTTATCCTCTATCTTTAAGAAGATCAAAAACATTAAATTTTTGAAAAACTTTTGAGCGATTAACTTTGTGAAAATGTTTGGTTCTTCAAGAAGTTTTTTATTTCAACACTTTAAGCTGTACTCATTTCCATCTTCTCTTCTTGTTATTAACATTGATTCTATCATTCGATAAGTAGAGAAGAATTCACTTGTAAATTCATTTTGAATTGTGGGTCGTGTTGAGATTCCGGAAAGCTCAACATTATAAAAGGATCGGTGCTCCTTGTTTGTAAGTCATCGGAAGCGTTGTAAATAGTTGGATTGCACCACAAGTCAATCAATATAGTGAAAAAGGTCTTGCTCATGACGGAGAGTTTGGTAACGAAGAACGTAGATCATTGCGTTGAATCGAACCTCCATATTATATCGTTTACACTTTTTAACCATTTTACTTAACGTCTTACTTTGTACAAGCTTATATCATTTCATCTACATGCTTATTTGTGTTCAGTTTATTTCTTTATCATTTGTGTGATCATTAGATTAAAATCTTGAGTAGTTAACGAAAAAGTTTTAAAAACCAATTTACCCCCCTCTTGGTTGGCCAATCTTAGGCTTTCAGTGCTGGTGAAAAACTTGAAAGTAAATTCATAGTTAGGACAAACTCTATTTTTTTAGTTATTTTTTTCGTTAATATGAAAAATTCGTAGTTAGGACAAACTTTGTAAATTATGTATCCTTTATTTCTATTTTCAGGATTCTTGTTGTTTAATTCTTCATGTGTCGATTCAAGTTATGATGTTTAATGCTTTAAATTAATTGACTACTAATTCAATATTTTTTTTTTTTTTAATTTGTAACGAATTGAGAGGCCAATTATAAATTTAGATCATGTAGTAAAATGCGGTAACTTAGATAAACAGGTAGAAAAACATATAGTAATTCAAGACCAATGAGCAAACTCAAGGGTTTTCAAGATTTAGGATTGAAAAACAAGATTCTTTATACAAAATCCTATTATTTTCTTCGCCCGATGTTGAACTCTATTCTTTCTAGTTATTTTTTTCATTACTATAAATAACTAAATTCATAATTAGGACAAGCTTTGTAATTTATGTATGACCATTTATTTCAATTTTCAGGATTATTGTAGTTTAATTCTTCATGTGTTGATTTAAGTTATGATGTTTAATGATTTAAATTAACTACTAATTCAATAATTCTTTGATCTGTAACGAATCGAGAGCCAATTATAAATTTAGATCATGTAGTAAAATGCGCTAACTTAGATAAATGGGTAGAGATACCCTTTGATGGCTATTGCAGTTGTCAATATGATTCTTAGAAATTGAATGCATTTGGTTAAAGCTCGTTTGGTTTCACATAGAGATATAGTGAATCCACTTAGTTAAATAGGATTGAGAGAGGTAAATTTATTAATTTAGAAGATCTTGATCGAATAGTACAATCATAATGAATCCTTATACATATGCAAATTAAAGTTAACCACTTGGTGTAATCATAAGTCCTAATATACACATTCATAATTTAAAACCCTAATTTGAGTCGTGTCCGCTTTTAGAAAAAAAATAGTATATTTTGATAATTTGGGCAATATATCAAGCATTAATATTTGCTTCTCATGAATGAGTAGTTATGAATAATAAAAGATTAAACAATAGTTTTTGGGGGAACGATAACCTCGACACGTAGAAATACAATATTACATGTTTACAATATTGTACACTTGTGATGGAAAAAATTAGGGATAACAAAATGGCTCGTCGGCTCGAGCAGCCCATGGCTCTGCTTGAGAAATCGAGCCTCATTTTGGGGCAAAGGCTCGGGTCCGAGCCAACCCAAGTTGCTAGGCAAGCAAACTTAGCCAAGTAAAAATAAATAACAAAGCTACCTGCAAAACGCACACAAGTATGATAGCTACTTGCGGTTTGCAGGCAGCTATCACAATTGAGTATTTTAAAAAAAAAAAAAAAAAAAATTTAAAAACGAAACAAAACTTGAGCCGACTCGGCCCGCTAAGGCTTGAACAGAACGCTCAGGTCGAGTGGGAATTTTTTGGCCGAGCTTTTGCTCGGCTCGGCTCTGCTCTGACCAAAAAAAGCTCGTCCCTTTTTGGCTCCGCCGAGCCCGAGCTTCGAGTTTCGGTTCGTGGCTTGACTCGGCTTGTTGACATAGCTAGAAAAAATACAACAAGTTTTTTGTTCGATTATGGAGGTCTATTTCTATTTAATCTTTATTTATTTTATTTTGGACTTTTATTTGATTAGTTTTATTGTAAAAAAATGTGTTTGTTGTATGCTCCATTGACAAAGAAAAAAACCTAGAACCATTTGCCCAGGAAATAGAACGTATCTTCAGATGAAAAACACAAGGATAGCAGCACCCCAAGCTCAAAAGCTAGAATCGGTGGAAATTGATAAAAGAGACTTATTTGTGTAGTTTTTACTATTGGGAAGAATAACTTTAAGATGATGTCTGATTTGATCAAACAGCAACAACCTTCAATTCTATGGGAAGGTACATGATAACCTAAACACTCATGTCTCAAGATTTCTCGGGATATGCCAAAACTTCCAATTTACAAGGATAGAAGATGATGCAACCAGACTCCTAGCCACATGCCAATATCACTACCTGGGATGTTTTGGAAAGGAAAATTTGTAACAAAATACTTTTCACCTACAATAATAGCTAAAATAAAGATGGAAATTTCAACTTTCTAGCAATGTGACGGGGAAGGCATGAGCTTGGTTTAAGAAGTTGTTAAGGAAATGTCCAAATCATGGGATAAATAGGGGTCAACTCGTTTAGTACCTCTATGCTGGACTTCCATCCCTTTCTAAGTCCTAGGTGGATTCTTCAGCAAATAGGTCTATCACCAATAAATCAGTTAATCAACTCCAGTATTTATTTGTACTAATTATGAAAACACACTCCATGTTCTCATCTGGTAGAATAGTACCGAAAAAGGTTGCAGGAATTCATGAGTTAGACAACACACCTACCAGTACCACTAATGCTCATATTACAGACTTAACAAAGCAAAAGCAATTGTTGGTAAAAGCCCAAGTGTATGGGTGAATGCATTACAAATAAATCGAGTTTGTGAAAATTGTGGGGCTAATCATGCTAGTGAAAATTTTATGTTGTTGGCAACTCCAGAAGAACAAGTGAACTTGTTCATGACAACTCAAATCGCAATATAACCCATATTCCCATACTTATAATCTGGGAACAAAGAAACATCCAAACATTAGGTGGTTTGAAAATCATCAAGGATAATTTTAACAACCCTTTACACGAGAGAAGACAAAGTTTTGGGAGATAGTTCATCAATACATGCAGAAAACAGACAAGTTGCTTCAGCAAAGTGGTACCAATTATCAAAACTAATAGGCATCAATAATGAAGTCAGAAACTCAGATTGGTCAGATGGCATTGAAACTTTCATTACTTACATTGGGATCTTTGCATAGTAATACATAGACCATTCTCAAGGACAAAGTACTGAAAATAAGAGTCGTAAAAAGTTATTACATTGACAACCATCAACCAAGGAAAAATGTAAAAGTTTGAACATATATACCTCTAATCCCATTTCCCTAAGACTTCAAAAGAGGTCGAAGAGAAAAATATTCAAAACTATGAGGTGTTGGGGTACAATGATCAGAGATTATGCAAATTGGCCAATAAGAAATAATGAATGTGAATTGATTGATGAGGTGGTAAGTGAAAAAAATGTATACCTACAAAAGATGATTAGGGAACAAAAGATAGATTTAATGCTAAGGCACCAATTCCCATCACGTATCTCCCGTTCATTTTCCTCAGATGTTGTAGAAGAAGAAGATTGACCCAAAATTTGAAAATTCCTCGGCGTTCTAAAGAAGATCCATGTCAATATCCCATTCATTGACGCGATATTACAAATCACGAACTGCTAAAACTTTTGAAGGATATATTGACTAAGAAGAAAAAGCTTTTCGAATTCGAGACTATGGTGCTAACAGTAGTCTGCAGCTCAATTCCTCCGAACTACAAGAAATAGGGAGTTCTAAATGACCAATTTCAATCGACAATACTTTTTCATTTACTGCTTTATGTGATACAAGTTCTTGGATAAATCTAATGCCATTTTATATCTTTACAGAAAATTATAATTAGGTGAAGTCTAGGAAACAGCCATATCGATAGAACAATAACACCAACTAGTAAGATTGAGGACATGCTCATCAAAGCAGGAAAATTAGTATTCTCAGCTAATTTCATTGTATTGGACATGGAAGAAGACAAACATTCCAATTATAATGGGTCTACAATTCTTAGAAACTAGTCAAATTCTGATTGACATGGAGAAGAGTGAGCTGGTCTTGAGGATAGAAGACAAACAAGAAATATTCAACACATACGATATCTGATTAATTACGATCCAACAATTGGGAGTGCTATAGAGTTGATACTTATGATCCATCTCATCAATGGAGTAGTCGGTGTAGGAAAAATACTTTATCGTCGTATTCATCGTTCATGTTGGATCATCAAGAATTCATGAACCAAAGTGGAAGCGTACCTGAATCAGACATGATTATTGCAATGAACAAGTCATGCGGTTTTAGTTTTCCGATCAACATGTAGTTCTTTATTTCTCTCTGATTATGGAAGTCAGAATAGAATGAACCAAAACACGTGTGATCCAGGGACCATAACCGTATATATATACTAACGGCCTATTAACCTAATTCGGCCCATCATAAAATTAGGAAAAGGCATGGTCTCTACATATAAAGGCCCATACTTTAATTAGATGTTTCAAAACCCAAAATACCGAAACATTATTAGATCACTTTAAACGGGTTTAACCAAAATTGATAGTCTTTAATTTAATACACAATATTTCACATATAAGCCCACATATTAGATTAAAAATCCTTACAATCTCCCACTTAGGCTATATATATTACCTTATAATTGTGCATTAAACAATCCGGTACATCAATCATATCTATATAGGATCAAAGCGGCTTTCGCTACTTATATCATAACTAAACAGATCAGTGGTCACATATATTAACATAACTAAATGATATGGATCAAGCATGGATGTATAGCATGGAAATTACATGTGACATGATGTTAACATGCATATTTCCAACCGGTCCACCTTATACCTTAGTGAGATCATTTTTAAACAAGTTCAAAGATAATAAACCAAAAAAAAACTTTATAACCGGAAACCATATTCAAAATGACAGTACATGTGTTATATGAAAAGAACATAAATACAAACTCTCACTGAAATTAGATATCCTCAAGAGACATTACACCCATATGAGCAGTGTGCTATGAAAGACCTTGGGTATTAATCCCTTAGTTAGCGGATCTGCAACCATGGAGTTTGTCCCGATATGCTTTATTGACAACTGTCCACTCTGAACTCTTTCTTTAACAGTCGGGACTTGATCTCTATATGTTTTGAATTCGTCGAGTTACTGTTGTTATTGAAATACAGTACTGCTGATTTATTGTCACAAAATAACTTGAGTAGCCTTTTTATATTGTCCATAATGTGCAGCCTAGTGACAACGTTTCACATTCATATTCCATGGTTTGATGCCTCATAACACGCTACAAACTCCGCTGCCAGGGTGAAAGTAACTATAAGTATCCGCTTAGCAGTCTTCAAGGAAATAGCACCTCCAGCAAACAAGTAAATATAGCCTAAAGTGGATCTCCTACTATCTTGGCATCTTGTAAAATCGAAATCAGAATAATCGATGATCTCCAACTGATCTAATCTCCTATATGTGAGCATGTAGTCCTTTGTTCTCTATTAATACAGTATGACCCGTTTGGCTGCTTTCAAATGATCCATTCATGGGTTACTTAAATATCTTCCTAGCATCCCAACAATGTACGCTATATCTGGACGCGTACAAACATGAGCATACATCAGACTACCTATAGCTGAAGAATAAGGAATTTTCTGCATTTCTTTAATTTTCAAGTCATTTTTGGGGCAATGACTTAAACTGGACTTATCTCCTTTAGCCACAAGGGTGTCACCTAGTTTACAATCTTGCATGTCATATCTTTTAAGTACCTTTTCGATATAGCTCTTTTATGATAATCTAATAATACCCCGAGAATGATCCTGGTGTATCTGAATTTCTAATACAAAAGATGTGTCCCAAAATCTTTCATCTCAAAATTTCTTGCTAGAAATCACTTGGTTTCTTGTAATAAACTTATATCGTTGCTAGCAAGCAATATGTCATCGACATATACAACCAAAAAATATATATTTTCTTCCACTGAACTTGTGGTATATACAATCATCGATCAAATTCATCTCGAAACCATATGAGATGATCACTTGATGAAACTTGTGATAGCATTGATGAGAGGCCTGTTTGAGTCCATAGATGGATTTCTTTAGTTTACAAACCATTTACTTTGCATCATTTGATACAAAGTTTTCTGATCGTACCATATAGATTGCTTCATCAATGTCACCATTAAGAAACATTGTCTTAACATCCATCGGATATAACTCAAGATCGAAATGTGCTACCAATGCCATTATGATCCTGAAAGAGTCTTTTGAAGAAATTGAAGAGAAAGTCTCTTTATAATCGATGGCTTCTTTCAACGTGCCTTATAACTCTTCACATCACCTTTTGAATTTCTCGTGGTCTTAAATATCTATTTGCAACCAATGAGTTTTGCACCTTCAGGCAATGGAATGAGGTCCCACACGTCGTTGTCCTTCGTCGACTTTATCTCTTTATTCATGGCATCGAGCCACTTTTGAGAGTTAGAACTTTCCATGGATTGACGGAAGTTGATCGGATCATCTTCTACCACTCCAATGTCAACTTCATGTTCTTGGATAAATACGATCCAATCATCTGAAAATGCACTTCTCCTCTCTCTAGTAGATCTTCTTAATGGCATTGGTTCTTGAGGCTGTAGAATGTGTTCTTCTGAAACAAGTTGTTGACCTTTAGAGAGATACAATGACATTATCTTGATCTGAAGTTGCTTCTTGAACAATGTCAGGGATAGAAACCTAATCTTGATCATTGTCAATGGCAATTGGAGGAATTCTAATGTATTCCTCCTCAAAAACAAAGTCTGTAACCCTTTCTCCCCCACAAACTCAACATCCTCAAAGAATCGGGCATTTCATGTCTCGAAAATTGCCTTAGTTGTGGGATTATAGAACTTGTAACCCCTAGACCTTCAGAATACCCAATAAAATAGCAACTGATAGTCCTTGCGTCCAGTTTATTTTCATTTAGCCTATAAGGTCTTTCCTCAGCTGGACATCCTCAAATGTGTACTTGCTTCAAACTAGGCATCTTACCCGTCCAAAGCTCATAAGGGGTTTTATCAGTAGCCTTAGTTGGAACTCTGTTTAGTATATACGCTGGCAAGGTTGAATGAGTAATCATACTCCTCACCATGTCTTTAAGCGTTCTATTTTTTCTTTCAGCAACACCATTCATAGTGGGCAAACCCGACATAGTGTATTGTGGGACAATACCGTATTTCTCTAGGAGTTTAGAAAATAGTCTTGGATGTGTTCTCCTGAACCCGTCATATCTGCCATAGTATTCACCACCACGGTCAGATTTGACGCTTTAATTCCTTTTGCCGAGTTCGTTTTCAACTTCAGCTTTATAGTTTTTGAACACATCCAACGACTGTGATTTTTCATGAATGAGATGTATATAACCATATCTAGAAAATTTATCTATGAACGTTATAAAATATTGTTGACCATTCCAAGAAGTCATAGAGAATGGTCCGTATGTATAATTTCTAAGATGTCTAAAGTCTTGTTGGCTTGAAATCTCCTTTTATTGGTTTGTTTTCCCTTTATACAGTTAACACACATATTATAATTTGTAAAGTCAAGGGGATCAAGAATTTCGTTAGTCACAAGTCTCTTAATTCTCCTCTTGAAGATGTGACCTAATCTTTTGTGCCATAACGAGGCAGAATTCTCACCGATTAATTTTTACTTTGAACCTCGAGTACTTACATGCAAGGATTCATTAAAAAAAAAAAGCAATTGTACCAATTAAATAAAGATTATCGTAACCTGATAAAGAACCAGAACCAACCAATTTTGAATCATGAAACAAACTAAATTTTTCATTCCCAAATGAATAAGAATAACCAGATTTGTCCAAATGAGGAATGGAAATCAAATTCCGTCTAAAAGATGGTACAATAAATATTTCATTAAGATCCAAATAAAACTCAGTCTTTAACAATAATCTAAATTTCATATTGTTTCTACTTCCACCGTCTTGCCATCGCCAACATAGATGTATCTTTCACCATCACTTGATTTTCGACAACTCGGGCAACCATGCATAAAGACACTGATGTAAGTTGTTGCACCAGAATCTGTCCATCATGAGTGTCTAGGTACCAAAGTTAAATTAACCTCAGAACAAAACAAATGAAGAAGAATTCCTTTCTTGGCAAGTCATGCATGATAGTTGGTACAGTTCTTCTTCTTATGACCTGTAGCTCTACAAAAGAAACAGCCACCCTTAATTTGTTCCTTATGTTGTTTCTTTTGTTATGCTATACCCGCAACTTCCTTATTAGTTTTCATTTTCTTGTTCCTTTTATCCTTAGAGGTGGTGGCTAAATGAGCACTTTCTATCTTGTCATGCTTCAATCTTTCCTCTTCTTGGACACAATGTGAGATGAGCTCATTAATGGACCGTGAGTCCTTTTGACAATTATAGCTCACCTTGAATTGACTGAATTGTGCCGAAAGAGATATTAGAACCAAGTACACTAACAAGTTTTCAGATAAATCCAACTTAAGTGCATTTAGTTTTGAAGCAATGTGAGAAATTTCCATAATCTACTCCCATATGTTTCATTTCCCTTTGTACCTCATTGAGATAAGGTTTGTCAAAAGTGTATTAGTTTCAGCATTTTCATTCTTGGCAAACCTCTTCTCAAGGTCCTCAAGGAAATACTTAGCCGTAGTCACCTTATCGCATATACTGCCCCGAAATGCTTCTGGAATAGCTCACTTTATGACCATCAAGCTTATACGGTTTGATTGTTCCTACTTTTTCATCTCACTCTTGTCATCAGAGGTATTGTTATCAGTAAGTTCAGTAGGTTGATCGACCCGTAAAGCAAGGTCCAGATCCATGACTCCGAGAACAATCACTACATTCTCTCGACATGCCTTGAAGTTGGTATCATTAAGCATTGTAATTGAATTGATGCTAGCAGAGATATTAGCAGCAGAACCTAATACTAAACTAGAAAAAAATTAATTGGAAGAGCTCACAATCCTTAATATGCAAATAATAATTTCAAATAATGGTAGGGTCCATCACAAGATACCTAGCGCAACATCAATATTTAGTCTTTGGACAGAAATATTGACTTGTAAGTGGTACTCTTGTTGTAGTGATCAAACATTGACAATAAAGAAACACGTCAATCAATAAACCTTTCTTTGGACCGATTTATTGATCACACATTAAACAAAGTAATCGTCACATGTTTATCACAACGGGTGTATGTGCAATTCGGTCAAATATTGACCTTCCTTTGGGCCGATCAAATATTCACATGAATAACACACACACACATACACCCTTTAATATTATAAGTTAATTAATTTCCACAAGAGATATTGTTTTGGTAACATGTTGTTTCAATTAATTCACTCTCGAATATTATACCTCTTAAAAGACTACTTTGTACCAAAATTCGAAAAAGAAAATCACCGAATTTGCATATTAATAATTCAAAACTTTAGGGATCAAAAATTAACTATCCTAAACTTTAGGGGTCAAAAAATTAATTATTCAAAACTTTAGGGGCCAATTCAAACAAATTATGAACTTTTAGGGGCTTAATTACAAAATTCAGAACTTTAATGACCCAAATTATTTAATTTTCAAACTTCAGAGATTGAATTATTAAATCTAGAACTTTAAAGGCCCAATTTGGATGAATTTTAACCTTAGGGGCTGAATTACCAAAACTTTAAACTTAAGGGGCTGAAATATTAAAAATAGATTTTAAATATTGTAACCATAACCCTAATTCTTAAATTGCAATCAAGGACACTAAATCTTCAAATTTACAAGATAAACCCTCACCCCCAAAGAATTGCATCCAACTTGAAAACCCTAATTCCTTTTTTTTTTTCAAAGTGAAGAACCCCGAGGGAAACCTGCAGTAGTGCTCGCCGCTCGCAACACCCAGCAGCGCGCTACAGCCTGTAGCGCTGTACAGCGGCCTTGATTTTTTTTTTTTATAACTAAACTGAAATTTTGGAAAACCAACTAAATAATTTTCAAATTTAACAAAACTAATACCAGAATCGTTAAATTTGAAAACAATAAAATTATCGAGAATCAAATTAAAATTTCAATTTTCAATGATTAAACATGAATAGGCTCTTATACTACTCGTTGGGAAAATACTTTACCGTCATATTCATCGTCCATGTTGGATCATCAAGAATTTATAAACCAAAGCAAAAACATACCTAAATCAAACGTGATTATTCCAATGAACAAGTCGCGTGGTTTTAATGTTCCTGATCAACACGCAGTTCTTTATTTCTCTCTGATGATTGGAGTCAGAATAGAATGAATCAAAACACGTGTAATCCGTGGACCATAATCGCATATACATACTAACAGCCCATTAACCCAATTCGGCCAATCATGAAATTAGGAACATACCTGATCTCTACACATAAAGGCTCAAACTTTAATTAGATGCTTCAAAATCCAAAATATCAAAACTTTATTAAATCATTTTTTAAACGGGTTTAACCAAAATTGATAGCCTTTAATTTAATACACAATATTTCACATATAAGCCCATATGATCGGTGCCAAAGGATTAGAAGTAGAATAATTGGGGCTCTCAAAGATGAAAATGGGGATTTTAAAATTTGGAAATCAAAAAGAGGATGGACGGTGGGACAATACAAGGAGTGAAAGACTCAACCATGATCAACCTACTAATTTTTAGTTAATGTATTGCATATAAAATTATGACTACAATTTATACAGACACGTTTCTCCCAAAAAAATTGATTTAACCATGCGATCATGAGACTTTAACTGCATGCCATCACTGAAAAGACAAAATGATTAATAGTGGAGCTACAGGCTCCAATCTGCGATCGCATGGTTCTAGATGTCAAGGGCTAACCCTGACTTGGCCATTCATTCCATTCAACTCTCAAACATAAAAAGCACTAGTTTTTTCAACCAGTTTCCATATCTACTTCTACTATCTAATTTGCTTCAAAAATCAACCAAACAAACATCAATTTAAGGCCTACTGTTCACGAAAATATGTTTCGGATTTAAATCACCGCAAGTGCACGGTTCGTTGACAAGTAATAAAGTGAAAATCCTAGAATTTCGAGTATTGTTCCCACGATGATTGATTTAACTTAATTTTTATTATCTTGACCTTAACTGAATCTATTGAACTCAAGATGATTGTTTTTTATGATGTTATGATGAAACTATGGATATTATGCAAATTAAACTAAAATTATAAACTAAATGCAAAAATGATGGTTGAATGCAAAAGTTGAAGAATTAATGTATGAAAAAGCGTACTAGGATCCCGAATCACCAAGCAAGTTCACTTTTAACTCCTATTTCACAATTTGACAACACGATAAATTGGTTGAAGAATCAATGTTTCTAACTTATTCAATAATCCCTTTCGAGTAGAATTGAACATATTCTAGCATACCATTTGACTATATTTCTATGACAAATACAATATCCAAGAATGCATGACGTTTTGTAAACACTTAGAGATTCACATAAAGCATAACGGTATATTTCTATCCCCTATCGGACCTTACGATGATCTATACCTTGTAGAATCTATTTCCCTTCTTTCGAATGCATAAAATAAATCACCAAACTCATACAACTATTGCGCATATAATTGTAGAGGCAAGAAAGTGTATATAAATCAATCCATCAAACGTGTTTAAATATCAAATTGTAAAATAGAAATTAAAAGTTCACAACACAAGGTTCATCGTTCACCTAGTACATAAAAAAGTCTAGCCTAGCATAAATAAAATTAAAGGACAATAAAAGTAATAAAGAGAAGACATCACCAAATAACTAGAATTTAAAGTTTGAATCTTGAATCTTGAAGTGAAACCCTTATTCTCGCCTTTTTCCTTGCTCTTCAATGGTGTTTTTCTCTCTAAGAATGCATAAAAACCTAGTTCTGGATGAGTTTAGACTTTTATAGTTGCCCTAGAATCATTACCATAAGAGTTGGAGTTGGATAAGGAAACAAAAGATTTTCTCGCCCAGAATACACCTTGCTATAGCAAGGTATATTTCCATGCTATAGCATGGGCAAAGTAAATGCTTCCTGAAAATCTCTGTTGAAGTCTGGGCTATAGCAAGGTATATTTCCATGCTATAGCATGGAAGAATTTTCGCTTCTAGTGTAAATTGATCCCCAATCTTCTTTTCATTCCACTTTTGGATTTTATTCATCTTCCATCCTCATCTAGTCATCCATATTATTGACAATTAGATCCTTAGAGAAATTCAATGCTTGATTCATCGTTCGGGTCAACTTATGAATAATTGCAATTTAGTCCCCGAACTTTCATTTCCTTCCATTTTGGTCATTTTCGCCTTTTTTCCCGCACATTTCATTAATTCCATCAAAGTAAGCCTACAAACACAATTCATATCGGATTAAACCGTATTCAAGCATTTGTATCAACAATTAATCATGTTTTATCGCATAATTAAATGTGCAAAACGCACTTATCAAATCTCCCAAACTTGAATTGGTGTTTGTCCTCAAACAAGATGATGACCTAACTTTACGCAAAACATGATTTAACAGCCTGTCGTATCTCAGGATCAAAATTCAGTAATTAACTAATGAACAGTTTCCACAGTGCAAACTCAAATCAACCTCCACCTATCACATGCAGAACTTGATGTGTATGTGTGTACATACTCATGCAAAGCATACCAAACTGATGATGGGTGCAAATCCCAACCTGCAGTAGTTAAATTTTTTTCTTTCTTCGCCCGAGAGATTCACACCCCCAAACTTATTCTTTTCACTCAACGATCCATGGGTGTGTTCTAAAGAATAGTTTTGATTTACTTAGTCCTTACCCTCTCTGTTTGGATAGATCTCGCGGTCATAAGTTCACAATTCAACAAGCATGGATTCTCCTATTTCTTTGATTGTTTCAACCGTTAAGACTAGACTAGGTTACTTGTTTCACATCAGAGATATGATTCTGTCAACAAGGTGTCTGAGGCCAATCAATGCATTTCATACATAGAAACATGTGTAATATTCATCAATGCATAGATTTCTATTTTATTTTTTCTCTTTTTTTCACATATATGACACCTTCCATTTGCTTTCTATATAACCCCTGTAGCGAGCTTTAGGTCGATGACTCCCAAGTCAGATGACCATAGGGCACTAGGTTTTAAACCCTTACAAGCTTAATCACTCGAGTTATACAAGCTCGAACAGATGTCTTAGCGATTCAATGATTAGTACAATGCTCATTTTCTTTTAGACACCCAATTTCTAGAACCAACCTCTAATTTGGAACTTTTACCTCGTTTTTGTCTCATTGGTCTAATCTAATCCACACAACATAATTCTTACACATGGAATCCATACTTATCTCAATGTTCCCCTATAACAGCTAAATCATCTCAAAACTTCTAAAATGATGGTTTTTCGAATGGTGCAATAGAAGTCTTCGAGGTTGACCTATCATGTTCAACTCCACTATGACTCAAACATCCCATCATTAGCTTAGCATGCCAAACACAAGTATTGTGTGCAAAAAATGTCAAGATTCCACATAGATAAGCATTGATCATTCTAACATGCACAATTTCCACTATTCATAGTTATACTAACTCCAATATTCTCCTAATTGTCGGCAAGACCATTAAACCCACACAGGCATACAAAGAAAATATTGAAATAAACAAATTTTTTTTGTTTAAATTCACTCGACAAACACAGAAAGCAGTAAAGTAAAAAAATAAAAATAAATAAAGTAGAACAATTAGAATGGACAGATATACCATCCCTAAACTGAAATCAACATTGCCCTCGATGTCGGAATATAAAAACTCTAAACATGCAAAATCAAGGACAATGAACAATGTAAAGCACAGAGAGAGACTGGTACTCCCCTGATCAGAATGGAGGCGATGGTGGAAGGTGGGAGAAAACTGGGTCCAGTAACGCTAGCATCCTTGCTCGGTGAATGGGATGCAGGCTTTCCTTGTAATTTGTTGTGTGCTAATCATGAATCAACTAAGTGAAGGATGACATAGAACTATCAAAATACATAAAAATTGAAAAATGCTCAAATTATTAAAATAAGTAAAAGGGTAGAGATGATGGGTTGCCTCCCATCAAGCGCTAGTTTATAGTCGATAGCTCGACTGTACTGTGGTGGTCTGTTAGGGTACGTCGGACATAGCCTTAGAGGTCCTGATTAGCTTCTTCAATGACATTTTCTTTCTTACTGCAGCGTTCCTCCAAACTTCAGCCTTCACTTTGTCTGTGTCGTCTGATTTTCCCTCATAAACTGCCTCGAACTCAACAATATAGCCTCCTTGCTTCTTAAGATTTTGTTCGGGTTGAAACACAATTTTCTTCTGCAACACCTCATCTACCACATCAATTTGATAGCACTTATCTGACTTGACATGCTCATCCATAACATTGAAAACGCTAAAAGTGATATGTTCCTCACCAAATTTCAAATTTAACCGACCATTTTCAACATCTATCAGAGCTTTGCTGGTAGCTAAGAATGGCCTGCCTAAGATAAGTGCGATATCCTTGTCTTCTTCTATATCTAGAAGGAGGAAATCCGCTGTGAAAATAAATTTGTCCACCTTGACTAGCACATCTTCAATTATCTCACTTGGATGTGCAAATGATCGATCAGCTAATTGTAGTGTCACTGTAGTTGCTTTGGCTTTCCCTAGTCCGAGTTTCCTGAAAACAGATAGATGTATTAAATTAATACTTGCACCAAGATCACAAAGAGCTTTTTCAAAATAACATCACCAATAGTGCAAGGTATAGTAAAACTTCCTGGATCTTTCAGTTTTGGTGGGAGCTTTTTCTGAATTACGGCACTGCACTCTTCTGTTAGCATTACTATCTCACGCTCCTCTAGCTTTTGTTTCTTGGATAGAATATCTTTCAAGAACTTGGCGTAGCCAGGTATTTTGAACAGTGCTTCGACAAATGGGATATTTATATGGAGTTTCGTGAAAACTTCGAGAAATCTCTTGTATTGTTGCTCCCATTGATGCTTCCTCAATCGTTGTGGGAATGGAATGGGTGGTTCATAGGGATTGACCGAATTATCTAGTAATTTCTGTAAGATTGCTGGATTCTCTTTTCCGGTGTCTTCTTGGTGTTGTCGGCCTGCTTCTCATTCTCTTCTTCAAAAGACTCCACTTGCTCTTTATTTGTACCCAGCCTTTTTGCATATATCTCAGGTAGCTGAACTCCACTTCGTGTAGTGATGGCTTCACATTGTTCTCTAGGATTTACTTCTGTGTTGCTCAGCAATGTACCAGGTACTCTTCATGTCATGGAAAGAGCTAATTGTCCCACTTAAGTCTCCAGGTTCTTAATAGCTACACCCTGATTTTGGAGATTCGTTTCAGTCTTCCTCATGAATTGATTAGTGGTTTCCATGTATTTATCGGTTTTTTCCATGAATTTTGCAAACATGTTTTCCAACTGAGGTTTCTTCTCTTGCTGAAACTGCCCTTGCTCCCAATTATGATTATGATTGTGATTCTGGTTTCCACTCCAAGAGAAGTTTGGATGATTACTCCATCACGGATTGTATGTTTCAGAGTGAAAGTTGTTTTGCTGACGTTGACCCCATTGAGCAAAGTCCACATGTTCCATCCTTTGTGTAAGGATAGGACATTTAGTTGTACCATGTTCTGCTCCACATTCTTCACAATTTGGTTTCCTCACTTGTGCTGAATTTATAGTCTGTGTTATGCCTTCTATCTTGTGAAATAAGAAGTCAATTTTTGCAGATAATGTCGAATAAGTATCTACCTCATACACTCCAACTGCTTTCTTTGTACCCATTCTATCTGAAGACCACATGGCTGATGTATTAGCCATTCTCTCGAACAATTCCCAAGCTCCCTCGGTTGACCTTGTACTTAGGGAGCCGTTTGATGATGAATCCACCATGTTTCTGAAAGTCGGAGTTAGTCCCATATAGAAGAATCTGATTTGTGTTGGCTTGTCGAACCCATGTTGAGGACACTTCCTTAGTATGTTCTTGAATCTGTTCCACGCTTCATCAAAGGATTCGACTTCATTTTGACTAAATATTGATATTTCATGCCTCAGCCTCGCCACTTTGGCCGGTGAGAAGAATTTGGTGCAAAATTTATGAGCCAGGTCGTTCCAAGTAGTTATACTTGCTACCGAAAGTAAATCAAGCCACTCAAGTGTTTTATCCCGAATAGTGTGTGGAAACAGCTTCAGTCTGATTGCATTATTTGATATCCCTTGGTATCTGAAGTGTTGACACATATCCAAGAAACGGGATACATGTGTATGTAGATTCTCATTGGCTGTCCCGTAAAATTGATGTTCATTCTGAAAGAGTTGGATAACATTTGTCTTCAGTTGAAAGTTTGGCTGTTCGAATGCTGGATTGACTTTGAATGATGAACGGTGACCAAAGATCCCCAAGAAGAGCATTCCCATCATATTGGGCTTCCGCATTGGCGGGAGCTACAGGTGCTACAATCGGTTCCAGTTGTTGATCAGCTATTTGTATTTGTTCTTGGTAATCCTGCTGATAATAGTAGCACTTAGCTCAACCCAAGTAAATAAACTAAATTGAAAATAATAAATAAACTAAAATTAAAAGCAAGTTCGAATTAGTGTCTAAATAACAAAAATCAAGTTAATACTCAATCCCCGGCAACGGCACCAAAAACTTGTTAACGAAAATATGTTTCGGATTTAAATCACCGCAAGTGCACGGTTCGTTGACAAGTAATAAAGTGAAAATCCTAGAATTTCGAGTATTGTTCCCACGATGATTGATTTAACTTAATTTTTATTATCTTGACCTTAACTGAATCTATTGAACTCAAGATGATTGTTTTTTATGATGTTATGATGAAACTATGGATATTATGCAAATTAAACTAAAATTATAAACTAAATGCAAAAATGATGGTTGAATGCAAAAGTTGAAGAATTAATGTATGAAAAAGCGTACTAGGATCCCGAATCACCAAGCAAGTTCACTTTTAACTCCTATTTCACAATTTGACAACACGATAAATTGGTTGAAGAATCAATGTTTCTAACTTATTCAATAATCCCTTTCGAGTAGAATTGAACCTATTCTAGCATACCATTTGACTATATTTCTATGACAAATACAATATCCAAGAATGCATGACGTTTTGTAAACACTTAGAGATTCACATAAAGTATAGCGGTATATTTCTATCCCCTATCGGATCTTACGATGATCTGTACCTTGTAGAATCTATTTTCCTTCTTTCGAATGCATAAAATAAATTACCAAACTCATACAACTATTGCGCATATAATTGTAGAGGCAAGAAAGTGTATATAAATCATTCAACATCCATCAAACGTATTTAAATATCAAATTGTAAAATAGAAATTAAAAGTTCACAACACAAGGTTCATTGTTCACCTAGTACATAAAAAAGTCTAGCCTAGCATAAATAAAATTAAAGGACAATAAAAGTAATAAAGAGAAGACATCACCAAATAACTAGAATTTAAAGTTTGAATCTTGAATCTTGAAGTGAAACCCTTATTCTCGCATTTTTCCTTGCTCTTCAATAGTGTTTTTCTCTCTAAGAATGCATAAAAACCTAATTCTGGACGAGTTTAGACTTTTATAGTTGCCCTAGAATCATTACCATAAGAGTTGGAGTTGGATAAGGAAACAAAAGATTTTCTCGCCCAGAATACACCTTGCTATAGCATGGGCAAAGTAAATGCTTCCTGAAAATCTCTGTTGAAGTATGGGCTATAGCAAGGTTATTTCCATGCTATAGCATGGAAGAATTTTCGCTTCTAATGCAAATTGATCCACAATCTTCTTTTCATTCCACTTTTGGATTTTCTTCCTCTTCCATCCTCTTCTAGTCATCCATATTATTGACAATTAAATCCTTAGCGAAATTCAATGCTTGATTCATCGTTCGGGTCAACTTATGAATAATTGCAATTTAGTCCCCGAACTTTCATTTCCTTCCATTTTGGTCATTTTTGCCTTTTTTCCCACACATTTCATTAATTCCATCAAAGTAAGCCTACAAACACAATTCATATCGGATTAAGCCGTATTCAAGCATTTGTATCAACAATTAATCATGTTTTTTCGCATAATTAAGTGCGCAAAACGCACTTATCACCTACACTACATTACATCACATATTCAAGCATTCAAATATTATTTGAGTCGAAATAAAGGATAAGAATTCTTTAAAAAAATAAATTTAAAAAAAACTAACGTTTAATTACATTGGGATTTTTTTAAGTTTCGATATTTTATTTTTTAATTTTATGAAAAATTAATGATTGAATATTTGGATTAAGGATATGTTAAGTTGTTGAGTATTCATTTGTTGTGAGGAATGGCAAAAGTTCGGGAATTAAACAACTAAATTTTTCTAAAAACCAAGTGTTGATGGATATTGACTTGGAAGATTTTTCTAAAATTTTCGAATTAGGGATGGTTTGATTTTTGAATTTTGTGGTACAAGAGACGAGTGAATCATGAAGTTTTTGTTAGGATATTTGATGGATATTGACTTGGAAGATTGTTGTGAAAATTTTGGGCTCAAAACACATCAAAAACTCAAAGGGGATTTTTCCTGAACACAAAGTGTTGGATCAAAGTTGGACGATACATTCAAACATTGACATAAAATATTCATGTTAAAATTTCTTCATTTGCATAGAAATTGAGGCACTTTTGACACGAATGTATCACGGGGCATGCAAGGGGTTGCGTCCTCTGCTACAGTTCCCCCTTTTGTTTCCCTTCTGTTCCATACTAATTTATTCCATGATCCTTATTGTAGGAAAATATGTCATCAACATGAAAGGCGTTCTACAACTGAGAAGGGTAAAAGAAAAGGAATCGGTGACCCTTCTGGCTTCCGTCCCCACAAGGACGAAGGGGGTATCAAAGATCTCTAAACACAAGCCACAAAGTATCATGACCATCTTAACAACACAGTCATACTATAATTGCCTAATGGCAAGCCTCCAGCCATAGGCTGCCTTATCAAGGCCTGTGAATGGTGCTTTGGCATGGAGATAACATAGTGAGAAGACAAGGTGTCCTCTACGTAATTATTAGTCTGTAAGCTTGTCCTTCAGAGGGGTTGATTTTATTGTGAGTTATTTTTTTATCATTCGCAATTAAGACTACTTGTCTATATCATTTTCTTGTAGGATTGAAACCTCCACCACGCCTCGCTATCAATAATCTTTGAGGTAAAGGTCCTACGTACTTAATATGATATGTATTTTTTGTGTTGCGAAACATTCTTTCCATGATACAATAGTGTTAAAATTCATTAAAAATGTTTGTCACAAGAGCCATATATAAGGAAGATTCTCTGATACCAAGGGGAAAACTCTATCTTCTTGCTTGGATAAAATTATGATGGGATTATAATGAAAATAGCAATGGATCCTACGAAATTTGTAGATGTAGTAGTTGTGAATGTAAGATCAAATAAATATTTGACTATAACTTGAAATTATAATGAGATTATAATTTTATCGAAATGAGCCTCAAGTCTTTGTATGTGTCCTAGGACTCCTAAAGAAGAAGAAGTGCCTAGAGTGCAATATTAATGCAGACGAGAGCTTGATATGTATGTTATGATGTGTACTTTCCTAAGACATTTTTTATGCTATTGAGATAGTTGGTATCAATCTAATCCTAGAAGAGGACACTAGAAAGTGGACAATAGGATATTGAGATACATGAAAGGTAGTAGTGATTAGTCCCAATGTTATCAAGGAAACGACTTGTGGTTTAGAAAATAGCTAACTAGGGCGAAGATACGGATGAGTACAAGTCAACTTTAGGATATGCATTATTTCTTAACAATTGCGCCATCGTGAATTAGCAAGAAACAAGCATGTATCATTGTTTACAATGAAATCAGAATTTGTAGCATGTGCTTCATCAATATAGGAAGTTGTTTTGTTAAAGATATTTTTTCAACATCCTTAGGGATGATGCATCCCCTATTTTGATTTATTGTGATAGTCAAAGAGCTATATTAAATACTAAAGATCCCAAGTCGTATAGCCACTGCACTGCTGGGTGTAGAGTTATTGTAATGCACCCTCAGAACAATAATCAATGGAGAAATAGGTGTCTCCTAAGAGATGCTCTTCCTATGTAAAATCAACAGCTCAAGAATGATGAGTTGATACACCTCAATAAAAATAATGTCCCTCGAAGGAAAGACAATGATGGGGAGATACCCAGGGACGGTCAAAGGCAAAGAAGAAGCCCCCAACTGGTACTGGCCGTGAACCCATCAAAAAAATTGGCACAATTTTTGGAGGCCCGTATGTTGGGGAAGAATCCAAAAACTCCCAAATAAACTATGCTCGGGAAGCATGGGACTTTCCCATACAAGCTTCATAGCAAGCAACAACCAAACCTCCACCGAGAGAAGGGCTCAACTCATCACTTTCTACCAAGACGACTCAGTTGGTGTGCATTATACAATGTGATGTCCTAGTGGTGACGATCGTTGCAGCCCGCAATAGCCTAAAAATGATGTTAGTGGATAATGGAAGCTCTGTCAACATCATCTTTGGAGCTACATTTGATGAAAGGGAAGTTAACCACGAGCTGACCTCAATGACTTTCCCCTTATATGGCTTCACTATCAATAGCATCATCCCAAGGGGTAAAATCACTATAGCCATAGATATGGGAACAGAACCCTTAATTGCTCATCATTTCATGGAATTTCTAGTGGTTGACGTTCCGCCTACCACGGAGTGCTTGGGAGGCCGACATTGAAGGAATTATTTGTCGTTACGTCTATTCACCATTTATGTATGAAATCCCACTCGCAAAATAACATCGCCACACTTAGAGGCAATTAGAGGAGTGCACGAGAATTCTATTCAAATTTTCTTAGGAAAGCAGAACTTAGAATTGTCAATGTAATCCTGATAGACGTTGATATAGATGACATCCCTAAACAAGGGCAAAACCTTGAACTAGGGGGACATCAAAGTGATGGACTTTTTTGAAGAAGAGGCGTCCATTGGAGCCTTAAACACCTCTGAAGAAGAGGTTGTCGTAGAAATGTAAGTATTTCCTAAAGAAGGTAGGGTTGCTAAAGAAGTAGCTAATTTGGAGAAACTGGACCCTTACATCATCGATTGCTGGCCTCAAACAGTCCTAGTAGAGAAATTGGAGAGTTTCCAAGTCGATCTCCAAGATTTCTACAAATGCATGCATATTGGAAAAGATCAGCCACTAAAGGCTAAGGAAAATCTGAAAAGCTTCTTGCGTCAAAACTTGGACATATTCGCTTGGAAGCACAAAGATATGGTTTACATTGATCCAAAAATAAGTTGCCACCACTTGAGAATCGATCTTAAGGCTACAATTCATAGATAGAAAAGAATAGCCCTCGATCTAGAAAAATATGATGCCTTAAGGAACGAAGTAAAGAAGTTGACCGACAATCGCTTTTTTAGAGAATCAATGTATCCAAAGTCAAAAAGCACAATAGCAAGTGGAGAGTGTGTGTGGTTTTCTCAAACCTAAATCAAACTTGCCCCAAAGATACCTTTTCAGCTCCCTCGTATAGATTAACTAGTGGATTCAACAGCAGGATATGAACTACTTCGTTTAATGGATGTCCACTCTGGGTAATATTAGTTCCGATGTTCCTAGTGACGAAGAACATACGTCCTTGATAACAGACAAGGGGCTCTATTACTACCAGGTCATGCCCTTTGGGTTGAAGAACACAGGGACCACTTATCAAAGACTTGTTAACAAGATGTTCGCTGGCCTCATTTTATAGACAATGGAGATATATATGGATGACATGTTGGTGAAAAGTTTGAAGGTATGGTACCACAGTAAAACTTTCAAAACATTGCGAAGGTATAAGATAAGGCTTAGCCCCCTGAAATGCGCCTTTGGAGTTGCCTCGAAAAACTTTCTAGGCTATATGGTCAATCAAAAGGGCATTGAAGCAAACTCAGAGAAGATCAAAGCCTTGATTTAAAGAGGTGTAAAGCCTCACTAGACTTGTAGTTACTTTAAATGGTTTCATCTCGAAGGCAACGGATAAATGCCTACCCTTTTTTAGTGGACCAAGGAATGTGAGGTAGCCCTACAAGAGCTGAAGAAGCACTTGGGGCAGGCTCCCCTATTCTCAAAATCCAAGGCTAATGAACCACTGCAGCTATACCTAGCAGTAATGCCCGATGCAATCAATTTAGTTCTCGTAAGAGAGAAAGGTGGTCACCAACTGCCCGTCTATTATATAAAGCAAAGTATTTTTTTGCAGCGGTGACTCACTATTCAGACATAGAGAAGCTAGCACTATCATTGGTAACATCTTCTCGAAAATTGAGGTAGTTTTCAAAGGTCATACCATACACGTACTAACTAACTTATCCCTCAAGCAAGTGCTATAGAAGCCTGATGCTTTAGGAAGATTACTAAAATAAGCTATAAACTTAGCTAGTTTGATATATGTTCAAATTGAAGGTCGCTGTTAAATGACAAGCCTTGACAAATTTGTTGCAAAGTTTAACCTTGTTCCATAAATGGAAAAGGAGATGGAACCCGCTAAACCCCCCACTTGGAACCTTTTTTGTTGATGGTTCATCGGGAGACACTGGATCTAGAGCAGGAGTGGCCATGGTTAGTCCAGAAGGACATAAGCTTAATTGTGTCATGGTGTTCGGCTTCAAGGCCACAAACAATGCAGCAAAATATGATGTGTGACACCCCATACTTAAGCTTCGAGTATCACGTACTAAACGTAATAACCTCTACCCTTGTTACATGAAACATTTTAAAGAAATTTGAAATATATATATATTGGAAACTTATTTTCTACTTATATTAGAATATCTCGGTAAAGTTTAATGGCCAACAGAAGTACATGCTGATATGAAATTATTCTTTACATATGCGAACTCTACGCAGTCACGGCTGGTTGGGGCAGCCAGTTTAAACATTTTTATAAAATTCATCCCAACTCTGTTTTCTATGAAATCTATGGCATTAGAAAGATGTTTTCAAGTAGTTTCTATGTTAAAATATGGGAAATTTCAAAGATCATATGATATAGACGTTTTACCAAAAACAATGAGGTAATGCACAGAAACTTCAAATTTACCTTTCGACACTTAAAATTTTATATCTTATGCCACACATATTCAAATTGAGTGATTTTTGTGCTCATGTAAAGAAGACACAAAGATAGATATTGTAGTATTTTTAGAGTCTCAAATGGCTATCTTTAGAGTTCGTAATTGCACTTTCAATTGATCCTAAGAATCTTCCAGTTTCTGTCTCTTTTATCATTTCAGGAAAAAAGTCTTTAAGCACAACATGAAAGATGTGATTACAAAATATACTTCCAGTACCATATTACATCATGCCTTATACATGCTTATATTTAATACCACCAGAAAAACATAAGGAAAACAGTCTTTGAGCAAAACATACGGAAAGGAAATTTCGATACAAAATAACTTTGTCCCATCATCAAATATGCCGACTGACTTCCACCAACTCAACTCAACGATCATGGATCTGAAAATTTAGTATAAATACTATGAGTATAAAGAATACTCAGTAAGATACCATGCTCGGATTTAACATGTTAATCATAAAAGAAAGCATTCAAACACATAATTGCACATTCCAGCTTGCCGGTGCCCTTCGGACTTGTCCTAAGGCATAAATAGATATCTAACTTTGTAGACTTGTCCACAACTTTCATATTATGGTTTTCATGCATAGCTTAAGCATAAATATTACCATGAAATCCTACCACTTGAGCATGGAAAGTTTTTTACCTTAAAACTTGGGGTTGAAAAGTGTACTTGAAAGTGCTAGTCTTTGCTCTTCTCCTTCTATTCTTATTATCTTTTTCTCTTTACCTTCCTTCACTAACTCATGCGATTTATTTTTCTTTGAAAGAAATTTTTTGGTTGCAAAGATATTTGAAGGAAACCTTTCTTAATTATTTATAGGTAAGGAAACCCTATGGACTAAGTAAGGTGTAAAGGGTTACTATCTATCAAGTTAAAGTTTGGTGCATACATCTACATGTGAGTTGCATGGATGCACTTCATAAATTGAACTAAACACCTCATGCTTAAGTTAAACACTTCATGCTTGCCATACTAGGAAAAATTACTCCACTATAAAGATAGCTCGCAACTAGTTGACACCACATGCTTGCTTGTTACTACAAAGATAAACACCTCATGTTTGAATATTAAACACTAAACACCTCATGCTTGCTTGTTACTTCACTACAAAGATAAACACCTCATGTTTGCTTAACACCTCATGCTTGAATATTAAACACTAAACACCTCATACTTGCCTTAGCCACCTCATGCTTCCTTGTTACTTCACTACAAAGTAACATTCTACTCTCGGCCAAGTGGAAAAGAAATGCTAATCTATAGTAATTAGGTGTAAAATTTGACATTAATCCCAAAAATCCTAATTAACTAATATTGGCAAACTTTTAATCAACCAACAATGAAAACTTGGCAATCACTAATAATCTTGGCCATATAAAATTTTGAAAAGTTAAAATATCATACTAAAAATTAAATGAGCAAGTTAAACGAGCATACAATTTCGGAGTATTACATGATGTCCACCTAGATGACCTTAGATTGGCCAGAGAAAAACATACAGAGAGACTGGTGACCAATAGCGACTCCCAACTGGTAGATAGCCAAGTTCATGGCAATTTCTCGACTAGAGATAAGTCTATGGATGCTTATCTGAAATTGGTCATGAAGCTTACACCATATTTTGAAAATTTTAAGTTGGTATAAATCCCACATTCAGAGAATGCTCATGCCGACGCTCTTTCAAAACTAGCTAGCAGTAAAGATTCCAAATTGCTTACCATGGTGCCCATAAAGCACCTTCCTAGACACTCTATTGCTACAGGTGAAGAGGTGATGTGTGATATCCCAAAAATAACTAACCAAGAAGGGGGTGAATTAATTTTTAAAACTTTTCGAAAAATAAATCTAAATTCGAGCAAGAAATGGCTAAATAGATTAATTCAAATAATAAGCTCAAATATAAAAGCCATAAGTAAAAGGGAAGGATGATGCAAACAATATAATGGTGTAGGTTCGATCTAAAGCAATGATCTATGTCCTCCGTTGCGAAGCTCTCCGACACGAGCAATGTCTTTTCACTATGTTGATTGACTTATGGTGCAATCCGACTCTTTACAATGCTTTCGGTGACTTACAAACAAAGAACACTGATCCTTATATAATGTTAAGCTTTACGGAACCTCAACATGACCCACTATCAAGCTTTCACGGAACCTCAATATGACCTACACGATGACTTACAACAAAGAGCACCGATTCTTACACAATGTTGATCTTTAAGAGACTTCAATATGACTCACACTTTATCAAAGTGATTTTACAATAGAATTCATCTCTTAATAAATAGTACAAACAAGTTAATTACTAAGAGAGACTATCACTTCAATGAATAGTAATAAATGATAGTTCAAGTGTTAGATGAAAAACTTTGATGAATATGATAATCAAGATTTAGATTCAATCAATCAAAATATTTCAATGAAAAGACGAAGAAGAAATAAATGTAATGTAGGTTCAAAAAATCTTCTCAAAATATGTTTTTATTTTAATGAATAATTGTAATAAATTAAGTACTAAGAGAGAAATGAGAAACTTTGATGAATATGATATTTTACAAGTTTGATTCAATCAATCTAAGTTTTCAATATGAAGAAGTAGAAAAGTTTATGCAATGTACAAAGATCTTCTTCAAAAATATCTTTCTCTTTTAAGATTGATATATATAAGTTAAGCACAAAAAGAAATGAAAACTTTAATTAGAGAAATGATTCAACAAGTTTGATTCACCAATCAAAGTTTTTGTTATGATGAGATAAATGAAATGAAGGTAAAAATATAAGTTCAAAGATTTTTGCTCAAGTAATTCTCAATTTTATGCTTTTCAAGAATGTGAATTTGAATTCAAGAAGCAGGGGTATTTATAGAGTTCAAACCATCAAAAAAATCGGGGAGTTCGGATGACCGCGTCCAGTCGACCGCCTCTTGTCCGGATTACCAACATAGCCGTTTTTACAAAAAGATTAAAGTTGGGAATGGTCAAACTTTGGATCGTTGGAGATTTTCTACAACCGCAAGGCAGTTTGGCATTTTTCACGTTTTGCCTCCGTTTGTTCTAATTTGAGTGTTTTGAAAAGCATGGACTTTTGGAAAGTATTTTTTAACTAACTTTTCAAGATAAAAAGTGTTTTACAAGTCCAAATATCATTTTTAAAAATTATTTTTACATTTGATCAAATCATTGTATACGAATGACTTTTAATGTACAAAATTGTTTTTAATGAATGTAAGGGTTTGAAGCTTAAGCATCCATTGTCATATATGAAAGTTTTCGTACATTTATATTTTAGCTAAGAGATCAAGTTTTTGTTCTTGTTTTGAAGTTTGCCTCTTAGACTTCTCGTCTTGATCTTACTTTGATGACATCTCTCATGCTCTTGATCTTGTTTTTTCTTGACGTTTGTCTTTTGAGCTCTCGTCTCGAATGATTTGACTTGAGTGCTTAACTTTCACTTTGATCTTCATTTCGAGTTCGATTTATATGTTAACTTTGGCAATGCTTGATTGATTTTAATATTAAACTATCATCACTCAAAATCAATTGTTAGAAACAATATTAATCTTGTTTGGTATGATCAAAATATTAAGGATGAAGTCAATTCTAGGTCAATAATTTCCCCATATTTGATTATGACAAACAAGATGATTTGCAAGGTAAGATTGAGCAATTGATATCATATTGATAAATGAATATACATTATAAATTTACAATGTAATTCATATGCCCCTATCTTTTACAAATCAATAACCATACATTCTAAGCATATAAATGATTTACCCTCCCCCCCCCCCCCCCCCCCCCCCCCTTTTTTAATATATTCCAAGCATATTGTAATTTTAAATCAAAGCATGTATAATCATCTCACTTCATTTCCCTCTTTTGGCATAAGTAAAAAGGTATAAGCATTTAAAATCAAAAGACAACCATAGGAAACAACAAAAGATTCCCCCTTTTTAATGTTTTTCAAATCTAACTTACCCAATTTTTCATTCAAACATACACAAAATGATAGAAACATATGATAGGAAGAGTAGGGCATATAATGTCAAAACTTTAAATCAATCATAGAAAAGAGTAATATATTTCCCCTCCATTAAGCACAAGATGCCAAATATATGCAAATTTAAATAAGAGGATAATCGTCACATTTATAGTAAAATAATAATCAAAGCCTGAGTGATGAAATGACAAAAGCATAATCATTTGGGTAAAATTTATATAAGTTCCAACCAATTATACACATAGAATCATACGAGAACATTTAGTATGTATTCAGTTTAGTCACATACTTCAAATTCATCGGTAATTCACAAACCTCTTTGAATATATGAAAATCTATCAAGTGTTAAGGATTTAGTGAGAATATCAACCAATTGATTTTCCTTATTCACAAATTCTAATACAATATCCCACTTTTGGGCGCCTTTAGAATACCATAGACATAATATGTTAATGCCACTAAGATATCTAAAATTCGTTTTATGAAACTAAAGTGTGATTCTTGAGTATTAGGTTGAAATCTAGCACATAATCACACACTAAAGATCATATCGAGTCTATTTGTGATTAAGTAAAGGAGAGACCAATTCATACCTCGATATTTTGTTATGTTTATTGAAGTATCTTGATCATCTCTGTCTAGTTTGAATGATGAGCTCATTGGAGTGTTTATTGATTTCAACTCTTCCATTTCAAATTTATTGAGCATGTCCATGATGTTTGACTCCATTACTTGGGTAAAGACTGATCGCTTTATACTTCAGAAGATTCTTCTTCATCTAGTTGCACATTTGCTTCTTCCTCATGTTGATCTTCAACATATTTAGGATCTTCCTTGTTTTAATTTTGAATTTTATTTTCTCAAAAGAAATCTCCAAACCTCTATCATTATCAATATGTTTCTCTAGATCAAGAGAATTAGTTTCATCAAATGTTATATGCATAGATTCTTCAACAATCAATGTCTTATGTTGAAGACTTGATAAGCATTGCTCATAGATGAATAACCAAGAAAAAAATTCAATATTGGATTTCGAATCAAATATTCCCAAATTTTCTTTGAGTGTTTAAGATAAAACATTTGCAATCAAACAATTGGAACAATCGATATTTGAAATTCTATTTTTCCAAAACTCGAAGGGGGTTTTGTATTTTCTTTCGACTAATTAAAATTATGTAAACAATACAGCAAGTAGTGTTAACAATTTTGGCCCAAAAGTATTTTGGTAAACTATTTTTATTTAGTATAGTTCGATCCATTTTTTGCAATGTGCGATTCTTCTTTTTACTACACCATTTGTTGAAGAGTTCTAGGAGCCGAAAAATTATTTTCACAATTATATGTTTTGCACAAATCATCAAAAGAAATATTATCAAATTATCTACCATGATCACTCCTAATGATAGTAGTAGTGTTGTGAACTTTCTTACAAGAATGTTCAAATGCATTCCATCTTTTAGGTTCAAAAAATGGGAACTCAAATAATCTTGAAAAGTCATCAATAATGACGAAAATATAATGTTTACCATTTAAGCTTGTGATACTAGATGATCCAAAAATATTCATGTGGAGAAGTCAAAAAAATTTTGTAGTTGAAGAATATTGCTTTAGTTTGAAAAAACTCTTTATTTGTTTTCCATGCATCACAAATTTTGTCTTTCACAAATCTGAAACTTGACAAACCTTTAAAAAAATACAATTTTTGAAAATTTTGAAAATAGGTCTATGCTAACATGACTTAATCTTCTATCTCATAACCAAGTACTTGATAAACATTTTTCTCCACATTCAAATTTAGTGTTTATGACATAAACATTCTTACTTCGGCTTCCTATAAACATCATTTCTTTTGATATAGTATCCTCAATAATGCATTTTGAAGAATCAAATTTGATATGATAACATTTATCACACAATTGATTAAAACTATGCAGATTATGCCTAAGGTTATCTACTAAGAAGATATTTTCAATAAAGAGAGATGAATGATAACCAATAATTCAATGTCAATGATTTTTCCTTTCGCATTATCTTCAAAAGTATCATAATCGCCATCCTTTATTTTGAAGTTTGACAATAAAGCTTGATTTTCGGTCATGTACTTTGAGAATCCATTATCCAAGGTGCATTTGCTCTCTATTTTCCTTAGTACCTATAAAAATAATTCGATTTTTGGACTTTGGTACCTATATATCCTTGGGTCCTCGATAGTTAGTGTTAGTGGATTATTTTTAAAGACAACTATAAATCCACTTATAGTTGTCTTTAAAAATATAATTTTTTTTTATAGAACAATAAAAAGCTACATATCCATTTTTATTGCAAAAATTACATGTGACATTTGAAATAGGAAAGTTGAAGCTTTAACAAATAAGTTTTTAAGAGACTTTTGTTTCAAAAATAATTTATATCAAATTCTTCTTTTATAAAAAAACACATTTTTTACTCATCAAGCATTAAATCAAACACTTTCTTGCCTCGAGTAAATTTATGAATAACTTGAGTCAAATCTAAAATCATTTCTTGTAAAGAAGATTTCTCCTAAATTAAATAATCATAATTGACTTTCATTTTTCAAAATATTTTTGAATTTTTAAAAGTTCATTTACCTCAATTTCCAATAAAGAATTTTTCTTTTTGAGGATCGAATGATTTAAAGCAAGTTTTTCAAGAATTTCATCATAAGAAGTAGATAATTCATCATATGAACAATTTTCCTTTACCTCATTTTCAATAGTCATGAAGCACATATTTGCAATTTCCTCTTGACTTTCATCTTCTTCATGATCATTATCGTTACTTTCATCCCATGTTGTTTGGAGTACTTTCTTTTTGATGAATTTATTATTTTCTGCTCCATTTTCTTCTTTCTTTTGGAATTGATATTTTTGTGAAAACCTTTCAATTTCTTTAAAAAAAAAAAAACTAGATCATCAAGTTCTTCATCATTCATATTTTCCCTTGAAGTGCCTTCATCAATTACGGATTTTAACGCAATTTGGTGCATTTCCTCTTCTTTGTTTTTCAACGTTTTTTCTTTTGTCTCAGTGTGATTTAGCTCATATGTCAGCAATGTTCCATAGAGCTCTTCCAATAGATAAGTGTTGATATATTTGGTCTTTTTTATCAACATTCTCAATGGACTTCATTCTTTCGAGAGTGGCCTAAGCACTTTACTCACAAGTTTACTGTTAGTGAATTTTTTATCTTAGCCTTTGAGACCATTAACAATATCAGTAAAACAGGTGATCATGTCAACAATAGATTCATTTTCTTTCACAAAGAAATTTTCAAAATCTTTAACTAAGAGATTTAACTTAGTTTCTTTTACTTTGCTAGTTCCATTATGAGTAATTTCCAAAGCATGTCAAATATCATAAGTCGAATCACATGTACTAATACGATTAAATTTATTTCTATCTAAAACACAATAAAGTATATTTTTGGTTCTAACATTTAAAGACATATTTCTTTTATCATTTTCATTATATTCCTTTCTAGGTTTAGAAATTATTTGATCTGATTTACCATCCTCTTTAATAACCATTTTAGGCACATAGGGACCAAATTCAATTACTTTCCAAATATTATAATCTATTGATTGAATAAATATTGTCAATCTATGCATCCAATAGTTATAATAAGTACTATCAAATAAAGGAGGACGATTTGTAGAATGCCCCTCGTGATTTTGAAAAATATGGTTAACCATTACTTAAAATCGTGAAATCTTTAAAATTGAGTACATTGTTCTAATATCAATTGATAGCCCAAGAATAACTAACTAAGAGGGGGTGAATTGGATTTTAAGCAAGCAAATGCTAAATACATTAATTCAAATAATAAGCACAAATATAAAATCGATAAGTAAAAGGGGAAGAGGATGCAAACAATATAATTATGAAGGTTCGATCTAAAACAATGATCTACGTCTTTCATTACCAAACTCTCTGGTACGAGTAAGGCATTTTCACTATGTTGATTAACTTATTTTGCAATCCGACCCTTTACAATGCTTCCCATAACTTACAAACAAGGAACACCGATCTTTATACAATATTGAGCTTTACGGGACCTCAACACGACCCACTAATGAGCTTTCACGGGGCATCAATATGACATACACGGTGACTTACAGCAAAGAGCACCGATCCTTATACAATGTTGATCTTTAAGGGGCTTCAACACGACTCACACTTTATCAAAGTGATTTTACAAAGAAAGCCATCTCTTAATAAATAGTACAAACAAGTTAAGTACTAAGAGAGACTAACACTTCAATGAATAGTAATAAATGATAGATCAAGTGTTAGATGAAATTTTTTGATGAATATGATAATCAAAACTTAGATTCAATCAATCAAAATATTTCAATGAAAAGATGAAGAAGAAATAAATGCAATGTAGGTTCAAAAAATCTTCTCAAAATATATCTCTCTTTTTAATGAATAACTATAATAAATTAAGTACTAAGAGAGAAATGAGAAACTTTGATGAATATGATGATTTTACAAGTTTGATTTAATCAATCAAAGTTTTCAATATGAAGAAGTAGAAAAGTTTATGCAATGTAAATACAAAGATCTTCTTCAAAAATATATTTCTCTTTTAAGATTGATATAAGTAAGTTAAGCACGAAGAGAAATGAAAAAATTTTGATGAGAGAAATAATTCAAGAAGTTTGATTCAACAATCAATATTTTTGTTATGAAGAGATAAATGAAATGAATGTAAAAATGTAAGTTCAAAGATTTTTGCTCAAGTAATTCTCAATTTTATGCTTTTCAAGAATACAAATTTGAATGCAAGAAGTAAATGTATTTCTAAAGTTCAAACCGTCAGAAAAATTTGGGAGTTCAGATGACCACATCCGGTTGACCGCCTCTTGTCCGGATGACCAATATAGCCATTTATACAGAGAAATCAGAGGTCAGAACGGTCAAATTTTGGATCATTGGAAATTTTCGGTCAATCGCCAAATTAACCGGTCGACCGCCAGGCAATTTGGTATTTTCCACATTTTGCCTCTATTTGTTTTGATTTTAAGGTTTTGAAAAGTATGGACTTTTGGAGAGTATTTTTAACTAACTTTTCAAGATAAAAAGTGTTTTACAAGTCCAAATATCATTTATATATTTGTTCAAATCATTGTATACGAATGACTTTTAAGGCACAAAATTGCTTTTAATGCATGTAGGGGTTTTGAGTTTAAGCATTCATACATTTTAGCTAAGAGATCAAGTTTTTTATCTTACTTCGAAGTTTGTCCTTTAGACATCTCGTCTTGATCTTTCTTTGATGACATCTCTCATGCTCTTGATCTTGCTTTTTCTTGATGTTTGTCTTTCAAGCTCCCGTCTCAAATGATTTGAATTGAATACTTAGCTTCCACTTTGATCTTCATTTCGAGTTCGATTTATATGTTGATTTTGATAATACTTGATTGATTTTAATATTGAACTATCATAACTCAAAATCAATTATTAGAAACAATATTAATCATGTTTGTTATGATCAAAATATTAAGGATGAAGTCAACCATAGGTTAACAATGTGGATCAAAGATACTCCACTAGGATGAAGTCAATAATAGGAGTCCTTAAGGACTAGGTATTACTCTCTGAAAAATAAAAGGCACCGAAGCTTAGAAGACAAGCCATTCATTTTGTTTTTCGAGACGATGTGCTATATAAACGAGACTTATCATTGCCCTTATTCCGATGCATAGGTGGAGAGCAAGCTACATATGTGTTATGAGAAACTCATGAAGGGTTATGTGGAAACCACTCGAAAGAATGGTCCTTAGCGTAAAAGGTGTTAAAACAAGGATATTATTGGCCCACATTGAAAAAAGATGCACAGCAATTCGCAAAAAAGATGAGATAAGTGTCAACACTTCGCGACCATTCAAAGGCAACCTTCTCAGGAACTAAGTGTTGTTTCTAGCCCTTAGCCGTTTGCCAAATGGGGGATTGATCTTATATGCCCCCTTCCTAGAGGGAGGGGCAATTTCAGTTTCACAATTGTCGTCATTGTTTACTTTACCAAATGGGTAGAAGCCAAACCCCTTTTCAAGATCGCTGAAGTAAATACTTCTAAATGTCTATGGAAAAACATCATTTGTAGGTTCGAAATTTCCCATTCAATTGTCTCGGATAATGGGCGACAACTCAATAACAAGAAAGTCAAAAACTTATGTAGGGAGCTAGGCATTAGGAAACATTTCTCCTCCCCACATCACTCTCAGACTAACAAACAAGTGGAAGTTGTTAATAAGACTATCAAATACACGCTGAAGAAAAAGTTAGATGCTTCTATAGGGGCATGGGTCGACGAACTATGTCAAGTCCTATGGGCCATCAGAACAGCTACAAAAGAAACTCATTTCTCCATAGCTTATGGAGCTGAGGCTATGAGCCTAGTTGAAGTGGGTATGTCGTCTCCTCATCACATTCATTTTAACAAAATATCTAACGGCGAGTTGAAAAGATGCGAACTAGACCTCCTTAAGAAAATGAGAAATGATTCTCAAGGAAAGTTGGCTATCTACCAATGGAAAATGACTAGGTACTAAAATTCTAAAGTTAAAAAGAAGTCATTTTGCTTGAATGAGTTGGTACTTTGGATGGTGCTCTTAACTTCTAAAAAGTATAAGGCGGGGAACCTTTGGTCCCAACTGAGAAGGCCCCTACCACATCAAAGAAGAAGTTCAGCTTGGGACTTATAAAATTAAAAACATGGATGGAAAGGCATAGCCTCATCCCTGGAACATGGAGCATTTGTGAAAATATTACTAGTAAAAATGTAAGTATACAATTTGTACAATCCTTGGTTCAATGAAATCGACTTTTATTAAAGTTTTCGTAAAGAAAAAGTATCTCCTATTGACAAAAGTCAAAGGGGAAGCCTCTGCATAGATGAATTGTCCCTAGGCAGAAAAGCATAGGCACTTCGACAAAGAGTTGGATCCCAAAATGGACCATCTCTTACTTGCGACGTGGACAACACATGCCCTCAAGTTGTTTAGGAAGCCTCGGCATAGGCGAACAACTCAACCTCATGCTTAGAAAAACTATTAAATGGAAATTGTTCTTAATTTGATTAGGTCAAGTTCGCAAAAAATAAAAGAAAATGTACCTCTTATTGAGAAAAGTCAAAAGGAAAGCATAGGCATAGATGAACCATCCCTATGCAGAGAAGCGTGGGCACTTCGACGAAAATTTGAATCCCAAAAAAGACCACATTCTTACTCGCGAAGTGGACAGTACATGCCCTCAACAACAAAAGTTGTTAAGGAAGCCTCAGCATGGACGAACAGCTCAAACTCATGCTAAGGAAAATTGTTAAATGGAAATTGTTCTTAATTAAGTCAAGTTTGTGAAAAATAAAAGAAAAAAAGTACATCTTATTAACAAAAGTCAAAGAGGAAACCTCTTCATAGATGAACCGTCCATATACAAAAAAGTGTGGGCACTTCGACGAACAGCTGGACCCCAAAAGAGACCACATCCTTGCTCACGAAGTGGACAACACATGCTCTTAAAAAAAATTAAGGAAGCATCAGCATGGGCAAACCACTTAACCTCATGCTCAGGAAACTTGTTAAATGGAAATTTTTATTAATTTCATTAATTCAAGTTTGTGGAAAATAAAAGAAAAGGTACCTCATATTGACAAAAGTCAAAGGAGAAGCCTTTGCGTAGAAGAATTGTCTCTATGCCGAGAAGCGTAGGAATTTCGATGAAGAGTTGGATCCCAAAAGGGACCACCTCCTTACTTGTGAAGTGGATAGCACATGCCCTTACCAACAAACGCTGTTAAGGAAGCCTCAATATAGGCGAACTGCTTAATACCATATTCATGAAACTAATTAACATATGTAAATTACAAACATTTTGTGCAAAATAAACAAATTTTAAGTGCAATAAAGCCAAAGTACAAACCACCTCAGAAGTTAAGTTAAAAAGGTAAACGACCTTCTAACACTTGTACAAAATTAAAAGTTTGAATAATGAATTGCAAACGGAATACACTAAAGAGCATTATAAAGCACTAAAGTTTGCAGAAACTACGGAAAGTAAAAAAAAAAACAAGTATATAGTCAAAAAGAAAATCTTATTCATTAAATAGATATTTACAATTTTGGGTCGAAGCCAATTACATGGAAAATTCAAAAAACAAAAACCTATCAATTAAATAAGTGAGGAGGGGAGCAACAAAAGGTACAATAGCATTGGGAGCCATGATTTCAGAAGATTCTTCAGCAGCATCATTCTCAATTTTGATCATGTAGCTACCCTCTATTAGAGTTTGAGGCACTTGGTCTTTCTCTTCCAAAAATTCTAACCTCAACTCAGAGGTATTAAAGGATTGAGAGTTGACTTCAATCCACTCCACCATCTCGGTATATGTATACCTCATTTAGTATTTCGCGAAGCTTTAATACGCCTCTGTTAGGTGAAGGTTGGCGATATAATGCTTTACAACATCTCACCGGCCGATTGAGCTTCTTGCCTCACCATCACAACCTCATCTATTAACCTATTAACCTTACTAGTTAGCTCCCCATCTGGTGCTTCAAGGCAGCATTCTGCTTATTTTCCTTATCTAAAACCTTAACAGCCAACTGCTGATTTGAAGTTTTCACTCACTTCATCATGGAAGTCACTTCTCTTTGGGATAACCGAACTTCCTTTTCAAATTTTCAATCTCCACCATTGCCGAAATGAGCTTCATAGACTCTTCAGCATGCTGCTTCTTTATTGCCTCAGCATCAGCTTAGCTTTGTTGGTTGCGTCATCGGCATGAGAGGCTTTTATTCACAAGTTCTCTATTTTTACTTTTCAGGTTTTTAAAGAGGGTTTCAACCTCTATGGCCACCTCAAAGGCCCACCCTGTTTGACTGACCATGGTGGCGAAGAAATCCACCACATCATTAGTCTCCAAAAAACTTTGCCACCTATCCATCCAATATTTGTAAAATGTGGATGTGGCAATCTGAACCTCTGAAGGAAGCATGATAAGAACTTATGGAGCCAATTCATCGCTCTACTGGGAGATTGCAAGTTTCCGGCAGGTTAAGTCAGAGGTCGTCGACCTGCTCCTAGATTGGCCTCTTCGACGACCCCTACCCTAAAGGCTCCACAATAGTTGGCCTCCCTTCACCACAACTATAGCAGCTGCTATCAGTTTTTCCCTAGTGGGGACTTTGAAGCGTGGGATGGGGTGGCAATTGATCCACCTTCTTTAGTGGTGGAGAAACGTTTTTTTCTTAAGGACCTCATCCACTATCTTTTTCCCCTTATCCTTCAAGGGTGATTACCCTTCTCCCTCTTATCTACCAACCTCCCAGCTAATTTTCTCCACTTGGTCCCTCGCCGTTTTGCTACAACAGATGAGGGCTTCAGCCTTTTTTTCCCAACAGTCGAGCTGGCAGTAAGAATTGTGGCCATGTTAGGATGGGATGCCTCATCTTCTCGAATCTTTTCTACAAAAGTAAGATATAAGGTTAGCAAAAGTGTTTATACAAAACTACAAAGAATGTTGAAAATTGGCATTACCTCTTCAGTCCATTAAGTAAAATCTTTTGAAGAACCGTTGGGAGGTGATTAAATTGTCAAATTCACGAGACGATGAGGGGTGTTGGCATATGTCCTCAACAACCTACCACTCACTTCGACTGAGCTCAAAGCGTTCTACCAACCTTGCAAGACATCTAAAAAAGTTTAAGATCAGAATCGTGATTGAGTAATAACAAATACAAGTATAACACTCACTAGCTTCTGAGTAGGAGGTCAGAATCGTCGCGTGGAGAACTGTACCACCCTCACCCAGAGCCACATCTAGTTCCATCCTTTGATGGAAGAGAGAATGCTTAAGACAAAAGAGGAATGTGACCTACGAATATAAAGAGTACCACCCCTTGGTATCCCATTTTCCTAAGACCCGGGGCTAGAATATGTTCTAAAAGAAAATGAGAGATATATCCTCTCGAAGAGATGTCTCCTTCTACAAGAAATAGGTTCCCATTGACTGAGCCCAAGCATTGGGGACAAGTTAGGTAGAAGCCAACCTATATAATCTCAGAACGGCTCTAAAAAGGGATGAAGAGGCAAGCGAAGCCCCATCTTAAGAAGAAACTTGTTGAAGGTGATGCACCATTGCCTTAGAAAGCAGGTACGCTAATCAGGAGAGGAGGATAAAGTTCAATGTCATACTGTATACGGTATTTTTCCCTTAAATTTGCTAAGTGGGATTCGTTTACAGTTGAAGGAAATTTGGCCGCCCCAAGCCACCTCGTCATTTTTCATACCCTTTTCTGAAGGCAAAGTACTATATTCGGCCCTACTAGCACGAGCCAGGTCTGTCGTGTTTGTTATTGACACCCCCCATCTCAACAGTCATTTGGTTGAGATATATATATCTTCCTAGTAGAATGTGAAGATGCTTTCAAGTTTTTTAGTATAAAGTGTTAAAATACTTACTAAATGCCCAACGGACAATGAAGAACATTGACTAGAAATTATGAGTGCAAAGGGAGGAGAAGAAAAGAGATTGAGAGAATATTTTTGTGGTCCAAATCAGCCCATCTACATCACGCGCTCTAATGTGTCTCAATTTCATAGGATACGCATATGACAACCATCATTGTGCATTATGGGAAGACGAAGTGCTTCAACTGTCTTTTCTTGAAAACATACGAAACAACAAATCATTTGGGCGCAATAATTGAGGACACCTCGTCTTCCCAATGTTTTAAAAAACTTGATTCGCTATAATTAATGTGTCACAGCCTTGGCAAGTAACAGAGGCACTTCACCTCAACTGCTTCGGTAAGGCTTCAGAAATACAAGCAACTTCGGAGAGGACAACCTAGGACAAATTTGTCCTATTGACTATCTTCCAATTTATTCTAGAAATTCAGAAGTCACCAGGTACACAGTTTCAGACAATATGGACAGGTAATTGACATGGATCAGCTACTTTCAAATTCTAACTAAAATATAAATATTTATACTTAGACTTGAGTAACTATTGTGGTGTGTAAAAACCACCCCTAACAAAACTTTTCATACAAGTCCATACATTACATAAATAATAAATGCCCATACTTGGGGGACTATTGTTATGTCTTGCCACCGAGGCTGCGGTCAGTGTCACGACATAGTCCACATTGAAAGAAAAGTCAACAGAAATGCAATTGGTCAAATACAAAGAAATCAAATAAAGGTTGAAGCTCTTAGATCGAAGCACTGCCTAAATGGTTGAAGTTGTTCAGCCAAAGCGTTACGTAAGAAATCAAAGAAGAAGCTAAAGCTCTTCACATAGAAGACCACCAATATAAAGCTCCATCCGGTAGAAGCCCTTAGTTCATCCAAAGTCCTAGAAGTTGAAGCTATCTCTTACAAGATTTGTAAACAATCTTTAGAATTGATTGATGTAACGTTTGTAATAAAGAATGTCAGGTGTGTCAGCCTAATATATAGGATGGCTGACCATTGCCAATGTATTTAATGTATGAAGGACTTAGTGATGTGAGGCTTCAGTCAAGGAAATAAGGCCACGTGATTCTGATCCAATAGACACCACGTCGGCCAGACCCCTATAAATAGGTGGTCTTTGTAAATTGTAATGTCTTTGGATGGTTATTTGAATACTAATTCTAAAATACAAGAAAACACTCAAGAAACCTTCTTGCTTGTTCTATATTTATCAGTTTGATCTTAGGTTATTTATGCTTTGTCGGTGATTGTTCGTTAGCACAATCATCCTAGTCACTACCGCCAGCGCTCGAACATTTTTGCGTGATCTCCCGCGTTCACATGTTATCCTTCTTTCGTTGGTACTCCGGTCAAAATGCGCTGGAACTTGTTTAAGTTGGAGTGAGTGGGCACAACATTTGTTTTTCATGTTTGCGTTACGTTTTTTGGGGTCAATAATTGGTACCCTGAATTATTTCTTGGGTTTGTAGGTTAAGCAGGTTGATGTAGGGATCTCTATATCACAAGTTAAGTATGCAAATAATCCAACGAAAAAATTTGATCTGAAAACTACTAAGGCAATTAAGACTCCCATGACTATGTCCTAAAAGATCTGTAGAGATGATCAGAGCAAAGACGTCGACCCCAGCCTATACAAAAGTATGATTGGCATTTTTGCTGTATTTGACTGCAAGTTATTGCACCATAGCCTTCAACGTTGGAGCGTGTGCAAGATATCAAGCCAAACAAAAGAAGTCCCACTTGGCAGCTATTAAACGAGTCATTAGATACATTAATAGAAAATCTAGTTTTGGTTTATAGTACACTAAATATTTAAGCTCTCATCTTGTAGGATATATAGACTCTGATTGTGCAGGGAACATGGATGATAGGAAAAACACATAGGGAGGGTGTTTCTACATGGATAATAATCTTATCTCTTGGCAATGTAAGAAATAAAACTCTATTTCCTTGTCTAATATGAAAGTTGAGTACATAGTTGTCGGTAATTGCTGTAAACAGCTATTCTGGATGAAGTAGATGCTCAGTGACTATGATATTGAACAAGATTCTCTTACCATGTTCTATGATAATATTAGTGTTAAACATATCTAAGAATCATGTTCAGCACTCTAGGACTGAGCACATTGACATTAGATACCACTTCATCAGGGACTTAGTTGAGATGAATATAATTGTCCTAAAACACATTCACGCTGAAGGAAAATTGGTTGATTTGCTCGCTAAGGCTTTAGATACCATATTAAAAATTTTGCGAAAAAAAAACGTAGGCATATACATGATGCATTAAACTATTTTGATGTACATATCTTCTATTAGTTAATTTTGTCTATTCACTTTGTATGCAAGTCTATTGCATTTATCTATATTTAAACAAAAAAATATGAAAGGAAAAATTGGGATTTTTCTTAAAAAGGTCACAAAATGTGAATTTCTGATTGGTTTGTAGTTAGGAGATAAAATTGGAATTTCCAAACACTGTGATGTGTTAACTTTAACTTATAATAAATTATTGTCAGATAAGTACACCATTAGGACATTGTGACTACTTCAATTGTGATCATTTACTAACTAGGTTGTTATCTTTAAGGTGACAAGTGTTTGATTGTAGATGTATGGTTAGTATCTGTCTTTCTACAATACAATATGATATTGTGTTAACAAGCAGGTTCATTGGAGGAGATGACTACCCCCATATGTGTGTGAAGCAACCCTTGATAATGAACATAAGTCATGAGATAGGACTAACACTATAGTTTTATGAAAGTCAATTCCATAAATTCAAAAGATTGTGATTAAAATAATAATAATAATAATAATAATAATAAGAGTCAACGCATGAGGATTCAAAAGAATATCAAAATATATGTATACATGCTCAAGTCTGACATAAACGTTTTTTTTTTATAGAGACAATTTCAGATGATGGCTAGTTTGAAACCCACTTCTACCTTTAGATAGTACAAGTGTCAACTTTGGTTAGGGCATGGTTTATGATCGATTAGGATGACCCTACCACGTACTCACATCCTAATATGAGAAATTAATTGTGAGCAGACGTTCGAATAGAAATTTCATGATTGTCTTATTTATTTAAAGCTAATTGTGAAATTTATTTGACTGTGAAATTTGCCCAAAAAATATAATTAATTCAATTTTGTAAATTTCATTATTTTTGCGTGATTGATATGTGTGGGCCTTCTCTCAGATTTTTTTATCAACGGTCTAAACTTAGCAGTAAACTCTAGTATTCATTGCAAAAAGAGAATATTGA
The DNA here is from genome assembly GCA_019097785.1 of Fraxinus excelsior. Taxonomy (NCBI): domain Eukaryota; kingdom Viridiplantae; phylum Streptophyta; class Magnoliopsida; order Lamiales; family Oleaceae; genus Fraxinus; species Fraxinus excelsior. The sequence goes on along the minus strand of CM032624.1, from coordinate 32,603,210 downwards.
GCAAAAATGTTAAGAAACAAAATCTAGGTCGAATATGAGGAATCAATTCAACCTTATCTGGTGTTACTAGATTGCTCATTGCATTTGATCTAGAATTTTTGTAGCTTCAAGCTATTTTTGCAAATTAAAAATGGCAGGTGTATGTCCTTGGAGGCTGATTACCTTAAGAACCAGCCAGTTCTACTCCTACAGCACCGAAGAAACAAGGTTCCGACCTTCTATCACATTAGCCTAAAGTTGTTATTGCTCTTGCTTAGAGGTCCAAGAAATCTGTTTTTTTACTTATTCTTTTCTCCAACCTCTGACTATCTAGTCTAACTATTTGATGGTTTTGTATAACTTGATATTATGCCTAAACTATTTCACTCACTTACTTCGATGACTGTATAACTTGTTATACTTGATATATGGCTTTTAATTTCAAAAAGAAATAGTAGGTTTTCATGATAATGGATGGTGATAGATGGATGAAAAACATGAAACTAATAAGCAGTATGTAGGCATGTTTTAAATGTTTTCAATTGGATGAACTTTTCAGCTTGCAGTATTGATGGATTGTTCCATGTCATTGGTACTTTACTATATATCTAGTTGTTATTACATTATTCCCTACATACTATGTGGAACATTGTTCTGACTCAAAATTTTTGATTCATGGGTTGTGTGAGTTAGGGGGAGCTGTGTGTTCCATGTGAGAACTAATTGAGGAGAAACAGTTCATGTGTACAATTTGGTCAACACTCAACACACACTCATAAACACTACGTTAAAAATCAAAAAGTTATTTTTGAAATTAAGCGAAGACAACTGGGAAAATTGTTGGAAAAATATATTTCATATATTTTCACATATTATCTTTTATTGCCTTACTTAATATAGATTAATTTTTAAATATCAAGGACATATATAAAATGGGATTAACAGGATTCAGTCCAAGAAGGCAGACGGTTCTAACTGACTGGATTGGGGATGGCAACATCCCCCACCCACACCCCACCCCACCAAGCAATTTCCGGCCCCGTCCCTGCCCCGTTACCCATTTAAGGCGGGGCAGGGCGGGGTATGGCCCTTGCCCCGTTTAATTTTTTTTTTTTAAGTTTTTGATAATTTATTTTTATTTCTCTCATTCATTAGACTTAAACAAATAATTTTAGTTGTCATTCTCTATTAGGACTAATGAAATTTTGCGAGATTTTTTATTTAAAGTAATGTAATCTAAAAAAGTTAAAAAAAAAAAAATTAAACGGGGCATAGCACCTGCTACCCGTCCCCACCTCGAACCCGCATCGGGACAAAAATTTTTGCCTCGTCCCTGACCCAAATACCGAATAAAGTGGGTTATCCTCACCCAGTTCGGGGCGGTGCCCGTTATCGAATTTTTTTACCATCCTTGGTTTCACGAGTTACCTTTCTTCTTAGCATAGAAAGGGACACTGTGCGGCAGTAGTCTGCTACGTTAGACTACTTTCCGTCTTCTCTCGATCGTTTCGAGATGAAAGTAAATTTGATCACAATTTAAAGAAAGCTTACAACATGAAATTGAAATACATTGAAATAAACTTGATCATTGATTGCTTGAAAACCGAACATTACAATAAATGAAAGCAAGAAATTACAATGGCTAGTGCAGGGGGCGAACACTAGAAAGCTTCAAAATGTTTGAAAGACTAATACCCCCTATAATAGACTTCGGAACAAAAACTCAACTGACGGGATAGACGTCTTTATGCCGAAAAATCGTACTAAATTTTTTTAATTTCTATCTATTTAAATAAATTATTTATAATATGCGATCGAAGTTGGGCAAACTACGGCTGCGATAGGATCACGGGGTTTAAGCAAAGTTGCGGCCCGTGACATTCTCCCCCATTTGTTTTGGCGACGTCCTTGGAGCCATTGAGTATTCTTATCGATGTTGCATCCGCTCTATTTGACTAAGTATTTTTTAAGATATTTCCTAGAAGCTTGAGTAGTTCAGTGGCCAAAAATCTTTTCAGTAACCTTCTTTTATGATCTTTTCAATTTAAACACTGGTCGCTTCACATCTGCAGACTTTTTGTACTGTTTCTGATCGATACCTGTAGTATGGGGAAATAACGATTGCTGTCCAGTAGTAAATTCAAAATGACTCTTATTGTGAGAAGAGCTCTTTTGAGCATTGAAACACATCCGAGCCACATCCGAAAGTTTCACCCAAATTTCATGCGAAGCAAAGATAAAGTGCCAAAAATAGTTTTCCAGCATGGAATTGAAGCGCTCCGTCTGTCCATCTGATTGTGGGTGAAAACAAGAATTCATGCTCAAAGTTGAACCAAGAAGTTTGAACAACTCGGTCCAGAATATGCCAGTATATCGAGAATCTCGATCGTTGACGATATGCGGTCCCCAATATTTGAGTTGAGTTGTCTGTTCGACTAATACATACTTGGGCGTTGTGGTGAAAGTTGCGTCTTTAGATAAACGGTCTACCCCGATGATGATTGTGACAAAGTCTCCAACTCTTGGCAATCTACCAATGTAGTCCATCAATCTACTCTCGACTGATCTATTCGGGATGGAATGGGGCTCCAGTAAGCCTACCTTTTTTCTGATGATCTGCCACATCTAGCTGATGAATAAGATAAGTTTTCTCATAACTTGCAATGTCGTCCCACCTTTGAGACCAGTAGTATGCACATTGTAGTAGTGCAGAAGTGTACTCCACGATAGTTCCACTTTCCAACACTTCTCCCACTTGTTTTCGAAGTTCTTCAAGCTCCGACTGAGCCATACGGTATGGTACTTTGGTGGAAGGTTTGACACCTGGAACAAGTCCAATCTCATGATCAATTGCCCTCCTGGTAACTTATCTGGCATAATGTCCTTGAATTCTTTAAACCTTGTGATAGGTTTTGGAATAGAGTCGATTGTCTCTTTGATCTCCTCTACTCGAAGAGTACATAGAAATGAGGGTTCATTCCTCTTGAAATCCTTACTAAATTACGTGGCTGAAATACCTTTCTTGCCTGTTTTCCCAACTTGTGTGGGGATAATACATGATTTACTACCCATCATTATTAATGAGTCAAAATGCTGCAACACTGCTGTCTTTGTATCCTGAAGATATTCCAATCCCAGAATGAGCTTGAAATCATCCATCTGAACTGCCGACAAATTTGTCCTTCCTTCGAAAGGACCTACTTTGATCTGAACAGATTTTGATATTCCCACTATTGGTTGAGCAGCGGAGTTGATTGCTTTGACCTTCTCCTTATCTCTTTCCAGAACAAGTCTGAGCCGCTCTACTTCGGAACTTGCAAGGTAGATGTGGGTAGCACCGGTATCTACCATAGCCCTGATTGGCTTTCCATTGATCTTCACATCAATGTACATTAGGCCTTTAGCGCTGCAAATGCGAGCATTCGATTCTTCAACCTTTCGCTCTTTCGAGGGAACTACATCCCCTTTAGTAACTTGGTACGATAGTGTATTGTACCAATGCGAGAATGCACCAACTATATCCTCATCCCCTTCGAAGTCGGTATCGCCATGGGAGCTAGCTTGTAGGGTATTTGTTGACCTATGATTCCATATAACTCCACTTGTTTTGATTATAACAAACAATACTTTTGTGTTTCTAACAAATCTCTTTTCTTGAGTTTTTCATGTATAACTTTTCTAAATCATTCAAAAGGCTCAAATCGTCATCCGTTGCAAATCACTTGAAAGTGATCCAAAGAAACCAAGACCTTTGAAGAATAGAAATTTAGAAGATACTTTATCGAATCTTCAAAATTATGTGTAAAGGTATAACTTGTCAATTTTTAGCAAGTATAGAGCTCAAGTTAGTTTTTATACATCTCATCACTTGCATAAAAATATTTACGAAATGAAAATTGATTTTGGAAAATGGCATTTGTGATTTAAATCTCTTAAAACCAAAATCTACTCATTTCGGTCGACCGAAACCTTTCGGTCGACCAAAAGTTTAAATTGGTCTACAGAAACTCTAACGGTTTGAAAATTTTACAACGGCTATAATTGGACTTCGGTCGACCAAAATGTATCAGCCGAAAGTCCCTGTAATTGGTTGTTTTGGTCTATAAATACCAAACTCTTTTGCATTCAATAAAATGAACCTACAAGAGAATTTTAAAGAGCTTATTCATTAAAGATCATTGAGTTTATTTAGTTTTTATCCAATTCATTTATTACAAGATTCAACTTGTTCAAAGAAGTTTCTATCTTATCTATTTTCTCATTCTTGACTAAAGTTTTTCTTTGCCAACACTTATTTAAGTGTAAATCTCTCTCTATAATTAACTTTGTATTATTTATTAAGAGAGAATATTGGTTGAAAACTTTGGTACATTGATCCTTACTATTGCATCATTTATTATTCATCAAAGTTTTGCAACTTAAAACACTTGAGTTTAAATATTTGTTATCTATTGAAGTGTTATCCTAACTTTTTAAATACTTGACTAGGTTATATCATTTGTTTAGATAGTTCTTTCAATTGTAAAATTACAACTTTTACTTTGTGGTTTCGAGAGCCCTTGTGAAAATTCGATTGTTGTTAAGGATAGGTGCTCCTTGTTGTAAGTCACCTAAGGATAAGTGCTCCTTGTTGTAAGTCACTTAAGGATAACTGCTCATTATTTGTAAGTCACTTAAGGATCGGTACGCCTTGTTGTAAGCTACCACTTTTAATGAATTTGGCATTGCTCGTAATGGAAAGCTTGGTAACGGAGACGTAGGACACTTTGTGTATCGAACCCCATTAAATTGGCTTGTTATCCTTACTTATTGTACTTTACTTTACATTGTCATTTACATAGTGCTATATTCATACTTGAATTAAGTTATCAAATTTGTATATTTACTTCTTGAATTACACTTTGCATTTATGTCATGTGTATTGAATCGTTTTTAAGACTAAGTGCCGAAAAAGTTTCAAAAACAAATTCACCCCCTCTTGGTTAGTTATTTTTGGCTTATCAGTATTTTGTTTTGCACTCGAGCCACCAATTGCTAGTTGACAGTATGCATTCAGGAGCGACATCCGATCTTCCCTCATTTGCCTTTCCATTATTCCCGTCATTACTGGTACTACCGTTATAGTTTCCTTGACGACTGTTTTGATAATTTCCCTGCAAGTTACTATGGCGATTGCCTTGATAGGCTCCTCCCCTATTTTGAGAGTAATGCTCTCCCCCATTTGAGTTTGAGTTGGGTCTGTAAGGTCTCTTTCCACCTTCAACAAATTGACTATTTCCCAAAGTTCGATCCTCTCTCGATTTCGGTTGATAGTCACTTAAACATTCAGCAGCTCCCATAGCCGCGCTCAAATCAGTGACCTTCCGTCTCTGAAGTTTCGTGCGTGTCCATGGTTCCAACTCTTCCATGAAGGTGAATAGCTTATCATTTTTCGACATATCTCAAATGTTCAGCATATGTCCTGAAAAGGCTTTCACATACTCCCTGATGGAGCTTGTGTGTTTCAGTTCTCATAAGGCTCGATGTGCCTCATATTCCACATTCTCTAGGAAAAACTGAGATCTGATTACTTCTTTGAGAAGAACCCAATAATCAATTCGGACCCTGTTGGCCTGAATATCAGCATACTTTGTCCGCCACATAGCTTTGCATCTCCACCTATGTAGCTGTTGTTGTTACAACCCAAATTTTATTTAGTCAAAGTCAAAGCTGAAATTGTCAAAGTCAAGGTCAATATGGACTTAATTGGACTAAATTATTTTTTTGGGGTTAATTTTATTATTGGAAATATATGAGGGTTTTAAATGAATGATATTGGAAGTGAAGGACTTACTTAATTGTACTTGGAAGTTGGGGGAACTAACTTTGAAAAAAGCCCAATCACTTAGAGACTTTAAACCTACTTCTCCCATTTTCTCACCATTTCACGCACAGAACAACCGGAACCGGGCAGAGAAGAAGAAAAAGGAAAAAAGGGAAGAAAGGGAAGGAAAAAGAAAGGAAAAGAATAAGGAAAAGAGAAGGAAAAGGGTAAGAGTTTGTTTCTTTAATCTTGGGTTCGATTTACCTAATTCTTTTTAAGAGATAAATGATTATCTATGTTGGATTTCTAGGGTTTTATCAAGGTCCGAAAATTTCAAATGGAGGAAGAGGATTTTGATCTCTAGTTCAAGCTTCTTGTTTGGTTATCTTCCATTTGATTCAAGGTAAGTTATACCATTTTTGTCAAACCCTAGAATTTTAAATTGGGTTCTTAAATGAAGATAATTTGTGGAAATGATTGTGTTGGTAAAATACTAAATTGAAAGAATGTATTGATGGAACAAGATGTATAAGTTATGGTGGAAGTATGATTTCAAGTTTTCATTAAATGGAAGATGGATACTTATTTTATGGTTGTGATGGAAGTAATTTTGATAAAGGGCAAGCTAGTGAAGGAACTAGGAAGTGTAATTAGTTATATTGGATTAAGTGAATTGTTTGGGAGATTTAGACAAGTATCGAGATATTTAGTTTAATTATTATTACATTCGATATTAAAGGTTTCTTGGTTCGATAGTGGTTAAGTTGGTTATTCGTATCATATTTCAGGTGGTGACGAACATATTGAAAACGTTTATCAGCCAATCTAGCTTGTGTGTTGTACTCTGTGAGTGGAAAAGCTTACTTTTCAAAAATGAATAATTATTGAATTTATATCATATCATAAAGTTAATTATTTTATATATATTTGATTTGATAGCATGATTTTAAGAATTAAATTGATTTTATAGTTAGTTTTTTTAAAGTTAAATCCAATTCATTTAAATCATTCATCTAGCATTTTATATTCATATTACGTGTTTCAGCATATTAAAAGTTATTTTAAAACAACCAGAAAGTACCCATGTGATTTTACCCCGTCTGCACGGGTGTGAATGTGTTTCCACAATATATGACTTCATATGGTTATTTTACCCGCTCTGTACTGATGTGAATGTGTTTCCACAGTGTATGACCAGATTATTAGAGGTCTTTGGGATCCACTCTCGTACACACATAGGCTTTGGGCCGTGTACTAGGGTGATTAGCCTTTGGGGCACCTCTGCGTGCGTATGACCAGATTATAAGATTTGAATGACTTTGTCTTGTACATCGAGATTACTTTGTACATGAGTAAGGTTATTCATTGGGTACTTATTGGTGTGACTATTTAGTATATTATATTATGTTTATTCAGTTGTAGATTTACAGATTTTCGAATATCAGATGATAGTTTCTTCCAAATTATAGAATTCAGCTTATTCAGATATAGAAATACGATTTTAACTTACAGAAATGATAGCTTTACACAGATTTTTGTTGATACCAGATTAGCTATACTTGACATATTTTATGGTTGGCTATTCCGAATAAAGAGTAAGAATTTTATGATTTTAGCATATTTCAGTTCTAAACAGATGATCAGAATTTAGCACTTCTTAAAGCTGTAAGAAATTAAATCAGGTTTTTCAATAATATAAATGGAAAAGTACATATTCTTGCATATTATCCACTCACTGAGTTACAAGTTCATATCTTTTGTCATGTTTTTCCTATCAAAGGCCGCTAAATTTGAGATACTTGGAAAGTTTGCTGCAGTCAGAGCCTGATTAACCACCATTTAGTTGCACGATCTTAATCATTTCATATTAGCTATTATATTTTGGGGACTCATGTTATTAAACATTTGGTCTAATATTTTGTTGAGGTGCATTTAGTTGAAGGGTTGTAAAATTGATGTAATGCATGCTTATGGACACGATGTTTGATAGTAGAAATACTCAGTCTAGTTTAATCTTATGTTGTTTGAGTTGTGGTGGAATTGGTTTCCAAAATATTCAGTGTAGGTGTTTGCATGAGTTTTGATGATTTTTTAGGTTGGTTTTGTCAAAATTTCAGAGGAAACCCTGTCAAAATTTCTATAAAAACATTGTAGTCCTCGATTAGTCAATCAGTCATAGAACAGTCTAGGTGGCCTTGGTGGTAGGTCCAGCATCTAGCTGGAATTCATCATCGGTGCACGCCACATTTGGGTCTACTAGGGTGACTCAAGGCGGGGTCATGTCAATTGTGACATTTCTCGCTTCTTCCTTGATCGAAGCCGCAAGAAAGTATTGTTCCATATCGAACAAAACGTTCTCAACTTCTTTATCATCGCGTGCCCCTCCGTAGGTACACGGTTCTGGAATTCTAAGTCTATGCACAGGCTCTTGTGCAGTAGCTTGCCCATTACCAATTGCGCGTTGAAGAACTAGTAACTGAGCTCTCAACACTCTCATCTCATCCTGCAGATCAGGTATGATAGCAACAGCTTCAGTCATAGCTGCGCAAGCCTTTTGGCTTTCATTCAGTTGGATGCGTAATTCCCGAATTTCTGTCTCAGCCACCTCAACCTTCTCTCCGAAGCCCTCCATGGCAAAACACAACCTAGTGTTTGTCACCTCAAGCGCCTCCAAACGATGTTTCATGTTCCTCTATTGAACATCTACCACCTATGTGGTGTTCGAGGAAATTGGATCTTGATCCATAGCTTTCTTATCAAGGGTCTTAAGCCACAGCTCTGATACTAATTTTCACGGGTTACCTTTCTTCTTAGCATAGAAAGGGACACCGTGAGGTAGTAGTCTGCTCTGCTAGACTACTTTCCGCCTTCTCTCATTTGTTTCGGGACGAAAGTAAATTTGATCACAATTTAAAGAAAGCTTACAACATGAAATTGAAATGCATTGAAATAAACTTAATTATTGATTGCTTCAAAGTTGAATATTACAATAGACAAAAGCAGGAAATTACAATAGCTAGTGTAGGGGGCGAACACTAGAAAGCGTGAAAATGTTTGAAAGACTAATACCCCCTATAATAAACTTCAGAACAAAAATCCAACTGACGGGAGTAGACGTCTTTATGCCGAAGAAGCATTCTAAAATTTTATAATTTCTATCTATTTAAATAAATTATTTACAATGTACGATCGAAGTTGTGCAAACTACTATTGCGATAGGATCACAGGGTTTAAGCAAAGCTGCGATCCGTGACAACTAGACTGGATGGTATAGGTTTCAACACAATTATGTGGCTGTGGATTTTAGGATTTCAATACTCAAAACAAAATGCAATTTTCTGTTACCATATTGCAGCTTAAACAAAATTATATACTTACCATTATAGATATTCTTTGATATGTTAATTAAGTAAATTTAAAGAAATATTGGTTTAATATTAAACAAATATTTCCTCGTGAGTTTATTAATTACCAAATCAAAGATATCTTTTATGATTTTGATATATTTTATCGATTTTATTTTGTACAATTTTAGCTAAGATTTAATTCAAATCTTGGCGATTGTTTTACATAAGTAAAGGAAGAAACGGAGAAGGGAATTAACGCCTTGGAAATCTGTTCAAGTTCGGTGACCCAATGGCCGAGTATTCTGCCATATTCAAGCAAGTGTGATCGAACTCATTCATAATTGAAAATTCTCAAAGTCAACCATTGTTCTTCAACCTTATTTGAAGAAAACAAACTAGAGCATGACTGGTCAATCCAGTTAAAGATCAAGCTACTTGGCGAAAGTTAAGAATGATTATTCTTAATCCGAGAGGTAGTTGCAATCGAGTACAACAGTGAAGTGGCGATAAAGACAAGATCAGGGGGTTTGATTCCACTTCTACAACAAGTCAAAAGAAGAAAAAGAGAGAGTTGTTTTTAAATTTCTTTTGATTGCTATTTATTAATTTTCCAAAATTGTAAAATTGAGACTTCTGTATCTTTGATGATTTAATTTAGTGGATTGTTTGACCCGTATCATGGGATCGTGGATATTTCCCTTTAAAGTTATCACGTTAAATCAGGTGATCGTATTTAAATTAATAATTAATTAAAACATTAGAACAATGATTAAATCAGTCCGTCGCAATCGGAACTATTGAAAAATTGGTTATATGATATTCTAACTGTTTGATGTCCGCTATTTAAACTGCTTAATTAAAACGGGTTTTTAATTTCCTAGTTTTCAGTGTTTGCAGAAGATATTGTCTTACTAGATATGGATGACTCAATGTAAGAGTTTTTATTTAATAAATTAGGGGCAATAGTTGTACTCTTTTTCCTCCACTCAAATTTTGACCCATTATGTATTTCAAACAAGGTTTAAGGCAGCATTTGATTACTCAAATTCTAATTGTCCCCTTCGTTTGGTATTTTTTGTTCTTGTTGAATTTTCATCAAACAAGGTTTTAACGAAATAATAATTTTTTAAATAGTCATTGGGAGTTTTGTAAAATAATAAATAATAATGAATGACTAGTTAGTATTAACTAGATGTCTAGATGCATTTCGTACTTACTTCTATTGAAACCATAATATGGCGTTCATTGCTGTAATAGGATTATATATTTGATCTTCTATTTCTCTCTTTTATTCTCACAATTTTATAAAATACTAGGTGCAAGCAACGTGCAATGCACGTTTGCTTAGTTTATATTTAATAGTTTTGTTTAAGAATTAATTTGTTATTAATAAAGATGTAATTTTTTTGGTTAATTAAATAATTAATGATGTAATGTTTATGTAATTGATAAATAATTAAATAAAGTGCTTCTCTCTGTCATCTCCAACCCAAAATCACAAACAGAAAACTCAAGGTATGTTAAGGGGTAAGAAGATGAGTTTACTTAAACTCCGTTTGATTCTCATTAATGTAGAATGAGAATGAAAAATATAGTCGTTATTGGACCCCACACAAGAGATAGAAATTCAAAATTGATAGATTGATGTGATGGATAACGGTCATATTTTTCATTTTTATGGTTTTTAATGAGAAACAAACGGATGCTTAAACTTTTTGCATGACTTAAGTCTTTACTCTTTTTTAAATAATAATGCAATTCATTTTATCGCTAAAGTATGATATGTATTACGATAATATATGTATATTATGTGTTAGACTTAGTATTGGTAAGTGACGGGTAAATTTTCGAGGACGAAAATATTTTAAGGGGGTGAGAATGTAATACCCCGAAAATTTTCATAAAATATAATTCAATTTTTATATACTATATTTTAATATTTTGAAAGTTAGGGACTAAATGATACATTTATCAAATTATATTTTATTTGTGTCAAATATTTAGATATTGATGGAGTTATCGTAAATATATGAATATTGGTCTCGTTGGATAAATCGTAATTAGATACATAAATCAGATTCGAGAAAAAGTCGATTCGGATAAGTTAGCTCCAAGATATTTTAATTTGAAGGAATTATCAAAAGCTAATTTATTTTTATTATTATTTAATTATAATTTTGAAAGTAAGGGGGGGTAAAAAAAGATTTCCCGTTAAAACAAAAAATTTCGTTAGTTTTTCCGTTAAATCAAGAAATTCCGTTAGTTTTTCCGTTAAACCAACAAATTCCGTTTAATAGCCACTTTTTATATATAGAAAGATATAAATTACTCGTTTTTTGAATAATTAAACTTGTAAACTATTGGTGGACAAAAATATTGTTCATTTACGTTCCACTCTAAATGGGACAAGGACAAAAAAAAAAAAAATGGTCTCCTTTTCGAACCCACCCTAAATCTAATTTTTTATTTTATAATTCTAAATCATATTTAAAAACATAAATAAATAAATATTGACGATAAATACGGATACCTAAGAGTTTGTTTGAGCCATATTTTTGGGTGAAAAATGTAATTTTGAATAGTGTTTTGTTAAATATTGTATGGTTAAAAAGTAAGGAAAATTTTTCGATTTACGTTTAATATTATTTTATAAGAGAATATATGGTTGAAAATAATTTTTGAAAAAATAGGGTCCAAACATAGGCTTAATCCCAACCTAGAAAAATATCGCGAACTGAAGTATACAGTATATATTTACAATCTCTATTCAATTAATAACTAATAATTTATTTGACCTTCTCTTTAAATTATTATATATCATTCTTATCTTGATATAGTCCCTATTTGATACAATTTATCTAAAATTTATTTTTATCCAAATTTATTTCAATCACGCGTCGTTTAATAAAATCATTTTTTACATGAATTCATCGATTTTTTCTATTTTTTAACGGTTCATTATTCAAAAATATTGTTTTCTCCAAGTTCTTCATTTGAGGTAGATTAAAATCAAATTTTTACTTAATTTTAATAAAAAAATAATTAAATATATGATGAAAAATTGTGAATTCATAAATGTAATTGTTAATTAATTATTAATTTTAACTTGAAATTTTAACCTAGACTAAATAGGGGCAAAATCTACTTTTAAAAATTTATATACAAAGGTGCCCACGATATATAAGAAGTTGCACCCCCAAATTTACTGTTAAAAGAGTCGTTTCTGTATCAATTAGACAATTACTCTTTCGCTCAACAATTTCTCCCTCTCCCTCTCCCTCCATATATATATACACAGATATACATACAAAAGATTGTGTATGTATGTGTTTCTCATTTTGATCTTGCGTATTGGGATTTCATTTTTGTTTTTTTGTTTTCCTCTCGGATTTTTCTCCTTCGGAGCTTTGACGGAAATGGAGATGATGTCAATGGAGGATTCAAGCTATGTTATGATTTACTTCTATGCATTTGGTGGAGGAATCGTCGCTGGGAATCGAATAGCTCGAAGGTTTGTGAAGACTTTTATAATACCTACAACGCCACGATCTTGTAAGTTTAGGGTTTTCTGAACGTTCTGTTAGGGATTTTTCAGTTTCCTGTCTTTTTCTTGATTTGGTTAAACTTGCGGTGAATCAAGTTTGTAGTTCGAATTCAGCGGGGAATTTGGGGATTTTGTCTTCGTTAGTTGAATCTGAATTTGGAGATTTCAGTGTGAAATTTCCCATTCTCTTATTGAATTCCTGAAAAAAGTTAAAACATTGGCGATTAGTTTTAAATGAAGTTTGAAATGTGAATTTGGGCATATTTGTGGAGTTTGAGATGTCTACGGTTTCATATGATTTTCATCAAATTTGCAATTTCTTGTAATAAAATTGGCATTTCGTTGTTTATGCTGTTAATCTTGCTCACACTTCGAGTAAGGTAGAACTATTCTGTGGAAGTTAGAACTCCTAGGTTTTCATTTGGTTGTCGTAGGGTTCGGACTAAAAAAATTTGTTGGAGTTTTGAATGGCGGGAAGGAGGGAATTAGGGTTTCTAAAGATGAATGCTGTTAGTTTGAAAGAACGGTTGGTGAGGACGACTCTGCGGAATGTGAGATCACAGGGGCACACATATGTTGAGCTCAGGGAAGATGGAAAGAAGTTGTTATTCTTCTGTACTTTGTGTCTTGCACCGTGCTATAGCGATTCAATATTATTTGATCACTTGAAAGGTAATCTACACTCTGAAAGGCTTGCTGCTGCAAAAGCTACATTATTAAAACCAAATCCATGGCCATTTAATGATGGTGTGTTTTTCTTCCACGATGATTCATCAGAACAAGATAAGAATTTAATTGTTTCAACTTCCGAGAGATTTAAGCTGTTAGACACCCATCATGTAGATGAAGATAGCCTTGCTATTGTTAGTTTTGATGAGAACTTGGGGCCTAATGATATTTCACAAGTAGTTGAGGATGATATGGGTTGTGATGACAGCTCCAATGATCAGCATCTGAATGGAAATGGTTCTGATCTGGTTATTCCAGGCGTGCTGCAGAAAGAAGAGGTATCTGATTTGGTTGTGAGGCAGATAGGTGTTGGACGAATAGCTGCTAGAATGAGTGAGGAGAATGGGGTTTCTAATGAAATTCGTAAAATATGGTGTGAATGGCTGGTGAATAAAGATTCTGCCAATGAGGATCCTGACTTGGTTTTAGAGCATGACTTCGCTGTTGTTTCCTTTGCTTATAATTACAATTTAGGTCGAAAGGCTTTACTTGGTGACATTAGATATTTGCTTCCCTCTAGTCTTCATTCAGAAGCTGAGGACAGTGGCAGTTCTAGGAGCAAGAAGCGGAAGTCATTTTCTGATCCAGAGGACATCAGTGAGGCTTTGAGTAACCGAAATGACTCTTCTGGAGAAGAGTCTCAATCTTCAAATAATCCACACTCAAAATTACTGCTAGCTGGGAATGATGATCAGCTGGTGCAATCAAGAATCATCGTAAGCAAAACCATGAGGAAAGAGTTGAGAAGACAGCATAACGTTGCTTCTGAGAGGTTATGCGATATCTGCCAACAGAAGATGCTTCCGAGTAAAGATGTGGCTGCACTCTTGAACAGGAAAACTGGAAGACTTGTTTGCAGCAGTAGAAATTTGACCGGGGTATAACTCTCTAGCACTTTCTACAGATTTATGTTGTGTTTCAGAATGAAGATTCTGATATTTAGCCATATTGAGAAAAAAATGATGCTTTGAATAGTTAGTTTTTGGAGTGTGTGGTTAGAAAATATTGAAAAGTTTTGGGTTTACGTGCAAAATATTTTACCGTGTGAATGTGTGACTGAAAATGAGTGAAAATTAAAGAGTTTTGTTTTAAAAGGAGACAAACATGGGCTTAATATCTTTCTCCTGTTCAATTATGTATACAAGCCTTTATAATTGTGTTTATGTAGGCTTTTCACGTATTCCATATATCCTGCCTCATTCACTGGATACTTCTGTGCGAGAGTGAAATTTACGTAAATCGGTCAGTTGCACCTAAAGCGAAAAGAAAATCCAGGAGAAAGGTTAGAGGCAAGGATGGTGAAACAGAGAAGAAAGATGAGAGAAAAGCCTCAAGCAAGCATATCTACTCTGTGTTCTGCCCAGAATGCCAGGGCACTGGTATAAACATCAATGGTGAGGAGCGGGAGAAACCAACTATACCACTTTCTGAGGTTTGTAATTATGGCTGCTGTTTGATTTTCTCATCCAAACCTTCATTTCATTGCAGTTAGTTTGAATGGATGTATTTCCCTACTGTCAATATCAGTCTTCTTTCTCTTGGATTATTAATCTTGTAATTTTATCCATGGTTTAAAAAGGCGGTAGTGAGACCCGTCTTGAGGCACGCTTCATCGTGAGGCGCATGTAGTATGCCTCAAGGCGGTATTTTTGAAGCTAAAAATACGAGGCTCACGCCTCTAAATCTGAGGCATGCGCCTCATTTAAAATTTGATTTTTCAATTGTATAAAAAGAAATCAGAAATGCCCTTCTTAAAAAAGAAAATTGCCTATTTAAAAAAGCATTTTGGGTCCAAATAAAACAATAAAATGAGGTTACATTGCAATTAGTGGATGAGGAAGATGATGAGGAAATTAGATTTGATGATGATTCCATTAACAATGCTAGTAATAGTGATGATAGTGCAGACTATTGGGCTTTTTTTTAGTTTGAGCTGCTTCTTTTTGGAGTGATTTATAACTTCTGTAATGCTTTTTTTTTAAGTGGACTATATCTCAATATGTTAATGGCTATATATCATATTTACTATATGCTCCAACTTTGATTTTTTTGTATTATTTTATAATTCTTTTATTTAGATTTTTTGTTTTTTGTAAGGCTTGCGCCTCGCTTCGTAAAGAAAAACCGTCTCAGTACTTAGTTTCGCCTTTTTAAACCTTGATTTTATCTTTGCTTTCTGAAAAGTTGGGGAGAGAAGGTTTGGAGTTGTGCACCTGCTACAAAGAAGTTAGTCTTCTTAGTTTAAGGATTTGATGCCATTTTATGCTAAGACTCCTCTTTCGTTCCAGATGTTTAAGTATAAGATCAAACTAAGTGATGCCCATAAAGCATGGATGAAACATCCCGAGGCATTGCAGAACTGCTCAATGGGCTTTCATTTTCCTCCTCAGTCTGAGGATATATGTCAGGTAAAGCTGACTTAATTTTAGATCAACTTTATTTTAAAGAAGATAGTTACGGTGATTTTTTTTTTTTTTTTAACCTGTTCTGTTTTGGGGACAGGAATATATCAGATGTTTTATGTGGGTGAAAAACCTTCTGAGATTTTACTAATTTTCATTCACTTGCTTATTTCCAGGAGAATGTAGTTTCACTCAAATTGCTGCGCTTCTATCGTGCCAATGACTAAATTTGAGCTCCCCGTTGCTGAGATGGAAGACTTCTGCTAAAGAACTAACAACATTGACATGTAGAACTCGTAACTAGTGCCTGTATTGTGGTGTAAATGCTGTGCTTCTGAAAACAGTGGGGGTCCTAAATTGAGTTGTATATGCGTATAAGAAAGCTGACCTTTGTCTATGAATTCTGTGTATATTCCTGTTATCTGACTGGTGCATATGCTACTATTTTGTAAAATAAAATCGACTCGTTGATCCATTGCTGCTTTATATTTATTGCAGATACAAGATCATTTGAGATGGCTTGCACTTATGCTAGAATGCAACTTTTTCATAAGAGAGCTCTTTTCAAGTATGTTTGTCTGATTGGTGCATGTGCTAGTATTTTGTAGAAATAAAATTGAATCATTGTCGATCCATTTCTGCTTTATATTGAATAGCATATTGTAAATACGAGTTCATGAGATGGATTGCACTGTTATGCTAGAATGCTATCTTTTTTCAGCAAGAGTTCTTTTCATGTATGTTTATATTACTGGGGCATATTTTACAAGTCAGGTTTTTATCCAAAACGACAGACAGTGCATATGTTACTTTTATTCTAAGTCTTGGAATGACTCAAAACGCACATTTCAAACTAGTACGAATTTTATGCGCTTTTTATTAACACATTTCAACTTTTATCGAAATTTATTAAAAATCTTATTTGTACTTAAATCAAACGGGGGGATAAGTAATGTTGAAAGAAACGCATACTATACCAACTCCACTGGTAGCATCTTTTTGTGATGGAGCATTCTTATAACCTCGCTTAATCAATGATTCTTGTGGTCTCACCTGATTCACTCGTTCATGGCCCAAATGGACTTTAGCGAGTCCGTCCGGACAGAGTCATACTTTCGTCTCTCTGTATCATACCCACTGGTAGCCTTGGACCATCGTTTTTCTCACTTGATTCACTTGTCCATTTGTGATTTGGCTTACACAGATTAGTCCAGTTCCAGTATCAATTTTTACTCGAGGCTTATGAATTTTGGCAGTTTTATTACTTTTCAAGTTCCTAGCCACCCACCTACTTGAGCTTTCTTCTATTATTTTTGTTGTCGATATGGTGATTTCTCTCTCTCTTTCAACTACAGAAACCCTTCCGATTAATGATTATGTGCAACATTCTGACATTGAGAGGGGTGTTTTTGGTTAGATCGATCATTTTGCAACTAAAGATTCATGCCTCGAGCTACAAAAAGTTTTTGATAAAGGGTGTTGTGGGCAACTGACATGGAACCTTTTGATAGACGACGATGAGAAATGCTGTCTAAATTCTTGATAGTGATTATGGATTTCCAAGAGCCCAAGTGTTGATGACCACATTATGGGTTATAACAAACTTACGCAAAAAGAGAGCTCGATTCGAAATTGTCCAAAGTATTAAACATCCAATACAAGGTTAGACTACAAATTGTCTGCTTAGATTCGTTTCCTTTTTCCATAAAATATGTCGGCCCTGAGCTGGAAAAATGAAATTCCAGCTGGCAAGTGGCAGCATTTATGTGCTTGCATTGACATTAGGACCACCTATGCAAACCAATTATCTCATTGTAAAGGCTTTGGAGAAGAATTAGAGAACTCTACTTTTTAAGCATATTTTTGGCTGATGGGACGAACCACTGAGGAAAGGAAGACAAAGAAATGTTTTAGCCAATTCTTAATCTTATTGTACAAAACAAACTTGACATATACTGATTTCTTCTACGCATAACATTCAGTACTTTGTATATGCTACATCCACGTGAAGTGTAAAAATAGGCAAAAATCCCACATAAATTGAACAAAAACAAAATTAACGAACAAAAATTCAGGAATAAATTTCAAGTTCAAGAATGGAAGAATAGGTTACAAAACCAGAAAAGAAAACACCAATATCACTTTAAATCAAACAACCCTAAAAATTGAGTTTTTTTTTTTTTTTTTCCTCATTTAATGAAAACAACCCATTAAAGAAACAAGACAAACCGATTCGAATTTCTGTCATTTCTTGAAGTGCTTGACCTTGTACCATCCTTTCTTGCATGAATCCTCAACAATCTTGAAACCCTTTTTGAATATAATCTTCAGCTCTTTTGCTCTGTCCTTCACTTGCTTCTCAAAGCCCCCCATTTTTTCAAAACAAATACAGTAGAGAGAGAGAGAGAGAGAAGGTTTTTAGTAGAGGTTTGAGCTTAGCGAGAAATAAAAATGGTGGGTTTGAGGCTTTTAAGGTTGTAGGAAAGTGGTGGGATCCAACGCATAGCGGGGACGTGGCTGTAATCGAGTGGATTTCGTCTGTATAGATCTAATCTTTCGTTTTTGTGACGTTAATTGCGGTGATAATTGATAAGCTTCAAGGATAGACTATGTTTAGCGTAAAAAAAAAAAAAAAAAAACAGCTTATAAGCAGCTTTGAACTTTACCCAAAAAGGGATTTTTTTTTTTTATTATTTTCTCCATCGAGTCTTGAGTAGATGTGTCAAATTGGGTGAGTCGGGCTGGGTCGACTCACCCATTACAAGTATGATTTAGCCTCTATTTGATAGACATTCTTAAAAAAATTTATTATTTCAAAACTTATTTTCAATCACGCATTTTTCAAAAAATAAAAAATATATTACACGTAAATTCAAAAAAAATTCTTTAATTCTTAACCACATATATTTTCATCACATCATAAAATACATTTTCTTCTCCATAATGTACATCAAATGCCCTTAGTTCCTAATTTTGATTATCCGAATTATGAGCCATGCTTGGTGGGAATTAAAATCTATATTTTAATTTAAGCCAAAGTTAATAATTCATTTTAAAAATTTCAATCACATATTTTATCAACTTTTATCAATATCTACTAAAAATCTGATTTTAACCTCGACTAAATAGAGGCTTAATAACATTTTCCCTATTTGGTGGAGATTAAAATTAAGTTTTTAATAGATTTGTGTGGTTGAAAAGTTGTAGGTCTCATAAAATGTGTGGTTAAATTATTTCTTGACGTTGACTTGAGATTTTAATTGAATTTTAATCCAAACCAAATAGGGGCTTACATTTATTGTTGAATAATTTGTTTTTAAGAGTCAATAGCAACAAAAACGTGCATTTGTGTCTTATGTACATAATGAATGTTTTTTTTTTTTTTTTTTTATTTTAAAGTAAGGTAATTGATAATGTTAAAGAGAAAATAAAATTGTTAAATTTTTTTATGAAATTGCATACATAGGGTGTGTTTGAGCCTCATTATTATGGAAAAATGTATTATGGAATAGTAGATTGATGGAAAATGTTTAGTTAAAAAAGAAGGAAAAATTACTGATATGATTAAAAATATTATTTTATTGAAGAATGTGGTTGAAAATGAGTAGAAGAATTAAAATGAAAATTTTAATTGGTACCAAATAGGGGCATAATGTGAAAACGTTGAATAAATTGAAATATAATGTTTTGTTTACTTATTTTTTATGCTAGACATTGGTTGGACTCCTATTTTTAACCATTATAAAGGCATTGATCAGCTTTTTGGTACAAATGGACACAGAAGAATCGAATTAAGAGATATACATTTGATTAAATTTAAAATGTTTACTTGTAAACTAAAGGTATATAAATAATTTTCAAAATAAAAAATTATTCACTTTGTTTGTAACTTAATTTTTTTACCTTAAAAAGTAAAAACAAAAAACTCGTTGTATTTAAATACATTTAGCCCATATTTGGTCACATTAAAATTTTATTTCTTATTCTTCTATTCATGTTCAAACGCACATTCTTCAATAAAATAATATTTTTAATCATATCAACAACTTTTCTTTCTTTTTCAACCACATATTTTCTATCAATCTATTATTTAAGAATATATTCTTCCAAAATAATGTGACCCAAATACACCCTTAGAAACAAAGAATCGTGTACTATTCATGTTGTCATGTTAGTCCGTAAAATTTATTTTAAATTATAAATCAAAGATACATTCAAAACAAGTATAGGGTCTGTTTGGACCGGATTAAAATCTGATTTTAATACAAATCAAAGTCAAACAATCAATATCAACCACATCTTTCATGGGTCCTACATTTTTTCAACCACACATTTCAAAAATTCCTAACATAATCTTTCTAAAAATCTGATTTTAACTCACACCAAATACCCTCATAGAAATGAAAAATCTTAAAACAAAAGTTTTTTTTTTCTTTTGAATGTGATTAATACAAATGGAGGAATAAAAATTCCCCTATTAAGTATCGAGATGGAAAAAAAAATTCTTTATTTATTTATATTTATTTGATCTCTACAAAATACTTTTTTTCCTTTTCCTTTCAACCACATATTCTTCATTAATATAATATTACATGCTAACTCAAAGTTTTTCCTTATTTTTTAACTACGCAATCTTTATCAATATATTATCTCAAAATGTATTCTTAGCCCAAAAAAGGGGGCTCGAACAAGCTACTAATAAGTAACTGGATTACCATCAATTTTTATGCTTGTACAAAAATGAACATGCAATAATAATAAAATATCCAATACTACATTAATTACTTTTTAGAACATATTTATAATATTAATTAATATGTGGAGATTGATACAAAAACGTTCAATTCACCATTTTATCCTTATATAACATTGTCAACATTTTCTTTCAAAGATTATAAATTGCACATTTAATTAATATAATAGATAGGGGGATTTGGTTAAAAAGCCTAGTCAACAATGATATTTGGTAAAATAGACCATCTCAATACTTTTTGGTTAACTAGCCTTTATTCTATATCATTATGTGTTAAAAGTTTTAAACACCCTTCATTTGAAATATCTAAAATATCCAATTTGAAACAAAAATTTACCAAATCCCCCAAACATATATCCCCATTTTTATTCTACTTTTTTCATACGCAATTTAAAATCAGCAGTAAAATGGCATACTACCGTTTTAAACGTCTGAATGCCGTTTTAACTAATTTTATGTTCGTATCAATTTATGTTTTCTCATATCTACATAAAAATGAACGAAAACAAGTTATAACAATATTTTGAATGAAATTGAGAGTCTCTGATACAAAACGGCATGTTGTATTTATAAACGGTTTGGTGACATTTTAACTAACGTATATAATTTTTCACTACATTTATAGTGAAATTGAGACCCTATAATCTAAAATGACATGGTGCCGTTTTAAATGATTATGTGTCGTTTCAACTAATTTTGTATCAATTTCACTTTATTCACTCGTATGCACATTAAAATGAAAGAGTGGAAGTTTTCCAAATCTGGTTGACTCATTTTGTAGTCAAATCAAGGCCCCGCCATGCAGAACAACATGATGTCATTAAAGAATTAAATAATTTGAATTCCAATTATGAGATAAGATACTCAATAAATTAGATTGTTTAACTTATATAAATCTTACAGGATGTTCTAATATATGATTGACTCATTTTGGAGTGAAATCGAAACCCTATAATCTAAAATGATATGCTGCTATTTTAAACGATTGGGTGTCGTTTCAACTAATTTCGTATCCGCTTTATTTTATTTTCACTTGTATGCACATGAAAATGAACGAATGGAAGTTTTCATTATGTTTGGACCCATTTATCAGCATAAAGTTTACTCGATAATAACCAACACCACTGTTCCATGAGTAAGTTGTGTTGTCCCTGACCTCCGAGGTCACTTAGTTCAGATTACTGTATCCAATGAAGGGATGATAATGCGAGCTCGGATGTGTGAGTTCAGCTCGGATCTCGAGAGACTTATCCAAGAAGTTTGTGTAGTCCTTCAAGGCGGAATAGTGAATAATGATTGAGAATCACCGACAGAATATACAAGCTACCAATCAGACGGATGCATGTGTAAAGATCTCACGTCAGATCCCACATTATCCTCCAATTAAAAATCTTAGTTTCTCTCCATAAGTAATGCATTAATTGTTGGGGACCACTTGTATCAATAACTCATGATCAACTGAGAAATTTGAGCTCGACCACCAATCTTGTTGCGCCAACATATGAACTTATTCAACTTAGTATCAAGATTGACAAGATGGGGGTACTACATGCATGCATATGTCTCCTATATAAAGTCATTGAAGTGAAAAGAGGGGGGGGGGGAGGGATTCTAAGAAAAAAATACAAACTTCTTACACTTCTCTCATATTTCAAATATCCTCTATAATTAGAGAAAAAGATTATTGTACTAACCATCTTGCAACCCTTTTGATTAATATCCACTTAAATTTGTGTTCGTTCTTTAAGTTGGCTTGAATATTGTCTATACATTTTTCAACGTCAACAAGTTGTATTAGACTTAACTACGAAATAAAGTAAATAAAACAAGTATGGTATAAAAAACATAGCATGTGCAATCGTTCAATATATATAACTTATCTACGATATTCTAAACATTGTTTTTACTAATTTCGAAGAAACATCGAGAATACGTGACCCAAAACAGCATGTAGTCATTTTAAACGTACGTATATCATTTTTTCTAATTTCGTGTTCGTTTCGCTCCATTCTCACTCGTTTTCACATGAAAGTGTAAGAATGAAAGTTTTAACTAGATTTAGACGTCATCGTCCACAAAAAGTTCAAACTATAGTGAGTCACATCATACGTTCGTTTGAAGATTATACTACACTTGACAACCAAGGAAAATGTATACAAAACATAGCATGTGCAATCGTTTAATATCTACAACTTATCTATGATGTTCCAAACATTATTTTACTAGTTTCGAAGAAAAATCGAGAGCTCGTGATCCAAAATGGCATGTAGTCATTTTAAACGTATGTATACCATTTTTGCTAATTTCGTGTTCGTTTCACTTCATCCTCGCTCGTTTTCACATGAAATTGTAAGAACGAAAATTTTAACTAGTTTAGACATCATAGTCCACACAAAGTTCAAATTACAATGGCAAGTTTGATAGTCAAAGCATAGCGCGTGTAGTCATTCAATGTGTATGAGTCGTGTATGATGTTTCAAACACCGTTTTACTAGTTTTGGAGTGAAATCGATACCCCGTGATCCTAAACGGCATCTTATCATTTTAAATGGAGTGTTGTCGTTTAGGGTTTAGATTTTATGGTAAATGGCAAAAGAGAAAAAAACATATGATTATTCAACATGCATTTTTAAACGACTAAGTATTATTTTAACAAATTTTGTATTCGTTTCACTTTATGTTCACTTATAATCATATAAAAATTAAATGAATTCAAATTCTTGCCATATTTGAATAACAAGTTAGATACAAAGTTCATCCGATAATGACCAACACTATGTAATTGCACTACACTTGACAATAAAGAAAACGTAAGTAGCAAATATGGTATCCAAAACATAGCACGTGTAGTCGTTCAATATGTACGAGTCATATATGATGTTTCAAACACAATTTTACTAGTTTCTGAGTGAAATCAATACTCAGTGACCCAAAACGGCATCCGGTCGTTTTAAATGTATAAATGACATTTTTACTCATTTAGTATTTGTTTCAGTTCATTCACGATCGTAACCACGTGAAAGTTTATGGATGAAAGTTTTAACTACATTTTGACGTTACGGTTGACACATTTATCAAACTATAATAAGTCACTCCATAATCCGATAGTAAACTACGCTACGCTTGACAATAAATAAAAACGAAAGTAGCAAGTATGGTATCCAATACACAACACGTGTAGTCGTTCAATAAGGGTATATGAGGTAGTTTATAAATTATAATTTAAACTATTTATTTTAAACATGTTTTTTTGGTCAAATGCTAAAATCTCAAACTATATTATTAAAGAGGCTATTTGACCCAATTACCACTAATAGATACTACTTAAATACAATTGAAAAGCAAAAAAATTGCTTAAATGTAATCAATAGTTAGGAAGAAAAGAATCGAACATGGAAGAAATTATCCATCAATCTTAAAAACCTTACTAATTACTCATAATGATTAGAAGTTACTTACCTTTTTCCATATTTACATCCATCCCACTAAATACAAGCTTCCATCTCAATTACACATTTTTCACTGAAACTATTGTAAATATAATATAAGTATATAAGTAACGTTGATTTTAAGTGAAGCTCAAGTACGTGTGTGTGTGTGTGTGTGTGTGAAATAATATTATAATATATTATTATATTAAAGGTGACATTGATGATAGATTAATTACAATTTAACTTCGTGTGGTCTCTTTTTAAATATAGAGTTCATTTATCATATTGGAGTACTCATAATTTATATTAATTAATTTAAGTTTAATCACTTAAAATCGAAGCTCCTGTAGATATAATTATATTAAAATTATAATAAATATTATTTTATTACGCCTCGTCATCGAAGCTCCAGGTTAAGACCACGTCATAATCTTCGTGTAGATACAAGTCAAAGCTGACAAAGTCAACAACCAATTGGTCAAAGTAAAGAAATCAAAGAAGAAACCCAAAGCTCTCTATCCCAAACCTCCACACACTGAAGACCTTCAATCTGAATCTCCCTTTGGCTGAAACTCTTACCGTCTTTCAGAGGATTTAAAAGCAATATTAGGAGTGATTGATGTAACATTTGTAATAATGAATATCAGAGTTGTCAACCTATGATGTAGGGTGGCTGACCGTGTCAATGTATTAACTGCACGGCAAAGTGAGTGATACAAGTCTTCAACTTAGGAGGTGAGGTCACGTGGTTCTTATCCAACGGCTAGCATTTCAATCAGAACTCTATAAATAAGTAACTCTTGTAACATTAAATATTTTTGTCTCGTTTCAAAGAGCATCTCCCAAGTCCATAAACACCACACTTTTTCACCTGAATCTCTCGTCAAAACGTGTTAAACTTTGTTTGTATGGACCCGTCTTTGTTGTCCACGTAACTATTAAAAAACGGGGTCAACAGATTAATGCAATCTATGGGAAACGAAACATTCAACCACGAAGAACCCATGGAAAAATCTATCAAGGAGATATATTTTGGGGCAAGTTTCTTGTCTTTGAAGAAAATGGGTTGCTCTTGAAGAAAGAACCATCAAATATTATAAGAGGAAACCTTTTGTTAGATTCCAATATATTCCTTGAAAAAGGAATATCATTTACATATAAAAATCCAAGTTGCTTTTGGAGAGAAGACGTTACTATTAGTTTTGACAATGAAGAATTAGCGCTTCGGAGGGCTAGAAAACACCCTGAAAAAGGGAAACTCTCACCTGCTGTTCTTACAGCCTGCCATTGATTTCATCAGCAACATTGACGAGGTAGATCCAGAATAACTACTAGATTCACCATGGAGGTGGCCATGTCCGCCACATGATGAATTGTTAACCTATGGTTGATTATAATGTTAAAATTTTGATTATAACAAACAAGTTAATCTTATTTACTAAAGAGTTGAATTCAAGTTATTATAGTTTTTCAAATCATGCAATGGAAAATTGATCAATAGTCGTCAGAAGATCAAAAGCTATCTCAGAAATCAAACTCTTGAAATAAGTCAAGATCAAAGTCACATATTTAAGAATTTAAGAGCCGAATTTCGTAGAAGGATCAAATGCTTGACTTTTTAGATAAATGTAAAGTTATTTTCACTTTGACATATGGTAATGAATGCTTAAACTCAAAACCCTTCCATGCATTAAAAACAATTTTATGCAACAAAAGTCATTCGAATGCAATGACTTGAATCATTTGATCAAATGTAAAAAGGACTTTTAAAAATAATATTTGGACTTGAAAAACACTTTTTTATCTTGAAAAGTTAGTTAAAATACTCTCCAAAAGTCCATGCCTTTCAAAACCTTCAAATTGGAACAAATGGGGTCAAAATGTAGAAAAAAAAGACCAAATTGTCCGACGAT
The DNA here is from genome assembly GCA_019097785.1 of Fraxinus excelsior. Taxonomy (NCBI): domain Eukaryota; kingdom Viridiplantae; phylum Streptophyta; class Magnoliopsida; order Lamiales; family Oleaceae; genus Fraxinus; species Fraxinus excelsior. The sequence goes on along the minus strand of CM032624.1, from coordinate 32,577,309 downwards.
CGACCGGTAGAAAAATGCGGTCGATCAGTCAAAATAGACGGTCAACCGAAAATTTTTGACGCTCCAAAATTTGCCGTTTTGACCTCTTTTTTACTATACGAACGACTATATTGGTCATCCGGACAAGAGGCGATTGATCGGATGAGTCATCTGAACTCTCAGATTTATTCTCACGTTTTGACTCTTATAAATTTCACTTCATTTTGCATTCATAAACTACAAGAAGATATCATTCTTGTGAAATATATTTATGAAAAATCTTTTTTGAATTTATTACAATCATTTAAGCTATTTCTTCATAACAAAAACTTAGATTTTGAATCAAACTTTTTGAATCATTTCTCTCATCAAAGTTTTTCATTTTTCTTTATGCTTAACTTATTTATATCAATCTTAAAAAAAGATAAATATTTTTGAAGAAGGACTTTGCACTTACATTGCATAAACTTTTCTACTTCTTCATATTGAAAACTTTGATTGATTGAATCAAACATATAAAATCATCATATTCATCAAAGTTTCTCATTTTTCTCTTAGTACTTAATTTATTACAATTATTCATTAAAGAGAGATATATATTGAGAAGATTTTTAAACCTACATTTCATTTATTTTTTCTTCATATTTTTATTGAAACACTTTGATTGATTGAATCTAATTTTTTTTATTATCATATTCATTAAAAATTTTCATCTAAAACTTGAGCTATCATTTATTATTATTTATTGAAGTGTTATCCTCTTTTAGTACTTAATTTATTTGTATTATTTATCTAGAGAGGTGTTCCATTGTAAAATCAATTTGATAAAGTGTGGGTGGTGTTGAAGTCCCTTAAAGATCAACATTGTACAAAGATTAGTGCTCTTTATTGTAAGTTACCGTGTGGGTCATATTGAGGTCCCGTGAAAGCTCAATATTAGGTCGTGTTGAGGTCCCGTAAGCCTTAACATTGTATAAGAATCGACACTCCTTAATTGTAAGTCATCGAAAGTGTTGTAAATGGTTGAATTGTTTTATAAGTCAATCAACATAGTAAAAATATTTTACTCGTGCCAGAGAACTCAATAACAGATGAAGTAGATCATTGCCTAAGATCAAACCACCACAATTATATTGTTTGCATCATCTATCCGTTTTACTTATCGCTTTTATATATGCATTTATTATTTGAATTAATCTATTGAGTATTTACTTGCTTAAATTTAGATTAATTCTTCGAAAAAGTTTTAAAAATCAATTCACCCCTTTCTTGATTAGTTATACTTGTGTTATCAGGAATATCACCCAACAAAATATTGCCATGCAAGAACTGTTTAGGAATATGCAAAATCAGGGAGGATACCTAATCCCTCTATACCCAGCTTAAGAAATGCTTTTTGATTTTTTTTTTTGCAAAGTAAAAATCAAGGGGCTAATGGATTTTCCTTTTATAGGCAGAGGTCATCAAATCTCAGTCGTTAGATTTGGATACTAATCATCTATTTTATATTCAATCTAAGCCACCCATCACGTCTGCCTTTTGCGTATTTTACGGTCTAGATCAGAGTGTCTAGCGCACACGCGCCGCTGCATCTGTCTCCCGAAACACACGTCTTCAACAATCATCATCGCTTATTAAATATGTTGATGGGTGCGTGTATGAAAAGCCGAACTGTTCAAGTTTTTTTTAAAGTACAAGACAACAAATCATTTGGGTACAGTAATTAAGGACGCATCATGTTCCTTATGTTTCAAACAAAAACATGCCTCTTCGAAACTCATGCATTTCAGCCAAAACAAGTAGCATAGGTACACAACCTCAACCTCAACATGAAAAGGTTTGGCAATTCTTTAGATGCAATAAGTCACTTTGGAGTAAACAACCTTGGATAAATAGATTTCAACTGATGCTGCCCAACCTTTTCCAAAAATTCGATAACTTTAAGTATACAGTTTCAGACAACACCCTAGATAAGTACTTCATGCAAATCATAAAGTTCTACTTTTAAATTCAAATTCAAATTCTAATTCTAATATAAATATTTATATTTAGATTTAGAGACTATTGTGTTGTTGTAAAAATAACTACCCCAACAAAAAAAATATAAAAAGAAGTTGATGCATCATATGAATAATCATGTATAGACTCAAAGAACTATTGTTACGCTTCGCTACCGAGGCTCCAAGTGAAGACCACGTTATAGTCCACATGGAAATACAAGTCAAAGCTGATAAAGTCAACAAAGACCCCAATTAGTCATAGTAAGAAAGTTAAAGAAGAAGCCTAAAACTCTTCTCACGAAGACCTCCAATCAAAGCTCATTTTGGATGAAATCCTTGTTGTCTTTTAGAGAATCTAAAAGCAATCTCTATGAGTGATTAATATAATGTTTATAACAATGAATCTCATGGTTGTCAGCCTATGATGTAGGGTGGCTAATCTACTGTCAAAATGTAAGGTTTCGACCTGAGAGAAGAGGGCGCATGATTTTTATTCAATGACTACCACTTTTGCCAGAACTCTATAAATAAACAATTCTTGTAATATTTGAATCTAATACAACTTTTTACATTTCAAACCATATTCTATCTACACTTTTGCTTATTTTATATTTATTGGCTTGCGTTTAGATTATTTTCACTCTGGTTGAGTTGTTTTTGATTATTTGTTAAATATGCAATCATCTTTGATCATATTGTCGGTATTTGAATATTTTTGTATTGCGTCAATGAGCATCTCCCACGTCATAAACACCATACTTTTCCGTCCGATTATACGGTCAAAACGTGTTGAAATTTGCTTGTGTGGACGCGAGTAACCCCAATATATGTTATCCATGTAACCATTACAAAAAACGGGGTCAACCATTTTATATTGTAATTAATCTACCATTAATTCAACCTTTAATATATTATATTATGTAAGTATACTAAAATTACATCTATATATGTGAGTTTAAGTAGTAAACTTAATTTAAATAATGTAATTAAAGTTAAATTGATTAATGTAAACTTCTAAGAACTCCAATATAAGACAATGGACTTAAATGGATATTAAATGAAGTTAAATTATATTAAATTGTACTATATGAAATATATAAAGATAGAATTGACATATAGCTAAATATATAAAGGTAAAATTGGTATTGAAAAGTTTCTCTTCAATTCACACTTTTAATATATTGTAAGTATAATTATATTAAAACTATAATAAATATTATTTTATATAGTAATTAATGTACCATTATATTAATGCAATCTTGAATATATTATATCATATAATTATAATAAAATTACATCTATATATGTGAGCTTCGATTTTAAGTAGTAAATTTAATTTAAATAATGTGATTTAAGTAATTAAACTTAATTTGATTAATGTAAAATTGTAAGTACTCCAATATAAAACACTGAGCCTTACACTTATATGGATATTTAATGAAATTAAATGGTACTGTATTAAATATGTAAGGATATAATTGACATATAGCTAAATATATAAGGATAAAATTGGTATTCAAAAGTTTCTCTTCAATCCACACTTTCAAATACAGTATTGTAGATTATTAAATTACGATAAATAACTTATTTATTTTTAATATGATTAACAATAAAGCTTGGAAGTATATTTATTTTTATGTATTTTTTTTTCGTTTTGATAAAAGTAAAGTTATTTCATATTTTGATAACTTAGATTTCTTAATTTTAAGTAGAAATATCATTTTTCTGAGTTGATTATTAAAAGAAATACTTATATCAACTTATAAGTTGTTCTTCGTTTTCGTATAGAGTTTATATGTATTTAGGGTTCGTCTGATAGAAAAAAGTTGAAAGATTTTCTAATTCCATGTAAGTTGGAAAATAAAAATTCAAGTATCCTACAGGAATGCATTTTTTATGAAATTGACCAAAAAAAAAGTTTAAAGTAGTTGTATCTTGAAATTCGAACTTTATTTTCACTTTCGTATCAAACAGACAAAGTAGAAATTGAATTCTTCGTATGTGACATTTTCCATAGAATTTAAACAAATCAAACAACCCTTAATTCTTGTTCTTTTCCTGGTAATTAGGAAAAGAAAGAAGGGCTTAAGTGAATTGAAATGATTGTTAGTGTGTAAATGGATACTAATCAGTTCTTATCCCATGTTATTACTTCTAATAATCAGATCTCAATATATATCTTCTATATATAAAAAGTGTCTATTTAACGGAATTTGTTGGTTTAACGGAAAAACTAACGGAATTTCTTGATTTAACGGAAAAACTAACGGAATATCTTGTTTTTAACGGAAAATATTTTTTCACCACCCCCTACTTTCAAAATTATAATTAAATAATAATAATAATAAATTAGCTTTTGATAATTCTTTCAAACTAAAATATCTTGGAGCTAACTTATTCGAATCGACTTTTTCTCGAATCTGATTTATATATCTAATTACGATTTATCCAACGAGACCAATATTCATATATTTACGATAACTCCATCAATATCTAAATATTTGACACAAATAAAATATAATTTAATAAATGTATCATTTAATCCCTAACTTTCAAAAAATTAAAATATAGTATATAAAAATTGAATTATATTTTATGAAAAATTTTGGGGTATTACATTCTCACCCCCTTAAAATATTTTCGTCCTCGAAAATTTACCCGTCACTTACCAATACTAAGAGCCCGTTTGAGCCACATTTTTTCTTCATTATAATGAAAAATATAACCATTATCCATCACATCAATATTAAAATTCAAACTTTCTATTTCTTGTGTGGGACCCATAACGGCTATATTTTTCATTCTCATCCTCATTATAATGTGGCTCAAACGGGCTCTAAGTCTAACACATGATATACATATATTATCGTAATACATATAATACTTTAGCGATGAAATGAATTGTATTATTACTTAAAAAAGAGTCAAGACTTAAGTCATGCAAAAAGTTTAAGCCTTCGTTTGTTTCTCATTAAAAACCCATAAAAATAAAAAATATGACCGTTATCCATCACATCAATCTATCAATTTTGAATTTCTATCTCTTGTGTGGGGTCCAATAACGGCTATATTTTTCATTCTCATTCTACATTAATGAGAATCAAATGGAGCCTAAGTAAACTCATCTTCTTATCCCTTAACATACTTTGAGTTTTCTGTTTGTAAACACTTTATTTAATTATTTATCAATTATATAAACATTACATCATTAATTATTTAATCAACCAAAAAAATTACATCTTTATTAATAACAAATTAATTCTTAAACAAAACTATTAAATATAAACTAAGCAAACGTGCATTGCACGTTGCTTACACCTAGTATATATATATATATATATATATATATATATATATATATATATATATCTTCTATATATAAAAAGTGTGTATTTAACGGAATTTGTTGGTTTAACGGAAAAACTAACGGAATTTCTTGATTTAACGGAAAAACTAACGGAATTTTTTTAATTTAAAAATCATTTTAACTCCATAATTGAGCTTCAAAATTTACAATTCTAAAGCTCATGTAGAAGTATTGGATGTCATGCTCATTTTATAGATACACTTCTCTCCAAATGTTTCATAAACTTTCAATGTGGGATTATGCATTTTATATATGCTCTTAACTCCAATAGTTTTATAAATTTCCAATGTGGGATAATGATAAAAAAAATGTTAAAATACTCATCAAAATCATTTTAAAATGTATGTCTAATTGACTAATTTGATTTTGAATTACAACTAATTAAATTGTAATATTCACTTTCATTCTTTCATTTATTTAATTTTCAAATTTAATTTAAATTGCACTTGATTATTAATATATTAATGTTAGATATTATTTTCTATAAGTTTAAAATATTTTAATTTAACAAAGTAAACTATTTTAACATATTTATTTTTAATTTTTAGTGTTGGGACTAATTGTAGGATATATAATGAATCTAATTAGTAAAGATAGATTTACTTTAAATTATTTTTATGTATTTATTGCATTCGGTTCGACCGCAGTTGAATTTCCACAAACTTCATGTCGGAATCATTCTCGATTGTGAATCAAAATCTTTCATCTCCATTTTCAGATATCGGAATTATCAAATCCGCAAACTTTTCGTATAAATCCTATGATTAATGCTCATGTTTAGTTCCTTAATTAATAAAAAAAATTAAAATTCTCCTAACACTATTTGGCAATATTATAGTATTATATTAAATGTTTAGTAAGTATTATTTTTAAATATTAGATGATTTTATAATATAGTAAAAAATCTCTTTTTTTTTTTATAATATAGAAAAAAATATTTTTTAAAATAAAAATATATTTAATGTCTTAAAAATAATTAAAATAATATTAAAAATACGAAACGTATTATGACGCCTATCCTTCGTATTGACACGCCTAAACTTGTGATTCTTGATTCTCAACATCGACATCTCGCAACGCATTACGCCTTTTAGAACATTATTAATAAATGAATGAAAAATGCAAAAAAAATTGTACTACTACATTTTAGTCACTAGGAAAAAATGAAACTAAAAAAAATGGATGTGGATATTATCAATTTAAAAATGCTAATAGTTTATTTGGTAAGGTACATTGAACTCAATGAAGAAAAAATATTTATTTATTTAGTTTTGTATTATAATGTTATCTATTATTTTATTATGTATAAACGTTCATGATTAAATACAAAATTTAATATAATATAATAGTACGAAACACAAACTTATACATTTTAATTTAGAATTTAACACTATTCAAGTTAAAATTAAAATATCACAATGTGTAATTATTTGTCAATTACATAAACATTACATCATTAATTATTTAATGAACCAAAAAAATTATATATAACTAAGCAAACGTGCATTGCACGTTGCTTAAACCTAGTATATATATATATATATAAACAGTCATCAGTAGTTATCTATTATTTATAACACACGGACATATTAAAAAAATAAATAAATAAATATGAGTGTAATAGTCAATTCAGTTATCATTAAAATATTTCCAGAAGATTTGAACTGGAATGGCATATTCCACGGTGCCACCACAAAAACCCCTGGCATTCTGTCGTATCCCACGAACCAACGTGCATTTTGAATCAATTTCAAAATTAAAAGGGAAATTATTGCAAACGTCAAAAGCATAGGGAAAGAGGACTTCTGACAAATTGAGACGACCGTTTATCTGTCTTTTTGGTTATTTCTACATACAAATTTGAGATGCACTGTATTCCCTCGCATAAATATAATTTTTCCTTCTAAATTCACTAGTTTCAATATTCAAATATGGAGAAAGAGGGGAAGTAACTACTATTTGGCAAAGAAATATTTGACTTTGCTCTTCGAAAATGAAAGTATTTATAGATCTTTCTCCAAATTTTGGGGCAATTCAATGTTTGAGGGAATGGGACAGATGGTAAATTCATATTAAGACTCCGTTTGATAGGCATTAAAATGAAAAAAAAGAGCCGTTTGACTCATATTCCAACCAAATTTTTTTTGACTTTTTATCTCTATGGTGGGTCCCATGTTGGCCCACTAACGGTCACATTTTTTAATGCCTACCAAACGGAGGCTAATTGTCTTGCAACCAATTCTGTTTTGAATATCAAGTTTTATTTGTTTGCCCTCGTGTACTGTATTTACAATCAGCCTGGATGAAGAAAATGTTCGCTAAGCTCGTGTGAATGATTTTATGTTTTTTTTTTTTTATTATTATTATTTCACCCGTTTTCAGAAGCTTCGCAGATAGTCGGTTAAGTTCGCAAATTGATTCACGAAACTTAACAATAGTTGAGAAAAAAAATCAAGACGTCATTTTTAAGATAATATTATTTATAAAGAACTGTGCATCATATTGTTATTTGCTTATTCTAAAATGATATACTCATCAAAGATTGAGTAGGAAAATTGCTTAAGTATATTTGACTCAAGATAACATATATTTGCACAATCAAGATATGCTATTGAGAACTTATCCTCAAATACATATTTGATATCTTGTTAAGCCCCTGTTTGGTATACTTTAATATTTTCATTTTCATTCTTCTACTCATTTTCAACCACACATTTTTCAATAAAATAATATTTTTCATCACATCAATAACTTTTAATTCTTTTTCAACTGCACATTCTTCCAAAATAATATGACTCAAACACACATTTTCTTAACATACTGGAAAATGTTAGTTCACTTTTTGATGTATTAGTGTCTTTTTTATTTATAGTAATACTATTTAGCATCACTAATGTTAAAATAACAATTTAAGACGCTCACTTATCACCAATGTTATTAGATAGTACTATTCTTTTATTTATTATTAAGAGAATGTGATGTATCTCAGTATCAAAATTCTATTGAAGGAATTATAAACCACAGAAAATTCATAAGGAACTTGGATTTCCATGTTGTATTCTATAACCCACATTGCTTTATTTTTAAGGTAGATTCCAACTCCAACTGTATTTTTGAGTGTCACAAGGAATACGAATATGCCTTGGATGTAAAGAGAGAGAATATTGAAAAGATTATGCAAACAAGAATTATTGGCATTCAATGTATTCCATCTGCCAAGTCATAATTATGTCTATGCTTTCACATTGAAATTCAAATTAAAGTGAAGCAACCCCATACTAAATGTCAAGGGCATTTGGAATATATTTGGTATTTTTAATTAACTTTCTTAATTTCTTAAATATAGGAGAAGCTTTTGTATATAAAGTTAGTTATAATGAGTCTCTTTAAAAGAATCCTAAACGAGCAAAGTGATCGAAGTCTTTTAAAATTAAGTATATTTTTAATACGATTTAAAATTACTAGATCGTCAATGAAATTTGGAGATTCTCACAAATCAAACAGAATTATAAAGACATAAATATTATTTTTAATAAGAGCATGAGCAATACTATTAATTCACTTCGAACCGAAGCACAAACTAATGGTAGCACAAAAACACTATTAATTTCACATCGAACAAAATCACAAATTCTTCCTAGAATTTTAAGGGAAAATTGGCTTGAAATCTAAGAGCTTTTTCTACATTTATCAAGTGTAAGTGTTTTCTCTCATCAATGGAGTTTTGTTGAGGAGTATAGATGCAACTTTATTGGTGAAATATCCCCTTTAAAGCAAATAACTCTATCATGTAAAGTTCTTTTCCTTGATCGGATCTTATTTCTTTATCTTACGTTGAATTTGATTTACAACAATTGAAGAAACTCTATATGATCTGCCTTGTTTGGCTTTTAGAACATGAGGTAAGTCCATGTCATTCAACTTGGTAAAGGAATAAATAATATTTGTAATGATAGAGATGGTGAATACGGGGCATTGTTCGAAGAATATTGTTCCGAGCATGAAATCTTTCATCAAACAATGGTACCTTACTCACTCCAATCAAATGGTATTACTGAACGCAAAAATTGAACTCTTAAAGAGATGATGAACTCAATATTGATAAGTTTGGGACTACCTCAAAACTTGTAGGGGAAACTATTCTATTGGCAATAGTATTCTTAATAAGATACCTTTAAGAAAATAGAAGAAACTCCATATGAACTATGGAAACGTCATGCTCTTTCTTACCAATACTTGAGAGTTTGGGGGTGTTTGGCTAAGGTTATAGTACCTAAATCTAAACAAGTGAAAATCGGTTCTAAAATGATTGATTGCACATTTATTGGGTATGCCATAATAGTAGTATAGTACATATTATTTCCTTTTACATAACTCTGAAATTCAAATGTACGTGAAAGAACAATAATTGAATCAAGAAACACATCATTTTTTGAGAATACTTTTCCATATAAAAGTAAGGAAAATGCAAGTTCAAATAAAAGAACTTATGATACTACAAATATCACTTCAAATGAGGAAGAACCAATGCATAATAAAATGGCTAGAATATCTACTTCGTTTGGCCTAGATTTTCTAACCTATATGGTAGAAAATGAACCAAAGACTTTCGACGAAGCAATGTCTACACCAGAAGCACCGTATTGGAAAGAAGCTATCAATTGAGATTATATGCTCACAATTAAGGAAAGACTATCATTCTCTATAAAAATTCAACATGAGCGATTTCTTTCATATAGCATCCTACTAACAAGTGCTTTAAGAGATTACATTTGTGTCAGAAAATCTTACTCTAAGTAAAAGTTTCATAAAAGTTAGACCGAGTTATAGCTAGGAAATGTTTCAAGCGATTACTTTCTCACAATGACTACTGCATGAAAGACTTGAATAGTGATAAGAATTATGGAAGGCAAGCTAGGAATGACTGATTGTATATTTTAGAGGAAACATCAAGGAAGCCATAGAAGGACTTATTCGAGCTACGTGGAACGATAGTTCAAGTACAACAAGTAACACACAAAGTTTTATGATGAGCATGAAAGAAGAAAGACCAATCATAGTGCATTTGATTCTAGCCGATGTGGAAGAAGTCGAGCCAAGAGCCTGGCCAGAATGTTACAGAACTTTATAAGTATATTTCAAACAATAATGAGCCTTTGTAACCTGATGACAACTTAAGGCAAGTTGTTTTGGAGTGAAAATGAATGTTGCAATTCAATTAGAAGAGAAAACCCTAAATGAATTAGAAATTTGAAGGAATAAGGGACATGTATGAAAATTGATAGTTCAAGAATAACTAACCAAGAAGGGGGGAGGGGGGGGGGAATTGGTTTTTAAAACTTTTTCGAAGAATCAATCTAAATTCAAGCAAGTAAAGACTAAATATATTAATTCAAGTAATAAGTACAAATATAAAAGCGCTAAGTAAAAGGGAGAGATGATACAAACGATATAATTGTGGAAGTTCGATCTAAAGCAATAATATACGTCCTCTATTACCAAACTTTTTGACACGTGCAAGGCCTTTTAACTATGTTGATTGACTTATGATGCAATCCAACTCTTTACAACGCTTTCGATGGCTTATAAACAAGGAGCACCGATCCTTATACAATGTTGAGTTTTGCGGGACCTCAACACGACCATTATTGAGCTTTCACGGGATCTCAATATGACCCACACAGTGACTTACAACAAGGAACATCGATCCTTATACAATGCTGATCTTTAAGGGATTTCAATACAACCCACATTTTATCAAAGTGATTTTACAATGTAATTCTTCTCTTGATAGATAATACAAACAAGTTAAGCACTAAAAGAGGCTAACACTTTAATGAATAGTAATAAATGATAGCTCAAGTATTAGATGAAAAGCTTTGATAAATATGATAATCAAAATTTAGATTCAATCAATCAAAGTGTTTCAATGAGAAGAAGGAGAAGAAGAAATAAATGCAATGTATGTTCAAAAAAATCTTCTCAAAATATATCTATCTTTTAATGAATAATTGTAATAAATTAAGTATTAAGAAAGAAATGAGAAACTTTGATGAATATGACGATTTTACAAGTTTGATTCAATCAATCAAAGTTTTCAATATGAAGAAGTAAAAAAGTTTATGTAATGTAAATGCAAAGATCTTTTTTTAAAAATATATCTCTTTTTCAAGATTGATATAAATAAATTAATCACAAAGAGAAATGGAAACTTTTGATGGAGAAATGATTTAAGAAGTTTTGTTTCAACAATCAAAGTTTTTGTAACGAAAAAAATAAATGAAATGAATGTAAAAATGTAAGTTCAAAGATGATTTTTAAAATATATTTCTCAAGAAAGCATTCTTCTAGTTGTTTATGAATGCATAGTGAAGCGGTATTTGTAGCAGTCAAAACGTCCAAAGTTTTTGCCCAATCAGTACGGTAAAAAAAAAAAAAAAAACCTGACCGTTGGCGAACCGAATGTCCGCCTTGTCTATCAAACATCCTGTTGAATTTGACTTTTTTTGTTTATAGAGATATGATCTAAGTTCAAGTATCACTTTGAATATCAATCTTACTTTTGATCAAAAATATTTTATGCAAGTAATATGAAATTAACTCTTCGCGGACAAAATGATTTTTGAGCTATTGTTATTCATAATTAAAGATCAAAGTGTTATACCTTTACATATGATCTCGAAAGCCTAGTCTTTGATCTTGCTTCGAAATTTCTTTTTTGTCAGCTCTTAAACTCCTGATCTTGATCTTTCTTGATGTTTGACTTTAATGCTTGATTTTGATCTTGACCTTTTTCATGAGCCCGATTTGATAGTCTTGATTTTGATCTTTTAAGCTATCGTCTTGAATGATTTGACTTGAATACTTAACTTTCACTTTGATCTTCATTTTGAGTCTGATTTATGATGTGTTGATTTTGACAATACTTGATTGATTTTAACATTGAACTATCATCACTCAAAATTAATTGTTGTTAGAAATAATATCAATCTTGTTTGTTATGATCAAAACATTAAGGATGAAATCAATCATAGGTCAACAAAAATGAGTATAACTTTTAGCTCGTTTGACGGATTTTCATTCGTGAGTATAATTCGTAAGGTTTTTTTCGATTCACACATTTTTGTCATGAGTTTAGGGTTAAATTCCACTATGTAGGGGTCCATTTTAGCGTTTCCCGTATTTTTAGTTAGTTTAAGGATATCTTTGTTATTTTTGCAGTATTTTAGTTTTATTGAGATTTGTCTATAGAATCAGGATTTTGTTTTGATTATGATTTATTCTGAATTTGCCTATATAAATCTTTATTTATTGTACAAAGAAACTACACATTATGTTTGAGAGATTAATTATAAAGTGAGATTTTTTGCTTTCAATCTTATTTTTAATTGAACTATCCAGAACTTATAAGAGTTGTAATATGTGGCTTTCAAACATTCCTACATTGGTTATTCAGGAAATTATTAGGCAAGTTTATTACTCTAATTTTAGCGTTATTGGGATTCGTAAAAAATCTTGTGTGGTACCGGGTACATCTTGCAATAAAGACCATTTTGAACAACTATGGATGTTGCCATGTTGTTGGAAGTCTATGTAGATGATATTGTGGTCAAATCCGTTAAAGAAGAGGATCGTTTTGAACAGCTTAGATGTTCATTTGAGCGAATGAGGCAGCATAAACTAAAGTTAAATTCTTTGAAATGTGCATTTGGGGTTAATGCAGGAAATTTACTTTGTTTTCTTGTGCACAAAAGGGGGATTAAACTCGATAAAAATAAAGTAAAAGCCATCCTAGAGGTTAAGCCCCCTAGTAATAAAAAGGAGTTACAAAGGTTCTTGGTCAAATAAACTTCTTAAGACGCTTTATATCTAATTGTGCAGGGCGAACGAAAGCTTTTTCGCCTCTTTTAAAGTTGAAAAATCAGGACGAATTCGTCTGGGAGGAAGACCATCAAAAGGCTTTTGAAAGCCTGAAGACATATTTAACGAATCCACCGATATTGGTGTCCCCAATCCAAGGACGGTCAATGAAGTTGTGCGTGTCGACTGAGCAGGGATCTATAGCCGGGATGGTAGCACAAGAAGACCAATTTGGTGAAGAAAATGGTCATTTACTATTTAAGTAGGCGATTGACAACATGCAAATGTAATTATTCTGCCATCGAGAAATTATGTCTCGCATTGTATTTCACGTGTACAAAATTTAGGGCCTATTTACGGCATGTGACAGTTTATTTGATTTCTAAAGTAAACTTGTTTAAATACATGTTCTGTCATCCTATTTTACATCAAAGAGTAGGCCTTTGGACTTTAACACTATCCGAATTTGAAATAAAATACATACTCCAAAAGGCAGTTAAAAATCAGACATTGGCTAATTTTCTGGCCGATTATCCATGCCTTGACATGCCGAAGAGATTGAACTGGAGATTGATTCATTTGAATTAAAACCATGAATCTTATACTTCAATGGATCAAAGACTTCCAAAGGAGCAGGTGTAGGAGTAGCCTTAATAAATCCATTGGGATTTTGTTACAAATTCGCATTCACTTTGGATAGGATGTGTACCAACAATCAGGCCGAATACGAAGCCTTAATCGTGGGTCTATAATTGATGATAGATATGCAAATAAAGAATGTGATTATTAGTGGTGATTCCCAACTGGTAATTCACCAATTGATTGGTGACTATAAATGTCAAAGTGACTCCATCATAAGTCGATACGAAATCGTCCAAGAATTGTTGGAAGAATTTGACCAAGTAGAGCTTTAATGTGTTAATAGAATGTACAATGACATAGCAAATGAGTTGGCTCAAATAGCGTCAGGATATTTGAAAGTGCTAAACTGGGAATCTACCTGTGAATATGGAGTGATATTGCCCGTAGTCCAAAGAAGGGCAAGACAGGCAGAGGTTATGTACATAGAAGATGGAGATGCAATATATTGGAGGGCAGAGATTAAGGGGTTCCTTAAAGAACCTAACGAAGGAAGTAGTAGAAAAATGAAGTTACGTTCGCTAAATTACATATTGATAGATAAGGAATTGTTTAAGAAACGTCATGATGGTGTGTTATTAAAATGTGCAAGTGTGCAAGAAGCTAGAACAATTATGGCCGAAGTACATGGGGGGGGGGGGGGGGGGGGGGGGGGGGGGGGGGGGGGGGGGGGGGGGGGGGGGGGGGGGGGGGGGGGGGGGGGGGGGGGGGGGGGGGGGGGGGGGGGGGGGGGGGGGGGGGGGGGGGGGGGGGGGGGGGGGGGGGGGGGGGGGGGGGGGGGGGGGGGGTTTTTGGGGGGGGGGGGGGGGGGGGGGGGGGGGGGGGGGGGGGGGGGGGGGGGGGGGGGGGGGGGGGGGGGGGGGGGGGGGGGGGGGGGGGGGGGGGGGGGGGGGGGGGGGGGGGGGGGGGGGGGGGGGGGGGGGGGGGGGGGGGGGGGGGGGGGGGGGGGGGGGGGGGGGGGGGGGGGGGGGGGGGGGGGGGGGGGGGGGGGGGGGGGGGGGGGGGGGGGGGGGGGGGGGGGGGGGGGGGGGGGGGGGGGGGGGGGGGGGGGGGGGGGGGGGGGGGGGGGGGGGGGGGGGGGGGGGGGGGGGGGGGGGGGGGGGGGGGGGGGGGGGGGGGGGGGGGGGGGGGGGGGGGGGGGGGGGGGGGGGGGGGGGGGGGGGGGGGGGGGGGGGGGGGGGGGGGGGGGGGGGGGGGGGGGGGGGGGGGGGGGGGGGGGGGGGGGGGGGGGGGGGGGGGGGGGGGGGGGGGGGGGGGGGGGGGGGGGGGGGGGGGGGGGGGGGGGGGGGGGGGGGGGGGGGGGGGGGGGGGGGGGGGGGGGGGGGGGGGGGGGGGGGGGGGGGGGGGGGGGGGGGGGGGGGGGGGGGGGGGGGGGGGGGGGGGGGGGGGGGGGGGGGGGGGGGGGGGGGGGGGGGGGGGGGGGGGGGGGGGGGGGGGGGGGGGGGGGGGGGGGGGGGGGGGGGGGGGGGGGGGGGGGGGGGGGGGGGGGGGGGGGGGGGGGGGGGGGGGGGGGGGGGGGGGGGGGGGGGGGGGGGGGGGGGGGGGGGGGGGGGGGGGGGGGGGGGGGGGGGGGGGGGGGGGGGGGGGGGGGGGGGGGGGGGGGGGGGGGGGGGGGGGGGGGGGGGGGGGGGGGGGGGGGGGGGGGGGGGGGGGGGGGGGGGGGGGGGGGGGGGGGGGGGGGGGGGGGGGGGGGGGGGGGGGGGGGGGGGGGGGGGGGGGGGGGGGGGGGGGGGGGGGGGGGGGGGGGGGGGGGGGGGGGGGGGGGGGGGGGGGGGGGGGGGGGGGGGGGGGGGGGGGGGGGGGGGGGGGGGGGGGGGGGGGGGGGGGGGGGGGGGGGGGGGGGGGGGGGGGGGGGGGGGGGGGGGGGGGGGGGGGGGGGGGGGGGGGGGGGGGGGGGGGGGGGGGGGGGGGGGGGGGGGGGGGGGGGGGGGGGGGGGGGGGGGGGGGGGGGGGGGGGGGGGGGGGGGGGGGGGGGGGGGGGGGGGGGGGGGGGGGGGGGGGGGGGGGGGGGGGGGGGGGGGGGGGGGGGGGGGGGGGGGGGGGGGGGGGGGGGGGGGGGGGGGGGGGGGGGGGGGGGGGGGGGGGGGGGGGGGGGGGGGGGGGGGGGGGGGGGGGGGGGGGGGGGGGGGGGGGGGGGGGGGGGGGGGGGGGGGGGGGGGGGGGGGGGGGGGGGGGGGGGGGGGGGGGGGGGGGGGGGGGGGGGGGGGGGGGGGGGGGGGGGGGGGGGGGGGGGGGGGGGGGGGGGGGGGGGGGGGGGGGGGGGGGGGGGGGGGGGGGGGGGGGGGGGGGGGGGGGGGGGGGGGGGGGGGGGGGGGGGGGGGGGGGGGGGGGGGGGGGGGGGGGGGGGGGGGGGGGGGGGGGGGGGGGGGGGGGGGGGGGGGGGGGGGGGGGGGGGGGGGGGGGGGGGGGGGGGGGGGGGGGGGGGGGGGGGGGGGGGGGGGGGGGGGGGGGGGGGGGGGGGGGGGGGGGGGGGGGGGGGGGGGGGGGGGGGGGGGGGGGGGGGGGGGGGGGGGGGGGGGGGGGGGGGGGGGGGGGGGGGGGGGGGGGGGGGGGGGGGGGGGGGGGGGGGGGGGGGGGGGGGGGGGGGGGGGGGGGGGGGGGGGGGGGGGGGGGGGGGGGGGGGGGGGGGGGGGGGGGGGGGGGGGGGGGGGGGGGGGGGGGGGGGGGGGGGGGGGGGGGGGGGGGGGGGGGGGGGGGGGGGGGGGGGGGGGGGGGGGGGGGGGGGGGGGGGGGGGGGGGGGGGGGGGGGGGGGGGGGGGGGGGGGGGGGGGGGGGGGGGGGGGGGGGGGGGGGGGGGGGGGGGGGGGGGGGGGGGGGGGGGGGGGGGGGGGGGGGGGGGGGGGGGGGGGGGGGGGGGGGGGGGGGGGGGGGGGGGGGGGGGGGGGGGGGGGGGGGGGGGTTTTTTTTTTGGGGGGGGGGGGGGGGGGGGGGGGGGGGGGGGGGGGGGGGGGGGGGGGGGGGGGGGGGGGGGGGGGGGGGGGGGGGGGGGGGGGGGGGGGGGGGGGGGGGGGGGGGGGGGGGGGGGGGGGGGGGGGGGGGGGGGGGGGGGGGGGGGGGGGGGGGGGGGGGGGGGGGGGGGGGGGGGGGGGGGGGGGGGGGGGGGGGGGGGGGGGGGGGGGGGGGGGGGGGGGGGGGGGGGGGGGGGGGGGGGGGGGGGGGGGGGGGGGGGGGGGGGGGGGGGGGGGGGGGGGGGGGGGGGGGGGGGGGGGGGGGGGGGGGGGGGGGGGGGGGGGGGGGGGGGGGGGGGGGGGGGGGGGGGGGGGGGGGGGGGGGGGGGGGGGGGGGGGGGGGGGGGGGGGGGGGGGGGGGGGGGGGGGGGGGGGGGGGGGGGGGGGGGGGGGGGGGGGGGGGGGGGGGGGGGGGGGGGGGGGGGGGGGGGGGGGGGGGGGGGGGGGGGGGGGGGGGGGGGGGGGGGGGGGGGGGGGGGGGGGGGGGGGGGGGGGGGGGGGGGGGGGGGGGGGGGGGGGGGGGGGGGGGGGGGGGGGGGGGGGGGGGGGGGGGGGGGGGGGGGGGGGGGGGGGGGGGGGGGGGGGGGGGGGGGGGGGGGGGGGGGGGGGGGGGGGGGGGGGGGGGGGGGGGGGGGGGGGGGGGGGGGGGGGGGGGGGGGGGGGGGGGGGGGGGGGGGGGGGGGGGGGGGGGGGGGGGGGGGGGGGGGGGGGGGGGGGGGGGGGGGGGGGGGGGGGGGGGGGGGGGGGGGGGGGGGGGGGGGGGGGGGGGGGGGGGGGGGGGGGGGGGGGGGGGGGGGGGGGGGGGGGGGGGGGGGGGGGGGGGGGGGGGGGGGGGGGGGGGGGGGGGGGGGGGGGGGGGGGGGGGGGGGGGGGGGGGGGGGGGGGGGGGGGGGGGGGGGGGGGGGGGGGGGGGGGGGGGGGGGGGGGGGGGGGGGGGGGGGGGGGGGGGGGGGGGGGGGGGGGGGGGGGGGGGGGGGGGGGGGGGGGGGGGGGGGGGGGGGGGGGGGGGGGGGGGGGGGGGGGGGGGGGGGGGGGGGGGGGGGGGGGGGGGGGGGGGGGGGGGGGGGGGGGGGGGGGGGGGGGGGGGGGGGGGGGGGGGGGGGGGGGGGGGGGGGGGGGGGGGGGGGGGGGGGGGGGGGGGGGGGGGGGGGGGGGGGGGGGGGGGGGGGGGGGGGGGGGGGGGGGGGGGGGGGGGGGGGGGGGGGGGGGGGGGGGGGGGGGGGGGGGGGGGGGGGGGGGGGGGGGGGGGGGGGGGGGGGGGGGGGGGGGGGGGGGGGGGGGGGGGGGGGGGGGGGGGGGGGGGGGGGGGGGGGGGGGGGGGGGGGGGGGGGGGGGGGGGGGGGGGGGGGGGGGGGGGGGGGGGGGGGGGGGGGGGGGGGGGGGGGGGGGGGGGGGGGGGGGGGGGGGGGGGGGGGGGGGGGGGGGGGGGGGGGGGGGGGGGGGGGGGGGGGGGGGGGGGGGGGGGGGGGGGGGGGGGGGGGGGGGGGGGGGGGGGGGGGGGGGGGGGGGGGGGGGGGGGGGGGGGGGGGGGGGGGGGGGGGGGGGGGGGGGGGGGGGGGGGGGGGGGGGGGGGGGGGGGGGGGGGGGGGGGGGGGGGGGGGGGGGGGGGGGGGGGGGGGGGGGGGGGGGGGGGGGGGGGGGGGGGGGGGGGGGGGGGGGGGGGGGGGGGGGGGGGGGGGGGGGGGGGGGGGGGGGGGGGGGGGGGGGGGGGGGGGGGGGGGGGGGGGGGGGGGGGGGGGGGGGGGGGGGGGGGGGGGGGGGGGGGGGGGGGGGGGGGGGGGGGGGGGGGGGGGGGGGGGGGGGGGGGGGGGGGGGGGGGGGGGGGGGGGGGGGGGGGGGGGGGCGGGGGGGGGGGGGGGGGGGGGGGGGGGGGGGGGGGGGGGGGGGGGGGGGGGGGGGGGGGGGGGGGGGGGGGGGGGGGGGGGGGGGGGGGGGGGGGGGGGGGGGGGGGGGGGGGGGGGGGGGGGGGGGGGGGGGGGGGGGGGGGGGGGGGGGGGGGGGGGGGGGGGGGGGGGGGGGGGGGGGGGGGGGGGGGGGGGGGGGGGGGGGGGGGGGGGGGGGGGGGGGGGGGGGGGGGGGGGGGGGGGGGGGGGGGGGGGGGGGGGGGGGGGGGGGGGGGGGGGGGGGGGGGGGGGGGGGGGGGGGGGGGGGGGGGGGGGGGGGGGGGGGGGGGGGGGGGGGGGGGGGGGGGGGGGGGGGGGGGGGGGGGGGGGGGGGGGGGGGGGGGGGGGGGGGGGGGGGGGGGGGGGGGGGGGGGGGGGGGGGGGGGGGGGGGGGGGGGGGGGGGGGGGGGGGGGGGGGGGGGGGGGGGGGGGGGGGGGTTTTTTTTTTTTTTTTTTTTTTTTTTTTTTTTTTTTTTTTTTTTTTTTTTTTTTTTTTTTTTTTTTTTTTTTTTTTTTTTTTTTTTTTTTTTTTTTTTTTTTTTTTTTTTTTTTTTTTTTTTTTTTTTTTTTTTTTTTTTTTTTTTTTTTTTTTTTTTTTTTTTTTTTTTTTTTTTTTTTTTTTTTTTTTTTTTTTTTTTTTTTTTTTTTTTTTTTTTTTTTTTTTTTTTTTTTTTTTTTTTTTTTTTTTTTTTTTTTTTTTTTTTTTTTTTTTTTTTTTTTTTTTTTTTTTTTTTTTTTTTTTTTTTTTTTTTTTTTTTTTTTTTTTTTTTTTTTTTTTTTTTTTTTTTTTTTTTTTTTTTTTTTTTTTTTTTTTTTTTTTTTTTTTTTTTTTTTTTTTTTTTTTTTTTTTTTTTTTTTTTTTTTTTTTTTTTTTTTTTTTTTTTTTTTTTTTTTTTTTTTTTTTTTTTTTTTTTTTTTTTTTTTTTTTTTTTTTTTTTTTTTTTTTTTTTTTTTTTTTTTTTTTTTTTTTTTTTTTTTTTTTTTTTTTTTTTTTTTTTTTTTTTTTTTTTTTTTTTTTTTTTTTTTTTTTTTTTTTTTTTTTTTTTTTTTTTTTTTTTTTTTTTTTTTTTTTTTTTTTTTTTTTTTTTTTTTTTTTTTTTTTTTTTTTTTTTTTTTTTTTTTTTTTTTTTTTTTTTTTTTTTTTTTTTTTTTTTTTTTTTTTTTTTTTTTTTTTTTTTTTTTTTTTTTTTTTTTTTTTTTTTTTTTTTTTTTTTTTTTTTTTTTTTTTTTTTTTTTTTTTTTTTTTTTTTTTTTTTTTTTTTTTTTTTTTTTTTTTTTTTTTTTTTTTTTTTTTTTTTTTTTTTTTTTTTTTTTTTTTTTTTTTTTTTTTTTTTTTTTTTTTTTTTTTTTTTTTTTTTTTTTTTTTTTTTTTTTTTTTTTTTTTTTTTTTTTTTTTTTTTTTTTTTTTTTTTTTTTTTTTTTTTTTTTTTTTTTTTTTTTTTTTTTTTTTTTTTTTTTTTTTTTTTTTTTTTTTTTTTTTTTTTTTTTTTTTTTTTTTTTTTTTTTTTTTTTTTTTTTTTTTTTTTTTTTTTTTTTTTTTTTTTTTTTTTTTTTTTTTTTTTTTTTTTTTTTTTTTTTTTTTTTTTTTTTTTTTTTTTTTTTTTTTTTTTTTTTTTTTTTTTTTTTTTTTTTTTTTTTTTTTTTTTTTTTTTTTTTTTTTTTTTTTTTTTTTTTTTTTTTTTTTTTTTTTTTTTTTTTTTTTTTTTTTTTTTTTTTTTTTTTTTTTTTTTTTTTTTTTTTTTTTTTTTTTTTTTTTTTTTTTTTTTTTTTTTTTTTTTTTTTTTTTTTTTTTTTTTTTTTTTTTTTTTTTTTTTTTTTTTTTTTTTTTTTTTTTTTTTTTTTTTTTTTTTTTTTTTTTTTTTTTTTTTTTTTTTTTTTTTTTTTTTTTTTTTTTTTTTTTTTTTTTTTTTTTTTTTTTTTTTTTTTTTTTTTTTTTTTTTTTTTTTTTTTTTTTTTTTTTTTTTTTTTTTTTTTTTTTTTTTTTTTTTTTTTTTTTTTTTTTTTTTTTTTTTTTTTTTTTTTTTTTTTTTTTTTTTTTTTTTTTTTTTTTTTTTTTTTTTTTTTTTTTTTTTTTTTTTTTTTTTTTTTTTTTTTTTTTTTTTTTTTTTTTTTTTTTTTTTTTTTTTTTTTTTTTTTTTTTTTTTTTTTTTTTTTTTTTTTTTTTTTTTTTTTTTTTTTTTTTTTTTTTTTTTTTTTTTTTTTTTTTTTTTTTTTTTTTTTTTTTTTTTTTTTTTTTTTTTTTTTTTTTTTTTTTTTTTTTTTTTTTTTTTTTTTTTTTTTTTTTTTTTTTTTTTTTTTTTTTTTTTTTTTTTTTTTTTTTTTTTTTTTTTTTTTTTTTTTTTTTTTTTTTTTTTTTTTTTTTTTTTTTTTTTTTTTTTTTTTTTTTTTTTTTTTTTTTTTTTTTTTTTTTTTTTTTTTTTTTTTTTTTTTTTTTTTTTTTTTTTTTTTTTTTTTTTTTTTTTTTTTTTTTTTTTTTTTTTTTTTTTTTTTTTTTTTTTTTTTTTTTTTTTTTTTTTTTTTTTTTTTTTTTTTTTTTTTTTTTTTTTTTTTTTTTTTTTTTTTTTTTTTTTTTTTTTTTTTTTTTTTTTTTTTTTTTTTTTTTTTTTTTTTTTTTTTTTTTTTTTTTTTTTTTTTTTTTTTTTTTTTTTTTTTTTTTTTTTTTTTTTTTTTTTTTTTTTTTTTTTTTTTTTTTTTTTTTTTTTTTTTTTTTTTTTTTTTTTTTTTTTTTTTTTTTTTTTTTTTTTTTTTTTTTTTTTTTTTTTTTTTTTTTTTTTTTTTTTTTTTTTTTTTTTTTTTTTTTTTTTTTTTTTTTTTTTTTTTTTTTTTTTTTTTTTTTTTTTTTTTTTTTTTTTTTTTTTTTTTTTTTTTTTTTTTTTTTTTTTTTTTTTTTTTTTTTTTTTTTTTTTTTTTTTTTTTTTTTTTTTTTTTTTTTTTTTTTTTTTTTTTTTTTTTTTTTTTTTTTTTTTTTTTTTTTTTTTTTTTTTTTTTTTTTTTTTTTTTTTTTTTTTTTTTTTTTTTTTTTTTTTTTTTTTTTTTTTTTTTTTTTTTTTTTTTTTTTTTTTTTTTTTTTTTTTTTTTTTTTTTTTTTTTTTTTTTTTTTTTTTTTTTTTTTTTTTTTTTTTTTTTTTTTTTTTTTTTTTTTTTTTTTTTTTTTTTTTTTTTTTTTTTTTTTTTTTTTTTTTTTTTTTTTTTTTTTTTTTTTTTTTTTTTTTTTTTTTTTTTTTTTTTTTTTTTTTTTTTTTTTTTTTTTTTTTTTTTTTTTTTTTTTTTTTTTTTTTTTTTTTTTTTTTTTTTTTTTTTTTTTTTTTTTTTTTTTTTTTTTTTTTTTTTTTTTTTTTTTTTTTTTTTTTTTTTTTTTTTTTTTTTTTTTTTTTTTTTTTTTTTTTTTTTTTTTTTTTTTTTTTTTTTTTTTTTTTTTTTTTTTTTTTTTTTTTTTTTTTTTTTTTTTTTTTTTTTTTTTTTTTTTTTTTTTTTTTTTTTTTTTTTTTTTTTTTTTTTTTTTTTTTTTTTTTTTTTTTTTTTTTTTTTTTTTTTTTTTTTTTTTTTTTTTTTTTTTTTTTTTTTTTTTTTTTTTTTTTTTTTTTTTTTTTTTTTTTTTTTTTTTTTTTTTTTTTTTTTTTTTTTTTTTTTTTTTTTTTTTTTTTTTTTTTTTTTTTTTTTTTTTTTTTTTTTTTTTTTTTTTTTTTTTTTTTTTTTTTTTTTTTTTTTTTTTTTTTTTTTTTTTTTTTTTTTTTTTTTTTTTTTTTTTTTTTTTTTTTTTTTTTTTTTTTTTTTTTTTTTTTTTTTTTTTTTTTTTTTTTTTTTTTTTTTTTTTTTTTTTTTTTTTTTTTTTTTTTTTTTTTTTTTTTTTTTTTTTTTTTTTTTTTTTTTTTTTTTTTTTTTTTTTTTTTTTTTTTTTTTTTTTTTTTTTTTTTTTTTTTTTTTTTTTTTTTTTTTTTTTTTTTTTTTTTTTTTTTTTTTTTTTTTTTTTTTTTTTTTTTTTTTTTTTTTTTTTTTTTTTTTTTTTTTTTTTTTTTTTTTTTTTTTTTTTTTTTTTTTTTTTTTTTTTTTTTTTTTTTTTTTTTTTTTTTTTTTTTTTTTTTTTTTTTTTTTTTTTTTTTTTTTTTTTTTTTTTTTTTTTTTTTTTTTTTTTTTTTTTTTTTTTTTTTTTTTTTTTTTTTTTTTTTTTTTTTTTTTTTTTTTTTTTTTTTTTTTTTTTTTTTTTTTTTTTTTTTTTTTTTTTTTTTTTTTTTTTTTTTTTTTTTTTTTTTTTTTTTTTTTTTTTTTTTTTTTTTTTTTTTTTTTTTTTTTTTTTTTTTTTTTTTTTTTTTTTTTTTTTTTTTTTTTTTTTTTTTTTTTTTTTTTTTTTTTTTTTTTTTTTTTTTTTTTTTTTTTTTTTTTTTTTTTTTTTTTTTTTTTTTTTTTTTTTTTTTTTTTTTTTTTTTTTTTTTTTTTTTTTTTTTTTTTTTTTTTTTTTTTTTTTTTTTTTTTTTTTTTTTTTTTTTTTTTTTTTTTTTTTTTTTTTTTTTTTTTTTTTTTTTTTTTTTTTTTTTTTTTTTTTTTTTTTTTTTTTTTTTTTTTTTTTTTTTTTTTTTTTTTTTTTTTTTTTTTTTTTTTTTTTTTTTTTTTTTTTTTTTTTTTTTTTTTTTTTTTTTTTTTTTTTTTTTTTTTTTTTTTTTTTTTTTTTTTTTTTTTTTTTTTTTTTTTTTTTTTTTTTTTTTTTTTTTTTTTTTTTTTTTTTTTTTTTTTTTTTTTTTTTTTTTTTTTTTTTTTTTTTTTTTTTTTTTTTTTTTTTTTTTTTTTTTTTTTTTTTTTTTTTTTTTTTTTTTTTTTTTTTTTTTTTTTTTTTTTTTTTTTTTTTTTTTTTTTTTTTTTTTTTTTTTTTTTTTTTTTTTTTTTTTTTTTTTTTTTTTTTTTTTTTTTTTTTTTTTTTTTTTTTTTTTTTTTTTTTTTTTTTTTTTTTTTTTTTTTTTTTTTTTTTTTTTTTTTTTTTTTTTTTTTTTTTTTTTTTTTTTTTTTTTTTTTTTTTTTTTTTTTTTTTTTTTTTTTTTTTTTTTTTTTTTTTTTTTTTTTTTTTTTTTTTTTTTTTTTTTTTTTTTTTTTTTTTTTTTTTTTTTTTTTTTTTTTTTTTTTTTTTTTTTTTTTTTTTTTTTTTTTTTTTTTTTTTTTTTTTTTTTTTTTTTTTTTTTTTTTTTTTTTTTTTTTTTTTTTTTTTTTTTTTTTTTTTTTTTTTTTTTTTTTTTTTTTTTTTTTTTTTTTTTTTTTTTTTTTTTTTTTTTTTTTTTTTTTTTTTTTTTTTTTTTTTTTTTTTTTTTTTTTTTTTTTTTTTTTTTTTTTTTTTTTTTTTTTTTTTTTTTTTTTTTTTTTTTTTTTTTTTTTTTTTTTTTTTTTTTTTTTTTTTTTTTTTTTTTTTTTTTTTTTTTTTTTTTTTTTTTTTTTTTTTTTTTTTTTTTTTTTTTTTTTTTTTTTTTTTTTTTTTTTTTTTTTTTTTTTTTTTTTTTTTTTTTTTTTTTTTTTTTTTTTTTTTTTTTTTTTTTTTTTTTTTTTTTTTTTTTTTTTTTTTTTTTTTTTTTTTTTTTTTTTTTTTTTTTTTTTTTTTTTTTTTTTTTTTTTTTTTTTTTTTTTTTTTTTTTTTTTTTTTTTTTTTTTTTTTTTTTTTTTTTTTTTTTTTTTTTTTTTTTTTTTTTTTTTTTTTTTTTTTTTTTTTTTTTTTTTTTTTTTTTTTTTTTTTTTTTTTTTTTTTTTTTTTTTTTTTTTTTTTTTTTTTTTTTTTTTTTTTTTTTTTTTTTTTTTTTTTTTTTTTTTTTTTTTTTTTTTTTTTTTTTTTTTTTTTTTTTTTTTTTTTTTTTTTTTTTTTTTTTTTTTTTTTTTTTTTTTTTTTTTTTTTTTTTTTTTTTTTTTTTTTTTTTTTTTTTTTTTTTTTTTTTTTTTTTTTTTTTTTTTTTTTTTTTTTTTTTTTTTTTTTTTTTTTTTTTTTTTTTTTTTTTTTTTTTTTTTTTTTTTTTTTTTTTTTTTTTTTTTTTTTTTTTTTTTTTTTTTTTTTTTTTTTTTTTTTTTTTTTTTTTTTTTTTTTTTTTTTTTTTTTTTTTTTTTTTTTTTTTTTTTTTTTTTTTTTTTTTTTTTTTTTTTTTTTTTTTTTTTTTTTTTTTTTTTTTTTTTTTTTTTTTTTTTTTTTTTTTTTTTTTTTTTTTTTTTTTTTTTTTTTTTTTTTTTTTTTTTTTTTTTTTTTTTTTTTTTTTTTTTTTTTTTTTTTTTTTTTTTTTTTTTTTTTTTTTTTTTTTTTTTTTTTTTTTTTTTTTTTTTTTTTTTTTTTTTTTTTTTTTTTTTTTTTTTTTTTTTTTTTTTTTTTTTTTTTTTTTTTTTTTTTTTTTTTTTTTTTTTTTTTTTTTTTTTTTTTTTTTTTTTTTTTTTTTTTTTTTTTTTTTTTTTTTTTTTTTTTTTTTTTTTTTTTTTTTTTTTTTTTTTTTTTTTTTTTTTTTTTTTTTTTTTTTTTTTTTTTTTTTTTTTTTTTTTTTTTTTTTTTTTTTTTTTTTTTTTTTTTTTTTTTTTTTTTTTTTTTTTTTTTTTTTTTTTTTTTTTTTTTTTTTTTTTTTTTTTTTTTTTTTTTTTTTTTTTTTTTTTTTTTTTTTTTTTTTTTTTTTTTTTTTTTTTTTTTTTTTTTTTTTTTTTTTTTTTTTTTTTTTTTTTTTTTTTTTTTTTTTTTTTTTTTTTTTTTTTTTTTTTTTTTTTTTTTTTTTTTTTTTTTTTTTTTTTTTTTTTTTTTTTTTTTTTTTTTTTTTTTTTTTTTTTTTTTTTTTTTTTTTTTTTTTTTTTTTTTTTTTTTTTTTTTTTTTTTTTTTTTTTTTTTTTTTTTTTTTTTTTTTTTTTTTTTTTTTTTTTTTTTTTTTTTTTTTTTTTTTTTTTTTTTTTTTTTTTTTTTTTTTTTTTTTTTTTTTTTTTTTTTTTTTTTTTTTTTTTTTTTTTTTTTTTTTTTTTTTTTTTTTTTTTTTTTTTTTTTTTTTTTTTTTTTTTTTTTTTTTTTTTTTTTTTTTTTTTTTTTTTTTTTTTTTTTTTTTTTTTTTTTTTTTTTTTTTTTTTTTTTTTTTTTTTTTTTTTTTTTTTTTTTTTTTTTTTTTTTTTTTTTTTTTTTTTTTTTTTTTTTTTTTTTTTTTTTTTTTTTTTTTTTTTTTTTTTTTTTTTTTTTTTTTTTTTTTTTTTTTTTTTTTTTTTTTTTTTTTTTTTTTTTTTTTTTTTTTTTTTTTTTTTTTTTTTTTTTTTTTTTTTTTTTTTTTTTTTTTTTTTTTTTTTTTTTTTTTTTTTTTTTTTTTTTTTTTTTTTTTTTTTTTTTTTTTTTTTTTTTTTTTTTTTTTTTTTTTTTTTTTTTTTTTTTTTTTTTTTTTTTTTTTTTTTTTTTTTTTTTTTTTTTTTTTTTTTTTTTTTTTTTTTTTTTTTTTTTTTTTTTTTTTTTTTTTTTTTTTTTTTTTTTTTTTTTTTTTTTTTTTTTTTTTTTTTTTTTTTTTTTTTTTTTTTTTTTTTTTTTTTTTTTTTTTTTTTTTTTTTTTTTTTTTTTTTTTTTTTTTTTTTTTTTTTTTTTTTTTTTTTTTTTTTTTTTTTTTTTTTTTTTTTTTTTTTTTTTTTTTTTTTTTTTTTTTTTTTTTTTTTTTTTTTTTTTTTTTTTTTTTTTTTTTTTTTTTTTTTTTTTTTTTTTTTTTTTTTTTTTTTTTTTTTTTTTTTTTTTTTTTTTTTTTTTTTTTTTTTTTTTTTTTTTTTTTTTTTTTTTTTTTTTTTTTTTTTTTTTTTTTTTTTTTTTTTTTTTTTTTTTTTTTTTTTTTTTTTTTTTTTTTTTTTTTTTTTTTTTTTTTTTTTTTTTTTTTTTTTTTTTTTTTTTTTTTTTTTTTTTTTTTTTTTTTTTTTTTTTTTTTTTTTTTTTTTTTTTTTTTTTTTTTTTTTTTTTTTTTTTTTTTTTTTTTTTTTTTTTTTTTTTTTTTTTTTTTTTTTTTTTTTTTTTTTTTTTTTTTTTTTTTTTTTTTTTTTTTTTTTTTTTTTTTTTTTTTTTTTTTTTTTTTTTTTTTTTTTTTTTTTTTTTTTTTTTTTTTTTTTTTTTTTTTTTTTTTTTTTTTTTTTTTTTTTTTTTTTTTTTTTTTTTTTTTTTTTTTTTTTTTTTTTTTTTTTTTTTTTTTTTTTTTTTTTTTTTTTTTTTTTTTTTTTTTTTTTTTTTTTTTTTTTTTTTTTTTTTTTTTTTTTTTTTTTTTTTTTTTTTTTTTTTTTTTTTTTTTTTTTTTTTTTTTTTTTTTTTTTTTTTTTTTTTTTTTTTTTTTTTTTTTTTTTTTTTTTTTTTTTTTTTTTTTTTTTTTTTTTTTTTTTTTTTTTTTTTTTTTTTTTTTTTTTTTTTTTTTTTTTTTTTTTTTTTTTTTTTTTTTTTTTTTTTTTTTTTTTTTTTTTTTTTTTTTTTTTTTTTTTTTTTTTTTTTTTTTTTTTTTTTTTTTTTTTTTTTTTTTTTTTTTTTTTTTTTTTTTTTTTTTTTTTTTTTTTTTTTTTTTTTTTTTTTTTTTTTTTTTTTTTTTTTTTTTTTTTTTTTTTTTTTTTTTTTTTTTTTTTTTTTTTTTTTTTTTTTTTTTTTTTTTTTTTTTTTTTTTTTTTTTTTTTTTTTTTTTTTTTTTTTTTTTTTTTTTTTTTTTTTTTTTTTTTTTTTTTTTTTTTTTTTTTTTTTTTTTTTTTTTTTTTTTTTTTTTTTTTTTTTTTTTTTTTTTTTTTTTTTTTTTTTTTTTTTTTTTTTTTTTTTTTTTTTTTTTTTTTTTTTTTTTTTTTTTTTTTTTTTTTTTTTTTTTTTTTTTTTTTTTTTTTTTTTTTTTTTTTTTTTTTTTTTTTTTTTTTTTTTTTTTTTTTTTTTTTTTTTTTTTTTTTTTTTTTTTTTTTTTTTTTTTTTTTTTTTTTTTTTTTTTTTTTTTTTTTTTTTTTTTTTTTTTTTTTTTTTTTTTTTTTTTTTTTTTTTTTTTTTTTTTTTTTTTTTTTTTTTTTTTTTTTTTTTTTTTTTTTTTTTTTTTTTTTTTTTTTTTTTTTTTTTTTTTTTTTTTTTTTTTTTTTTTTTTTTTTTTTTTTTTTTTTTTTTTTTTTTTTTTTTTTTTTTTTTTTTTTTTTTTTTTTTTTTTTTTTTTTTTTTTTTTTTTTTTTTTTTTTTTTTTTTTTTTTTTTTTTTTTTTTTTTTTTTTTTTTTTTTTTTTTTTTTTTTTTTTTTTTTTTTTTTTTTTTTTTTTTTTTTTTTTTTTTTTTTTTTTTTTTTTTTTTTTTTTTTTTTTTTTTTTTTTTTTTTTTTTTTTTTTTTTTTTTTTTTTTTTTTTTTTTTTTTTTTTTTTTTTTTTTTTTTTTTTTTTTTTTTTTTTTTTTTTTTTTTTTTTTTTTTTTTTTTTTTTTTTTTTTTTTTTTTTTTTTTTTTTTTTTTTTTTTTTTTTTTTTTTTTTTTTTTTTTTTTTTTTTTTTTTTTTTTTTTTTTTTTTTTTTTTTTTTTTTTTTTTTTTTTTTTTTTTTTTTTTTTTTTTTTTTTTTTTTTTTTTTTTTTTTTTTTTTTTTTTTTTTTTTTTTTTTTTTTTTTTTTTTTTTTTTTTTTTTTTTTTTTTTTTTTTTTTTTTTTTTTTTTTTTTTTTTTTTTTTTTTTTTTTTTTTTTTTTTTTTTTTTTTTTTTTTTTTTTTTTTTTTTTTTTTTTTTTTTTTTTTTTTTTTTTTTTTTTTTTTTTTTTTTTTTTTTTTTTTTTTTTTTTTTTTTTTTTTTTTTTTTTTTTTTTTTTTTTTTTTTTTTTTTTTTTTTTTTTTTTTTTTTTTTTTTTTTTTTTTTTTTTTTTTTTTTTTTTTTTTTTTTTTTTTTTTTTTTTTTTTTTTTTTTTTTTTTTTTTTTTTTTTTTTTTTTTTTTTTTTTTTTTTTTTTTTTTTTTTTTTTTTTTTTTTTTTTTTTTTTTTTTTTTTTTTTTTTTTTTTTTTTTTTTTTTTTTTTTTTTTTTTTTTTTTTTTTTTTTTTTTTTTTTTTTTTTTTTTTTTTTTTTTTTTTTTTTTTTTTTTTTTTTTTTTTTTTTTTTTTTTTTTTTTTTTTTTTTTTTTTTTTTTTTTTTTTTTTTTTTTTTTTTTTTTTTTTTTTTTTTTTTTTTTTTTTTTTTTTTTTTTTTTTTTTTTTTTTTTTTTTTTTTTTTTTTTTTTTTTTTTTTTTTTTTTTTTTTTTTTTTTTTTTTTTTTTTTTTTTTTTTTTTTTTTTTTTTTTTTTTTTTTTTTTTTTTTTTTTTTTTTTTTTTTTTTTTTTTTTTTTTTTTTTTTTTTTTTTTTTTTTTTTTTTTTTTTTTTTTTTTTTTTTTTTTTTTTTTTTTTTTTTTTTTTTTTTTCAAAACCTGAAACCCTTCCAAGTAGAAGCAGTAACGGGGTTATGATTGAGATTTTGATTTATGATAAATAATTTATGTTTTATGAGTTATAAATTATCATTTATGAGTTTTGATTTGTGATTTAAGAATTTATGTTTAGGAAATTAGGATAAGTGAAAAAAAATTAATTGAGATGATGTTGGGCTCAATTCAACTATGTATAGTTTGTCTTTTAGTGCGTGTGTATATATATATATATATATATATATATATATATATATATCTTCTATATATATATAAAAAATGTCTATTTAACGGAATTTGTTGGTTTAACGGAAAAACTAACGGAATTTCTTGATTTAACGGAAAAACTAACGGAATATCTTGTTTTAACGGAAAATCTTTTTTCATCACTCCTTACTTTCAAAATTATAATTAAATAATAATAATCATAAATTAGTTTTTGATAATTCCTTCAAACTAAAA
This sequence comes from Fraxinus excelsior, assembly GCA_019097785.1. Lineage (NCBI taxonomy): Eukaryota > Viridiplantae > Streptophyta > Magnoliopsida > Lamiales > Oleaceae > Fraxinus > Fraxinus excelsior. Next base: position 32,547,846 of record CM032624.1, on the reverse strand, counting down.
TATCTTGGAGCTAACTTATCCGAATCGACTTTTTCTCGAATCTGATTTATATATCTAATTACGATTTATCCAACGAGACCAATATTCATATATTTACGATAACTCCATCAATATTTAAATATTTGACACAAATAAAATATAATTTGATAAATGTATCATTTAATCCCTAACTTTCAAAAAATTAAAATATAGTATATAAAAATTGAATTATATTTTATGAAAAATTTTGGGGTATTACATTCTCACCCCCTTAAAATATTTTCGTCCTCGAAAATTTACCCGTCACTTACCAATACTAAGAGCCCGTTTGAGCCACATTTTTTCTTCATTATAATGAAAAATATAACCATTATCCATCACATCAATATTAAAATTCAAACTTTCTATTTCTTGTGTGGGACCCATAACGGCTATATTTTTCATTCTCATCCTCATTATAATGTGGCTCAAACGGGCTCTAAGTCTAACACATGATATACATATATTATCGTAATACATATAATACTTTAGCGATGAAATGAATTGTATTATTACTTAAAAAAGAGTCAAGACTTAAGTCATGCAAAACGTTTAAGCCTTCGTTTGTTTCTCATTAAAAACCCATAAAAATAAAAAATATGACCGTTATCCATCACATCAATCTATCAATTTTGAATTTCTATCTCTTGTGTGGGGTCCAATAACGGCTATATTTTTCATTCTCATTCTACATTAATGAGAATCAAATGGAGCCTAAGTAAACTCATCTTCTTACCCCTTAACATACCTTGAGTTTTCTGTTTGTGATTTTGGGTTGGAAATGACAGAGAGAAGCACTTTATTTAATTATTTATCAATTACATAAACATTACATCATTAATTATTTAATTAACCAAAAAAATTACATCTTTATTAATAACAAATTAATTCTTAAACAAAACTATTAAATATAAACTAAGCAAACGTGCATTGCACGTTGCTTACACCTAGTATATATATATATATATATATATATATATATTATATATATATCTTCTATATATAAAAAGTGTGTATTTAACGGAATTTGTTGGTTTAACGGAAAAACTAACGGAATTTCTTGATTTAACGGAAAAACTAACGGAATTTTTTTAATTTAAAAATCATTTTAACTCCATAATTGAGCTTCAAAATTTACAATTCTAAAGCTCATGTAGAAGTATTGGATGTCATGCTCATTTTATAGATACACTTCTCTCCAAATGTTTCATAAACTTTCAATGTGGGATTATGCATTTTATATATGCTCTTAACTCCAATAGTTTTATAAATTTCCAATGTGGGATAATGACAAAAAAAAATGTTAAAATACTCATCAAAATCATTTTAAAATGTATGTCTAATTGACTAATTTGATTTTGAATTACAACTAATTAAATTGTAATATTCACTTTCATTCTTTCATTTATTTAATTTCAAATTTAATTTAAATTGCACTTGATTATTAATATATTAATGTTAATATTATTTTCTATAAGTTTAAAATATTTTAATTTAACAAAGTAAACTATTTTAACATATTTATTTTTAATTTTTAGTGTTGGGACTAATTGTAGATATATAATGAATCTAATTAGTAAAGATAGATTTACTTTAAATTATTTTTATGTATTTATTGCATTCGGTTCGACCGCAGTTGAATTTCCACAAACTTCATGTCGGAATCATTCTCGATTGTGAATCAAAATCCTTCATCTCCATTTTCAGATATCGGAATTATCAAATCCGCAAACTTTTCGTATAAATCATATGATTAATGCTCATGTTTAGTTACTTAATTAATAAAAAAAATTAAATTCTCCTAACACTATTTGGCAATATTATAGTATTATATTAAATGTTTAGTAAGTATTATTTTTAAATATTAGATGATTTTATAATATAGTAAAAAATCTCTTTTTTTTTTTATAATATAGAAAAAAATATTTTTTAAAATAAAAATATATTTAATGTCTTAAAAATAATTAAAATAATATTAAAAATACGAAACGTATTATGACGCCTATCCTTCGTATTGACACGCCTAAACTTGTGATTCTTGATTCTCAACATCGACATCTCGCAACGCATTACGCCTTTTAGAACATTATTAATAAATGAATGAAAAATGCAAAAAAAATTGGTACTACTACATTTTAGTCACTAGGAAAAAATGAACCTAAAAAAATGGATGTGGATATTATCAATTTAAAAATGCTAATAGTTTATTTGGTAAGGTACATTGAACTCAATGAAGAAAAAATATTTATTTATTTAGTTTTGTATTATAATGTTATCTATTATTTTATTATGTATAAACGTTCATGATTAAATACAAAATTTAATATAATATAATAGTACGAAACACAAACTTATACATTTTAATTTAGAATTTAACACTATTCAAGTTAAAATTAATATATCACAATGTGTAATTATTTATCAATTACATAAACATTACATCATTAATTATTTAATGAACCAAAAAAATTATATATAACTAAGCAAACGTGCATTGCACGTTGCTTAAACCTAGTATATATATATATATATAAACAGTCATCAGTAGTTATCTATTATTTATAACACACGGACATATTAAAAAAATAAATAAATAAATATGAGTGTAATAGTCAATTCAGTTATCATTAAAATATTTCCAGAAGATTTGAACTGGAATGGCATATTCCACGGTGCCACCACAAAAACCCCTGGCATTCTGTCGTATCCCACGAACCAACGTGCATTTTGAATCAATTTCAAAATTAAAAGGGAAATTATTGCAAACGTCAAAAGCATAGGGAAAGAGGACTTCTGACAAATTGAGACGACCGTTTATCTGTCTTTTTGGTTATTTCTACATACAAATTTGAGATGCACTGTATTCCCTCGCATAAATATAATTTTTCCTTCTAAATTCACTAATTTCAATATTCAAATATGGAGAAAGAGGGGAAATAACTACTATTTGGCAAAGAAATATTTGACTTTACTCTTCCAAAATGAAAGTATTTATAGATCTTTCTCCAAATTTTGGGGCAATTCAATGTTTGAGGGAATGGGACAGATGGTAAATTCATATTAAGACTCCGTTTGATAGGCATTAAAATGAAAAAAAAGAGCCGTTTGACTCATATTCCAACCAATTTTTTTTTGACTTTTTATCTCTATGGTGGGTCCCATGTTGGCCCACTAACGGTCACATTTTTTAATGCCTACCAAACGGAGGCTAATTGTCTTGCAACCAATTCTGTTTTGAATATCAAGTTTTATTTGTTTGCCCTCGTGTACTGTATTTACAATCAGCCTGGATGAAGAAAATGTTCGCTAAGCTCGTGTGAATGATTTTATGTTTTTTTTTTTTTTATTATTATTATTTCACCCGTTTTCAGAAGCTTCGCAGATAGTCGGTTAAGTTCGCAAATTGATTCACGAAACTTAACAATAGTTGAGAAAAAAAATCAAGACGTCATTTTTAAGATAATATTATTTATAAAGAACTGTGCATCATATTGTTATTTGCTTATTCTAAAATGATATACTCATCAAAGATTGAGTAGGAAAATTGCTTAAGTATATTTGACTCAAGATAACATATATTTGCACAATCAAGATATGCTATTGAGAACTTATCCTCAAATACATATTTGATATCTTGTTAAGCCCCTGTTTGGTATACTTTAATATTTTCATTTTCATTCTTCTACTCATTTTCAACCACACATTTTTCAATAAAATAATATTTTTCATCACATCAATAACTTTTAATTCTTTTTCAACTGCACATTCTTCCAAAATAATATGACTCAAACACACATTTTCTTAACATACTGGAAAATGTTAGTTCACTTTTTGATGTATTAGTGTCTTTTTTATTTATAGTAATACTATTTAGCATCACTAATGTTAAAATAACAATTTAAGACGCTCACTTATCACCAATGTTATTAGATAGTACTATTCTTTTATTTATTATTAAGAGAATGTGATGTATCTCAGTATCAAAATTCTATTGAAGGAATTATAAACCACAGAAAATTCATAAGGAACTTGGATTTCCATGTTGTATTCTATAACCCACATTGCTTTATTTTTAAGGTAGATTCCAACTCCAACTGTATTTTTGAGTGTCACAAGGAATACGAATATGCCTTGGATGTAAAGAGAGAGAATATTGAAAAGATTATGCAAACAAGAATTATTGGCATTCAATGTATTCCATCTGCCAAGTCATAATTATGTCTATGCTTTCACATTGAAATTCAAATTAAAGTGAAGCAACCCCATACTAAATGTCAAGGGCATTTGGAATATATTTGGTATTTTTAATTAACTTTCTTAATTTCTTAAATATAGGAGAAGCTTTTGTATATAAAGTTAGTTATAATGAGTCTCTTTAAAAGAATCCTAAACGAGCAAAGTGATCGAAGTCTTTTAAAATTAAGTATATTTTTAATACGATTTAAAATTACTAGATCGTCAATGAAATTTGGAGATTCTCACAAATCAAACAGAATTATAAAGACATAAATATTATTTTTAATAAGAGCATGAGCAATACTATTAATTCACTTCGAACCGAAGCACAAACTAATGGTAGCACAAAAACACTATTAATTTCACATCGAACAAAATCACAAATTCTTCCTAGAATTTTAAGGGAAAATTGGCTTGAAATCTAAGAGCTTTTTCTACATTTATCAAGTGTAAGTGTTTTCTCTCATCAATGGAGTTTTGTTGAGGAGTATAGATGCAACTTTATTGGTGAAATATCCCCTTTAAAGCAAATAACTCTATCATGTAAAGTTCTTTTCCTTGATCGGATCTTATTTCTTTATCTTACGTTGAATTTGATTTACAACAATTGAAGAAACTCTATATGATCTGCCTTGTTTGGCTTTTAGAACATGAGGTAAGTCCATGTCATTCAACTTGGTAAAGGAATAAATAATATTTGTAATGATAGAGATGGTGAATACGGGGCATTGTTCGAAGAATATTGTTCCGAGCATGAAATCTTTCATCAAACAATGGTACCTTACTCACTCCAATCAAATGGTATTACTGAACGCAAAAATTGAACTCTTAAAGAGATGATGAACTCAATATTGATAAGTTTGGGACTACCTCAAAACTTGTAGGGGAAACTATTCTATTGGCAATAGTATTCTTAATAAGATACCTTTAAGAAAATAGAAGAAACTCCATATGAACTATGGAAACGTCATGCTCTTTCTTACCAATACTTGAGAGTTTGGGGGTGTTTGGCTAAGGTTATAGTACCTAAATCTAAACAAGTGAAAATCGGTTCTAAAATGATTGATTGCACATTTATTGGGTATGCCATAATAGTAGTATAGTACATATTATTTCCTTTTACATAACTCTGAAATTCAAATGTACGTGAAAGAACAATAATTGAATCAAGAAACACATCATTTTTTGAGAATACTTTTCCATATAAAAGTAAGGAAAATGCAAGTTCAAATAAAAGAACTTATGATACTACAAATATCACTTCAAATGAGGAAGAACCAATGCATAATAAAATGGCTAGAATATCTACTTCGTTTGGCCTAGATTTTCTAACCTATATGGTAGAAAATGAACCAAAGACTTTCGACGAAGCAATGTCTACACCAGAAGCACCGTATTGGAAAGAAGCTATCAATTGAGATTATATGCTCACAATTAAGGAAAGACTATCATTCTCTATAAAAATTCAACATGAGCGATTTCTTTCATATAGCATCCTACTAACAAGTGCTTTAAGAGATTACATTTGTGTCAGAAAATCTTACTCTAAGTAAAAGTTTCATAAAAGTTAGACCGAGTTATAGCTAGGAAATGTTTCAAGCGATTACTTTCTCACAATGACTACTGCATGAAAGACTTGAATAGTGATAAGAATTATGGAAGGCAAGCTAGGAATGACTGATTGTATATTTTAGAGGAAACATCAAGGAAGCCATAGAAGGACTTATTCGAGCTACGTGGAACGATAGTTCAAGTACAACAAGTAACACACAAAGTTTTATGATGAGCATGAAAGAAGAAAGACCAATCATAGTGCATTTGATTCTAGCCGATGTGGAAGAAGTCGAGCCAAGAGCCTGGCCAGAATGTTACAGAACTTTATAAGTATATTTCAAACAATAATGAGCCTTTGTAACCTGATGACAACTTAAGGCAAGTTGTTTTGGAGTGAAAATGAATGTTGCAATTCAATTAGAAGAGAAAACCCTAAATGAATTAGAAATTTGAAGGAATAAGGGACATGTATGAAAATTGATAGTTCAAGAATAACTAACCAAGAAGGGGGGAGGGGGGGGGGAATTGGTTTTTAAAACTTTTTCGAAGAATCAATCTAAATTCAAGCAAGTAAAGACTAAATATATTAATTCAAGTAATAAGTACAAATATAAAAGCGCTAAGTAAAAGGGAGAGATGATACAAACGATATAATTGTGGAAGTTCGATCTAAAGCAATAATATACGTCCTCTATTACCAAACTTTTTGACACGTGCAAGGCCTTTTAACTATGTTGATTGACTTATGATGCAATCCAACTCTTTACAACGCTTTCGATGGCTTATAAACAAGGAGCACCGATCCTTATACAATGTTGAGTTTTGCGGGACCTCAACACGACCATTATTGAGCTTTCACGGGATCTCAATATGACCCACACAGTGACTTACAACAAGGAACATCGATCCTTATACAATGCTGATCTTTAAGGGATTTCAATACAACCCACATTTTATCAAAGTGATTTTACAATGTAATTCTTCTCTTGATAGATAATACAAACAAGTTAAGCACTAAAAGAGGCTAACACTTTAATGAATAGTAATAAATGATAGCTCAAGTATTAGATGAAAAGCTTTGATAAATATGATAATCAAAATTTAGATTCAATCAATCAAAGTGTTTCAATGAGAAGAAGGAGAAGAAGAAATAAATGCAATGTATGTTCAAAAAAATCTTCTCAAAATATATCTATCTTTTAATGAATAATTGTAATAAATTAAGTATTAAGAAAGAAATGAGAAACTTTGATGAATATGACGATTTTACAAGTTTGATTCAATCAATCAAAGTTTTCAATATGAAGAAGTAAAAAAGTTTATGTAATGTAAATGCAAAGATCTTTTTTTAAAAATATATCTCTTTTTCAAGATTGATATAAATAAATTAATCACAAAGAGAAATGGAAACTTTTGATGGAGAAATGATTTAAGAAGTTTTGTTTCAACAATCAAAGTTTTTGTAACGAAAAAAATAAATGAAATGAATGTAAAAATGTAAGTTCAAAGATGATTTTTAAAATATATTTCTCAAGAAAGCATTCTTCTAGTTGTTTATGAATGCATAGTGAAGCGGTATTTGTAGCAGTCAAAACGTCCAAAGTTTTTGCCCAATCAGTACGGTAAAAAAAAAAAAAAAAACCTGACCGTTGGCGAACCGAATGTCCGCCTTGTCTATCAAACATCCTGTTGAATTTGACTTTTTTTGTTTATAGAGATATGATCTAAGTTCAAGTATCACTTTGAATATCAATCTTACTTTTGATCAAAAATATTTTATGCAAGTAATATGAAATTAACTCTTCGCGGACAAAATGATTTTTGAGCTATTGTTATTCATAATTAAAGATCAAAGTGTTATACCTTTACATATGATCTCGAAAGCCTAGTCTTTGATCTTGCTTCGAAATTTCTTTTTTGTCAGCTCTTAAACTCCTGATCTTGATCTTTCTTGATGTTTGACTTTAATGCTTGATTTTGATCTTGACCTTTTTCATGAGCCCGATTTGATAGTCTTGATTTTGATCTTTTAAGCTATCGTCTTGAATGATTTGACTTGAATACTTAACTTTCACTTTGATCTTCATTTTGAGTCTGATTTATGATGTGTTGATTTTGACAATACTTGATTGATTTTAACATTGAACTATCATCACTCAAAATTAATTGTTGTTAGAAATAATATCAATCTTGTTTGTTATGATCAAAACATTAAGGATGAAATCAATCATAGGTCAACAAAAATGAGTATAACTTTTAGCTCGTTTGACGGATTTTCATTCGTGAGTATAATTCGTAAGGTTTTTTTCGATTCACACATTTTTGTCATGAGTTTAGGGTTAAATTCCACTATGTAGGGGTCCATTTTAGCGTTTCCCGTATTTTTAGTTAGTTTAAGGATATCTTTGTTATTTTTGCAGTATTTTAGTTTTATTGAGATTTGTCTATAGAATCAGGATTTTGTTTTGATTATGATTTATTCTGAATTTGCCTATATAAATCTTTATTTATTGTACAAAGAAACTACACATTATGTTTGAGAGATTAATTATAAAGTGAGATTTTTTGCTTTCAATCTTATTTTTAATTGAACTATCCAGAACTTATAAGAGTTGTAATATGTGGCTTTCAAACATTCCTACATTGGTTATTCAGGAAATTATTAGGCAAGTTTATTACTCTAATTTTAGCGTTATTGGGATTCGTAAAAAATCTTGTGTGGTACCGGGTACATCTTGCAATAAAGACCATTTTGAACAACTATGGATGTTGCCATGTTGTTGGAAGTCTATGTAGATGATATTGTGGTCAAATCCGTTAAAGAAGAGGATCGTTTTGAACAGCTTAGATGTTCATTTGAGCGAATGAGGCAGCATAAACTAAAGTTAAATTCTTTGAAATGTGCATTTGGGGTTAATGCAGGAAATTTACTTTGTTTTCTTGTGCACAAAAGGGGGATTAAACTCGATAAAAATAAAGTAAAAGCCATCCTAGAGGTTAAGCCCCCTAGTAATAAAAAGGAGTTACAAAGGTTCTTGGTCAAATAAACTTCTTAAGACGCTTTATATCTAATTGTGCAGGGCGAACGAAAGCTTTTTCGCCTCTTTTAAAGTTGAAAAATCAGGACGAATTCGTCTGGGAGGAAGACCATCAAAAGGCTTTTGAAAGCCTGAAGACATATTTAACGAATCCACCGATATTGGTGTCCCCAATCCAAGGACGGTCAATGAAGTTGTGCGTGTCGACTGAGCAGGGATCTATAGCCGGGATGGTAGCACAAGAAGACCAATTTGGTGAAGAAAATGGTCATTTACTATTTAAGTAGGCGATTGACAACATGCAAATGTAATTATTCTGCCATCGAGAAATTATGTCTCGCATTGTATTTCACGTGTACAAAATTTAGGGCCTATTTACGGCATGTGACAGTTTATTTGATTTCTAAAGTAAACTTGTTTAAATACATGTTCTGTCATCCTATTTTACATCAAAGAGTAGGCCTTTGGACTTTAACACTATCCGAATTTGAAATAAAATACATACTCCAAAAGGCAGTTAAAAATCAGACATTGGCTAATTTTCTGGCCGATTATCCATGCCTTGACATGCCGAAGAGATTGAACTGGAGATTGATTCATTTGAATTAAAACCATGAATCTTATACTTCAATGGATCAAAGACTTCCAAAGGAGCAGGTGTAGGAGTAGCCTTAATAAATCCATTGGGATTTTGTTACAAATTCGCATTCACTTTGGATAGGATGTGTACCAACAATCAGGCCGAATACGAAGCCTTAATCGTGGGTCTATAATTGATGATAGATATGCAAATAAAGAATGTGATTATTAGTGGTGATTCCCAACTGGTAATTCACCAATTGATTGGTGACTATAAATGTCAAAGTGACTCCATCATAAGTCGATACGAAATCGTCCAAGAATTGTTGGAAGAATTTGACCAAGTAGAGCTTTAATGTGTTAATAGAATGTACAATGACATAGCAAATGAGTTGGCTCAAATAGCGTCAGGATATTTGAAAGTGCTAAACTGGGAATCTACCTGTGAATATGGAGTGATATTGCCCGTAGTCCAAAGAAGGGCAAGACAGGCAGAGGTTATGTACATAGAAGATGGAGATGCAATATATTGGAGGGCAGAGATTAAGGGGTTCCTTAAAGAACCTAACGAAGGAAGTAGTAGAAAAATGAAGTTACGTTCGCTAAATTACATATTGATAGATAAGGAATTGTTTAAGAAACGTCATGATGGTGTGTTATTAAAATGTGCAAGTGTGCAAGAAGCTAGAACAATTATGGCCGAAGTACATGAAGGAATATATGGAGCGCATCAAGCAGGCCAAAAGATGCGATGGTTAATTGTTAGGAATGCGTATTTCTGGCCCAAAATGGGAGAGTCATGTGTTCAATATGCGAAGAGTTGTTTAGCATGCCAAAACCATGGCCCAATACAAAGAGCGCCAGCAAGAGAAATGACGCATATCCTAAAGCTGTGGCCGTTCAAGGGTTGGGTGATAGACTTGATAGGAAAGATTTACCCTCCATCGTCCAAGCAACACACATTTGTTATAGTTGCAACAGATTTCTTCACTAAGTGGGTTGAAGCAATACCTTTAAAGGAAATTACCCAAAAGAATGTTATAGAATTCATTTGCGATCATATTATTTATCGATTTAGGATTCCACAAACTTTGATGGTAGATCATGGAACTTCATTGAATGGGGATTAGGTGAAGGAATTCTTAGGCAAATTTGGAGTTAAGTTAGTAAATTTCACGCCCTATTACGCTCAATCTAACGGGCAGGCGGAATCTTCTAATAAGATTCTAAAAACTATCATAAAGAAAATGATAGGTGAAAATGCCAGGAACTGGCACGAATGTTTGAACAAGGCGTTATGGGCTTATAGAACGTCGCCCCGTTCAAGTACCAAAATTACTCATTTACAACTTACTTATGGACAGGAGGTCGTTTTGCCTATGAAAATCAATGTGCAGTCGATTAGGGTACGTTGGCAATATAAGCTAAGCGATGAAGAGTATACCGAGTCGCTAGTTCAAAACTTGTTGGAATTGGGTGAGTTGAAGTTAGACGTCCTAGATAAATTGCAAATTCAAAAGCAAAGGATGGCTAAGTCTTATAATAAGAAAGTCATAGCCAAATCTTTTAGCCTGGGTGATTTGGTTTGGAAGACGATACTCCCTTTGGATAGCAAGGATCCGAAATATGGAAAATGGTCGCCCAACTGGGAAGGACCATATAAAATTAGAGGCGTGTTGCCTAATGTGGCTTACCACTTGGAGGATTTAGATGGTACTAGGCATGTTAGATTCATTAATGGTAAGTATTTGAAAAAAATATGTTCCTTTCTTATGGGAAAGCAAACAAATAAAAACATGAGTAGCACGATTACACTGAGCTATTGTAGGTGAATAAACTAAACGATTTGCATTCAAATTAACCAGAAAACACAAAGTGCATTCAAAATAAGGTTCTTTATTACCATGTATCTCTTACATAAGTCGCAAATTACAGTGGGCTGTTATCTATCTTCTACTAACTATAAAGCAAGAAAGATGAAATAGTCAAAATACATTTAGCCGCAAATCTTAGCAGACTATGAATGGTGTCCCGGTTGATGGCGACAAAAAGAGCGAAACCGACCGTCCTCGCCTTGCTGAATGGATGCTGCAAAGGATAGGCAAAAGGAGCTAAAAAGCACTCGCAACAAGCAACTAAGCTTCAGCACCTCTTCAAGCATATCGCTGCAGCAGTAGGCAGGAAAGAACTTTGCCGTTGAGGAAAGCTTTCCACAAGAGCGCTGAAAAGACCTTTATTGGTCAAAGACCATTTCCTATACCTCCCATACCAAGGAAACATCAAGAAAAGTGGCAAAATGGATAGGTCAAATGATCCATTTTTGTGGAAGACAAAAGTATTGACCAATGATGAAAATGCCGAACGATGGAAGGATTGTAATCGTAAAAGAAAGAATGGAGATGAAGATGATAAATGGAGATACCCACACATTTATAGAGGTTTGAAGGTGAAAAGACAGAATGGAATGGCCACATTCATGCGCAGCTATTGAAATTGAATGGCCTAAAAACTTGGGGAAAGAATGTAGAATACTAAGAGAGAACGTGCATGAATTTTAGCGTACAACAATTAATACTTGGAGAATTGGCGATTAGGGATGAAGACGTCGATTAAATTCACAAGAAATAGAATAATCATTCATTAACGATAGTGGATGATATTACATTCAAAATTGGCAACGACAATTAATACGAATTTAAAAAAGGAAAGTTGAAACATCGAATGTTTTACAATTCGCCCCAAGCTGAGCGCATCTTTTCCTTGAGCCTTCCCCACTCTTCTTTCTGCTGAGAAAAAATGACGTCTAACTCGCTCACCAGACCGTCGTCAACCTCCAGTTTGTTATACTGCTCAATCAAGGATTTATTCCTGTCAATTCCTTGAAAAGCATTGCGAATTTTAGCAGCTATTCTCGCCCTACAGTCGTCATCTTTGCTTGAATCTCTTTCATCTCCACAGTCAAATTTAATAGCAAAGAGTCCTCAACCATGACCTCAGAAGAGATATCGGTCAATTCAGCATTGGTTTCATTAATCTCTTGAAGCAGAGACTCTCATTCAGACACAACACGAAGATATTGAGCACTCTTGGCCTTCAACTCCACATTCCTAGCTAGCAAAGAGAGGACATCAGCGTGAAAAACCTTCAGCTTCGCCTTAAAGTTAACAGAAACGTTGAGTGATGGAAGTGAAAATATCTGCAGCAATTGTGTACCCAACGTTTCTAACTTATCTCTCTGTTTGCCAGCACTGGCACGACCAATTTCCACATCCATGAAAGAAACATATTCAAGCAGCGATTGTTTAAGAGATTTCATGTGATCATCTGAAAGAATAGAAGATGGCGCAGAAGAGCGACTAGTCGAACCAGAGCGAGATGTTTTTGTTTGTTCCCAGGAGGTGAATAGATCTTGGATGGACCATACAATGTCATCAGCATCCTACGAAGAAAGACGCCAGCATTAAGGATTTTTGCCACAAAACACAGAGTAAGAACGAGGGCAAGGCAAGAGGCTACCTTGTAAACAATGTTACGAGGTCCAAGCACATCACCCGTCGTTTCAACCACTTTTGAAGATTTTTCCTTACCCAGGTGTGAGGATTCTGCCACACTGGACAGGTCCACGGAAATCCCTGCATAACTTAAAAGACAACAAATTAGGAGCCAGTAGCTTAAGTAGAGGCAAGACACCAAAACATACATATTACCTTCTGGTTCTACACTTGGGGGGTCAACACCATGGGAAAAAGGTGGTGATCCTGCTGGTAGTAATGGAGATACCAGGACTAAGGATTTATTTGTCAAAATAGCCCATCCATCATCTGATTCGGGCAGAGCAGCCTCAACAGAGGGTGATGAAATGGGGGTTGCCAAAACTGGAGCCTTTGAAGGAGAAGTCGACGTTTTCTGAAAAAATCCAGGCGAGTCATTAATACGTGGAGAGAAAAGTCTTATGAAATAACATAAACCCAATTACCTTTCTCCTTAGGATAAGAGGGGCATCATCACCATTATCATTGTCTTGCAAAATTGGGGAAGATGGAGCTGGCCGCTTACGGCTGGAAGCACCTTTGGATATGGTAGCCTTTGGAGAAATAGATGGTGGAGTATGGCATTTGGCGCGAACAGGCGATGTAGGATTCTCGCTAGATAAAGGGATAGTAGGAATGGGAGAAATAGAAAGGGGATCCACTCTATCTAGCAGATGGAAGGCACGATTGGCATCAGTTGGGAACAATCTGTTCTTCACAGACGGCCACAACTGGTCAAAAAGGGAGTGTGTGATAGCAGCAGAATTGAAAGGGGCATAGGTAAAGCCTTTAGTCAGAAGATTATTAGGGCATCAATGACTTGTGCCTCAGTTTTATTGATGGTGTAAAAACACTCTATCAAATTCCTAGAATAATAAGGAGGAATGAGCCACATTTGGCCAAAACCAAGTTGGCGAGCAAAAAATTGGGGTGCATATATCTCAACTCTCGCCTTGGCATTTGTCCTTATGTCAATGTCATGAAATAACTCTCTTCCTACCAAAAATTGAACCCAAATAGATACGAATTTGTCTGCTTCGGCTAGAGTAGAAGGAGGCCATACGTAAAGGGAAATTTGATTAGGAGAAAAAGGGAAGAAGGAAGGTGTCGAACTCAAAGTATAAAAGAACGTAAAAACATCCATACTTGACATATTTACAGGGCTTAGTTGATGAATGAATAGCCCATAGCAACTGACCTCGCGAGGAGGGGATGGCGGAACGCCAAGTTGTGGGAAATATGATCTCAACCACAATTGAGCAAGTCATAAAGGCCCACTGCCAGTAGGAGATGCACCATTTCTCAACTGGAATTGGAGAGAAGCCATACCTCTATAAAAGGCGGCCAAAAAGAAGGAACATAGATTCAAGGGTTTGCCTCGAGCTAATTCATGGGACAGAGGCAAATAGCTCATGGAATGTATCAGACTGGGAACACAAAGAACATACTTACAAAGCCAGACCTGAAGGAAAGCGACACGCTCAGCATGGCTAGGCTCAGAGACCAGTGTATTATAATGACCTTGCATGCTTAAATATGACTCAGCTATCTTTTTGTCAAATTTTGGGGCAACGCCAAAATCAAAATGTTAGAGGAGATGGTGTTGCCCAAAGGTGGAAGATTCACTAAAGCCCCAACATCCCTTAAGGTAATGGACATCGGGCCAAGGGGGAAATGAAAGTGTTATATTCAGATGACTAGAAACTAAGGGCGATTGGAAAAAGCACTGGGTCTTAAATAGGGGGGGGGGGTGAAGACCGATTACTAATAAATCCAAAATTTTAGCACGATCAAAAAGTGCTTTGGTGGGACAGTGATTTATCATACGTGCATGCCATCTTCGAAAACTAGGATCAATTTTGGGCCAAGTGTGAATACCTTTCTCGCTGATTGGCTTCAATGGCAGGGATTCCAGAAAAGGAAGAAGTCCAGTGCACAGGAATAGCTAACCCACCGCCTCCTTTCCAACCAATTCAGCATCAATAAAAGATGGGCCCAGATAGAACTAATTAAGGTCAGTTTAATCTGTGTAAGAGGATTTTAGTTTACGTACGATTTAGTGAGAAGGTTTTGGAAATCCTCAAAACTGAACGTGCCGTCAGATTGAGTTTGTGAATACGCCATTGGATACAAGATACAAGCTTGTTGGAGTTGGCCTGAGAAACTTAGCAAAGAAGCAAGAAGATGAACAACGAAAGTAGTGAGGAAGGAGCGCATAATGCAGAGACGTGGTTTAATGGTACTGCGAAATGGCGTGTCGTTTGGGTTTATAAGAGTTTTTGTAGCATTGCACTTTTTTAGACAAGTAGAAAGAAATGATGATTGAAATTCTTGGGAATTAAAATGTCGCTGGAGCAAAGTGAATATGGCAAAAATTAATAATCAGTATTAATTCTGCCATATTGGGGGATAATTGTTGATTCACTAAAAGTGCAGTCCAATCCGAATGGCCCAAGGAGTGAAGCCCAATTGGAGAAATCAGGACAAAGGCCCAAGTTGGAGTATTGGCGAAGTAAAAGCCCGCTAATTTTGGTAATGGCATCACCCAAGCCTGCGCGAATGGAATACCCTACTATCGCCCAAAGCGACGAGTCTATTATCGACTAGACCTTCGAATCGCCCAAGGTTGTAGCCACATCAGACATGGTATTTACTCAAAATGACGGTTATTGAAATGGATATCGAGCACTTTCGTCACGATCCACAATTCTAGGAGCAGTTGAACGACAACACCATGATAGCAGCAGTTAGATATGACAGTTCCATGATTGCTCAGCCACCATGAGGGAATTGGGTAGTTATGGTTTAGTCAAGCAGTTTCCAAACTATTTACCACGAAGAAGATCATCAAAGCAGTATAAAAGGAAGAAGAGACATAGAGAACGGGACCCCGAATCCAAAATTCTCAACAGAGAATATGTAATTTCAATTTCTTAGTGTAACTTTAATTTCCTTCCTTTAGTACTCGTGTGCTTACACCCCTTGGAGGCATTCTGTTCATATCCGATTGTAAATCTTCGCCAATAAAAACACCCTTTTTAGGGACTTTGTCTCAAGAGGTTTGTTCCTTACACAATCGTCTGATTTCCCTTTTTAATTGTTAGCGACCCAAAAATCGTGCGAAACAGTTAAACATTGGACTTTGAATGTCATTCACATACCTTCCTCGGCCTCAACTACTCTGTTTGTACCCTATTTAACATCTTCTACATCTTCTGTACCACTTGGTTTACTCCAAACCCCTTCCAGTCAATTTTTTTAGCAGAGACATCCACACATTCTTAGTGAATTTTTTTGGCTCCACCTAAGAAGATCAATGTGGGTTAGGATTTCCCAATCATGTATATATCATTAAAAAGACGAGAGTACAAGGAAGGAGACGAATATAAACCCGACCTATAGAAATCACCAAATGTAGTAAAAGCAGTAAGAAAGTAGTAAATGGGTAGTACTACTCCCTTTACAATGAGAGCAAATGAGTCCTAAACTACAAACATCTAAAGCTAGAAAATCCATATCTATCAATCTGCACAAGTGCCCTGAGCCATCAAGGAAGGTCATGTAGTCTATACTCCTAGTAGTGATAATAGTCCCAGCCCTTAGAGGGAAGTGAATCTGAAACCTGATTTTCCTCACAGTAGATGTTGAAAATAGTATCATGATCAAAAGAGACGAGGTATCTAATGCGTCTAATGTGTCTAAGGGAATCTTGAATTGCCCGTGGTCATCCTTGGTGATGTAGTAAATAGCCACAATCGAGTCAGCCTCAACCTAAATATCTAAAATCCCAAGTCATCTAGCAAGAAAAAATCTTGTATATGTTTGTTACCTAATGGAAAAAAGGACACCAAAGTAGTATAAATGTATCACCCATCCAACAATCATGCCAGAAGAGTATATGACCAACTTCGGTCTCTTCCAAACAGGAGAGGTTGAATGGAGAATTGCTACAAATGAATAATGTGTCCCCATGAAATATTTGCCTTGTAAAAAATGATCTCATAACGATCTCTAAGAATGAAATAACCATCGAAGCTTTATGAAAAAGGTGTCAACCACATCATGTAGTAGCTTGAAGCCTAATCTATCCTCTTCAGTAGGAAGACAAACATCCTTCCATCTTCTTCAGTGTAGACATTGCTCATGATCCTTGGAATCCCAAAGAAATTGTGCAAAATCTCCAACTTCTTCAGTAAACCCTTGGGAGGCTAGATAATTTGAAAAAAATACAAGGGTATAAATGAGAGTATGGTCCCAGCAAAATGTAATCCAGCCTCCATGTGATAATAATCGTGAAGCCCAACATGAAATCTTGCTCATGACCTTCTAGATAAGGTCATCATATAAGAAGGCTCTTGGCCCCCCTTATATAAGGAGATAGCCGAGCTCTAAATACAGTTAGAAGTTGATACAATTTTTTCCCCGACTCATCCTAATAGACCTGATATGTGACCATATATGGTGTCCATAAACTACTGCATGAAAGTATTGAAGGTTGTGATCCTCCTCATACACTCAACGTGAATTGGGCTTTAACTTCTAAAAGCCCTCCTCAATATATAAGGTCTGGTTTCAGAACTACTTGTGCATCATGAAGAAAATCACGGTGCTCTGGTATAGAGTCCCTATTATACTCTATCTCTACCTTATCAACTCTAACCTTGACCTCTAAAATACATCACCGAATACATGACGATCCACCAACGTAAAACTTGTTTCAGCCTAAAGAACTTCTCCCAGAGAAGCCATTCACGTGAGATGAGTAGGAGTGACCACTTCTGGGAGATAAATGTTGAAAAATCATGGTACTTGGTTCATATGTTAAGGAATCAAAAAGGTCTAGTCCCAAGTCATCATCAACAGACTACTGTAGATGTAAAGGTAAAGGATTAGAAGAAATCTAATTCAAATGCCTCACCATAAGCTATTGATAGAAAGATACAATTGTAGAATTAATCAGTACTCTACCTAATCTCTTCTTAACCTGACCATTAGACCATGTAAACCGACTTCCTAGAAATTTGACATCCTCTAAACCACAATCAAACATCATATTAGAGAAGGTAGTAGTACCTCTGTCACAAGTATTGTGGTTAGTGTCCTCACCATCATATTCAATCACATTAAAGTCTCACCCAACTAGCTACATGCCATCCACGATGAGAGAAATATGGTGAAGACCCTCCTACAAGAAGGTAAGGATGACGCAAATCTACAGTAAGAAAAATTGGTCATGCTAGTCTAGGATCCTCAACCATAACATGAAGGAACTAGGTTGATCAACAAGTAATAGAAGTCCGTTTATTCCAAAATACCAATCTTATTTGAATCATTTTGAACCCCCGTGTCAAAGTGCTGATAACATCGAGCAGATATAAATCTCTCCTGAAGAATAAAAGGCTTTAAGATAACCAAGAGATAAATCGGATGAAGTTGAACGAGTCTCTTCAGGTGCCTGCGAGTAGCTACATTAGCTAGGATATTAAGTATCAATAGCTCGCGAGTTCTTTTTTGAGTGACATGAATGAAACCATCTTCTTCTTCCCATTTAGATAACCTAACCAAATCATTGAAAATGATCTACAAAATGGAATCTGCTGATAGACCTCAATCTGTGATGTATTCTTTATATTTGATTGTTCAAAATGCAAACATAGAACAGGAGCCTCCATATTATGCTGACAAATAGGAAGAATTGAAATAAAAACATACATGGACCATACCTAGTACTGGACCTGAAGAATGTGAAGCCACTGTATCTATATCCTCTAAGTAAACTAGTATCTGTGGCCTCTAAAACATATCTCTGACAATGGATCAACATATAAAGAGAGAGCTAGTATGATAGCCTATAGAGAAACCAATGCAGGGGCAATTGTATAAGGTACCGAAGGTTGTACCGTCTTGATCTGAGGAAAAGATGAGATAATAACTGGAGGAGTTGTAGAAACCTGAAGATGTGTACTAATAGCCACTGTGGATCTCTAATAGTTAATAGAGTTGTAGGTGAAGAAGAAGATTGAATCTGTACCCAGAGATGTAATAGCTATATGATGTCTCCTTGGAGCTCTACGAACTGGTATCCATTGCTTAAGAGGCTCAACCAACACTTCTTTATCCTTACCCTCTCTCTTAGCCCCGTTAACACCAAGTACAATGGGGGCAACATGGGGTAGAGATGGATGTGTCCCAACCAAACAAAGCTCATCAACATGCCCTAAATGTCTGCATCTAAAACAATACTTTAGCTTCGTGTTATATGAGACAATCTGCCAGTATCCATCGAGCTTCTCCCTATCAATCCATATATGATTAGGAAACACATACTCTTGATTAGCCTCGATACAAACCTTGGACTTGCTAGGCCAGGTAAGATTGATGTAGCCTTATCAATGCATAATGGTATACCAATAGCCTTAGCTAAGTCAAATAGACAACTCTCGGCTCAAATGTATATGAAGCAATGGAAAAAAAAGCCCAAATTGGAACAATGGGGTCTCATGTTGAGGGCTAAAGCTAGTTGACCATTTAATCACACGCATGGCACTACCATCAATATACCAAGAGGGTTTAGAAAAATTCGTGAATAATCATTCTCGTGTGATAAGTGTATAAGTATGTGACTAGCATCAATCAACCCAATCATAAAATCATCACATAAGCCAAACTTTTGAAACCTCTCACTTATCTTAATCATCAAGGGCTTTGAAGTGGGAGAATTTGTCAACAAGTGCGAACTTGTATAGCACAGAAAAAAGTACATTCTCATTGTCAGTAAATGTTAAGAACTTGAGGAGGTGATATGACACGATATGAATTATAGATTGCACAAAAAAATAAAATAATAAGAACAAGATTTAAAAGGAAACACAAACAATAAGATGAATTGACAGAGGAACATAATATTTTATTATTGACAACTAATGGAGAGAGAGTACAATTTATGTAAGATTTTGCTACTAAAAGGTCTAATAAATTGAATGAAGAGTAAACTATTTATAGGAGGCATGTTCAAACCCTAGAATAAATCTAAATTATGGAAACTAGGTCAAAAATAGTGTAATATTGAAAAATAAGGGAAAAAACCCACGGCTCGTTGCTCAAGGGAGGTTCGAGCGATAAGCGGCGAAAGCTTATCGCTCGAGCGAAGGCTCAGCGACAAGCAAGCAACAGACTCGCTGTTTCGATTTTGCTCCTCTTGCTTGAGTGGGAGTCGAGCATCCGTGTAGCGCTATCAATCCGTCTTTTTCCTTCTTGAACCTTATTTTGGTATCTTTAAGCCCAATACTCCAAAACGCGAAATGTTAGACCCAATTTGGATAGAATTTGGGTCACAAAACCTAACAATCTCCACCTTGACACAAATTTCGGTGCAACAAACGAAGCTACAAAATTTCTCCACTTGGAAAAATAAGTTCAACTGCAGCGAAACATACTTAATTCTTCAACCTAAACCAAATGATATGATCCAGGATAGGCAATCACTTGGTTGAGTTTTGGAATCCAAATTGAAGAAGTTGACAAACCAATGTTCAAGTTTCGTGAAGCTCAGGAGCCGAAACGAGTTGGATTCAAGGTTTGGAAGATATTTAGAAAGAAAACGAGCATCGTGGTTTAAAACGGGCATAACTTTCAGCTCGATTGTCGAATTTTCGCCTATGAGTACATTCTGGAAATGACACAAAATCTTACACAAGGTTACATGGGTGCATGGTACTTTTGGGTTTGTGATCATACAAAAACATGTCGAGAACAATTTGGCGAGAATTTTGGTTTTACTCTAATTTCCTTATTTTGTTAGAATTTTAGTTTAGGTAAGATTCTTGTAATCTTCAAGTGATATTTTCGTTTTTCCATATTTTCATAGGTTTCGTATAAATAGAAAACTTTATTTCATTGTAAAAAGAACATTTTTGACATTATGAATTAAATGAGAATTCCCTCTTTTTTTGTTCTTGATTAAACATGTACTGAACTTATCAAATATTGTTATATTTGTGGCGTTCAACCCTTAAAACTTATCAAAGGATTAGACACTCATTGTGGCGTTCGCAAATCGAGGTTCGTTGATTTTGTAATCAAGAGGTCATCCAAACTTTGTTTTTGTTTGGTTGTTTAGTTCAATAATTTGTGGGCCGAGATTCTACAGTCTACAATTTGAATTTGGGCTTTCCCGACGTTTTCAATTAATTCCGTGCTTTTACGTTGATCCCGTACCCGGGTTCACGTCATTTGGTCCTCTCCAACACTCGAAAATATTCTTCATCTTCTACCATATCCAAACATGGATACAAATGAACCAAACTCTCGGGTTCTCAAAACTCACAACGAATTCAAAATTTCCCAAACAGGGTTGAAACGCACCATGTAGCATATATTCCACTAAATACTTTAACCAAAGGCCCCTGACTAGACTCGTCACCTTCAACAACTCCAAAAGCAAGCACATTTAGATCAGCATCCCCGTACCTATTTCCAATGGGTCTCTCCCTAATCGTTGAATACAATGGAACAACAGACTGTGGTGGCAAAGCGAGATTACCTTTATCTCCTAAACTCGACAGAGTAGTATTCTTCAAAATAGACCCAAAGTCAACTCCCAACGGTACTGTACCAAATTATATTTCTACCACGGTATAAATTGTGTTGATGTTTCTTCACTGATTCTGCCCAACCTTACAAGATGTATAACTGGGACTTTTTTCGCCTCTCCAATACAACACAGACACCTTTCCGATCCTTCAAGACTCCACCTGCACTATTCATATAATTGACTACCCATTCAGCCACCAATCCACCAACGCCAATCGACCGCTAAAACCAAGAAATAAACTCATCAGAAACTTACCTCCATCGAAAAATCATCGAACCCGAACCAAAAACCAAAAAAAAAAAAATCGAACCCCAAGCCTCGATTGATTTTCGGACAGCACGCTGAAATTTTCCCCAGCAACCTCCACACTCGCCCAACGCCACCATGTGACGATGACACCGACGCCGGAATCGAAGAGCCCCTTCTCGTCGATCGCTACTCCCTTCTTCTCCTCTCTGTATCGTGTATAGGAGAGACAGATATAGAGGGTGAGATATATATATATATATAATTTGATGTTTAGAAATTACCCTTTTAAGTCCTTAGTTTTAAAAGTTATTCACGTTAGCCCTATAGTTTAGAAAGTTTCATTTTCGATTTTTAAGTTTCATTTATTTAAACTACAGTTTCATAAAACTTCCATTTTAGTCCAAAAATCTTTTAAAGTCACTGATTCAGTTCTTAAACTCCTATTTTCAGTTTTAATTAATTTCAATTAAGTCCCTAGCTTATAAAAGTTATTATTTTCAGCTTTTAATTTTATTTTCAGCTCTAATATATTTACAATTTAGTCCCTAAACTTCTAAAAGTTATTATTTCAGCTTTTAGCTTTTATTTTCAGCTTTATTATATTTACAATTTAGTCCCTAACTTCAAAAATTACTATTTAGCCCCTAAACTTTATTTTATCATTTTAAGCTATTTATTTCAGTTTCAATAATTTTCAATTAAGCCCTTAAACTTTTTTTTAACAGTTTAAAACTTTAAAGTTTCGAAATACTAATTCAAAACTTATTTTCTATTTTGGATAGACGAAACGTACGGACGATTGAGAGCTTGAGATCACATTCCGCTTCATTTTTGCACTAACTCGAGATTATTGAGGTAGACTCTCCACCATTAATTAGTTTAAATTATAATTGCATGTTTTATGTGAATTTAACGTGATTTATATGCTTTAATGCATAAGATGAGAATATGTTATATGAGATATATGATATTGTTATGCTTGCCATAACTTATATGCTTAAATGCATGAGAAAGACGAGAATCTCTTATGAGATAAGATGAAAATGTTATGCATAACTTATGTACTTTATATGCACGAGAAAGAAAGACTAACCACACCCTATGATTTTAAAGAGCCTATGATTTTCAAGAAAATGAGCCAAAGAAGATGATGATATCACGTTGTATATGCATAAGTGTCTATTCAATTATTCTGTAAATTAATTATCGGCGATGAGTCTACTGAGTATTTCTTCGAAATAACTCTGTTTTTTTTAACAATATTTGCAGACTTCAGAGGCGATCATGATTGATGGGTAGTGGTGGCATAAAATTTGATTATCGCAATTATTAAATTTTGAAATTTATGTATTTGAACTTTCTTAACATATTTGTCGTTTCTACTATTTCAAAAACATGATATTTAAATTTTAAAACAATTATCTTATGAGTTTTTTTGCCGACGAAGTTTTCAATTACAAATGTGATTTTAAAAATTAGGTTATTTTCGCAATTTTTTGATTATTAAATTATGACAAAAGACGATGACGTGGCAATCCGGGTTAACGGAACTCGGGGCGCTACATGCACCATAGAACGTGTATCCTCTCGAATCCAAGGTACTCACCGAGATGATGTTCTTCTTCAAGTCTGGAACATGTCGAACATGGCCAAGTGTTTTGATTGTTCTATCTGCCAACTTCAATCTGACTCTCCCAATACCAGCTACCTAACAAGATTCATTATTTCCCATGAAAACAACACCTTGCATCACCGTTTTATATGATTCAAGCAAATCCCGATTGGGACTCATATGAAACGTACAAGCTGCATCCAAAATCCACTCTTTGTCAGGCTTGGATTCCACGTCAGAAATCATCAAAAGATCTCACTCGCTTATAAAGTTCTCTATGATGTTTGCTTCACTTAAAGTATTTGATTGCCTCCCAAAATGTGTAGCTAAATTACCTTTACCGTACAACTTCTGGCAATCTCTTTTGATGTGTCTTTTCTTTTTACAGTAATAGCAGACCCTATTGCAGAAACCCATCCCGACTTGTCTCTTCGCGAATCACCACAAACCACAAGAGCTTTATCATCTCTAGAACCAGCTCCAACTAGATACTTCGGGTTCTCCTTTGAGAACAAAGCATCATATGTTTCTTCAATGGTGAGTGTGTCATGACTGTACAAAATCGTGTCCCTAAATGATGAAAACGAACCAGGCAGCGAGCACAACATGATTAATGCCAAGTCCTTTTCATCATATTTTACCTCTAACATCTCGAGATCAGCGACAATCTATTTAAACATGATCAGATGATCTTCCAGTGATTGACCTTCTGCCATGTGATGAAATTAGAGCCTCTACTTCAAATGCAATTTGCTGGTTAGACTTTTGGTCATGCATAATTGCTCCAGTTTCAACCACAATGCAGCTGCTGTCTTCTCATTCAAGACATCTTGAAGAATGTTGTTAGATAGATGAAGATAAATCTACGAAAGTGTCTTGCGATCCTTCCGTTGCTTCTCCTCTATTGTCCAAGTTATGGGCATCTTATCAAATCTCAACAAAGTATCATTCAAATCCCTTTGCGCCAATATAGCTCTCATCTTCACTTGCCACAACGAAAAATCTTGTACTGCAGTTCAAGGATTCACATATATCCAAGTAGATGAACCTGAGTTTGATCCCAAACCTGTTGAGACACATACTCTTGTTCAGGAAGTTGAGACTCCTGAGGACACGACAGCTCCATGTAAATCATATAGGATCATTCCACCTTCTGGAAGGTAAGAATCCATGATTAGTAATCAGACATTACTAATCGAGGATGATGAGCCTACTAATTATACATAAGCAAAGTCAAGTGTTGACTTGCTGAGATGACATAAGGCTATAATATTCGATATGAACTTAATGTTACCAAGGTTTGGACCTTGGTCAACCCGCCTAATGGATTAGAACCCATATGTTGTAAATGAGTTTACAAGAAAAGTTCAATATGGATTAAAATAAACCTTTTGGAGCTGAAATATTCGATTTGATATAAAAGTCAAAATGTTTGATTTTATCAAAAATGAATTGTGTATTTAAAAGAAGATAGTGGGAGCATTGTCGCATTCATAATATTATATGTATGAGACATATTAACAGGAAACGACGTCTTTATATTTCAATTGTTGAAATTATGGTTGTTAAATAATTTTTTCATAATAAATAGTGAGAAATAGCTTGATCTATAGAGATAGATCTATAAGATTGCTTAACTCATCCAGATCTATATAGATAAAATCTTAAGAAGATTTTATGTGGAGAAAATGAACTAGGAGTTCATGGATACATTGATGCTAACTTCTAGTCGAACTAGAATGATAGCATATTTCAATTAGGATATTGATTTACTCTTAAGCGATGTGTTGAAAAGGTTCTAAATCGAAAATCATCGTTGATTCAATAATAGAAGCCTTATACATCACTGCTTTAGAAAACAACAAAAGTTGTTGTCTGGGTCAAAGTGTTCATTAATGAACTTGGAGTAGTTCCTGACATTGTTGATCACAAGCTTCTGTATTGTGATAATAGTGGAGCCATCGTGCAAACGAGGGAACTAAAGTCTCATCATTGATCCAAACATATGTTAATGCAGTATTATCTCATTGGAAAGATAATACAATGAAATGACGTAAAGAAAGAACGAATTCCCCACAAGTTATTAAATTGCAGATCCATTGACAAAGAGTTGTCGCAGCATAAACATGATTGTCATATGAGTTCTTATGGTATAAGATATATAAGGGATTGGATCTAGTGCAAGTGGGAGTTTGTAAGTGTTATGCCCTAGGTCCAATCAATTTTGGACATAAGCATTTTTAATGTATATATAAACGATGCATATTTATGGCAAAATTTATTATTGAATTAACATTCTAATTAATTAAATAATAGAATCCGTAGATTCAAGTTTTGGTGATTTGTTAATCGCAAGGAGTTGTGATTGTGAGATACAAATTACATATGACTGAATCTTAAATCGTTCGTGGTCGTATGTAATAACGAGATACGGATATCGTTATTACGGATAGACCATCACGTGTGGCATTTCTTACTTATGAAGTAAGTAGTTGATCTCACAAGCTAAAGTGTGGAGATACTTGAATGAACACGTGAATGTTTTGTTATAGAACAAAACATTGGAGACCCGCTGAGAGATTCCACATGGAAAACTATCTGAGTGTCAGTGGTTAATCTCTAACGTTTGGTAGTAGAATTGGTCATTTGACTTAAGGTCATCATAGCGCCTTATGTGAGGACAGTCATGCTTTGGTGATGTCAGATGTTGCTCTGTCAAGGGTTGCTAATACGGCATCGTTCGGGTATGTCAAGAATCATATGAAGGTTATGAATGATCAATAGATGATTCGTCACTCTTAGATAGTAAGAGATTATGATCTACATTTCATCCAGTTAAGTTGATAATGAAATCATTGGCCAAGGTGAACTCATAAGTCGAAAAAGAGTTTTCGACTTACATTGACTTAACAGTAGGATAAAAGATATGATCGATAATTGAGATTGACACACGTCCATATCTCGTAATTGATCGGATCATATTGACGAAGGGATTATAGTTTCACCGTAAACGAACAAGTTTGGTTTTGTCATGCCACGTGATATTTCCCGTCACATGTATTGCCTTGACACATTGCTAGATGTCAATCTGAGACAACGAATGTAAATTGATGATAAATTAAAAGGGGTATTTTAATTTATCAATTTTGATTATATCAAAATAATAATTTACGTCGTTAGGTATCGTGATCAAGAACCTAATAGGTCACACACAAAAGAGAATCAGAAGAATGAGATTTATCAATTAATTAATTGACAAATGTTGGATAATTAATTAATTGGGTTGCTTATTAATAGGCCCGAATTAATTAATTGGATTAATTAATTCATGGACCGGATTTAATTAATTTGATTAATTAAATGTTGGATCAGGTTAAGTTAAGAGATGAGCCAGCCCGTTTGGACTTATATTAATAGGCTGTTAGGGTTTGAAAAACCTGATGGATAATTCATTATTCTTGCTAGCACGAGAAAAGAAAACCCTAACCGTCATTCTTATTCTCTGTGTAGATCACCATTGGAGGTTGGACAATTGGATAGCTTGGATTGTAGATCGTGATCATTGGAGTTTGTGAATCAGCAAAAGAGTTTGCAGAATTCATCAAAGGTATTATTTCTATCACAGTTTCTATCTAAACATAAAGCATATCCTGTTTGGGAATCGAAATTTGCTTTACTTCCGCTGCGCATGAATAAGTAGGTTCCCAACAGTCCAGTGGTGCCTGAAGAATGGATGCAAATGACTTCCTTTCACTACGCTTGGCGATAATAGTTCTAGTGAAAATTGTTGTGGCATGACTTCCGAACTTGATTGGGTAATGAAGGGACCACATGAGGAAAGTTTGATGATGGAACTGAACCCGAAATAACATTTCGAAGATTTTGCTTTTTTGGAGAGGATGTGTGGGCTGCGATCGTCTATTGATGGAAAATTTTGATTTTTGGTCATCTGATACGGAATTCCACCCTGGTCATGGCGGTATGGAGCCTGTGTCCATCAGAGGTCTGCAACGACCAAATTTGCAGTTTTTCAATGAACTGTCCATTTTTTATTTTGGCATATTTGAGCACTCCAGAACTGGAATTTGGTCATTGTTTTTAGCGTAGTTCCAAAGTTGGATTTTCAATACGTTGGTGTGGCGCTTGTTCCAATGTAGGGAGTCCAGATTGGGATTAATTGTAAAATCAAAATTCAGCTGCATGTTTTCCAAAGCTTTGATTCCCGCCAAATTGGACCCTGTAGAATAAAATCACTGCAGAAACCAAACTTCTAAAAGCTCTCACATACCTTGATCATCGCATGTCATCCACACGCCTTCCAGAGCCTCAGCTACACTGCTTGAACCATTTTTAACCATCTCTACATCTTCAAGACCACTTGATTTACTCCTAACTATGGTACTGGAGGGCCTTGAAACACCAATACCTTTCCTATCAATATTCCGTGAACGGAAGGCAATATCTTTGATCATAAACACCACTAAGTGGGCTCTTAGTACCGCACAACCATGATGGTATTCTCTCCTAGGGAAAATGATTAACAGAGCCGAACCATATGAGTGCATCTCTACCATTCTCACTCTTAACTTTCACTATTTTGGGTAATGATTTCTACCTCACAAATGATTTATTCATAGGTAGACATATTTTTAATGGAGAAGAAATAAATGAACTTAAGATGGAGGAGTAAAGAAAGATTAAAGTTCACACCAAAACTTTGTTGCACTAGAATTTTTGCACCATTAGCTGAAAGTAAGAACTCTAAGAATGTTTCAAATGAAAGGTAAAGAAAAGGAAAGTACTAGCAGTATTGGCCTTTTAGAAGTATTATATCTCGAATAAAAGCTATCATGAAATCTTACCTGTTCGTTGGAGATTCAATATAGGCTTTAGAGAGCAAAAAGTACACCATTATCCACTTTCAAATGGACGATCTAGATACTTTACACACCTCATGCATGCCTTTTGTACCTATTGTGCACTATTTGATGAAACTATTTAGCAGCTGCAACCATTATGAGAAATTTGTGGAATGGCATAATTCTTCTTCCAAGGTTATTATGACAACTACATGCATCTTTTCATGCCTATTTAGATTATCTGCTTATTTTACTACACTTATAATGACAAAGTCCTTTTGATAAGGCCTTCGCCTCATATAAATTTGAGGCTCAAACTTGGGGAACTAATGCATCTTCAAATGTGACATGTCCTCTATCACTATGCTTTGGAGTGTAAAGCTTTGAAGTAACGGAATAGTTTAATTTTTAGTTTTAGAATTTGCATTGGCGAAATGCCTCTAAGTGAATAAAAAAAGCTGCAGATTTTGCTTCAACATAATGCCTCGGAATGTAGAAAGATCTATGCTACATATAGGCTATAGCTAACTTTTTAAACTACAGGTTTTGCTTCGGCAAAATGCCTATGAATGAATAAAAATCCCTTAAAACTTGGGATTATCTTCTTCAAGTTATCTCAAAATAAATAGAAGTCGACCTATTATACTTCAATCTCTACTCAGCGTGATATACTTCGGAGAAAAATAGATGTTGTGTAATGGATAAGGTAAAACTTTAAGTAGTTTTATGATATTAGTATTAGAAGAATATAAATAACAGAATTTCTTCAGTTCGTATAAATATGAAATTTGGATTTAGGACTAATATTACATCTAGGAATTATTACAATCCACTTCGATGACACTATGTAAGCTCGGGTACTATGACTTCTACTGAATTTAGAATAAGAAACATTTCATGCCATGATGCCAAGTTAGACTCGATCACAGACTCACAGTAGATATAAATTTCAATGCTACACATTGGGCTTCAAATGTCATCCTCATCCCTTCTTCAACCTCAACTACACAACTTGTACACTTTTTAGCCTCTTCTACATCCTCAGGACCACTTGGTTCAATCCTAACCATGGTATTGTTAGTCTTGTGCCCATTTTTATAGTAAGTCTATTGTAATGACATTTTGAATTAATGTTTATGTTATTCACGTGTTAGAATTTGCGACAATAATCTAAGACTCCATGATCATATGAAATATAACAAATTGTATACTCGACGATTTGGGTATAATGAGACATAATTCGTTATAGGATCAAAATATGTGGTTCACAATCAGTATATAAAGTTGGACGCTTTATGTTGATAAGGTTGTATTGTTCTTATTAAGATTTGTTTTGATCTGGGAATAAGAAAAATAACGTGTTTATTGAAGCACATTGAACGGGACAGCGTGAATGACTCATTTGTGACCACTCAAAATGAGACACCACTCGATTATCGAACAAGTCACCTAAATCCTGAGCAAGTAATGTACATTTAATTGCTAGTTCAAGTTATTTGAGGTACTAATGAGTAAAGTCTTTATTATGAGATTGATCTCGGTGCTTTGGGAATCTGGACGAAGTAGTTAGAGATCATATACGTGCAATAGTGGAATCTGTTAATCATCATGATGAGACGATCGTTACTCTAAGATATTTTCTAAACGAAATCGAACCTGAGCTCAGTAGTCCGACGATGAGATTGTTGGACTTGGTGTTGTGATGTGATCACAACGAATTCACCTTATGAAATGGGACTTAGAGGGTAATACATGTTGAAGGGCAAAACGGTCATTTTGTCGGCTTCAACATATTAACGGTCAAATAGGGGTTGACTTGTGGAACGGTAGTCAGAGGATATTGTTATCGAATCATAATTGGCTTCCATAACTTTCGCTCAACTCAAGAGTGCAATCTCGAATTTTTGGTAGAGTAAGCCGGGATTAATAGATGTATCTCGATTGGTCAAGAGTTGACTCAATCAGAGATATCTATTGGAGCTTGAGTCTTGTGAGTTCGATTAGGTACCTCTTTTGGCTCTAATAAAGGTGTGTGACCTAATTGGACTAATACAATAAAGTCCAAGAAAAATTGTGCAAATAAGAAACCCTAATTGTGGGTTATAAAGGTGAATGATCAATAGATGATTCGTCACTCTTAGATAGTAAGAGATTATGATCTACATTTCATCCAGTTAAGTTGATAATGAAATCATTGGCCAAGGTGAACTCATAAGTCGAAAAAGAGTTTTCGACTTACATTGACTTAACAGTAGGATAAAAGATATGATCGATAATTGAGATTGACACACGTCCATATCTCGTAATTGATCGGATCATATTGACGAAGGGATTATAGTTTCACGGTAAACGAACAAGTTTGGTTTTGTCATGCCACGTGATATTTCCCGTCACATGTATTGCCTTGACACATTGCTAGATGTCAATCTGAGACAACGAATGTAAATTGATGATAAATTAAAAGGGGTATTTTAATTTATCAATTTTGATTATATCAAAATAATAATTTACGTCGTTAGGTATCGTGATCAAGAACCTAATAGGTCACACACAAAAGAGAATCAGAAGAATGAGATTTACCAATTAATTAATTGACAAATGTTGGATAATTAATTAATTGGGTTGCTTATTAATAGGCCCGAATTAATTAATTGGATTAATTAATTCATGGACCGGATTTAATTAATTTGATTAATTAAATGTTGGATCATGTTAAGTTAAGAGATGAGCCAGCCCGTTTGGACTTATATTAATAGGCTGTTAGGGTTTGAAAAACCTGATGGATAATTCATTATTCTTGCTAGCACGAGAAAAGAAAACCCTAACCGTCATTCTTATTCTCTGTGTAGATCACCATTGGAGGTTGGACAATTGGATAGCTTGGATTGTAGATCGTGATCATTGGAGTTTGTGAATCAGCAAAAGAGTTTGCAGAATTCATCAAAGGTATTATTTCTATCACAGTTTCTATCTAAACATAAAGCATATCCTGTTTGGGAATCGAAATTTGCTTTACTTCCGCTGCGCATGAATAAGTAGGTTCCCAACAGTCCAGTGGTGCCTGAAGAATGGATGCAAATGACTTCCTTTCACTACGCTTGGCGATAATAGTTCTAGTGAAAATTGTTGTGGCATGACTTCCGAACTTGATTGGGTAATGAAGGGACCACATGAGGAAAGTTTGATGATGGAACTGAACCCGAAATAACATTTCGAAGATTTTGCTTTTTTGGAGAGGATGTGTGGGCTGCGATCGTCTATTGATGGAAAATTTTGATTTTTGGTCATCTGATACGGAATTCCACCCTGGTCATGGCGGTATGGAGCCTGTGTCCATCAGAGGTCTGCAACGACCAAATTTGCAGTTTTTCAATGAACTGTCCATTTTTTATTTTGGCATATTTGAGCACTCCAGAACTGGAATTTGGTCATTGTTTTTAGCGTAGTTCCAAAGTTGGATTTTCAATACGTTGGTGTGGCGCTTGTTCCAATGTAGGGAGTCCAGATTGGGATTAATTGTAAAATCAAAATTCAGCTGCATGTTTTCCAAAGCTTTGATTCCCGCCAAATTGGACCCTGTAGAATAAAATCACTGCAGAAACCAAACTTCTAAAAGCTCTCACATACCTTGATCATCGCATGTCATCCACACGCCTTCCAGAGCCTCAGCTACACTGCTTGAACCATTTTTAACCATCTCTACATCTTCAAGACCACTTGATTTACTCCTAACTATGGTACTGGAGGGCCTTGAAACACCAATACCTTTCCTATCAATATTCCGTGAACGGAAGGCAATATCTTTGATCATAAACACCACTAAGTGGGCTCTTAGTACCGCACGACCATGATGGTATTCTCTCCTAGGGAAAATGATTAACAGAGCCGAACCATATGAGTGCATCTCTACCATTCTCACTCTTAACTTTCACTATTTTGGGTAATGATTTCTACCTCACAAATGATTTATTCATAGGTAGACATATTTTTAATGGAGAAGAAATAAATGAACTTAAGATGGAGGAGTAAAGAAAGATTAAAGTTCACACCAAAACTTTGTTGCACTAGAATTTTTGCACCATTAGCTGAAAGTAAGAACTCTAAGAATGTTTCAAATGAAAGGTAAAGGAAAGGAAAGTACTAGCAGTATTGGCCTTTTAGAAGTATTATATCTCGAATAAAAGCTATCATGAAATCTTACCTGTTCGTTGGAGATTCAATATAGGCTTTAGAGAGCAAAAAGTACACCATTATCCACTTTCAAATGGACGATCTAGATACTTTACACACCTCATGCATGCCTTTTGTACCTATTGTGCACTATTTGATGAAACTATTTAGCAGCTGCAACCATTATGAGAAATTTGTGGAATGGCATAATTCTTCTTCCAAGGTTATTATGACAACTACATGCATCTTTTCATGCCTATTTAGATTATCTGCTTATTTTACTACACTTATAATGACAAAGTCCTTTTGATAAGGCCTTCGCCTCATATAAATTTGAGGCTCAAACTTGGGGAACTAATGCATCTTCAAATGTGACATGTCCTCTATCACTATGCTTTGGAGTGTAAAGCTTTGAAGTAACGGAATAGTTTAATTTTTAGTTTTAGAATTTGCATTGGCGAAATGCCTCTAAGTGAATAAAAAAAGCTGCAGATTTTGCTTCAACATAATGCCTCGGAATGTAGAAAGATCTATGCTACATATAGGCTATAGCTAACTTTTTAAACTACAGGTTTTGCTTCGGCAAAATGCCTATGAATGAATAAAAATCCCTTAAAACTTGGGATTATCTTCTTCAAGTTATCTCAAAATAAATAGAAGTCGACCTATTATACTTCAATCTCTACTCAGCGTGATATACTTCGGAGAAAAATAGATGTTGTGTAATGGATAAGGTAAAACTTTAAGTAGTTTTATGATATTAGTATTAGAAGAATATAAATAACAGAATTTCTTCAGTTCGTATAAATATGAAATTTGGATTTAGGACTAATATTACATCTAGGAATTATTACAATCCACTTCGATGACACTATGTAAGCTCGGGTACTATGACTTCTACTGAATTTAGAATAAGAAACATTTCATGCCATGATGCCAAGTTAGACTCGATCACAGACTCACAGTAGATATAAATTTCAATGCTACACATTGGGCTTCAAATGTCATCCTCATCCCTTCTTCAACCTCAACTACACAACTTGTACACTTTTTAGCCTCTTCTACATCCTCAGGACCACTTGGTTCAATCCTAACCATGGTATTGTTAGTCTTGTGCCCATTTTTATAGTAAGTCTATTGTAATGACATTTTGAATTAATGTTTATGTTATTCACGTGTTAGAATTTACGACAATAATCTAAGCCTCCATGATCACATGAAATATAACAAATTGTATACTCGACGATTTGGGTATAATGAGACATAATTCGTTATAGGATCAAAATATGTGGTTCACAATCAGTATATAAAGTTGGACGCTTTATGTTGATAAGGTTGTATTGTTCTTATTAAGATTTGTTTTGATCTGGGAATAAGAACAATAACGTGTTTTTTGAAGCACATTGAACGGGACCGCGTGAATGACTCATTTGTGACCACTCAAAATGAGACACCACTCGATTATCGAACAAGTCACCTAAATCCTGAGCAAGTAATGTACATTTAATTGCTAGTTCAAGTTATTTGAGGTACTAATGAGTAAAGTCTTTATTATGAGATTGATCTCGGTGCTTTGGGAATCTGGACGAAGTAGTTAGAGATCATATACGTGCAATAGTGGAATCTGTTAATCATCATGATGAGACGATCGTTACTCTAAGATATTTTCTAAACGAAATCGAACCTGAGCTCAGTAGTCCGACGATGAGATTGTTGGACTTGGTGTTGTGATGTGATCACAACGAATTCACCTTATGAAATGGGACTTAGAGGGTAATACATGTTGAAGGGCAAAACGGTCATTTTGTCGGCTTCAACATATTAACGGTCAAATAGGGGTTGACTTGTGGAACGGTAGTCAGAGGATATTGTTATCGAATCATAATTGGCTTCCATAACTTTCGCTCAACTCAAGAGTGCAATCTCGAATTTTTGGTAGAGTAAGCCGGGATTAATAGATGTATCTCGATTGGTCAAGAGTTGACTCAATCAGAGATATCTATTGGAGCTTGAGTCTTGTGAGTTCGATTAGGTACCTCTTTTGGCTCTAATAAAGGTGTGTGACCTAATTGGACTAATACAATAAAGTCCAAGAAAAATTGTGCAAATAAGAAACCCTAATTGTGGGTTATAAAGGTGAATGATCAATAGATGATTCGTCACTCTTAGATAGTAAGAGATTATGATCTACATTTCATCCAGTTAAGTTGATAATGAAATCATTGGCCAAGGTGAACTCATAAGTCGAAAAAGAGTTTTCGACTTACATTGACTTAACAGTAGGATAAAAGATATGATCGATAATTGAGATTGACACACGTCCATATCTCGTAATTGATCGGATCATATTGACGAAGGGATTATAGTTTCACGGTAAACGAACAAGTTTGGTTTTGTCATGCCACGTGATATTTCCCGTCACATGTATTGCCTTGACACATTGCTAGATGTCAATCTGAGACAACGAATGTAAATTGATGATAAATTAAAAGGGGTATTTTAATTTATCAATTTTGATTATATCAAAATAATAATTTACGTCGTTAGGTATCGTGATCAAGAACCTAATAGGTCACACACAAAAGAGAATCAGAAGAATGAGATTTATCAATTAATTAATTGACAAATGTTGGATAATTAATTAATTGGGTTGCTTATTAATAGGCCCGAATTAATTAATTGGATTAATTAATTCATGGACCGGATTTAATTAATTTGATTAATTAAATGTTGGATCAGGTTAAGTTAAGAGATGAGCCAGCCCGTTTGGACTTATATTAATAGGCTGTTAGGGTTTGAAAAACCTGATGGATAATTCATTATTCTTGCTAGCACGAGAAAAGAAAACCCTAACCGTCATTCTTATTCTCTGTGTAGATCACCATTGGAGGTTGGACAATTGGATAGCTTGGATTGTAGATCGTGATCATTGGAGTTTGTGAATCAGCAAAAGAGTTTGCAGAATTCATCAAAGGTATTATTTCTATCACAGTTTCTATCTAAACATAAAGCATATCCTGTTTGGGAATCGAAATTTGCTTTACTTCCGCTGCGCATGAATAAGTAGGTTCCCAACAGTCCAGTGGTGCCTGAAGAATGGATGCAAATGACTTCCTTTCACTACGCTTGGCGATAATAGTTCTAGTGAAAATTGTTGTGGCATGACTTCCGAACTTGATTGGGTAATGAAGGGACCACATGAGGAAAGTTTGATGATGGAACTGAACCCGAAATAACATTTCGAAGATTTTGCTTTTTTGGAGAGGATGTGTGGGCTGCGATCGTCTATTGATGGAAAATTTTGATTTTTGGTCATCTGATACGGAATTCCACCCTGGTCATGGCGGTATGGAGCCTGTGTCCATCAGAGGTCTGCAACGACCAAATTTGCAGTTTTTCAATGAACTGTCCATTTTTTATTTTGGCATATTTGAGCACTCCAGAACTGGAATTTGGTCATTGTTTTTAGCGTAGTTCCAAAGTTGGATTTTCAATACGTTGGTGTGGCGCTTGTTCCAATGTAGGGAGTCCAGATTGGGATTAATTGTAAAATCAAAATTCAGCTGCATGTTTTCCAAAGCTTTGATTCCCGCCAAATTGGACCCTGTAGAATAAAATCACTGCAGAAACCAAACTTCTAAAAGCTCTCACATACCTTGATCATCGCATGTCATCCACACGCCTTCCAGAGCCTCAGCTACACTGCTTGAACCATTTTTAACCATCTCTACATCTTCAAGACCACTTGATTTACTCCTAACTATGGTACTGGAGGGCCTTGAAACACCAATACCTTTCCTATCAATATTCCGTGAACGGAAGGCAATATCTTTGATCATAAACACCACTAAGTGGGCTCTTAGTACCGCACAACCATGATGGTATTCTCTCCTAGGGAAAATGATTAACAGAGCCGAACCATATGAGTGCATCTCTACCATTCTCACTCTTAACTTTCACTATTTTGGGTAATGATTTCTACCTCACAAATGATTTATTCATAGGTAGACATATTTTTAATGGAGAAGAAATAAATGAACTTAAGATGGAGGAGTAAAGAAAGATTAAAGTTCACACCAAAACTTTGTTGCACTAGAATTTTTGCACCATTAGCTGAAAGTAAGAACTCTAAGAATGTTTCAAATGAAAGGTAAAGAAAAGGAAAGTACTAGCAGTATTGGCCTTTTAGAAGTATTATATCTCGAATAAAAGCTATCATGAAATCTTACCTGTTCGTTGGAGATTCAATATAGGCTTTAGAGAGCAAAAAGTACACCATTATCCACTTTCAAATGGACGATCTAGATACTTTACACACCTCATGCATGCCTTTTGTACCTATTGTGCACTATTTGATGAAACTATTTAGCAGCTGCAACCATTATGAGAAATTTGTGGAATGGCATAATTCTTCTTCCAAGGTTATTATGACAACTACATGCATCTTTTCATGCCTATTTAGATTATCTGCTTATTTTACTACACTTATAATGACAAAGTCCTTTTGATAAGGCCTTCGCCTCATATAAATTTGAGGCTCAAACTTGGGGAACTAATGCATCTTCAAATGTGACATGTCCTCTATCACTATGCTTTGGAGTGTAAAGCTTTGAAGTAACGGAATAGTTTAATTTTTAGTTTTAGAATTTGCATTGGCGAAATGCCTCTAAGTGAATAAAAAAAGCTGCAGATTTTGCTTCAACATAATGCCTCGGAATGTAGAAAGATCTATGCTACATATAGGCTATAGCTAACTTTTTAAACTACAGGTTTTGCTTCGGCAAAATGCCTATGAATGAATAAAAATCCCTTAAAACTTGGGATTATCTTCTTCAAGTTATCTCAAAATAAATAGAAGTCGACCTATTATACTTCAATCTCTACTCAGCGTGATATACTTCGGAGAAAAATAGATGTTGTGTAATGGATAAGGTAAAACTTTAAGTAGTTTTATGATATTAGTATTAGAAGAATATAAATAACAGAATTTCTTCAGTTCGTATAAATATGAAATTTGGATTTAGGACTAATATTACATCTAGGAATTATTACAATCCACTTCGATGACACTATGTAAGCTCGGGTACTATGACTTCTACTGAATTTAGAATAAGAAACATTTCATGCCATGATGCCAAGTTAGACTCGATCACAGACTCACAGTAGATATAAATTTCAATGCTACACATTGGGCTTCAAATGTCATCCTCATCCCTTCTTCAACCTCAACTACACAACTTGTACACTTTTTAGCCTCTTCTACATCCTCAGGACCACTTGGTTCAATCCTAACCATGGTATTGTTAGTCTTGTGCCCATTTTTATAGTAAGTCTATTGTAATGACATTTTGAATTAATGTTTATGTTATTCACGTGTTAGAATTTGCGACAATAATCTAAGACTCCATGATCATATGAAATATAACAAATTGTATACTCGACGATTTGGGTATAATGAGACATAATTCGTTATAGGATCAAAATATGTGGTTCACAATCAGTATATAAAGTTGGACGCTTTATGTTGATAAGGTTGTATTGTTCTTATTAAGATTTGTTTTGATCTGGGAATAAGAAAAATAACGTGTTTATTGAAGCACATTGAACGGGACCGCGTGAATGACTCATTTGTGACCACTCAAAATGAGACACCACTCGATTATCGAACAAGTCACCTAAATCCTGAGCAAGTAATGTACATTTAATTGCTAGTTCAAGTTATTTGAGGTACTAATGAGTAAAGTCTTTATTATGAGATTGATCTCGGTGCTTTGGGAATCTGGACGAAGTAGTTAGAGATCATATACGTGCAATAGTGGAATCTGTTAATCATCATGATGAGACGATCGTTACTCTAAGATATTTTCTAAAGGAAATCGAACCTGAGCTCAGTAGTCCGACGATGAGATTGTTGGACTTGGTGTTGTGATGTGATCACAACGAATTCACCTTATGAAATGGGACTTAGAGGGTAATACATGTTGAAGGGCAAAACGGTCATTTTGTCGGCTTCAACATATTAACGGTCAAATAGGGGTTGACTTGTGGAACGGTAGTCAGAGGATATTGTTATCGAATCATAATTGGCTTCCATAACTTTCGCTCAACTCAAGAGTGCAATCTCGAATTTTTGGTAGAGTAAGCCGGGATTAATAGATGTATCTCGATTGGTCAAGAGTTGACTCAATCAGAGATATCTATTGGAGCTTGAGTCTTGTGAGTTCGATTAGGTACCTCTTTTGGCTCTAATAAAGGTGTGTGACCTAATTGGACTAATACAATAAAGTCCAAGAAAAATTGTGCAAATAAGAAACCCTAATTGTGGGTTATAAATATGTCCTTTATGGCACATTTTTTAATGATTGGATATTTGCCGATTTTATTCTCTCAAAAGTGAGGAGAGACACCTAAAGAGAACAAGATAGAAGGCTTAAGGAAGGAAGGACTTGACTAGACCATTAAAAGCTTCTTTAAGGTTATCATCTCACATTTATGTGTGAGGATTTAAATAACATACATGTGCTAACAAGCTTTCAACTCAAGTGGGTGCTCTAGAAAGCTGATGCTTAGGGAGCTTATGAAGTGGGCTATAGAGCTGAGTGAGTTTGATCTCGACTTCAACCCACGAACTTCCATAAAAGATCCAGCCTTTGTAGATTTTGTAGTTGGACTTACCAATGTCCCTGATAAAGGTGATGATGAAACTTGTAGAGCACCCCACTTGGAGCCTTTTTTGTTGATGGAGAGGCAAGTTCTAGAGCTGGAGTGGTATTGGTTAGCCAAAAAGTCCACAACCTTAATTTTACAATGAGGTTCAAATTCAAGGCCCCCACCACCGTCTCTGAATATGAAGCTCTCCTAGTTGGCCTCAGATTTTCTAAGTAGATGCAAGTGATTAAGGTACTTATAAGTATTGATTCTCAGTAATTAGTGAGCCAAGTCAATAGTAACTTTATCGCAAAAGACAAAGGCATGGCGGCAAACCTCAAAAAAGTCATGGGCCTCCTCCTATCATTTGAAAATTTTAAATTAGCGCAAATTCCATGCCAATAAATGTATTTTGTAAGTTTTTGTTAGTGATTTGGATGAATTATATCTTAATTATATGTTAAATGTATTTTTAACGCAATGATTAGGAGTGAAATTTGAAGAAATGAACGAAAAACGTGTGAAAATGAAGAAATTCAAAGTTCATCAAATAGTTGATTTGGACCATAAAA
Organism: Fraxinus excelsior; assembly: GCA_019097785.1. Taxonomy (NCBI): domain Eukaryota; kingdom Viridiplantae; phylum Streptophyta; class Magnoliopsida; order Lamiales; family Oleaceae; genus Fraxinus; species Fraxinus excelsior. Next base: position 32,508,188 of record CM032624.1, on the reverse strand, counting down.
TGATGATTGAAGATCTCACATGATTGATTTTATTCAATTAGAGGTCAAATGAGTTAATATAGTCAAAATATTTTCACAAATCAATTTTTTCAACGAAAAAGTTATGCTCCATATTTTTTCCCCATGTTTATACCTATTTATTGGATAACAAACGTTTGAATTGGAGAGTTTTTATTTCAAAAAGCACTGTAGCCCTTTGAGTTAGATCTCCTACTCACTTTGAATCACCTCAATTGAATATCGAGATAGGATATTTAGATAAAAATACTAATGACTGTTCAGGGGCGAAATCGCTTGAACGGGGGCGCCCACAAGGATTAAGCTGACGCGAACGTGCTGCCTTGTGCAAAATCAACCCGAGAGCAATTCATCTTGCTTGTGTACCCATAGGGAAGAATAGGGTTTCCCACACACTTTAAATTTCATCTAATGGGCCATTTTTCCTTTTATGATTAAAACTCTTTTGAAACCCAAATTTGACGAATTTCTTGCTTGATTTTCGACTCCTATAAGTAGAACAACTTGGCTGCACATTAAAGGAACGCTTTCTTCTTGCCGAACAAATATATCATGAAATTCATCAAGAATAAGAGGAAAATTCATCACTTTTGAGAGAGAAGATCAAATCCTAGCAACGAATTGAAGACCAAATACATCAAGAAATTGAAAAGTTTAACCTTGGAATTAAAGATCAAGATTTCTTGCATTATTTTATAACCTGGATGATATTTTTCTATTATTCTTCTTTTAATTTATACAAAATCGTGTTAAGTTAGATCCTTTTTTGTATTGTATGAAGATGAACCCTATTGTTTATTTATTTTAATTCAAAACTCATAGTTTAGTATTTATTGATTAATTTTGGATAACCATTGTATTATTTAATTGTTTGACAATCAATTAGATAATTAGTTACTTGTTGTAGTGTTGCAAGACTCACAATAAGTTAACGCGACAAAACTAACATATGTATAATGGATCTTAGGAATAACATTTATCAAGTGTGCAATTATATAGATAATTTAAAACTTAATACATTCTAATCATTTGAATTTGTATTAGGAATAGACTCGAATCATGATTAGAATAGAATTAATTTGCCTTGAAAAAGAAAGTTGAATACATTAACTTTATCGATTGTTGAGAATGCATGAATAAGATTAGATTACAAATCATAAATTGAAATAGACAACAATAAACAGACTCGAAATCTAATACAATATCCATAATTTGATAAAATTCAAACTTCTTTAGACCAAAAGAGATGGCAACATAAGCTATGAAATTGTTGCCATTTATTACTTTATAAAGTGGTTAGAAACCGAACCCTAGCCAAAATCACAGATGCTAACACTCTCAAATTTCTTTGGAAGAACATCATATATTGGTTAGGCATTCTCCACTTAATCGTATTAGTCAATGCATGAAAATTGGACAACATAAATGTCGAGACATGTCCGAGGAACAAGGAATCAAGAAACAGTTCTCAACACCTCACCACCCTCAAACGAATGGCCAAGTCAAAGTTATGAACAAAACCATCAAATATAATCCTCAAGTGTTGTGGGCCATTCACACCACAAGCCGAACTACCACTGGAAAAAATCCCTTTTCCATGGCCTATGAAGCTGTAGTCATGAGTCCAATTAAGGTAGAATTGTCTTTTCCTCATCGCTCACATTTTAATGAAATATCGAATGGCGAGTTGAGAAGGTGTGAACTTGACTTCCTTGAAGAAATAAGAGATGATTCACATGTAAAACTCGCCTCTTACTAGCGATAGATGACCCATTATTATTATTTCAAAGTAAAGAAAAGGTCATTTTGCATAAGCGATCTTTCCTCTAAAGAATCAGGTATAGGCACATTGAGTCCCAACTGGGAAGACCCCTACCGCATTAGAGAAAAAAAAATGTAACCTAGCACTTACAAAATTGAAGACCTGGATGAAAAGGTACACCCTCATCCATGGAATATAGAACTGTTAAAAAGATACTATCTTTTAGCAAGACTCACCTATTTTACTAGACAATATTTTCGAGCTCATCTAAATATATTTTATTCAATGCAGTGAATTTCATCACTAAGGGCTAGTTTCGCATAGCTTTTGCTTTTGCTTCATGTAGAAGAGATTTTAGAGGAAGCTACCTTAATCTCTATTTAGAAACTATTTTTAAAAAATACTTCATATTTTGGAAGTGCTTTTAGATGAAACAATATTGAACTAGCTTTCTCTAAAAACTCTTCTAAGTATCGAAACACTTTCATAAAATCAGCTAAATAAGTCAAAAAGCAACTTTTGGGTCTTAAAAGCTACTTTTGACTTTTCAAAAGCTATACAAAATGGGCTCTAAGTATTTCCACTTCTTCCTAGCACCTTTCATAGATGAACCATTCCACCATGGAAGAAGTCCTTGACATGAATAAGCCATCTCCATGCAAGGAGATTAATCCACTTAGAAAAAAGAAGTGAAAAGCACCCCAAAAGGAATCCCACCATAGATACCTACAAAGATGATGCCTTCCAATGGATGAACTACCCACCATGGAAGAAGCCCTTAGCATGGAAGAGCCTCGATGGAAAAGGTGTGATGCAACTTCGAAGGAGACCCACATCAAAAATTGGAAGGTGTCAATATAAATTTTATCAAACTGATCGAATTGTCAACACAATTGAAAATTGGCACTCCGCCTCGTAAAACTTTATTAAATTGGGGTGCTTCAGCTTTAGCTTTCTGACACTTGCTTTCAACCTCTCCTCGCTTCAACTCAGATTGTTAAGCTTCGCATTGCCCTCTTTACCTTATATCCAGATTTAGAGACAACCTCGAGGCAACGAGCCAAAATCCTAGTTTTTATTTTCGAGGTCTCTTTCGAGACCTTCTACAAGTATGCCAACGCTCAATGTTCAGGCCATACATATATTGTTGGCGGTCACAAGTCTTCAACCTCGTAGGAGGTGACGTAGTCTTGCCATTATTCCATCCCATATTTTATTATGAACTATCATGGTCAAAGTAGTGTCAGGTGAAATCATCTCAAGTCCTACGACTAGCAGTTCATTGGAACTACTGCCCAAAAAGTCTCAAGATTTATCCAAGAGTGGAAGATTAGCATATTTTTTTGCTTCAGGAAGGAGGAGGAAGAGCGGTCTATTTCAACTTCTTCGAGACCTCATCAGCATGGGCTGATTTTTTTGGTCATTTCTTCATAAGTTCCACCTTTTCTACATCTGACATTTCATCATTAGCAGAAAGTCTTTTGGTCGTTTGTACGAGCTACTCACTCTACTTCTTGTAGGCTGCAGAGGTGGTTTTCAACATACGAGCCTCAACCACACATTAGCGTATAGTAGCAAATTCTAGCTTCAACGACTTTTTGTTCAAGAAATTTTCTACAAAAAGTACCTAGTATTGGGACCTCAAATAATATACATGAATAATAAAGCAACCATTTTGATACTCACTCTGAGTAGCGAGCAACTCATTTGTGATTAATTGGATATTTTTGTCTACTAGGTCATTGTGATGTTGTACTTTGAAAGGAAGTTGGTAGATGGAATGTATGATGTCCCACTTCTTAAAGCTGATTTCACACCTCATCGACGAATCTACAAATGTGGACAATAAAAATGTTTAAATATTGGTAACAAATTAGAAATAAGTGACATTAGTTCGTTAATAAAACTTACTTGCAGTTGAATATGTTGTGGGAACTGTCAGGAGTGCCATGGGGTGACCCACCTGGTATTTTATCGACCTGACACCATGAACTTTTAGCTCCACTTTCTATCCTTGATAGAGGTTGGCAGGTCCACCACGAAGGGAGAATGAGCTCTCCATGATGTCAGCTGGTGCAACCTTTCACCTTTTTACCCTCTCGCATGCTTTTGTAATATATATGGAATGGAAGACAAAGAAAGGCATGTCTACCCCAATGCTAAATTTTCTCCACAGCTTCTACAACCTAACCTTTGGCTCAATGAGTTCGGATTGAGTTGGACTGGAGCTAGTCCATAGGACCTCAATAGTGAGAAAAGAAAGGATGTAGGGATATTCTAAGGCTGGCCATGAAGAGGTGTTCATTCACAGCAACTCACCCGACCTCAGGTAACAAACCCTCTCATGGGCTCAAGAATGAAGAACTCAATGTTGTTAAAGACCCTACAAATCTCCCTCATTCTCTCACGTTTGGCTACGGTAATGTTTGAAGGGTTGTCGAAGCCCCCCATTTGACAAAGGTGTCAACAAAAGAAGGTAACCTTTATTATGTTCATCCCCGGCCTAATAGCCTTACTTATCTTCTTAGAAGAGAGAATATAGGCTCCCTAAGTTTCGACGTGATCATGGTCAAACTATCTTCCATCACCTGGCAGGACCATTTCTAGACACCCAAACATGTTTTTTTTTTTACAAACCTAGGCGATTATGACCTAAACGATGAATGTCTTGGAAGCGGCAATGCCTCGGTTGGCCTTCTTGGAAATATACAACAAATTTCAAATCATTGGTACAAAACCCCCAAATGTCTCATCAGTTCAGAGGTATGCAATCACATCTACCCTAACGTTCGAATTTTTAGATCATCTCCTCTTTGCCTACTAGTTTTCTCAAAGCTTCTATCTTTCATAGACTCATTCTCAAGCAAGGACCTCGCCTCTACCATCTCAATTTTTGTCAAAACCTCTATCTTTCAGAGATTCATCCTCAAGCAAGGACAAAATCTTTGCTATCACAGCTTTTCTCATTGTTCTATCTTTTTAGAGTCTCGCCCTCAAGCAAGTACCTCACCTCTACCGTCACATCTTTTCTCAAATTTTTTATCTTTTGGAGCCTCGTCCTCAAGCAAGGACCTTACCTTTGCCATCACAGCTTTTCTCAAAGCCTCTAGCTTTCAGAGCCTCATCCTCGATTAAAGACCTCGTCTGTATATCTCTTGCATAGCTTCTAGAGAAGGTATTCCAATTAACTTCTGCAATTCCAATTCCACATATTATATGAATATTCATATCTAGACTTGAGAGACTATTGTATTGTGTTCAAATGCACAACTACACAATGAAAGAAAGATAAGATGCTCCACACCAATGCAACATCTCAAGAATGAGCTTCCACCCTATACTATAAGTGAACATATTATATGAATATCCGTACATGGACTAGAGAGACTATCGTTATGCTTCTTCCGATGAGACTCAATATCGCCTCGACATGGTAGCCAACTAGCAAGCCAACAAGGCCCACACTCCACGCATCCTCCTACCTAGCTGAGGTGAGGTCATATATAAGGTAGCCTAAATGATTAACCACCCCGTCCAAGGTGCCATGTAGAGGCCGACCTCCATAACTTAGGTGAGGTGCTACGTATGCTGCATGGAAAGAATTTGAGGTAGCCAGTCTCCTCATTAAACAAAAGGTACCTCCCACTTCATATCTCCCTTCAGGAGATCTTCTACAAAAGATCCAACTACGATTGATTGATTTAACATCTCTGTAGGCATCTAAATGTCAAATCATCTGTCTATAAATAGAGGTCAGACCAAGGCATTAGGATGACTACTTTTCAAAAACATTAAATGCCATCCAACCTATGATGGATGGATTGACATGTAGGAATGGACGCCTAGACCATGAGGATGAGGCAACCTGTGTTTCTATCCAACGATTAGTATCACACTTTTTCTACTATAAAAGCTCGCACCTAGTATCATTTGAAGATAATGTAATTTTATATATTCAAACTATAAACTTGCTCTCATTTTTGCCTATATAGTCTTCCGGATCCGCCCTTCAATAGCTAGTGGCTCACGTCTTAAGCATGTCTTACACCCAAATACTTATAAATTGTCTGACTTGATCATTGTATTACTTGCGACCGTCTCCCTCACTACTGGAAAAGGTCACGTTAAGATTTGTCCAAGTGTACATGAGTAAGACTTGTGTGGACGTGAAAGGTGTAAGAATTTGTTGACCACATCCCCTACAAAAATTAAGGTCAACAATAAAAGGAGTCAGGACAAGGACTACGCTCGATGAAGTAGAGAATCTTCGCCCCTTCTGGAGAAAACTGCAAGCCAAATTGGGATTGGGCATATGCCATCTCTATCTACAAATCCTATTTTAGCACCCCATCAAAACTGATTTTGCCATAAATTATAATTTCTTTTCCAGGCTTCACCATCACCCCCACCCAATCTCACTATGTTTAACATTAAATTAAACTGAAAACAATACGAAATTTAAGTAAAGATACAATAGTCCCCCAATCTTTCAAATGAAAAAATATAGATCATGCATGACCACATACTGCACAGAAGGGACCACAAATTAGAAAGATATCGTATCAATCACTTTTAAACAGGAAATGTAACGTAATTTCCTACAAAACGCGTCTTTGACTACATTAGGCCATTATGTCGCATGTTTGTAAATTAGTCCTACTTTCTAGACATGCAATCAGTTGATAAATGATTATTTAAGAAACTGTTGCGTATTAAACTAAACTTTAAACTTGACTAAAGTAGGAGGACAAAGAAATCATAATATAATGGATAAAATTCAATTGGTAGTTACTGAATTTTCAGCAAAACCTCAATAGGGTCACTAAAGTTTACTTTGTAACTAATTATTTGTCTCAAGTTACTCAACTTCAATTTAATTTTAAATTTCACTAATGTATTATTTATATTCTTCAAAATTGAAGAAACTGCATAATTGACAATTATACCGTATGGATGTTCCATGTAATCATTGTGTACCATGTCAGTTTACCATTGCTTCATGTCATCTGTAATCTTTTTGAATCTAAAAACAATATGATAACCCTCATTCTACCACGGTTTTTTTAGTCACCATACGGAGCCAACTAAGCAGTCTCCTTCAATTTGGGGATGATATGTGAAAGAGTGATGAAATTTTAATTTAACTTTCTTTTTTAAGGTGCCACGTAGCATCAGTTACTATATGACCGCCAACTAAGCAATTTCCATCAATTTTGGATATGATGTGGACGATATGTGACAAAATGGTGAAATTTGAAACTAAATTAAAGTTGAGTTGTCACAGTGAGATTTAACTAAAAGTTCAGGAACTGCGGAGATAATTTATCCTTATTTAGTTAATCAAGTAGGACATCACAGCAGTTGTAACTCGTATCTTCTGTTATAGCTCAGAAAATTACATATAGATTCCTCTAAAATACGAAACATTGTGTACTTTCTTGGTGGACGAAATCAGTCCTACATGACTCAAAGTTTTATCTTATTAATTTTTGGCAATTTAAGAAGTACTTAAAAATAAACAATGAAGAGAAGAGGAAACTACTGGCTCAATTACTCAGAAAATACATGTATCATACAAGTGCTAATATAAATTCAGTAGTTCATGTTAAGAAAGCATTGAGTTACAAATGTCTGTGCCCAAGTATCCAGGGTTGTCCGAAGAAGTTGAGGAGAATTATGAGACTGCAGAAACTATGGACCCCGAGCTATACAGGGCGACAACAGACGGTGATATTCTTGAATTCGTGAGGGCAATGGAACATGTGGCGGTCCAGCATCACGATCCACCGGCTACCTGTGTCCAACTTGGGCCTCAAAAGACGACAGTTCTGCATATAGCAACGAGCTTTGGGCATCACGAAATTGTTAAACTTATATGCAAGGATTTATCTTTCTTGGTTGCTGACAAGAATGCGAGAGGAGATACCGCACTCCATATTGCAGCAAGAGCTGGAGATTTACTGATGGTGCAGCTATTAATTCATTCAGATTACAAAGAAGGTGGCTTAGGAGAAAAGAATGAGAAAGGCAATACGGCTCTACATGAAGCTTTGAGATGTGGCCACGAGGAAGTGGCTCTAATTTTAATCAAGAAGAATCCAAATATGCTGTATTCGCTTAACAAGGAAGGCAAGTCTCTGCTGTATCTGGCCGCAGAAGCAGGATTTGTCACCATTGCCAAGCTCCTATTAGAGAATCCTGTGGGTAATTACAATGTTGGAGGAAAAACCGAAAATAAGTCACCAGTTTTTGCTGCAATCCTTGGTAGAAACATCGGTAAGTTAAGAGAAAACCTCTCTTTTTTCCTATATGTTTTTCTTCTTCAATCATCGAGAATGATGAGATTGCCATTTGTTTGTTCAAAATTTTAGATGTTCTAAATTTACTGTGGGAAAGGGACCAATCGTCCTTCCAGTTAAGAAGTGGGAATGGAAAGAATCCTCTTCATGTTGCTGTATGCACCGAATATACGGATGGAGTAAACTTCTTATTGAATAAACATCATTACTTTGCTTACCAGAAAGACAAACGAGGATTCTTCCCCATTCATTCAGCAGCACAGAAAGGATTTATCGATATAATCAAACTGATTCTTCATAATCGCCCAGATACGCGGGAACTACTGGCTACACGTGGACAAAACATACTTCATATTGCAGCTAGAAGTGGAAAGTACAAAATTGTGTACTTCATGCTCAAAATGCCAGAGCTGGAGAAGCTTATTAACGAAAAAGAGGCGGACGGAAATACACCTTTGCATTTGGCAACGATCTACGGCTATCCCAAGTTGGTGCACACTCTAATAAGGGATGAAAGAGTGATTCTTGAGCAGCTAAACAATAACCATCAGACAGCACTTGACATTGCTGCAGAACATTCGGAACCAGAAATGGCATCTTTTCAGAAGGTAAGCCCTTTACATAGACAAAATCCAACACAAACTATTTAATACGTATTCAAATGAACTTTTCAATTTATAAATGCAGCGGCTAACATGGATGGCTTTGAGAGTTATTCGTGCCCCACAATCACGTCAAACAAAGAATTTCAAAAGTGCAAGTTTCAGGGTAGGGAACCAGACTGAAAAAGAAAGTTGGAACGATAAGGTCAATGTAATTCTGCTGGTGGCAACCGTTGTTGCAACGGTCACATTTACTGCAGGATTCACCATTCCCGGTGGCTATAACAATACAGGTTCTGACCAGGGCATCGCGACCATGTTAAAAAAAGTGCTGTTTCAGGAATTTGTGATTTGTGACACATTGGCAATGTACAGCTCCATCAGTGTTGCTGTTATTCTCTTATGGGCACAGTTGGGAGATACTAGTTCCACGCATGTTGCCTTAAAATTGGCTGTTCCACTACTCGGAATAGCCCTTTCCATGATGTCTATAGCATTCATGGCTGGAGTGTACCTTGTAGTGAGCAAACTCAGTTGGCTTGCTAATGTTGTGTTGTTCATGGGCACTAACTTTGTCATTGCATTCACGGTGCTCCTTATTCCACTCTGTTTCATAGGATTGTCAAACTATCGCGTCTACTATTACATCTATTATTATCCATTGCTCCTGGTATTATACACAGTTGGAACCTAAGCACAGCCGCGCTGAAGTCCGGGATTGTCTCTAAAGGATAAGTGTCTTTCTTATCAAATTGTAAAAGTAAGGTATTAAAAATAAGTCAGTGCTTCATTGGGGTCGAAGATCAATAATCTGTTGGTCGGTCGAGTTTCAATTACTGAAAAGATTGCAGCTGTAGTAATATACAGGGCTTGAAGGGTTAAGAGTACTACTCTTTAGTTAGCAAGAAAGAAAAAAATTGTGAGGATGTTCATGTAAAATATATGAATGTAATGAAAAGCTTTAAAACCGTGCCTATATTACGTTATCCAAAAATAAAGCATGAAACACATTGTTAAAAAATCTATCACAGATTTGGGTATCATTTTGATTTCCCATTCTTTTGGGACGAGCTCAGTAAGATTGGTTACTCTGTAACACATATCATTCAGATTGCCTGTTGAATCATCACTTTTTCTTACCATTAACACATGGTGCGTACATCGTTCAAATGAAAGTTAAGGCCGACCATTACACACTACGCTATAATGTGAGTCCTCTTGTAGTACACTTCAATCAAAGAAATATGTCCGCTCATTGGTGTAGCTGTCCATATTGTTGGGAATTTACTTGGTCATGTACATTGAAAAATAAAACAGATTTCAATTCCTGCCAAAAATCTGCTCTGTGTTCAAATAAAAACTAAGATAAAAAATTATACATTTGATGAATTTCTTGAACAGTTCTGATCTGCAATCGACAGCCGTTAAATTATCCAGCCTCCAATGAAAATTCACATATGGAACGAGATTGAAAGAACTATGGTTTTTCTTTTCGTGTACTAGCAAGAACATAATTGTATTGTATTATGAATTTTTAAACCCTAACAGCCTATTAATAAAAGTTCAATAGGGCTTAGCCCGTAAACTTAATTCGATCCAATATTTAATTAATCAAATTAATTAAATTTGGTCCATAATTTAATTAATCCAATTAATTAATTCGGTCGTATTAACAAGCAACCCAATTAATTAATTATCAAACACTTGTTAATTAATTAATTGGTGAATCTCATTCTTCTGACTCTTATTTTGTGTGTGACCCATTAAGTTCTCGACCACGATATCTAACAACGTAAATTATTATTTTGATATAATCAAAATAGATAAATTAAAATATGCCTTTTAATTTATCACAAATCCACATCCGTCGTCCCAAAATGACATATAGCAATGTGTCGAGGCAATACATATGATGGAACATGTCACCTGGTATGACAAAACCAAACTTGTTAGTTTACCATGAAACTATAATCATTTTATCAATATAATTCGATCAATTACGAGATATAGATATGTGTCAATCTCAATTACCAACTATATCTTTCATCCTACTCTTAAGTCAACATAAGTCGAAAACTCTTTTCGACTTATGAACACACCTTGACTAAGGATTTCTTTATCAATTTAACTAAATGAAATGTAGATCATAATTTTGTACTATCTAAGAGTAACAAATTCCATGTTGATCATTAACAACTTTCATATAATTCTTGACATACTTAAATGATGTTGTATTAGTGATCATTGGCAGAGCGACTTCCAACATCACTAAAGTATGGATGTTCTTAAATAAGACACTATGATGACCTCAAGTCGAAGGACAAATTCCACAATCGAACGTTAGAGATCAACCACTGACACTCAAATAGTTATCCTTGTAAAATCTCCCCAACGGGTCTCCATGTCCTATAACAAAACGCTCATGTGTTTATTTAAGTGTGACCACACTTTAACTTGTAAGATCAGCTACTTCACAAATGAGAAATGACACACGTGATGGTCTATCCGTAATAATGATATTCGTATCTCATTATTACTTACTATAATGTCATGAATCTTATATTCTTAATTTGGTTGATATAGCCTATTTAAGAAACAAACTAAGCTCGACCCATTTAAAGTTATAAAAGTACAAGCCATAAGTTATTTATAAACCCAATAATATAAAACGTTAAATATAAGTAAATTTGATTACAAAAATTTAATGAATAATTGGGTTGCCACAATGGTCACCTATATGGTATTTCATAATAGGCAACTCATGTTCGAATCACCATGCAAATGTTTTTATAAAGTATTTTATAAGTTATTTTTGGAAAAAATAATGAACTCATTTTTTTTTCACATTAAGAACAATTATACCAAGTTAATTGGATAGAATAATTGTTTAATTAGTGAGCCTTCATAGAGATAAGTTACAATAATATGAATAGTTCATTTTCTTAATTTTTTTAATTGTGTAATTGTTTTATAAAACTTTTTATAAGAATTATTTTTTTATGGGCTTAAAACTCTTTAAATTCCTAGTTAAAGACTCAATTTAACAAGATTAATGATAAATAACTCTCCCATTTAGTTTTTCACTAAAAAATGAGGTTACAAAAAGAGGAAAATCATTTTTTAACTACACATCCCCTCAAATCCGAAATTACTCTTATTTTCTCTCAAAAAATATATATTTATGTTAAGTAGAGTTTAAAAGAATAGCAAGGGTGTGAAGGAGAAAGTGCACACTTTGATCAATGAAAAAAAATTTCAAAAGAAAAAAAAATAAAAGAAGAGCATATTTCTAAAAGTTCAGGTGCCATCGGAAAGCAATAACCATCACTAACTTTATACTTTCAAGAGCTTTTAAATGAAGGTAGGTAGAGGTGCAAGTGTTTGTTTCGTTTTCAAATTATGATTTTTCGTTAAAAGTTTGAATGAATTGGTGCCACCGGGTACGGTGCTTCGGTTCTAATATAGTTTGAATTATCATTCCCCAGCTCTAAGTGTTATGATAATGCTATAGAAATCGAATTTGCCGGAAATCTCTCTACGTACGACTGTATGAATCTATAGTTCGAAATTTTCTAATTCGATAATGAAATGCACCGGTTCATATCTATTGAGTTTCAAACTCATGGGTTAATTCCCCTCATATAGGTTGATTTGATATGTTTGGAGCGTGGATGATAGTAGAGGATGATGCAACATGTTATGGAGATGCTTGTGACTTAATATTTTTAATTCGATTATACAACATTTATGTTTTTTTAATTAGATTTCTATGAACATCATACGTGGAACTGTTCTAAGAACATTTTATGAATAAGTTATGTTTAAAAGTAGTTATGTGTTATAAAAGTTAACTTACAAGTCACCATTTACCACAAAAGAAATTGTTAGCAAATTAGTGTAAATTTTCAGCTTCTGCCCTTGACTTTAAAAATTCCTAACTCAATTGTTACTTAGAATTTTACGATAAAACCAATGATGTTTGATAGCCTCATGGATTAGCTACTGAATAAAGTTGAAATCATGTTGATCCGACACCTGCAAAATTTATATGTTCCTTGAAGTAAAATGCACTTGGTAGTGTTGCTGTTTTTAGCCTCTACTCTTGACTTTAAACATTCTAAGTCGTAACTCAATCGTTACTTAGAATCTTTGGACAAAACTAGTGGCGTTTGATAGCCTCATGGATTAGCTACAAAATAAAGTCAAAAGTATATTGATCAAACGTCTGTAGAATTTTATATGTCATTTTAAGTAAACCATGTTGGGTTACCTTCTAAACTGAGTCGTTGCGGGGTTTTGAAAATATTTTAATACCTCATATGTTGCTGACAGAAGCTGATTTTTGGATGTTATAATATAAAGGATTTCCTACTTTACTATAAAATTTCATGAAGTTTTGAGGTTGATAGATATACAAATGAATTTATTTTTGAAATTGCCACTGAGATAGAAAACAAAAGTAGCAACATTTATTTTTTATTTTCTTCCTAGAATTTCACTTCAATAATGTGATTTTATTTCTAAGAAATTATTAGATAATCTCTTAATACAAAATGATGTTATTTTGAATTAAATAATTCTCAAATTAAATTATTAAGTTAAATTTTTATGATTTTCGCTAATTAAAAGTATAGTTAATTATTTTATTAAATCTACGGTCTACGCGTAAATTTAATCTAGTGACGTTTCGATCCATGTAGGTCGGGGCGTTACACTTATGAGCACAGATGATTTAAAATTCAGTCATATGTAATTTGTATCTCACAATCACAACTCCTTGTGATTAACAAGTTACTAAGACTTAAATGTACGGATTCTATTATTTAATATAATTTATTAGAATACTAATTCAAAAATAAATAATAGATATTGCAAAAATAAATACATTAATCATATTAAAAGTGTTTACAACCAAAATCGATTGGATTTAGGATATAGTACTTACACATAAATGATCTAAAATGAACGAATGGTTGAAAACGAAAGCAAGCTAAAGAAAAGCAAAGAGAAATTTCTCAATCAAGATTAAACCGATTTCGAGAATGCCAATTATAGTACCTACTATGAGTTAACTCACTACTCTTCATGTCAGTTAGTACAAAGTATTCCAATAGTTCCAAATGAAACCATTTTCTTCTATTAAATTCTTGCTTTCTTGTGTAACTATATTTTCGGGTTTCAAAACCAGAAAGAATAAATTAACAAAGTTTATATTGAAGTAAATTGTTGAATTAAAATGTTGACTTCCGTAAAATTAAGAAGTTGTTAAAATGCTAAAAATGCCTTATATCCTAAACCACATCTCCTAAGTTGAGTTTAAATTCCAGGCTGGCTAACCACTACAGGGCGGAGCTCCCAGTTCAGATCGACATACTCAGCTTAGCTCAGCGTACCATCTGAATTTAAAATCTACCATCGTCATACAAGAAACATCGTCATTACTCTCTGATTTCCCACTCTCTAAGGCTGATTTCACCGCCTTCCTCCTAGCCAATCCTGTCAAGACAAGTGACTATGATGATTATGCACCAAAATTGTGACCAATAATGAGCATGCAATGATGACTTCTCACTTCAGCCTCATCATGACGCATGAAGCCCAACCTCAACATCCAATTAGTATCTAGTCTGAGACACACACATTAAGATGAACACTACAGCTTATTTGATGTAAATAATGTCAATTTGCCTATTTTTTCATATAAAAGAAATTGTAATGGTCCCCCTCAGGACAGAACTCAACTTATGCATGAAATACACTTCTCATTCTCTTTACTTAATGCCAACATTCTCTTCTTTTTACTATTTCAGCACAATCCACCACTTTTAGCACCATTTACCTCCTACAAAATATCACTTAAGCTAACAAAACCAATCTAGTCATTTTTTCACGTCAATAGTTTGGCACTAGAAGGAGGGCCTTGTAAGAAACAACCCTACATCTCCCATAAAAATCTTTCAAAAAAAAAAAAACTACATATCCAACCTAAATACTATCGTGATCAACAATTTGACCTCCAAGAATCCAACTTGAACTAACCTTTGTCACACACGTGTGCCTAACGAATTCCAAAACAAGAATGACCACGTTGAAAACATCAATCCTCAGCTCGCCGCAAAGAGAGATGTGATAATAATGCAATTATCACATTTTTTTATCCACTAATAATTGCAATTTTCATGATTTATTGGCGCTTAAATGTTTTGAGTACACTTATATTTTGGTTTAGATTGCAAAATGGACGAATACGGTGGAAATTAGAAGAAAATGGCGAGAAAGGACCAAAGTAGAGGAAAGTGATAGTTCAAAGACTAAAGTACAAATATTTTAAACTTGTTTCTAACCTTGTGATGAAGATTCAAGAATGCTAGAGGTCAATTGGATGAAGAAATGAGTCAAATGGATGAAATATAGTCAAAACATTATCACATGTCAACTTTAAAGCTAAAAAGTTTTGCACCGATTTTTAACCTCATATTAAGACCCTTTTTTGACATAGTAGATGATCGAATTGAAAGTTGACATCTGAATAAAAGTTGTATTCCTTTGAGTTAGATTTCCTACGCAACTTGAATCATCTCAATTGGACATTAGAAGAGAATGTTATGGCTAAAGTACTAAAATTTGTCCGGTGGAAAAAGTGTAAAACTATGCGGTCACATGGTTATAAATCCATGCGGGAGCACAGAAGCCTTCAACTAACCAAGAGGCTGAAATACTTTGTTCTATGCAACCGTATGGGTTTGAACTATGCAGTCGCATAGGTCGTTTTTGTGTGCGAAATTTCAGTTTCCAAAATTGATTCCAACATTTATGGTAACTAATTTATCACAAGTCTCTCAACCCTAAAACACACCAAAATGCCCCAGACGACTCATTCTTCATCTTCATCATCTCTTGGGCTCAAGAAACATCATGAACAAAATTCTTTTGGTGAAGTTAGGGAGGAAATCTTTCAGAATTAGTGATTTCACATCTATTGCTCACATATTTTGGTATTCTCTTGTTGAATGACTCTAGAATTTATAGTTTCTTTTCATGGATTTGTAATGAGATTGATTTAACTTTTTATTAAATTAACCATAGATTCAGTCAACATTGCACTCCACGATGCTGAGATACGTTACTCTTCCATGAAAAATCTCGCTTACACCTTAGTCATGTCTACTAGGAAGTTGCGACCATGTTTCCTAGAACACCTCATATAGGTTTGAACCACTATCCTTTGAGCCAATCCCGAAAAAATCCGATCAATCATCGAAATGAAGGCTCCAACTCGATCGAAAGAGATACAAAGTCTTATTTGGAATATTACAACATTGAGTAGGTTCATTTCTTGATCTATTGATTGTTGTAACCCTTTCATCGACACACTTCGAGGAGGAAAGAAGTTTGAATGAATTGAAGAAAGCTACATAGCCTTTGAAGAGCTAAAAATATGATTATCTCAATAGCCTCTCATTTCCATGTTGAAGGCTAATGAGAAGTGTCACTATACCTAGCCGTAGAGCATGTCATGTGCTATACTCATCAGGGAAGAAGATGATATCTAATACCCGATGTATTACATCAACAAAGCACCCCACGATGCTGAGCTATGTTACTCTTCCATGGAAAAGCTTGCTTACGCTTTATTCATGTCTGCAAGGAAATCACGACCCTATTTCCTAGAATACCCCATATAGGTATGAATTAACTATCCTATGAGGCAAGTTCTATAGAAACGAGATACCTTGGGACGCCTGGTAAAATAGGCCATTGAGCTCAGCCAATTTGATATATCATACAGGCTACGAACAACTATAAAAGGCCAAGCCTTAGTTGACTTCATGGCAGAATTCAGTTTAGATCCTAAAAAGAATCGCGTGAGGATAGACCTTGGGAGTTGTTCATTGATGGATCCTTAACAGGGGTTCGATTGTGTACTAGAGTGGTCTTGGTCAGTCCAGATTGCCACTATTTCTATCAAGCATTGACTTTTCATTTCAAAGCTTCTAACATGAGGTAGAATGCGAAGCATTAATAGCCAGCCTGAAGATGGCCAATGAATTGAAAGTGTCTAAGCTGATAGCACACAGTGGTTTCCAGCTTATAGTTAACCAAATCAACGAGGTCTTCTAGACCAAATAAGACAGGATGAATAACCATCTTAAAATTGCCCGAAAAAAGTTAAGAAATTTTGAGATGATGGAGGTAAAACAAATATCTCGATCCCAAATAACCATGATGATGCCCTAGTTAGACTCGCAGTCAGCGAAATTGTGAATAAACTTGAGAGAATCCATTTGGAAAGAATTGTACATCTTCCTATTGAAGATAATATTGTAACACTGATGGCCGTAGACCCTAAGCCTTCTTGGATGGACAAGATCATACAATTCCTATGAACCAGGAAAGGCCATGTTGACCTAACTGAGGCCAGAAAATTAAGAATAAGGTTATCTTGATATACTTTCGTGGATAGTGTCCTCTACAAAAAGGGATATGTGATCCCACTATTAAGATGCCTAAACAAAGAGGACATTTTATATGCTCTGTAGGAAGTACACAAAGGAATATGTGGAAATCACACAGAAGAATAGTCTTTGGCCCACAAGATCTTGAGACGAGGATATTTTTAGCCCTCCCTAATGCACTTTAAACTTTGTAAAGATGTATGATAAATGCCAACAATTTTCACCTATCATTCAAGCTTCCCAAAAGGACCTTGTTCCCATAATCAATCCATGGCCATTCTCAAAATAGGGGATAGGCTTGATCAGACCCATGCCTACTGGATGGGGTGGAACTAAGTTCGCTATCATTGTCGTTGACTACTTCACCAAATGAGCTTAGGCCAAGCCTCTTGCAAAGATAACTGAGAATAAAACCATAAAATTCATTTGGAAATTGATTATTTGCTGATTTGGGATCCCCTTTTCCATAGTCACTGATAACGGAAAGCAATTTGACAATGCACGCCTAAGGACCTTCTAAGAAGAGCTAAATATTCGAAAATATTTCTCCACCCTAAATCATCCCCAAGCTAATGGATAGGTCGAAACAATTAATAAAATCATCAAGCATACCTTCAAAGCTCGATTGGATGCTCACAAAGGTCCATGGACTCATGAACTCCGTAGTGTGTTATAGTTTTATTGTACCACCTCATACACAAGCACTGGGGCATTTTCCCTTGCATTTGGCGTTGAAGCTATGATTCCTCTGGAAATGGGGTTTCCCTCATTTCGAGCTTCACATTTTAATGAAAATGCATTACGTGCTAAGCTCGACCTGTTGGAAGAAAAATAAATGAAAGCTAAATTTCAAACAACAATTTACAAGAAAATAAATACCAAATACTACAACAAGAAAGTATGGATAAGGAAGTTTGAAGTTGGTGATTTGGTGTTACGAAAAATTTGTGTTGCCACTATAGAGCTTAATACGGGACCCTTGGGACCTAACTAGGAGGGACCATACAAAATCACTAAAATCCTATCGAAAGGATCTTATGAGCTCAAACATAAACAAGGATATCCTCTCATGTATCCATGGTACGTAGAGCACCTCAAGAAATATTATCAGTAGATAACCACTTGTACTGCCTTATATAAATGATCTTGAATAAAGTGATCTTTATGACAATCATCTCAATCTTGCACAATTCTGAAACAAAATTTTATGGAAATTCTAGACGAGCTCCTCAACTTGATCTTAGCTAAGTTTGCCTTAACTATGACACTTACTTAAACTTCCAACAAGAAATCTCAAAGCATGCTCCTCAATAGCATGTGCTAAGGTTGTAAGTGTTACAACACTTGGAGAAAATTTCGTGAAAATTTTGAACGAGCTCTTCAACTCAATCCTATCTTTGTTTCCCTCAGCTGTAACACTTTTGTGGAAATACTGGGCAAGCTCTTCAACTCGATCATGGCCAAGTCTACCTTAGCTGCAACATTTAGTCAAATTTCCAAAATAAAAACTCATGACAAGTCCACACTAACCTCCAATCTTACTTAGTTTGCATATTTAGTCAAACTTTCATAACTTGGTAAATTTAGTCATATTCTTCAAAATTCATCCAAACAACATCAAACTGGAGAATTCATACATGAACCTGAGAACATAATAAAAATTATGTCAAAAAGTGTTTTTCATCCCAAAAGTACCAAAATAAATTAAATGCTTCAAAAGGATCCATGTCCACTAAATAGTAGGAGGATCATCACCTGCCATCCTAGCCACCAACTTGATCGGGTAGGTCGTCCTGCTTTAAGGCAATATCATCATCCTTCTAAGCCCCAGAAAGACCAACCCGAATCGTGTCAGCCGAACCTGCCTCCTGATAAGATAAAGCCTCACGAAGAAAGGTGGTATCAAAATCTAGAACTTTCTTCACAATAAACCCGATCAGCTCATGGATGGCCACCACATGCACCTCTTGGTCTAAAGCTTGACCCTCGGGGGAGGTCTTCCACTTATCCAAAGTTGTAGTCTACCTAGCTACCAATTCATCAACATGGATTTCTCTACCTCATTCTTCACCTCCTTATCCACTTTGGAACTTTCTCGCTTTATCTCTACCTTAAGGTGCTCTTCCTTCGCCTTGGCCTCTACCACATTCTTCTTCAGTTGGGACCTAGCAGTAACCTTAGCCTCTAGACAAATAGTGAGCTACTATTTCGTAACCATAAAAGCACAAGGGAAGAGAGATCTTACCTTATTTAAGGCAACCATCAAATGAAGTATCGAAGGATAAGCATAAATACTGGCAACAATACAGGACTCACTTGCACTCATCTGAGTCATGTACCCCTGCTCGCAATCATTCTAGCTCCAAGCATAAGGCTAGCTAAATTTCATAGTGGTGGAGAAAGAGTTGAGGTAGAAGCCCTAGCAGGTGAAGGGGCTCTATAAAAATCCAGCAAGGTATCAGGGCGAGTACCAACCATATCTTCCAAGTTTGGCCTTGAAACGTCTATACAAGAAGAACTAGAACGGATTGGTGAATGAGTTGGAGGAGAAATCATAGAGGACTGGGGAGGAGTTAGGTGAACAGGTTCGGACCCAATTGAGAAAGAAAGAGGCTGTTGAACTAATGGACGCTCACCTCTATTCGAAATCTCCCTTGAACGACGAGCTGAAGGAGCTTTCACCTAAGTATTAGTTCTCCTCTTTTGCCCCCTTGAAGGATTATAGTCCTAATGTGCCACACTAAAAGCCCTCATCTCGATGAGATTCAGCTCTTACCTTGTGATCTAGTTCAGTGGGACGCTGCATGTACAGAAGAAACAACAAAATTAGCAAACGCCCCCATTTTGTCAATAACATAAACAAGGCCAAGTACTCTACTTACTCATTATTTGATAATGGGTGGGGACTACCTTACCCATTTCCACCTCAGACGAGTGGAATTGTCAGTCACCATGGACAAAGAAAAACTTCTTAATAGAAGAAAGGTAATCCAAACTACAGGACCCCCTAAGTTCGGCTTCGCACTCGTGTAGTACCAGCTCGAATCTTTTCCATCTTTCCTAAAATTATGTAAAGCATTAGATTCTTCCACAATCAACTCTGGGAACCCTAAGCTGTTCAACAACAACATACAACCAAAAAGAGTTCTCCAACCGTTGGGATGGAGCTAGGTATGTGCGACTTCCCAAAAATTCAGAAAGTTACGGATTGTAGGAGAAAACGACAACCTAAGGCCGGAAGACAGCAAAAGGTAATTAAGAGCCACTCCATCCTCTGGAGGATCACAGGCTTGTTGGTTAGGTAAAGGAATGAGCAATTCCATTGAATTGGGAATAAAGAATGACCCTTGCCATTGCTCAAATTTCCTAGCTGTCATAGAGGACTTAATGCTCAGACATTCTTAGCTATCCCCTAATCCGACCTCACCTCATCCGCCAACGTCTACCTCCTCAACACTCAAACTCAAAACTTACCTCCAGATGGACTTGCTATATTCCCAGACCTTGTTGGAGTACCTCACCTTGTAATAGGTCAAAAAGCCCTTGCAGGTAGGACAGTTGTTGTCAACAAAGATTGTACATGTATCGTGATTCATATTATGAATATGAATTTGATGTATTCATGAAATGGTCTACTTATGAATTTATATATAGAAAATTTCGTATTTGCATCATTACGAAATAAAAAAAAAAATCAGATAATACTATATTACATTTGCCATCCAAAAAACGCTATCAGTAAAAAATCAAATAATGCTATATTACGTTTGCAACCCTAACATTAAGCCTATCAATTAATTACTCCCCAAAATCAATACAAAATTCATAATTCATAATAGGAAAAAGTTACCCAAAATCATCTCTTGCTACAATCAAAATCTGGTATATTTAGCATGTGTTGAAATTGGAGATATCGCTTCACAACTAATATCCGAATTTTTCCAGTTTTTGGTATATGTTTAGAAGATGAATATGAATTCATGGAAGCACATACTATGGAGTTTTGGGATCTTCAAAAGCATTATTGAATCGATTTTAGGGCTCCATTTATTCAATTTTTTCCTAATCCAAGATGTTCCTTTTGTAAGTATTATGCCCTAAGTCCAATCAACTTTGGACATAAACACTTTTATTGTATATAATCGATGCATATTTATGGCAATATATATTATTTAATTGAATTAATATTCTAATTAATTAAATAATAGAATCTGTAGATTCAAGTTTTGGTAATTTGTTAATCACAATGAGTTGTGATTGTGAGATACAAATTACATATGATTAAATCTTAAATCGTCTGTGGTCGTATGTAATAACGAGATACAGATATCGATATTATGGATAGACTATCACGTGTGACATGTCTTGCTTATGAAGTAAATAGCTGATCTCACAAGCTAAAGTGTGATGACATTTGAATGAACACGTGAATGTTTTGTTATAGAATAAAACATTGGAGACCCGCTGGGAAATTCCACAAGTATAACTATCTGAGTATTAGTGTTTAATTTATAACGTTTGATAGTGGAATTGGTTGACTTGAGGTCATCATAGTGCCTTATATGAAGACAGTCATACTTTGGTGATGTTGGATGTTGATCTGCCAAGGGTTACTAATACGGCATCATTTGGATAAGTCAAGAATCATATGAAGGTTGTGAATAATCAATAGAGGATTCGTCACTCTTAGATAGTAAAATATTATTATCTGCATTTTTATCCAATTAAGTTGATAATGAAATCATTAGCCAAGGTGAACTCGTAAGTCGAAAATGAGTTTTCGACTTACATTGACTTAACAGTGGGATAAAAGATATTATCGATAATTGAGATTGACACATATCCATGTCTCATAATTGATCGGATCATATTGACGAAAGGATTATAGTTTTACGATAAACGAACAAGTTTGATTTTGTCACACCATGTGACATTTCCCGTCACATATATTGCCCTAACACATTACTAGATATCAATCTGGGATGACGAATGTGAATTAGTGATAAATTAAAAGGGGTGTTTTAATTTATCGACTTTAATTAGATCAAAATAATAATTCACGTTGTTAGGCATCGTGATTGAGAATCTAATGGGTCACACACAAAAGAAAACCGGACGAATGAGATTTACCAATTAATTAATTAACAAGTGTTGGATAATTAATTAATTAATTGGGTTTCTTATTAAAAGGCATGAATTAATTACTTGGATTAATTAATTTATGTAATTAATTTGATTAATTAAATATTGAACTGGGTTAAGTTTAAGAGATGGGTCAAACACACTTAGACTTATATTAATAGGCTGTTAGGGTTTGGAAAAATCTAGAGAATGAATTTTATTATTCTTGCTAGTATGAGAAAAGAAAACCTTAGTCGTCATTCTTATTCTCTGTATGGATCACTATTGGAGGTTGGATAATTGGACAACTTGGATTACAAATCGTGATCATTCAAGTTTAAGAACCCGTAAAGGAGTTTACAGAATTCATCAAATGTACAATTCTTATCACAGTTTCTATCTAAATACAAAGCAGATCCTTGTTTGGGAATCAAAATTTGTTTTAATTCCGCTACGCATGATTAAGTAGATTCCCAACAATGGTTACTCCTTTCTTCTCCTTCGTTTTTACACTTGTTTCTCACTTTTGGACAAGAAATCTCGACGCCATGCCGCCAAGGAAGAGGTCAAAGAAAGGGAAATCAAGTTCATCCATTGCCGCAGGTGACACACCTTTGCCTGACCAATTCACAAACCATCCCATTCTTTGTGGTAAGACTATTGATATCTTTGAGTTTTCTCTTAAAGCTCCATCACTTAAAATTGAAGAATTTTTTGAAAATATTGGGTGAAAAAATATTATCTCAATCTTCGAATGTACCTATCCTAATTTGATTCGAGAATTCTTTCGTAATGCCACTTTCACTCTCACTATGTTGTTTGGATGCTCAAAAATAAGCGCATTGTCATAGATAGACCTACAATGAGACGAATACTAGAGCTAGATACTTGTGAAAATCGCGCCTATATGCAACATTTCCCTGTTACTTTTAATGGCTATAATGAACTTAAGGCATGCTGTCGTGTCACCGACCGACAATTAACCACTACCGTGACCTTAACCTTGAATCACCTCACTATTCCATGCAAGGTTCTTCATCGAGCAATTGCTCACATTATTGTACCTCGTAGTGGCCATTTTGAAGAAGTCCATCATCTAGACCTATTTCTCCTCGAAACTCACTTCTTGTAGGGCAAAAATTGGATTTCTCACATATTTTCTTAAAACACATTCAATATGTTAATTCATCTCCTAGAGTTTTAGGCTTGTCCTATGGTATGATTTTCACTAAAATTTTCCAATACTTCGACGTGCCTTTAGAAAACAAGGTCATTATTCATCCTAAACACACCAACGTCATTAATCTCAACACTCTTAACTGTATGAAAATTGTTAGAGGTCAAGGGCAATGGGTGTGTCATGCTCAAGGTTTTAATGATGCTTTGGGGCATTACTTGGCCATTCACCGAAGAAGAAGTAGAGGAAATGGGTAATGTCGGTGATATTGGTAATGATGATGATGATGATGATGATGATGGTGGTGGTGGTGACAATGTTGGTGATGATGGTGGTGATGGCGTTAGTAGTGACAGTAATGGTAGTGAAGGTAATGATCCACATCCACCAAGGCGTAGAGTCTTTCCTCCATGTGTTGCACCTACTTCCGGGCACCTCATGTCCGAGGAACAACTAAACCTCCTACAGGGTTAAATTGAGTCTCTTGTCACTACCGTCAACACTCGGGTTAATTCTCTTGAACAATGGTTGGAGCAAATGCAATTGTCACAAGAGGCTTTCTACGCTCACATGTGTTCCATCTACCCTCGTGGTCATCCTTCACCGGCAGAAGAATGAAGCCTTGCATCTAGCCCTCTTCACTATTATTTTTTTTACTCTGCTTCCTTGTTAGACTTCTTTACGTTATTATCTTGTGAAAATCAAAACTATGTGTAGTTTTTATGATTATTCTTGTGACCTATGATTATATAACTTGTTGCGCCTATGGCTTGACTAAACGGGACATTTTCTTCCTCCTTCAATATCCTCATTCTTTTTTATGATGACAAAAGGGGAAAAACTAATAAATGTGACGATTGAAATGAAATGTGATATATTGTGAGATAAACGGTTTATATGTTATGAATTATTATATCTGAATCATGGAAATATGCACACAATGGTATAAACTCGAACTTCACTTTCCCACATTATTGTGTAAAAGGTAGGGGGAACATATTGTATATCTCTATATATTCATACTAACACATATTGTTTGTCATAATCAAAAAGGGGGAAATTGTTGACCTATGATTCAATATAACTCCACTTGTTTTGATTGTAACAAACAATACTCTTGTGTTTCTAACAAATCTCATTTTTTGAGTCTTTCATGTATAAATTGTCTAAATCATTTAAAAAGCTCAAATCGTCATATGTTGCAAATCACTCGAAAGTGATCCAAAGAAATCAAGACCTTTGAAGAATAGAAGTTTAGAAGGTACTTTATCGAATCTTCAAAATTATGTGTAAAGGTATAACTTGTCAATTTTTGGCAAGTATAAAGCTCAAGTTAGTTTTTATACATCTCATCACTTGCATAAAAATATTCACGAAAGGTAAATTGATTTTGGAAAGTGGCATTTGTGATTTAAATCTCTTAAAACCAAAATCTACTCATTTCGATCCTTTCGGTCGACAAAAGTTTGAATTAGTCTATCAAAACTCTAACCGTTTGAAAATTTTACAACGGCTATAATTGGACTTCGGTCGACCGAAATGTATCAACCGAAAGTCCCTGCAGTTGGTTGTTTTGCTCTGTAAATACCAAACTCTTTTGCATTCAATTCAACCAACCTACAAGAGAATTTTAAAGAGCTTAGTCATTAAAGATCATTGAGTTTACTTGGTTTTTATCCAATTCATTTATTACAAGAATCATTTGATTGATTTGAAAAAACTTGTTCTTCATCTATTTCATCAAAGATTCAACTTGTTCAAAGATGTTTCTATCTTATTTATTATCTCATTCTTGACTAAAGCTTTTCTTTGCCAACACTTAATTAAGTGTAAATCTCTCCATACTTAACTTTGTATTATTTGTTAAGAGAGATTCATAGGTTTAAAAACTTTGGTATATTGATCCTCACTATTGCATCATTTATTGTTCATCAAAGTTTTGCAACTTAAAACACTTGAGCTTAAATATTTGCTATCTATTGAAGTGTTATCCTAACTCTCTAAATACTTGACTTGGTTATATCATTTGTTTAGAGAGTTCTTTCAATTGTAAAATTACAACTTATACTTTGTGGCCCTTGTGAAAACTCGATTGTTGTTAAGGATAAGTGCTCCTTGTTGTAAGTCACTTAAGAATAAGTGCTCCTTGTTTGTAAGTCACTTAAGGATCGGTACTCCTTGTTGTAAGTTACCACTTTTAGTGAATTTGACATTGCTCATGATGGAGAGCTTGGTAACGGGGACGTAGAACACTTTGTATATGGAACCACATTAAATTGACTTGTTATCCTTACTTATTGTATTTTACTTTACATTGTCATTTACATAGTGCTATAGTCATACTTGAATTAAGTTATCAAATTTGTATATTTACTTCTAGTATTACAAGTTGCATTTATATCTTGTGTATTAAATTATTTTTGAGATTAAGTGTCGAAAAAGTTTCAAAACTCAATTCACCCCCATCTTGGTTAGTTATTCTTGGGTTATCACAAAAACCCTCGTTAAAAATATTAAGTCAATTTGTTATTCGCATTCCATCATTATATTGAAAAACGAGAGTCCTAAATCGATCTCAGCTTGTTGAGTACACTCACGGCTGGTCTATTAGGGATATGCTTGACACTGTAAAATATTAGATATTTCTGAATGATGAGTTTGACTTAACTAAAATTTATCTTTTGTTGAGTATGCTCAAGGAGATAAAATTTTAGAAACATGTTAAAATATTAAGTCATATTTATATTTGTCTTCCTTCATTATAATGAAATACGAGAGTTCTAAATCGATCTCAGCTTGTTGAGTACACTCAAGGCTAGTCTATTAGGGATATGTTTGACACTATAAAATATTAGATATTTTTGAATGATGGGTTTGACTTAACTAAAATTTATCTTTTATTGAGTACACTCAATGAGATAAATTTTAGATGCATGTTAAGCTAATGCATAAGATGTATGAAGACAATGAGTTGTCAGCTTAATATTTGGGAGTTGTATGGCGATACAATCAATAATAGTATCCACCCAAATGTTTTATTAAAGCTTGTTGAATATACTCGAAGTTTTAATATAACAAATAGGATCCCAGCTCACTAGGAACCAAGTACGGATTCCATAAATTTATATGAGAGGGTCATAAATATGAGTTAAACAGTTGGAGAAAAATTAATTTAATAAAAGACCGTGTTAAATTAATTATTGCATCATTCTTTTACTTTTCGTCGTTTACATTTGTTGAATCTTGAGTAACCATATGTATTTGAGAGTCATACTGGATGCTATATCCGAATCAAATTTTCTTGATTGACACCGCAATTTGAGAATTGTTTTCATGCATGAAAAATTGGTTATGTCCTTGAGTAACCCTTTCCAGAGACACTTGCTGATGACTCGATAAAGGAAGAGGTTGCTGCTATAATAAACACAGTGATGATGATAGTATTGCAACATGTGTGATGTTTGTGACTATGTCACCTAAGTTTCAAAAGCAACATGAGAGTATAGATGCTAACACATGATTTTACATCTCAAAGTGTTGAATGATGAACAATCACGGGTGGAAAGATATGAGATTTCCTAGCAACTATACTAGTGTATAATGGCAGAAGAGTCTTCAGCCAGTGCTGGTGTGCTGAAGACGTTGACTACTTTGAGAAGTTGTCTCAACTGAGTTCAGTCATGAACAAAGAACTAAGTATGACTTGGTTCTACAATCTCTACCAGGGAGTTATTCATAACTAATTATGAATTTACATGAATAAATTCGAATGCACACTTATTGAGTTGATGAACATGCTTAAGAATGTTAAGCCCAATATCTATGTTTGTAGTGGGCAAACTTAGTCATAGATTCTTCTAGGGAAGCCTAAGGATGTTTTAGGAAAGCAACCAAGACGACTAAGACAGTTAAAGCGAATAAGGACAATATCAAATCTAATGACCCTTATTATCATTTTGGAATGATAGATCATTGGAAAAGGAATTGCAAAGCTTATATCGACTTCATTAGTTTCATGGGTATTAGCTACTAGATATGAATCTCATATTTGTATAAATATGCAGAAACTAAACAGAAGTAGATCACTGCAAAAGTAAAAAGTTGACCTATACGTTGAAAATGAGCAAATGTTGCTACATTATCTGTAGAAGCTACTTCTTGCCTTTGCCTTTAGGCTTAATATTAGAATTAGAGAAATATTATTTTGTTCTCACCATTGCCAAAAGCATTAAATAAATTTCATATTTGGACATAAATTATTTTAATGTTAAGGAAAATTATTGTTCCTTTTTATCTTGATAAGATCTTAATGGTTATGGTAAATTACAAATGACATTTATATTCTAGATATAGAGTATTCTATAATAAGTATAGATATTGAAAGGCATAAAAATGATAATATGAATAACACATATATCTGGCTTTGCAGATTTGGTCACATAAATGAAAATGTAATTACAAACTTACATGGAGATATATATTTGCGTCAAATGATTTTGAATCATTTGACAAATGCGAATCATGCTCGTAAGGCATGGTGACCAAATCTCCTTTTATTTGAAAAGGAGAAAGATTTGTATAATTACTGAGTCTAATACATAGCGGTGTATGTGGACTCATGTCAATTAATGCTAGATACAATTTCTCTTTTCTCATCACATTTACTAAATGATTATTTTAGAAATGGTCATGTATATTTGATGAGATTCAAGTATGAACCTCTTGAAATGTTCAAGGAATTCAAACTAGAAATTGAGAAACAAATAGGTAAATAAATTCTCACTTTAAGATGTGATCGATGTGGAGAATACCTAAAATGTAAAATTTTAGATTATCTAAAAGAGAATGAGATTCTCACGCAATTGATTCATCCACATACACTGCATTATAATAGTGTATCTGAAATGAGGAATCGTATACTATTAGATATAATGCAACTAAGAACAAGCCATGCAAACACTTCAAAAGTGTTTTGAGGTCATGCATTAATTGCCGCTTGCTACACACTTAGTCATGTACCATCTAAATCGGTTGACAAAATTTCATACGAGTTATGGAAAGGCAGAAGGCCCAACTTATATCATATGAAATTATGGGTTGTGACGCTTATGTGAAGCATACTGAATCGGATAAATTTGAGACTAAATTCGATAAATATATTTTTGTGGGATATCCAAGAAACAATTGGATATCAATTCTATAATCTCGTTGAGAAGAAGGTGTTCATCTCAAGACATGCCGACCTCCTAAAGAAAGTGTTTGTTCTAGGAGAGGACAGTGGAAGCAGAATAAATCTTGAAAGAGTTCGAGTTTCACAAATATAGTAGACCAAGTAGATGGACCCGAGTTTGATCCCGAACTTGCTGAAGGACATACTTTTGATCAGGAAGTGGAGACTCCTGAGAACACGACAGCTCCATATAAATCTTGTAGGATCATTCGACCTTCTGGAAGGTAAGAATCTAGGATTGCTAATCAGGCATTACTAATCTAGAATGATGAACCTACTAATCATGCATAAACAAAGTCAAGTGTTGACTCGTTGAGATGGAAAAAGGCTGTAAAATCTAATGTGAACTTAATGTATGTAACTAATGTTTGGACCTTGGTCAACCTACCTAATGGATTAAAACCCATAGGTTGTAAATAAGTTTACAAAAAGGTAAATATGGATTGAAACAAGCCTCTTAGAGCCGTAATCTTCAAATTGATGTGAAAGTCAAAATGTTTGATTTTATCAAAATGAAGACGAATTGTGTCTTTACAAGAAAATAGTGGGAGCATTGTCGCATTCCTAATACTATATGTATGAGACATATTATAGGAAACGAAGCCCTTGTATTTTAATTGTTGAAATTATGATTGCCAAATAATTTCTTCATAATAGATATGTGAGAAGTAGCTTGATCTATAGAGATAGATCTATAAGATTGCTTAACTCATCCAAATCTATATAGATAAAATCTTGAGAAGATTTTATATGGAGGAAATGAACTGAGAGTTCATGGATACGCTGATGCTAACTTCTAGTCAGATTAGAATGATAGTATATTTCAATTAGGATATTGGTTTGCTCTTAAATGGTATGTTGGAAAGGTTCCAAATCAAAAATAATCGTTAATTCAATAATAGAAGCCTTATACATCATTGCTTAAGAAAGAAACAAAAGTTGTGGTCTGGATCAGGAAGTTCATTAATGAACTTGGAGTAGTTCCTAATATTGTTGATCATATGTTTTTGTATTGTGGTAACAATGGAGCCATAGTGCAAGCGAAGGAACTAATGTCTCATCAATAATCCAAACATGTGTTAATGCGATATTATCTCATTAGAAAGATCACAATGAAATGACATAAAGAAAGAACAAATTCTCACAAGTTATTAAATAGTAAATCCATTTACAAAGAGTTGTCGTAGCATAAACATGATCGTCATGTAGACTCTTATGGTATAAGATACATAAGTGATTGGATCTAGTGCAAGTGTGAGTTTGTAAGTATTATGCCCTATGTCCAATCAACTTTGGACATAAACACTTTTATTGTATATAATCGATGTATATTTATGGCAATATCTATTATGTAATTGAATTAATATTATAATTAATTAAATAATAGAATATATAGATTCAAGTCTTGGTGATTTGTTAATCACAAGGAGTTGTGATTGTGATATACAAATTACATATGATTGAATCTTAAATCGTCTGTGGTCGTATATATAATGAGATACAGATATCGTTATTATGGATAGACTATAACGTGTGACATTTCTTGCTTATGAAGTAAATAGCTAATGTCACAAGCTAAAATGTGGTGACACTTGAATGAACAGATGAATGTTTTGTTATAGAACAAAACATTGGAGACCCGTTGGGAGATTCCACATGGATAACTATCTGAGTGTCAATGGTTAATCTCTAACGTTCGGTAGTGGAATTGGTCCTTTGACTTGAGGTCATCATAGTGCCTTATATGAAGACGGTCATATTTTGGCAATGTTGCTCTGCCAAGGGTTGCTAATAAAGCATCGTTCGGGTATGTCAAGATCACATGAAGGTTGTGAATGATCAATAGAGGATTCGTTACTCTTAGATAGTAAGTTATTATGATCTACATTTTGATCCAATCAAGTTGATAATGAAATCATTGGCCAAGGTGAACTCATAAGTCAAAAATGAGTTTTCGACTTACATTAACTTAATAGTGGGATAAAAGATATGATCGATAATTGAGATTGACACATATCCATATCTCATAATTGATTGGATCATATTGACGAAAGGATTATAGTTTCACGGTAAACGAACAAGTTTGGTTTTGTCACACCATGTGACATTTCCCGTCACATGTATTGCCCTAACGCATTGCTAGATGTCAATCTAGGACGACGAATGTGAATTAGTGCTAAATTAAAAGGGGTATTTTAATTTATCAACTTTGATTAGATCAAAATAATAATTCACGTCGTTATGCATCGTGATTGGGAACCTAATGGGTCACACACAAAAGAGAACTAGAAAAATGAGATTTACCAATTAATTAATTAACAAGTATTGGATTAATTAATTGGGTTGCTTATTAATAAACCCGAATTAATTAATTTATGGACCGATTTAATTAATTTGATTAATTAAATATTGAACCAAGTTAAGTTTAAGAAACGGGTCGAGCCTACTTAAACTTATATTAATAGGCTTTTAGGGTTTGGAAAATCTAGAGAATGATTTTTATTATTCTTGCTAGCACGAGAAAAGAAAACTCTAGCCGTCATTTTTGTTCTCTTTGTGGATCATCATTGGAGGCTAAACAATTGGACAGCTTGGATTGCATATCGTGATCATTCAAGTTAAGAATCAGCAAAGGAGTTTGCAGAATTCATCAAAGGTACAATTATTATCGCGGTTTCTATCTAAATACAAAGCATATTCTTGTTTGGGAATCGAAATTTATTTTAATTCTGCTGCGCATGATTAAGGGCTTGTTTGGTACGGCTTAAAATTCAATTAAAATTGAAAATATGACCGTTATTGGGTCCTACCGTTTAATAAAAGTCAATCATAACGGCTAGTTTTTCAATTTTAATCCGATTTTAATCTCTACCAAACACCCTCTAAATATATTCTCAACACCTTCTACTATGTTACTTCACAATTCAAAGTGTGAAAACAACTATGACAAATTATATGGTGTTTTAGGTTTTATTTGGTGTTGCCATAAGATGCGATCCCAATCACGAATGACTACATATGTGATGTGTTACTCTTTGCATTAGTTGGTTGTGTATATGAATATGAATGACTGCATATGTGAATATGTGATGTATTAATCATTGACATATAACATTTAAGGATTCATCAACATACTATGTTATTGTAAGTGTTATGCCCTATATCCAATATGTTGGGTTGTGTGCCCATATAGTATAGTTTTGCTGATGTAAAAATAACAATGTTCTTATATTAAATAAAATTGTTGGGAACTTGACAATGATCGAAGTAGAGAACATAAATTCGTGTCGCGAACCGTCGCCCTAAATATGGGTAGAGTGACTACTTAAGCATTTTTTGTTGAACATTTAAATTCTAAGCTCTAGCGACAGTTAAATTTCGACATCTGTGATTTGTTCACATTACCGTTGAAAAGAATGGTACTTAAGTTAGTGAGAATAACTAGAGGAAAAATGGTCATTTATGCTCGTACCTAATTATCGAATCTCGGACAGGGATAAAATACATATATGGCAGGTCAAAGGAAAGTATTACAGCTTTATTGGTTTTTGTGCTCTTATTTATTTCGAGAGTTAATTCTTTTGTCTTTAATGGGAAAAAAAACAAAGACCAATAATTAGATTGGGTGGTCTAGGGTCAACTAGACATGATCTAATTATTGGAGTTTGGAAAATATATGTCTGATTAGGTCCCTGTGGTAGCTCTATAAAGTAATTGAATTTAATTACTATAATTATAATTGTTTTGGACTTAATTATAATTACAATAAAGTTTTATACTTACTTGTAATTAGTATAAAAGTTGTACGCTTGATTATAATTGTAATAAGTTCTAGGACTACACATGTAATTAAATGTAAACTAATTGTATTTGAGCTTTAATTAAAACTCCTACTTGAATTTTAATTAAAACTCATATTTGATATTGGAATTATTAATCTACATGGATTGGGACATCTTTTATCTCTATAAATAGATATTATTAGATGGACATAAAAACCCTACAAAAATTATAATACATAATTTCATAGTGTTCAAATTTGGAGAGAGAAAAAAGTAAGAAAAATAATATTTTCTTATTGTCCAATCCAAGAATTAATTTCTTGATTTAATTAAAAGAAGGTGCCCACCCACCAATATAGTCTTGACTTTGGAGAATACCAGAGAGGGTTTGGAGGTTTGAAGCATCAAATTCTTACAATTAAAAGATTATAAGCCTGTGATCCAAAAGGCTGAAAGTTCGTGAATCAGATCCAGTTCTAGAATTGATTGAAAGCCCAAGAATAGCTAACCAAAAGGGGGTGAATTGGTTTCTAAACTTTTTTGAAAGATTAACTTAGAATTAAGCGTGTAATAACAAGTTAAAGTAATTCAAATGGCAAATACAAATATGAAAGCAAGTAAAGAGGGATAGAGAGTACAAACGATATAATTATGGAGGTTCAAGCCAATGCAATGACCTATGTCCTCTGTTACCAATCTCTCCGACACGAACAAGGCCAATTTCACTATATTGATTGACTTGTGGTGCAATCAAACGCTTTATAAAGCTCTCAGTGACTTACAAGAAAGGAACACCGATCTTTTTACAACGTTGCGCTTTTCGGGACCTCAACAAGACCCACCAGTTTAAAGATAACTGAATTTACAAATTAAAATTTCTCTCTTAATAATGATATGATCACAAATAAGTACCAAGAGAGAAACGGGCTAATACTTTAATAGAGAGCAATGAGTGAAGCTTAAGTGTTAGGTTTTAGAAAAACTTTGATGAGTTGAATGAGATCAAAAGTTTTTCAAGGGAAAGTGATTTGATAATAATGAATAGGATGAGAAGTCAATGCTATTTTGCTCAAAGGAATCCTACTTTAATGCTCTCTTGTTGTATTTAAGAATGAAAAATGAGTTGGTATTTATAGAAGTGAAAAAAACCAAAATTTCTGTCAAATCGGACTACCCATCCGGACGTCTGATTCAGAACCGGACGACCCTGAAAAATATCCATTTGAAACTTTTAGAGCGGTCGAAAATTCAACCGTTGTTGGCAAATCGAACTCTGATTATCCATCCAGATGACCGAACATTTTGGGACAAAAAAATTGTTTTGTTTGTAGCCAGTAAATATTTTATAGGACATTTTTACTAGATATTTCAAGGTAAGTGCTATTTAATAGTATTCAAGATTAGGTTGAAAATCTTACTTTTGAAAATAATTTTTGTGCAAACGTTTTAATGACGTGAGTTTTTATCGTGCATAAAAAATTCATCACTTGAGCTTTCAATGTGTCATTGCCAATAATTAAAATGATTTACCTTTACAAATGAGCTAAAAACCTTTAGTTTCAATGTCTTCGATTAATTTATCGTGAGTGCTAGATTTGTTGCTTGATTTTGAAATGACGCAAAATTTGTCTTCATGAGTGCTTGATCGATTTAGCTTCCTTGATCGACAAATTTTTCGTCCAATAGTTTTGTCTTTAATTTGATTAAGTTGGCAACATGTAACATTTTGACTATTCGAGTTGTAGATAAACATAGTTTGTTTGTTACAATCAAAACATAAGATTTGACCATAGGTCAACAACTTCCCCATTTTGATTATGACAAACAATAGATGATTTACAATAAGAAGAATATCTCATATGAGTTATACACTTGCAACGTTCTTCCCTCTATGTTTTATAGATCAAGAATTCCCCCTTTCTTATTCACATTAAGTATATTAAGCATGCATATCATTGTTCATATGTTTTTCATGAAGTAGAGAAGCATACATAAGAAGATAAAGCAAAACACAAGGTAAAAAAAAATCTTAAAACATGGCAAATATAATTCATAATGAAATATTCAACATGTAGCAAATGGACAATGACAACATGAAGTTAAATGGGAGAAAATACTCATAGTGAATCATGTAAGGATAAAATTCATGATAATGTGAGATCGAACTAGGACTAGGACTCCTGAGGAGGTGGTTGAGGAAACTGGGCAAAGAAGGCATTCTGCTGAGCTTGCATCGCCGTCTGTGAGCTTGGATGGCTTCCTGTTGAGCGAGTACCCAATGAAGCATTCCGTCGAGACCATCAACAGTAGAAGTAAGAGATTCAATGCAGCCATTCAACATGTTGTACTAATCCTTTATGAATGTGAAACTAGTGCCCCAGGAATGTGGATACTGGACCCTGGAATGTTGTGTGGAGGAGCAAGGACATCTTATATATCATCACCGCACCTTCATTGCCCTCAAAGGGAAGAGTCGATGGACCCAAGGTGGGGTCGAACCCCTTGGTATGAGCCACCCATTGACCATGTTCTTTAGTGATTTTCATGTGTTTAAGTGTTTTAAGTGTCGGTGAGTTGAATTTGGACATAGGTTTCATCATCTAATGAGACGTGAAAGTGTTTCAAAATCTTTGTAAGAAGCATACCATATGATAAAGCCTTAACATGTTGTGACGAATAGACAAGCTTAATGAGTCATAATGCAATGGTTGGGAAATCAAGTTTCCTACCGACAAGAAAGGAATCGAGAAGGAAGAGATCAAATGAGCTCACTTCATCCAGATGACCTTTTCTGGATAGAATAACATTTGCAATAATGTTTTGTAAGATCTTGTATGGAAGAGATAATTGGTATGCAATTACTTTGGTGATATTTTCCAAAAAAAATCTTGGTGACTCAATGACAAGCCTCGGTGGGGTCATAGCCATCGAGTGTGGGATGTGGCTTGTGTACAAAAATTAGAGTTTCACATACTTCAAGTTTGATCTCAAATTCCATGCTCATGTACTTAGAGAATTCTTCACATAGATGAATATTAGTGGCACCAAATATAATATCATCAACATAAATTTGAATAATGATCATATCATTTTTGTGAGTTTTAACAAAAAGTGTGATGTTCGCTTTTATAATTGAAAAATCATTTGAAACATGAAACGTGCACAATCGTTCATACCAAACTCTAGGAGCTTGTTTTAGACCATAAAGAGCTTTACGAAGTTTGAAAATATAGTCTAAATTTTTATGATCTTTAAAACTAGGAGGTTGTTCAACAAAAACTTCTTCTTAAAACCATTTAGAAATGCACTTTTGACATCCATTTGATAAAGAGTAAATTTTTTATAACAATCAAAAGCAAGAAGCATGCGAATGGATTCTAATCTAGCAACCGGTGGAAATGTTTTCTCATAATCGATGCATTCTTCTTAATTGTAACCTTAGGCCACCAATCCAGCCTTGTTATGTAGAATTATCTCATTTTCATCCCGTTTATTTCTAAAAACCCATTTTATATCAATTACGGTTTGATTATTTGGTCTAGCAACTAAATTCTAAACATGATCTTTTTCAAATGATTTAGTTTTTCATACATTGTTAATATCCAAAATTCATCAAACTCGACTTCTTTAAAATTTCTAGGCTCAATTTTTGAAATGCATGCACAACTACCAAGATTATCTCTAAGAGAGGTTCTAGTAGTGATACCTTTAGATGGATCTTCTATTATTAATTTCTTTGGATGAGATAGAACAAACTTCCATTCCTTTGGTAGCGGGGTTTCACTTTGAACCACAGTTGATTTTTTCTTCACTTTCTTAAGCATTAGGCTCCTTCATTTGTTCTTCGTTAGGCACTTCCTTGTTTTAATCTTGAATGCTCATTTGTTCGAATGGAGCTTCCAAGCATACATCATCACCAATACCTTTCTCGAGACCAAGTGAGTTAGTTTCATCAAATGTGACATGTATGAATTCTTCAATGCTTAGAGTTCTTTTGTTAAAAACTTTTTAAGTTTTGCTAGTGAATGAATATCCCAAAAAAAATACCAACATCAGATTTTGAATTGGATTTACCCAAGTTATCTTTTGTATTTAAGATAAATCATTTTTCATTTTGAACGTTTTTACAAAAATTCTTAAAAGCTTTTAGAGCTTCTTCTTTTAAATTCAAAAATATGACCCAAGTAAATCTAGAAAAATCGTCAACAATTACAAAAGCATAGTGTTTACCGTTCCAGCTAGCGACCCCAGATGATCCAAAAAGATCCATATGGAGAAGTTGCAATGATTTTGTAATTGAAGAGTATAGTTTTGGTTTAAATGAACCTTTTACTTGTTTATCAAATTGGCAAGCATCACAAATTTTATTGTTTTCAAACTTCAAGTTGGGCAATCCTTTGACAAAATAATTTTTGGAAATTTTTGATAGAAGGTTCATGCTAACATGACCTAATCTTCTATGCCATAACCAAGTATCATCTTTCAAACTCAAAAGACATTTTTCATTATTTTCAAGTTAGGTATTTATGATATAAACATCTTTACAACGGCTTCCTATGAATATCACATCTTTTGATGTAGCATCCTTAATAAGGCATTTGGAAGAATCGAATTATATATGATAGCCTCTATCACATAATTGACTAATGCTAAGTAAATTCTGTTTGAGGTTATCTACCAAAAGTACATTTTCAACAGAAGGAGAGAGATGATTAGCAATATTTCCTATTCCGATGATTTTCCCTTTTGCATTATCTCCAAATGTTACATGGCATACATACTTCTTTTTTAAATTTGATAGTATATTTTTATCTCTGGACATGTGTTTTGAGCATCCGCTATCCAAGAACCATTTGTTCGTCACTTTCTTTGGTACCTACAATAGCAATTCAACTTTTGATTTTTGGTACCCACACATGCTTGGGTCCTTGGTAGTTAGTTTTAGTAGGTTCTTGAGTCTACTTGTTTTCAAAGTACAATTTCTTTTTGGTTAGACAATTGTAGGCGATATGTCCATCCTTGTTGCAAAAGCTACAAGTGGTTTTTGAGGAATTTGTATTTGAAGCTTTGACAAATAAATTTGTGAGAGATTTTTGTTTTAAAGACTGTTTATATCCAATGCCTCCTTTATCAAAAACACATTTTTGATTTCCGAGCATTAAATTAAAAAATTTCTTTCCTTGAGTGAATTTATAAATATTTTTTGTCAAGTCTTCTACTTTCTCTTTTAAAGAACAATTCTCTTTGTATAATGAATCATAGTCAATATTTTCTTTTTTATTTTCCAAACTTTTCTCCATTTCACTTTTCAATAATTTATGTTTCTTTTTAAGAATAGAATAACTAAGGGCGAGTTTTTCAAATTTTTCTAAAATCTCATCATAAGAGGAAGATAAAACATCATATGAGAATTTTTCAATGGAGTTTACCTCATCATCAATTGCCATGAAGCACATGTTGGCAATTTCTTCTTGACTCATCTTCATTGCTACCATCATCATTGCTTTCATCCCATGTTCCTTGAAGTGTCATCTTCTTGAAGATCTTCTTTTTGTTTGGGCACTTAGTTCTCTTGTGACCGAGCACATCATAGCAAATAATTTTCTTACTTCTTCGCTTTTCTCATCCTTCTTTTGAAATTTTCGATTGTTCCGAAAACCTCTCCATTTTTCGACAAGAAGGACCAAGTCATCGATCTCTTCATCGCTCATGTTACTATTTGTTGTTTCTTCATCAAGTACCGCTTTTAGAGCAATTTGGCGTTTAGGAGCCTCCTTTGATTCTTCTTTTATTTTCCTTGTCTTCTCCTTGATTTCGGCATTGTTAAGTTCGTAGGCCATCAAAATTCCATAGAGTTCTTCCAATGGATATGTGCTTACATAATTGGTATTTTCTATCTACGTCCTTAAAGGGTTTCATTCTTCTAAAAATGACCTAAGCATTTTGCTTACAAGTACACTATTAGTAAATTTATGATCAAAGCCTTTTAGACCATTGACAATATCGATAAAACGAGCTATCATATCAACAATAGATTCATCTTGCTTCATAAAGGAATTTTCAAATTCTTTGACCAACATATTTATTTTTGTTTCTTTAACTTTACTAGTGCCAACGTAAGTGACTTCAAATGCATGCTAAATATCATATGCGGATTCACAAGTACTAATGTGATCGAATTCATTTTTATCTAATGCACAATATAGTAAATTCATGGCTTTTGACATTTAAGGATAATTTTCTTTTGTTTTCTTCGACATACTCTTCTCTAGGATCGGGGATAGCTTGGTCGGGTTGACCATCTATCTTAATGGTTTTGGTAGGCTTATAAGAGTCATACTCAACAACTTCCCAAATGTTATAATCAATAGATTGAATGTATTTCATCGTCCTAGCTTTCCAATAATTGTAGTGTGTGTCATCAAATAAGGGAGGTCGATTTGTGGAATGTCCCTCATGATTTAGAAACATTGGGTTAATCATTACTCAAGATTGTAAAATCTTTAAAATGAGTACCTCGTTCTAATACCAATTGAAAGTCCAAGAATAGCTAGCTAAGAGAGGGATGAATTGGTTTCTAAAACTTTTATGAAAGATTAACTTACAAAAGCACGTAATAACAAGATAAAGTAATTCAAATGGCAAACACAAATATGAAAGCAATAAGTAAAGAGGAATAGAGAGTGCAAACGATATAATTATGGAGGTTCAATCCAATACAAAGATTTGCATTCTCCGTTACCAAGCTTTCCGGCACGAGCCAGGCCAATTTTACTATGTTGATGGACTTATGGTGCAATCTAACCCTTTAAAAAACTTCTGGTGACTAACGAGCAAGGAGCATCGATCTTTTTACAATGTTGAACTTTCCAGGGACATCAACACGACCCACAAGTTTAAAGATAATTGAATTTAAAAATTGAAATTTCTCTCTTAATAGATGATATGATCACAAATAAGTACCAAGAGAGAAATAGGCTAACACTTTAATAGATAGTAATGAGTGAAGCTCAAGTGTTAGGTTTTAGAAAAAATTTAATGTGTTGAAGGATTTTCAAGAATTGATTCGATCAAAAGTTTTTCAAAGCAAAGTGATTTGTTAATAATGAATAGAATGAGAAGTTAATGCTATTTTGCTTAAAGGAAACCCACTGTAATGCTCTCTTGTTGTATTTATAAATGGCAAATGAGTTTATAAGAGTGAAAAGGCCAACTTTTCAGTCAAACTGGAAGACCCATCCGAACGTCCGGTTCAGAACCAGACGACCCAAAAAAATAGTCGTTTGAACTTGTCAGAACGGTCAAAAATTTGACCTTTGCTGGCAAACCGAACCTCTGGTTTGCCATTCGGACATCCAGATGACTAGAACATTCTGGGACCGAAAATTTGTTTTATTTGCAGCCAGTAAGTATTTTGCATTACATTTTTACTAGATGTTTCAAGGTAAGTGCGATTTAATAGTATGCAAAATTAGGTTGAAAATCTTACCTTTGAAAATAATTTTTATGCAAACGTTTTAATGACATGAATTTTTATCGTGCATAAGAAATTTATCACTTGAGCTTTTAATGAGTAAGTGCCAGGAATTAAAGTGCTTTACCTTTACAAACGAGCTAAAAAATCTAATTCCAATGTCTTCGATTAATTTCGCACGAGTGCTCGATTTGTTGCTTGATTTTGAAATGACGCAAAGTTTGTCTTCATGAGTGCTCGATCGATTTCCATCTTGAGCTTCCTCGATCGACAACTTTTTCATCCAATAGTTTTGTCTCCAATTTGATTTAAGTCGGCAACGTGTAACATTTTGAAGATTCGAACTAGAGATAAACATAGTTTGTTTGTTATAATCATAACATACTATTTGACCATAGGTCAACATTGAGCATCGAATTTAGGTAAAAATCTGAATCCCTAATTCTTGATATAATATACACGTGAACATCTAGACGATCTTGTTTATTAAAATAAAGGAGTTTTAAATTTCTGGATAATTCCGTTTCCACATTCCAACAACTGGTATCAGAGCGATGAATCTTGATTGCATGTTCTAGTCGAGCGATGTCTAGGAATATTTTATTATGTGATGATTGAATATTGAATTATTTTAAACTGTGATCCAATTATTTGTGGCAAGTTCTTGATGTAATTTTTTATTTCGAGTCTGTAAAAAGATAGGTGGATTACGACTCCATCATCTTGATTTAATTTTCTTTTCAATTAGATTCAGAATTATGAGCCTACGGGACATAGGAATTATTTAATTCTTGTAATTATTTGGATCTTGTAAATTGATTGAAGAGTAAAGACTTGGAAGACGTATGATGAAGAAGACCAAGAAATTACGGCAAAAAATGTATAAACAATGTCTACAACAGATGTCTGCCCGAGTATACAACATCTATCATGGTAGCTACTGTCACGCAGATAGCTACTACTACATGGCAGACGACTGTCTACATGATATGGCAGACGACTGTCTACATGATAGACAGTGCTGCCACGTGGCAAAAAATCATTGGTCCGGGTCCTTTTTATAGGGCCAGTTCAGATCTGAATAGTTTATGTTCAATGTTCAATTTTTACAGGTACGATGGTGAAGTCCTATTACTATTTGGAATTCTATTGTTGGATCCTTGGAGATTTTTTAGGCTGAAGATTTAGATTAAATATTGGACTTGGGTCCAATTAGTTTTTGATTTAAATCTTGACTCATTTAAGGCCACAAATAATTGTTAATTTATTGCTCGTGAATACTTTAAATTATTGTTTGAAATATTATGGTTCTAGATATCATGACATATAGATTTATTTGTGACATCGTTCGTGATACTATGAATAGGGTGCTTATCATTGAACATTGATTTTTCCTTAATTAATTTAATTTAGATTAGATTTTTTTGGATGGAAAATCGTAATAATTGAACCGTATGTTAATATGATTAATGTGAACGGTTGGTAATTAAAATCCATTACTTTAAAAATATTGAGTGGGAGATTGTGTTTATTTAAATAAAAACATATGGTCTCCTTTGGTCAATCCATAATCAAAGTAACACGTTTGCCTCATGCCGGTATTGCAACGGACTCCCTATAGGAGGGTCGCGTTGTTCAAGTTGCTTGATTGGATTTCTCTATGATAAGATCATCTAGATAGAATATAATTTTTGATCATCCTATAGATGACAAAATTATTTTCTAGTATTTAGAGATTGAGACAAAGGTTATACACTTAAATCGGAATTATCTACAAACCTCCTATAAAGGCTATTGTTTATAATTTTGATGACCAGATAAAACGATACTAGACTTAATATAGACATTTGTTGTCGGATATAATTTGTCTAGTGGGAGGGTCTCAGCTTGATCAATGGACAGAATGACCTTCCTATAGAGATGCATGTTGGATCACAAGGATCGAGTTATCGTTGCATTATTGTAGTTAGATGGATCTACATATGCATTCATGCATTATATGTCAAATTATTATTCCCTGCTCAATTTTAATATGCAATAAATGGTTATTTTTCAGCAAAATGTCTCTTAGAGAATAATTTTGTTATTCTAAAACAAAACCAACTTGTCAGGGATAATTATGTGGATTGGAAATGTAATTTGATGTTTGTGTTTATTGTCAAAAAACTTGATTTTGTGCTCAAAGAGGAATTTCCCGAAGAACCTACTGAGACAATAGGCAAAGCTAAGAGGGATGCGTATGATAAGTGGATCGCGGCAGTCAAGATGGCTCATTGTTACATTTTGGCATCAATGTCAAATGTGTTACAACAAAAGTTTGAAAGTCAGGAGACCTCTTATGACATACTTGAAAGCTTGAAGGGCATATTTGGATATCAAAGTATGAGGGCTCATTTTAGGGCCATTCTACCATGCAGAACATCCACATAAAACTCAAAATGCCTGTAAAGGATCATATGTTGACTATGATTACGCGCTTCAACGTAGAGGAGAATCTAGGTGCAACTATTGATCAGGAAACTCAAGTTGATATGATATTGAATTCTTTATCCGATATGTTTTCATAGTTTACTATGGACTATCACTTGTGCAATGTGGATATGCCATTAACTAAGTTGATGAATGAGTTGCAAATTGTGGAAAATGGTCTTAAAGACAAGAGTGGCCATGCTCATGCGGCAATTGCTAGCTCCTCTAGTTCCAAGTCAAAAGGTGGGGTTAGAAAGAAAATGAAGAGATCTAACAAGAAGCCGCAACAAAAAGCTCAAATCAGATGAAACACCAAAAGGTAAGTGTTTTCACTGTGGTTGCAAAGGACACTAGAAGAAATACTGCCATGATGCACTAGCTAAAAAGTAGGGTACTGGTGAGTTTTTTATTGTTGAGTCATGTTTGGTGGTTGATTCTACGAATTTTTGGGTTGTAGACTTTGGAGCCACTAATCATATATGCATGTCTATGCAGGTACTTCAAGAGAGCAGAAGACTTAGTGAGGCCAGTTTAAAATT
Source organism: Fraxinus excelsior (assembly GCA_019097785.1). Taxonomy (NCBI): domain Eukaryota; kingdom Viridiplantae; phylum Streptophyta; class Magnoliopsida; order Lamiales; family Oleaceae; genus Fraxinus; species Fraxinus excelsior. The sequence goes on along the minus strand of CM032624.1, from coordinate 32,465,259 downwards.
ACCATCAGCACAGGAGCTATAATTTCAACAAAAACAGTAGGAGTAGTTTGCTTTTATTTCAATAGTGGTAGGCGTTTAATTCTTAGAGACTATTATTATGTCCCACGAATGAAGTGGAATTTGATTTATGTTTCTTGTTTAATAAGACAAGGTTATTCTGTAAATTATGCGCATAATGTGCTTTATATTTTAAAGAATAAAGCTCATATTTGTGTTGGATATTTGAATAATAGTCTTTACATTTTAAAATGTGCCACAAATGAAATAAATGTTACTTCTACAAGCCATAAACAAATATCTTACCATACTATGATATGTATCTATGGCATCTTAGACTTGGACATATTAACCTTAATATGATGCAAGGCTATAGATTGTCCACTTAACACACTTAAGATCGAACCATTGCCAGTTTGTGATTCTTGTTTGAAAGGTAAAATAACCAAAAGATCTTTTCTAGCAAAAGGATATAGAGCCAAAGAAGTATTAAAACTAGGATAATTCTTGTTGTACATAATTTACGTACATAAAGGATTACATATCGTGATGTGGGAATCATCCGATAGTTGATGTGAAAGTGTGAGATTTGAATTAAAGTTTAGATATGTGCCACATGTAATTATGTAAATTATTATGTGAAAATTTATGTACCCCTAGCAAGGTTCTTAAAACTAATTCATTCTGATGTGTGTAGACCTATGAATACGCCTGCGAGAGGGGCCTATAAGTTTTTTATCACTTTTACAAATGATTACTCTAAATTCGGATACATCTACCTAATGGCTTAAAAATCAGATAGTTTTGAAAAATTGAAAGAGTATCGGACTGAGGTTGAGAAACATTTGGGTAAAAGTATTAAGACACTTCGATCAGATCGAGGTGGGGAATATCTCTCAGGAGAATTCAGGGACTACTTGATAGAAAATTGTATTGTTTCTCAACTAAGTGCGCCAGGTACTCCCCAATAGAATGGCATTTTAGAAAGAAGAAATAGAACATTGTTAGACATGGTTAGGTCAATGATGAGTTCGCAACTCTACATATCTCATTTTGGGGATATGCACTGGAAATAGCAGCATATGTTTTTAACTTAGTTCCTTCTAAGTCTGTTGCCAAGACTCCCCTTGAATTGTAAAATGGGCACAAGTCCAACTTACGTTACATTCGAGTTTGGGAATGTCCGGTGATAAGTGTGTAAAAACACACTTATTTGGCACTTTTTGGAATTAATCAGAATTAAAATTGAGTCGATTTCTATGCATAATTGTGTAAATTTCACTTTTGTAGGCTTAAACCTCGATTAGACAAAGAACGAGCGAAAAAGGAAGAAAATGAACTTAAAGTAACAAAAAGGTGAAGTTGGGGACTAAAGTGCACAAGCCAGAAAGATGGAGGACTTGGAGTGCAATTTATCAAGGGTCAAATTGATATGAAAGTCAAAATCTGAGGACCAAGTTGTACAAACTCAAAGTTGAGGGACTTTGAACAAAAAATCCTAATTTTGGAAAGAGAGTGGCACCGCCTCATGATGCCATTTTTGGAAACTTGTGGACCTTTTTAATTATTTTCTATAAGTTGAGGGGCTTAAATTGCAAAATTGGAAAAAATGTTTTTAAAAATCTTACCTTGGATGTGAAAAATGGAGAATTTTTTAGAGTTTTTCTTTGGCTATTTTTTTTTTTTTATTCCTCTTACCATTTTTTTCCTCTCTAGTTTTTTTTCCTTTCTCTCTTCTAGTTTTCTTTTAGTTAGTTAGTTTTGTTGTAATCTTGGCTCATTTTGGGGATCACTAGTAGATAGCAAGGAGATTACTACCTAAAGAAACTTGGAGAAAACATTGGAGGGATTCAAAACTACAAAAAAAAAAAAAAGGTTGTATCTTCAACTTTGTGTTCTTCCATATTTCTTCAAAGTTTGGCATGTATAAATTGAATAATCTCCTTTGTTATAATATTATGATTATGAGCTAAGTGTATTTTGTTGGAATTTATGTAGTAGTTTAACCTAATATTTCATTAATATCATGATATGTTTAGTATTATTATTGTTATGCATTTGTTATCAAAATATTAGTGTATTAATCATCATGTTGAAAATTACTTCATTTTTGTGATGACATAGATGTCGTAATTAGGTGTTTATGTGATTGTTGGAAAATAATTACATTTACTAGACCGAAATGATTGATACCCTGTGTTTGTATAGTATACTAGGCTCGTCTAGATGATATAGAGATATACATCTACCTCAGGTGATCCATTGAGTATTTTCACAAGAATTCATGATGTTGGTTATGTTTTTATCGACATAAAGATATGCGATACGAATTAATCGATTATGGTTAATATGACCTCGAGAGGGGGTATTAACTAAAATTGAAAAATCAGGTCTGACTACTTATTTTGGTAATTTGCATAAGCGCGTAATTGAATTGATATTAATGAAGTAAATGTTAAGCGAAACCATAAATTCCAACATCTTTTTAAAATCAAAACATTTTTACCTTTTAGCTGTCATTTTATATTTTTAAATCAAAATCGTGTCTTTTTAGTTTAAAATTCAAGTTTTTAAATGTGTGTGTCATTTTCGTTAATTTGAATCAATACGCTAGTAATTGAGCCAACACTCTTCGTGGGATCGACTCGGGCTTAAAAAGTCCATTTTACTACTTGTTCTCGACCCGTGCGCTTTCGGCATATTTTCAGCGAACAAGTTTTTGGCTCATGTGTTGAAAGGGAAAGCATAAAAGTTGGAGTCTAGATCAGAGATATGCATGTTTGTGGGATACCCTAAAGGCACCATAAGATATTATTTTTATAATCTACTAGATAGGAATGTCTTTGTTAGCATAAATGCAACCTTTTTAGAGGATAATTATATTATGAACGTCGGTCCAAAAGTAAGGTCATGTTGGAAGAAATGAGTGCGAGCAATTTTGGTGAGTGCTGTCACAGGCATCCAAAAGTAATGCCTTAACCTCTAAAACTAATGCAGTAGTGGAAGTAAAGGTCGATCCCACGAAGAATATGTAATTCCATATTTTATGTTTCGTACAATGATTTAGGTTTTTGTATGCAAACAATTGTAAATGACATAATTAATAACAATGAAAATTAAATTAAAGAAAACAATCAAAAGGCTAACATTGGTCTAAGCCACATCCACCATCGGAAATCCACAATTGATCACAGATACAAGGATGATTCAATTCGTATTTCAAATATTTCACCATTGGAATAATTTTCATATCTTTTCTTAATTTTAGTCAATTAGAAACCAGCGTTCTAATTAACCATAATTATCAAATAACCTCATACTAGTGCTCAAGATTCAATTTAATACAGCTTTACACAATAGATAAATCAATGAACCAGATAACACAAATAACGATTGCATTCAATTTATTTAAACATTCTTCTTAAGATTCAATAACTTCTATCGTAGAAAATTATCAAATCCTAGTGCTTCACAAGTTAAAGGAATCAAATAATTATGGGTTTGATATTTAACTTAGCGGTAGATTGTAACGAATAACAAACTAGTAGGCCTCCTAACAATTAAACATAACATCATGGGAATAAGTGCATAAGAATATTCAATACATAAGATTAAACAATAAGAAAAACTATTTAGATCTTACAATATATGGTTCCGAGGCTTCAATTTCCTTCGACTAAGTATAAAAGTTTAGTTACAATTCATGAATCTAAAGAGCAAAATAATGAAGAATGAAGATGGGAGGCGTTATGTGCGTTCTATACATTTTCTATGGTTTATAAAGTGTAGATATGTTTGTTTCATAAGTGTTTGATTGGAATTAGGAAACCAGAAAATTTACCTCGAAAGTCTTCTATGCAACCACATAGTATAAAGTCATGCGATCACATAGAACAAATAAATTCAACCCTCAAACTCTCGATAATGGTCTATGCAGTCGCAAGGAATTAACACTATGTCACCGCAAAGTGTTAGCAATTTTCTCTGTCGAACAAATTTTAGTATTTTGGTCGTATCATTGGAAAGCTAACTCAAAGAGCTACAACTTTATTTCAGATATCATCTTCCAATTCGATCATTTTCCATGTGAAAAAAGGTCTGAACATGAGGTTGAAAACCGATGCATAACTTTTCGATTGAAAATTGATGTGTGATCATACTTTGACTATATTTCATCCCTTTGATATCATCTTTCATCCAATTGACTCCTAACACTCTCAAATCTTCATCGTGAGGCTCAACACAACTTTTATGTATTTGCACATTAATCTTTGCACTTTCATTTCCTTTCACTTTGGTCCATTTTCACATATTTCTTCCAAATTATGTCATCTCCATTAAATTGTCACCTAAATAAAAAAATATGATATTAATGAGTACATTTTGGCACAAAATAATCATATGAGCACATAAAATAAGGAAAAAAATATGCATTTTACATTCCTATCAAATTCCCCCACACTTAGTTTTTGCTCGTCCTCGGGCAAAATTCAATTTTAATTCCCTAAAAACACCCAGGTCAGAATGCCATGAAAATAGAACAATCAAGCTTTTTCAAAATGTATAACACATCATGAACAACATTATCTTGCAACTCATAATCAATTAGCTAGCATTTTCATATGAAGATGGAATAAACCAAACATATAGACCATCACGGATATAAACACTCAATTCTCATGTGTTTAAAAGGTAAGTGTTTCTCTCAAATTCATTCTAATGGAGATGATCTACCATATGATTGCATATCTTCTTATTCTCCACCAATTAGATCACACCATAACACAAATTATAAGGTCTTTTCAAGGGTTGCAATGTGGCTTAGAGTCAAGGTGAGAAATATTTGAATATGTAACTCAAAAGCCTTCGAACTGGTGGAGCAAAGATGAATAAACTTAGCTCAAATATATTCATAAAATATGTAAAACCAACTACTCCACCAAATAATTTCTTCACATTCATTTTTTTTTTTTTTTTGCAAAATATGAACTCCAAATGTTACACCAACAATGGAACTCCATGAATTGACATAGAAAATTTGTCCCATGATTGACATAGAAAATTTGTCCCAATTCACCAATTATAGCATGCATTACAAAAAATCTTGACATCCCCACACTTATTTTCTTGCACATCCACAAATATCATGATGATGAACAATAGTCGACTAGCTCTAAGGCTTGGGTAAAGACGTTGTTTTTCCTGTTTAAAGCTTGTAACATGGATTTACAAAACGAGAAGGCAATAAAGCTCAAAGGGGTTTATCAAAGGAAAACTCAATTACAGGATGGGCTATTTGGCTAATGTAACTAATTTATGTAATAAAGATGACTTTAATCATGTTCGTGCATGCATGTGTCAATGTGATCTTGAAGAGAATCAAGGTAAGTTCTAGAGATAAAAATCATGGAAGAATATCACACATTAAAGAAATAATGAGACTTATGGATATGTCAGTCTAAATGCTCAACATATCGCCGACTTTTTGTCGACAGAATTTAGTTACTACCATCCTCATAGAAAATAACTTAACCAATTAACTTTAAGTTGTAAGATTATTTATTAAATCATGTTATGAGTTCTTCAATAGCCTAATTAATTCTAATAAATAGTATACATAACCAAAAATCTTTTAACCTCAACTTCTCTTCTTGAAAAATTATGCAAAAAAATTTCCAAAACGTTTAAAATTTAAACTCAATCTAAATGCAACATAAATCTAAATCCCCTCCCCACACTTCAAACTTACATTGTCCCCAATGTAAGGTGTAATGCAAAGAAAAGGACAAAGATAATAAAAAAATAAATGCGAAAAACAAAAAGATAAAGAAAAAGGAATGAACTCCCCTTGGATTGCCTCCCAAGCAATGCCTTTGTTTATTATCTTTGGCTCGACTCAATGTTTTCTTATTCAACCAGGGCTTATCATGGTTGGCCTCGATCTTCCTTGTGGTGTACCAAGTCCAATGGGAATAATAACTGGTAATGTTCATCCACCTCCATGGAATACATACTTTTAGTGATTGGGTGAGGCTTCAAAACTAGAATGGAAGTCTGCAAAATAGAAAGTAGACGCTTGTCATTAGAAACTGATATTACAAAACGAGAACTGTTACCTGAATGATGTAGTATTGGAAGATTGTTCAATATTGAAACAGTTTCTTGTAACTCAGTGTTCAAAGCCAACTTATGATTCTTTTTTCCCAAGATGCTCATTAATGATAGCTTCTCATTCATTTTTAGCACCAAATTCAAAAATATCATGTGTTAAATGATCGATCACATCAATAAAATGAACATGATTATTATTATACGGATATTTCATGGAGTCATAGATATTAAGTTTAATAATTTAACATCAAATTCCATGATCAATGTATCATTATGAAAATCTATTTCAGTTTTTGATATCCTTAAGAACGGTCTTCCTAACAAAATAGGGATAGTTTGATTACTACTTTCCATGTCAAGCACATAAATATCAGTAGGAAAACCCAACTTATTAACTTTCACGAGAATATCATCAACTACTCCCTTAGGATAGGCATTAGATTTATCTGCTAGTTGATTTATCTTACTAGTTTTATTTAAAGGTCCAAGTTTCAATGAAGTGTCTACTAAATATGGCATGACATTAATAGATGTTCCTGAATCTAGTATAGCCTTTTCAAATTTCGTGTCGCCTATCATGCAAAGAATAGTGAACATACCTAGATCTATGCACTTTGCTGAAAGTTTCTCTTGAATAATTGCAGATACATGTTCCCCAAATTTTACCTTTTCACACCCCTTCATTTTCCGGTTTCTCTTAATAGTACACAATTCTTTTAAAAATTTAGTAAGATAGGGTACTTGCTTAATAGCATCTAACAAAGGAGTGTTTACCTCATATTTTTGAAAAGTTTCATAAAGTTCCCTATTTAGATCATTTTTCCTAGATTCTACCAAAACTTGTATGAATGGGGCTACTGGTTTATAATCGAAAATATGAGGAAACTTACGATTACTTACTTCGATATCATTGGGAGTACTTTTTTCTGCTGTGATATATTCCTCATTTTCTTCCTTCAATGATGTAAGAGCTACCTTCACCGGAGCTTCAACCTCCGTGTCACTCTTCAACATGATTGCATTCACATTGTCTTTTGGATTCACCGCTATTTGAAGTGGCAATTTTCCCGAATTCTGTGACTCTAGCCGACTGACCGTGTTAGCCATTTAACCCACTTGATTCTCCAAATATAGAATCCTAGGCCTGGTCTCCTGTTAAAATTGCAAAGTGTTAGTGGTAAGGAATTTAACAATATCTTTTAAAGACATACCATAGTTAGAAGTTTGGCCATGTTGTTATCTAGGAGGGTATGGCTTATTATATTTTTAGAAATTGTGCCAATTTTGATTCATATGTTGATTCACTTGTTGATTCCCATAGCTAAGATTTGGATGATCCTTCCATCCTTGGTTGTACATGTTTGAGTAGGGGTCATAATTCCTCTGTAATAGTCCAGGAAAGCTATATGCTGCATTTACGTGTTCAATAGATTCTTCTTGAAGTGTTAGGCACATATCGTTTGGATGGCTTACCAATGAACAAATTCCACATGCCTTCGCTGTTTGCATAGTACACGTAGCTATTTGACAAACAAGAGTAGTTAGACTCGCTATTTTTTGTTCAAGGGATAAGATATTTACCTCGTAAACTTGCCTAGAAGGAAGATCAAATCTAGTGCCAAATTGTTGAGAGTTGGCTACCATGTCGCAATCAAGTTCCTCGCTCCTTCGGGAGTTTTATCCACCAAAACTCCTCCACTTACAGCATCAATCATGCTTCTTTCTGTGGGTAGAAAGCATTCATAGAAATATTGGATGAGAATTTGCTAGGTGATCTGATGATGGGGACAACTTGCACACAATTTCTTGAACCGCTCACAATACTCATGTAGGGATTCCTGTTATCTTATCTTACACCACAGATTTTCTTCCTAATATTTGCTGCCCTCGAAGCTAGAAAATATTTCTCCAAAAATAACCTTCTCATCCCATCTCATGTAGTAAGACTTCCGAAAGGTAGATAATAGATTCAATTATTTGCCAAATCTTTCAAAGAGAATAGGAAGGCTCTCAGTTTGATTTGTTCTTCTATGATTCCCGTAGGTTTTATGCTTGTGCAAACCATATGGAATTCCTTCAGATGTTTATGAGAATCTTCACCTATAAGACCATAAAAAGTAGGCAAAAGATGTATTAGTCCAGATTTAAGCTCGAATGTAGTAGCAGCATCTAGATTAGGAAAAGTAATGCGTAGAGGTTGTTGATTCAAGTTAGGGCTACAAGCACCTAACATTGACGAACTTTGACGAACCATGTGACTATAAGAAGATACAGGATAAAATTGTAATTTTCCTAGTACTTTATGTGGATGATATTCTACTCATTGGAAATGATGTAGGAGCGTTATCATCTACAAAAGTGTGGTTGGCCCAACAGTTTCATATGAAAGACTTAGGTAAAGCTAGCTATGTTCTAAGCATTCAGATTTTAAGAGATCGAAAGAACATGAAGATATCTTTATCTCAAGCTTTATGTACTGACAAAATAATTGTCAGATTTGCCATGCAAGATTCCAAGACTGGTAACCTGCCTTTTAGACATGGAATCCAACTATTTAAGGATCAATCCCCTAAGACTCATGAAAAGATGGAGAGCATTAGTAAGATACCTTATGCATCGGCAGTTGGTAGTCTCATGTATGTTATAATGTGCACTAGACCTAACATTTGTTATTTGTTGGTGTGGTGAGTAGATATCAATCTAATCCTGGGCTGGAACATTGGGTGACTATAAAGCATATCCTAAAGTGGAGGACAAAGAATTATATGCTAGTTTATCATCACCAAATCTTGATCCAGTGGGTTATACAGATTCGGACTTCCAGGCTGATAAAGACTCTCACAAGTCTATACCAGGATCATTGTTTACACTTGGTGGTAGGGCCATTATTTGGAGAAGTATCAAACAATCATGTATTGCTAATTCCACCATGGAGGCTGAATATGTGGCAGCTTGTGAAGCCGCTAAAGAAGCGGTATGGTTCAAAGAATTTCTAATGGACATTGAGGTGGTGCCTGCATCTGCACATCCCTTAACACTATACTGTGATAACAATGGGGCAGTGACAAATGCTAAAGAACTAAGGAGTCATCAGAGAGGTAAACATATTGAACGGAAGTATCATCTCTTCAGGGAGATAGTTAGTAGAGAAAATGTGATTGTCAGTAAAATTGCCACTGGGGACAACCTCGCGGATCCATTAACCAAAAGCCTATTGGCTAATGTTTTCAATAGACATGTACAGGGCATGGGGTTAGAAGACATGACACATATACTCTAGGGCAAAAGACAAAGATTAATAATTAGATTGGGTAGTCCAGGTTGGCTAAACATGAAATAATTATTTGAGTTTGGAAAATATATGTCGGATTAGGTCCATGTTGTAGCTCTATAAAGTAATTGAGTTTAATTACGGTAATTATAATAGTTTTGTATTTAATTGTAATAAATTTTAATTACTATAAAAATTGTACACTTAATTATAATTATAATTGAAGTTCTATGACTACAAATGCAATTAAATGTAAACTCATTGGATTTGGACTTTAATTAAAATTCCTACTTAGGATTTTAATTAAAACTTATATTTGATATCGGAATTATTATTCTACATGAATCAGGACATCTTTTATCTCTATAAATAGAGATTAGATGGACATAAAAATCCTACGATAGTTATAATACATAATTCCATAGTGTTAAATTGGAGAGAGAAAAAAGTGAGAAAAATAATATTTTCTTATTGTCCAATTCAAGAATTAATTTCTTGATTGAATTAAAAGAAGGTGCCCACCCACCGATGTAGTATTGATTTTGGAGAATATCGAAGAAGACTTGGAGGTTTGAAGCATCACATTCTTGCAATTAAAAGATTGGAAGCTCGTGATCCAAAAGTCTGAAAGTTCGTGATTCAGAATCAATTCTAAAATAGATCATCGAATTTAGGTAAAATTTTGAATCCCTAATTCTTGATATAATATACACGTGAACATCTAGACGAACTTATTTATTGAAGTAAAGAAATTTTTAATTTCTGGATAATTCTGCTTTCGCATTATAGCACAATCAACTTTGAATATAAACACTTTTAATATATAACTGATGCATATTTATGGTAAGATATATTATTTAATTGAATTAATACTGTAATAAATTAAATAATAGAATTCGTGGATTCAAGTCTTAGTAATTTGTTAGTCACATGGAGTTGTGATTGTGAGCTATAAATTATATATAATTGAATCTTAAATCATTTGTATTCGTATGTAATAACGAGATACGGATATCTTATTATGGATAAATCATCACATGTGGCATTTTTTACTTGTGAAGTAAGTAGCTGATCTCACAAGCTAAAGTGTGATGACACTTAGATGAATGCGTGGATATTTTGTTATAAAACAAAACATTGTAGACCCGCTAAGGACATTCCACATGGATAACTATATAGTGTCAGTAGTTAATCTCTAACGTTCGGTAGTGAAATTGGTCATTTGACTTGAGATCATCATAGTGCCTTATATGAGGACATCATACTTTGTGATGTTTGATGTTGCTCTGCCAATGGTCGCTAATACAACATCGTTCGGGTATGTCAAGAATCATATGAAGGTTGTAAATGATCAACAGAGAATTCGTCATTCTAAGATTGTAATCGATAATTGACTTATGATAAACATTTCATTTAGTTAAGTTAATAACGAAATCATTGGCCAATGTGTACTCATAAGTCAAAAAGGATTTTTTGACGTACCTTGACTTAGTAGTTGGATGAAAGATATAATCGATAATTGAGATTGACACATATTCATATCTCGTAATTGATCGGATCATATTAACGAAAGGATTTTAATTTCACGATAAACGAACAACTGTAATTTTGTCATATCACATGACATTTTTCGTCACATGTATTGCCCTGATAATTGCTAGATATCAATCTGAAACGACGAATGTAAATTGGTGATAAATTAAAAAGGGGTATTTCAATTTATCGATTTTGATTAGATCAAAATAATAATTCATGTCATAAGGTATCGTGATTGGGAACATGGTAGGTCACACACAAAAAAGAAACCAGAAGAACGAGATTCATCAATTAATTAATTAACAAGTGTTGTACAATTAATTAATTATGTTGCTTGTTAATATCTCGAATTAATTAATTCGTGGACCAAATTTAATTAATTGGACTGAATTAAGTTTAAGAGGCGGGTCAAGTCCACTTAGCCTTTTATTGATAAGTCATTATGATTTCAGAAAAATAGAACAAATCATTATTATTATTCTTGCTAGCACAAAAAAAGGAGAAATCATAATTCTCTCATCCTTGTACCCTGTTTGGATTTTCATTTGAAGATGAACGATTGGACAGTTGTAGATTGCAGATTGTGATTGTTCATGTTTCAAGAACTGCAAATGAGTTTCCAGAATCTATAAAAGGTACAATTTCTATCACGATTTCTTTCTAAACAGAAAGAAAATTTTTGGTGGGAATCAAAATTAGTTTTATTTTTTTGTTGTACATATTAAATAAATTCCATACATAATTCATCCATCGACGTGGTGGAAAAAACTAGAATGCTTGCTATATTACTTATTCCACCGCCATATGAATTGTGTAGAAGGAAACGACATACATTCCTAGAAATATGGATTATCACTTGTGTTTTGTAGTGTAGAGAGAAATGCTAGAGTATGAGTGAGAATTAAGAGAAAGTGAAGAGAATCCAGTGTGGTGTGGAAGTGAACAAGAGAGTGAAGCTGTGGAAAGTATGTTTGGTGTGTAATTAAAATTTTGTTTATTTTTTTTAATAAAATAATTTTTTTCTTCAGTATTCAACATTCTACTCCAACGGAATCTAAATCTATTGCATCAGAATCAAGTGTTTTTCTGTCATCCTCAATACATTGATGTACCCCTTTCCACGGCTGATATGTCAATAAAGTTCAGCATTCACATATCAATGGTTGATTTACATTATGACTACGTTGATGAAAAGAATGATTTTTAGAGTTTTGAACACTTTTATTATCATTTTATTTCAAACTTCTGAGGCCTTTTTTTAGCGTTTTTATGTTTAAATGTTATTCAAGAATAAAATGTAGTTACCTTTTAATTCAAGTACGTATTTGGATTCTTTGAATGAAACCTTGAATTTTGAGTTGATAAGCAGTGTTTTTAGCCATCCACATCGGATGTGTGTGTGTGTGGGCGCGCGCTAGTGCCAATTGTAATGTGTTTGTGCTTGTACCTTTATGTGATTTCAAAATATAATGATAATTATGTGGATTGATGCACAATTGGTTGTTGTGATGTTTAATCGATGTGAGTGATCACACTCACGATGGCTTAAAAAAGTATAAATGAACATATTGTTGGAAAGAACACGTTTATATTAAACTAAAGTATTGGTTATTTTCACGAATGAAGTATTGGTTTTGATGTTCATTTTGGTTGCATTCAAAATGGCAATAATGATGACCAAATGTAAAACCATATTATTGCTACAAGGTATAAGAAAATTGAGAAAAATGCATCATATAAACATCTCTAGGTTGGATTCATATTAGTGCATTTCAAAATATTGGATTTCGCGTCACACGACAAGACATTACATTGGGGGTTGGTGGACGAGGTTGAACAAAAACCCAAGAAAGAAACCCTGTGGTATATAAGAATTAATCAAAAACATGAAATATCTATAATTATGAATGAACACATGGTTCTAAGTAATAAACATGACGAGGATAAAAGGCATGAAATTGTCATTACAAAATGTAGAAACGTTATAACATGCCTGTGAATAGGAGCGGGCAACGGGTCAGGTCAGGCCAATTTTTACCGAAACCCGATTCGACCCAAATTTACCGATTTGGGCCATTTTCTAAACCGAACCAGCCCGACCCGAGACGGCTCGGGTCAACAATTTTTTTTCACTTGTTCTTAATTGAACTACACATATGTGGATGTAGATTTTTGAGAGGTACTTTCGCCATTAGAAAACTTTCTGTATTGTTTTGTATCGTGTTGAAGATATTATTTTCCTTTTGAGACAAATTCCACGCACTTGGAAGAGAACTGATTGGATAAAACAAGAAGTAAAACACAAATAAAGAGATGAAGATTACACAAAAGATGAAAATTTAAACAACTCTTCCCACCATTAGACTCAGTTTTCTCATAGAAATTGTCATGCAAACCATCAAAGGTGATGCTACTTTGGGACCTCGAACTTCTTCAATCCTTTATTCTTTCCTCCTCCTTCAAACAAGTTTTCATGTGAAATATGTAATGAGGGCTGCCTGTTTACTGGGAGTCGATGGATTAAAACACGAAACCACGTGATGGGGATTGTTCTCCTTCATATATTGAACTGGGATTCAAACCATGAGATAACGGTAGTTTTCTCGAATTGGAATGAGGTTCACTTTCCCTAAACACTGAACTACTGAACAATGGTTACTTTTTCATTTGTAGGTATACATTCATTGTACTTCCATTTCTCCAGAATGCTTCGAAGCCTCTAAAGATTTAGGTCCTCGGAGGCTAGAGAAGAGAGTGAGAGGTTGTTACGTTGGCCGGGGTCTCAACTATGTGGATTCAGAGGAGGAGGCAAGCTGAAGCACAAACTATTTCAGTTTTTGAAGAAGCGGGGGAGGGGTAGGGTTTTTAACATGGGTTGGGCCGGTTTTAATTGGGTTTAAAATTGAACTGATCCGATCCAAATAAGTTTAATCTAATTTAAAACCCGATCTAACCCCTTTTTATTTTAAACTGACCCAACCCCACCCGGGTCGATTTTCGATTTTCGGTTTATGGACCCAGCCCTACCTGTGAACATAGCAAAAGCACTTAGGGTCTGTTTGATTCACTCCATTTTCTAGGGAAGTAAGAATTTCTTTTCCATTTTCCTACTTTTGGCTTGTTTGAATGGCTTTTTTTCCCTAGAATTTCCTTTCTTGCTTTTGCTCACACACTTACAAATGCATTGGTTTTGTGGAAAATGAATTCTCACTATTTTGGTGGGAATTGTCTTTCCAGGTTCTACCGTGTTTTTTTTTTTTTTTTTTTTTTTGGAATTAGAAAAAATTCTAGATACAATGGTAAAAAAAATTCCACACGTTTATTGACAATTTACATGCAAAACAAAGTCAAACGAATGGTATTCAGTATTGTTAATTTTTTTTTTACAATTTTTTTTATTTGTAATTTTTTTCAATTGGAACAAATTTTAGACCAAATAATAGAAAAAATTATCATTTTAATGGACAATTTCCATAAAAAAACGAAGTCAAACGGACATTAAACATTCAACATTTTTCAGGTGGAAAATTATATCAATCAAACACAATTAATTATAATTCTCAATAAAACAATTTCTAAACAATTCAATTCCCTGTAAAACATTTTCTTTCTATCCATTTTCCACCTTTGTAATCAAACGGACCCTTAAATAAAAACTAAAATCCAAGACCTCAAGAATAAACTAAATCTGCGAGAGAATGTTGGTTCATATAAATAACCTAACATTGTCCAACTATTCCTAGAGCTATATTCAATCACAATACCTTCAACTTCTTGTCACTTCTGATGCTGCACATTACAAGGTCAAAATCCATATTGTAGGCTTCAATCAACTTCTCACAACTATATTTGAATAGTTGATGGGTCAAGTATGGCTTTAAATGGATCGCATATGAATCGGATCTGTCTATATCCGATTCAATCTGATAAGATTAATTATCTGATCCGATAATTCAACAGATATTTGATTGTTAAATTCATATCCGTGTTGCTATGTTATCGAATATCTGATCTGATAATTGGATCCAAAATTAAAGAAATTATGGAAAAAAATAATGTTGGAATCAATTTTTTATTGTTTTCTAATTTTTCCAATTATTTAACGGGTTTAATAATATAAATTTTTCAATTTTATATGTTTTGAATTTTATGATTTTTTTTACTCTAAATTTATTTATTTTAGTCACAAATAACATGTCATAAAAATATTTTTATCGACTCAATTATTTATAACAAATCGGATCGGATTGACCTATATTCATATTTGATCCATTTAGTTAACAGATTATCGAATTCGAATATTGATCAGATTATCGGACTAAGACCTTGAATCCATTTTCCATTAATTTCATTGAATTGGGATCAAAATCCAATCTATTGACAATCTTAAGACAAGTTTACATCTAGATGTTTTTGGATCGAAGTTTTCTCTCATTGCATCAATTTTCCCATTTATAATGTACACAACAAACTTTATGACACTAATCCCCAATCATGGCCGAATAAAATAAAACATTTTTAAGAATCTGGAAAATTCCGTAGCTGCATTATGAAAGAATTTTCTTTTCTCGTGCCGAATATTTTAAGCATTCATAAAGTGTGCATATTTTATTTAATCCAGTTTTGCACGATTGAACTAATAATCCTGTTTCTGGAAAACGTGGCTTAGTTAAAATAAAAAAATTGCTCAGTCCAACTTATTTTAAAAATGAATGAAAAGTTATGTACATTAACATTAACCAAACACAATGCATCATGATCTCCCAACGCACAGTGAATTAATTTTGAATATATATTAAATAATAGGTGCCTCGTATAATTTTCACTTTATATATTGAGTTCATGGGCCATAAACTCATCAATTTTGGTACTTGAAATTATTTCTTTTAGAAATGCAACAAATCCCATCATAAAGATCTATAACTTGTCTTCTACGAATATAAATTAATCTACACCAAATAATTGAATAAGTGATTGAGGAGTTGCCTTTGATGCCATAAATTAAATTATTAGTGTGTGGCGTAACGTGAAATTTGAATGAGGTTTTATTACAAATGATTGTGATTAAATGTCAAAGGATCAATTACAATTAAACTTCGATAAAGTAATAATCTCGATTATATAATAATTTCTTTCGATCCCTGACTTGGACCAATGGACTAAAGTAATAGCCTCGCTAAATGCATTAAGTAATAAAAAAAAAATGAATCCTTAAGGGCCCAATAAAAATATAAAGTAATAATTACTGAATTTCATTGAGAATATATATATATATATATATATATATATATATATATATATATATATATATATATACCAAAATTTTTCAATCAATCAACAATACCCGTACAATAATCATTCATTTTGAAAATATGCATATATAGTTGATTGTTTTTCCTTCTCATCTAAATCAAAATGAACCTCATCCTTAACTTTTTGTAGAGCATACACAACTTCCGGAATATTTTGCTCGTGTTGTAGCAGGTAGTTGTTTAAGGTGACTATTGCTTGAAATGCCTCTTTTGACGACACATTTGGGACAACGCTACTATCATCTGGTTCAGGATCATTCTCATCATCATTACTGTTCATTACCGATTGAATAATTTCTTCGTCTATAGGTGATTCCATAACTGCATCATTCTCATTAGGATAGTTCAAAAGATGTTCAACATCAATCACATATCTATAGCGTAAATTAGAGATGACATCTGTTTTCGCGCGTTTTTGCAACCCGCCAACAATTACGAGAGAGAGGGGTCAGACGATTGTCTAAGGAACAGACCTCTTGAGACAAAGTCCCAAAAAGGGGTGCGTATGCCAGTGAAGGATTACAATTGGGAAGTAGACAAAACGCCTCCAAGGGGCGCAAGCACACGAGTACTGAAAAATGATTAAATTTAAACTAAGGAATAAAAATTACATGATCTCTTGTAGAGAGTTTTTGATTCGGTCTTTTTCTTCTATGACGTTACTTCTTTTATACTTCTTGAGCATCCCTTGGTTATCGAAACTGCTCAGACTTGCTTCGTATCCTTCGTAACCGCCCACTCTTTTAGTGAGGAATCACTTATTCGGGGAGTAGTTGCTTAGTAACTGCTGCCACTACCTTTGTTGCTTCCTGGATCGTGGGATCGTGCCGGGTTTACTTGACAACCGCTTCCAAACTGTATCCTTTAGACTTGTTTGATTTTGGGCGACTTGGGGTTCTGGGCGACAATGAGGCTGTCGTCCTGGGCGATTGTGCCGTACCATCTTTGTTCGGCCTCTGGGCGTCCTACAACCTTGGGGCGATGGTATTCCTTTGTTCTTGGGTTTCCAATATTCAGGTTTTTCCCACAGGCCTCCAACTTGGGCTTTTCTTCTTGGGCCTTTTAATTGGCTTCTGTTGGGTCTTTACCTTGGATTTATCAATTGGACTTCCTTTCGATTTTGGGCTGCATTTTAGTGTGTCAACATCATTTAATCTTTGGATACCTTCATCTAATTCACCAACTTCTAGTTCTGGAATATTGTTTTCTTCTGACCGAATTTTGCAATGTCGAAAACAATTTGCAATTGTTGTTGTCTTTACATCAAAATTCCAAGCCATGTTAGCAAAATTAATAGCATTCAAAATATTAATTTTTTCAGAATTTGATGCTTCAACCTCAAGGCATTGTAAGATGTTAGAATAAAAACGACAACAATAATGAGCTTTGAATGCTTGAATGATCCCAGCATCACATGGTTGAATCTTAGACGTTGTATTAGGAGAGAAGAAAAATAACTCTACATTTCTCAAGCCTTCAACTACATTTGGATGAGTTGGGCAATTGTCTACTATTAAGAGAACCTTCCTGCCATTCATTTTCTTATCAAACCAACCAACAAATTCTTGAAAAAGCAAACCAGTCATCCAAGCTTTCTTGTTGGATCGATACTTGTAATTAAGATTGTTCATGTTCACATTTTTAAAGTATCAAGGATTTGCATACTTACCAATAACCCAAAATAGTACTTTGTCAGATCCATCACCATTGCAACAAACAACAACAGTAATTTTCTCCTTATCTTTTTTGCGTCCTTCAAGCTGCTTGGTAGCAAATGAATGATCAGTTTCCAATCAATAAAATAATCCAGTTTCATCCATATTGTAAATATCCTTCAACTGAAACTGGTCTAATTTTGATTGTATTCCAGGTAAAGCATTTTCAATGTTCTCCATGATAACTGAACCACTTTCACCAAAACGTCGATAAGATTTAATTCCATATCTTACCTTAAAACGTTCTAACCATCTACTAGAAAAGCTGAATTCTGGATTAGTTTCATCATACCTTTTTTGCAAAAGCCATTTTGCTTTTCCTTAGATAATTTCTCTAGACATGTTCACTTTATCTTGCTTTTGAAGAAACCACTCATACAAAACTTTCTCTAAATCAGGGTATTTTGTCGATTTGTGCCTTTTAACATCGCTATTTTTCATCTCATTTGACAAATATTTCGACACCCTTTTGAGAGTGTTCGATATTATTGATTGACTAATAGTCAAATCAAACTTTTGTTGCACTCATGCTTGCATATCTTTTTAGCTAATAGTTGGATTCTCTTTCTTATGCTCACATATTGCACTCCTCATTTTATCGGTTAAAGTTGATTTTTTTACTCATTTCAAATGATGAGAAGACATTGGAGGGGAAACAAAATATTATATGTGCTTGGAATATATCTTTCAAACATCTAACTTTTATAAGTAAAGACTAAACTTTTTCATTTGCTATATACGTGGACTTAGTTTTTAGAGACATTAAGTTTCACTAAAACTTTTGAGCTTCCCTAGATTCAAATAATACTTTGATTAGCGTCTTTTGATTGTTCTTACCACATACAATGTACTACATATTTTATATTGAAAAATTCTCTCTAAAATAATAAATATTTATTTATTGATAAATGAATAATTTATTCATTTATCGATAAATAAATAATCTCGCTAAATGAATTTTTTTTCTGATCCCCGAAGGTATTACTTTATCGAGGTTTAACTATATCACACAACTTGTTGACCCCATAAAACGTAGCGCCAAGTGGATAATAAATGTTGGGCCCACTCCCGCCAACTCAAGAAAATTTCGACGTGTTTTGACCGAACAACAGGTGAGAGATGGAGAACACATGAATGCGAGAGATACTTTATGACGCGAGACATTAATGTTCGGGCACTGGCGGTGGTGATTAGAATAATTGCACTAACAAACAATCACCCACAATATGTAAATAATTTAGGATCAAACTGATAAATATAGAACAAGAAAATGATTTCTTAGGAATATTTTTCTTGAGTGTCTTCTTGCATATTAGAATCCACATTCAAAAGATCATTCAAAAAGTCCTTTACACTTTACCAAGATCACTTATTTATAGAGTTTTGGCTGACGTGGTACCACGATTATTGATTGAAACCTCATATCACTAAATCTATCATGCATTAAACATTTGGTTTCAAATAACTTCTTTGACGGTTATTTTTGTGCATCCTATTTCTTTCCAAAACAACTAGAAATAAAGAAAAAATAAAAATCACAAACAATTAAAAAAAATGGAAAATGAAAAAGAGACCCAGTGCCAGCGTCATCACCCCACTTCAAACTCCTCCCAACGTAGTTGAAATATATCGTCTTCAATTCCCCGGCTCTTTGAAGGTATATCCACTCGATCTTTGACACCTCACTATATTGAATAACATATCACTTCCTTCGTCCCATAAAGATAGACGTGTTTTGATTTTTACACAAATTAAGAAAATATAATTAATATAATTAAAAATATAAATTTTATTTACATTTTTTCCTAATACACAAACACATTAAGTTCATGTTTGAGTCACATTAAATTTTTCATTCTCATTTTTCTACTCATTTTCAACCACATATTAAAATTTTTTATCACATCAATAATTGTTCTTATTTTTTAATCACACATTCTTCATCAATTTACTATTCCAGAATACATTCTTCCAAAATAATATGGCTCAAACACACCCTAAATAATTGTTTAAATAGAGATATTTCATACTTGTAGATAATAAAATACATTAAATATGAACACATTAAAAAAATAAGAAATCAACTACAGTTTCAACAAGGAAACAATTTGGGACACATGAAAAATGAAAACAAATCCACCTTTATAAAATGGGTTTAATAATAAATAGCAAGGCAAGTAGGCAACAATACATCACAACAATACATCGCAACCACGTTTAGCCACTATTTGAACCATATTTCTTAAAATTCATTTTTATCCAAACTTACTTTCAATCATACATGTCATAAAACTCACAATTTTGATCAACTTTTCAATCACACTTTTTATCAATTTTTATATTAAAAAAAAAAACTATTAAAGATATATTTTTTTATTCAAAACAAATAGGGGCTTAATGTTAAGCCCTTGTTTGATAACAATTCTTTCCAAAAAAAAATTCCTCGTACTTACTTTTATCACACATTCTCACCATAAAAATTTTTTCTTATAAATTAAAAAAAAAAAAAAAAATCTCTACTTTTTAACCACATATTTTTCAAAAACTTACTATTTAAAAATTCATTCTTTCTAAAAGAATTCTATCAAATAGGGACAACAAATATCACTTCCAACCAATCACTTCAATGAAGTCAAATATTGTTCGTCCTTGAACCACAATAAATTTTCCAACGGAAGAAGAGTTAGATGGTGTTTGGTGGGGACTGAAATTAAATTTTTAGTAGATTGTGATAGAAATTTTTGAAATGTGTGGTTAAAAAGTCGTGGAACCCATGAAAGATGTGGTTAATATTAATTGTTTCACTTTGATTTAGATTAAAATCAGATTTTAGTATTCGAGTTCTTGCTTTTGATCTGAAAATGTTGTTTTGACAAAATTTTCTTAAAACCCACAATGGATTAATCAAAACAAGTTGGATTATGAAATATTTGCAAACAGTTTTGACTTGATTAGGTGACATTGTTAATGCGCCTTTAAAAAAGTAAATAATGAATCCCACAATTCCCTTTGTAAATGAATGCAATATCTTGCGCATGGCTCTCAAGTTGTACGATACGAGAAGAAGATTGGCGAAGAAGGGTCTTGCTTAACGATTACAAATGGAGCAATTTTCGTTAGTTTAGAGGATGATATGGCAAAAGTGGTTCAATTGAAATTTATATATACAGTTTCAGTTTGTTTTAATTTTAGATAAAGCACTTGTGGTTAAAAATCAAATTTTTATTAAATTTTGATAGAATTTAATAAAATATATGGCAAAAATTATAAGTGTTGACTTTGATATAAATTTTAATATACACCGAACCAAGGTTAAACTAGAAGGTTTTGAAAGCTCTCATAAGTTAAATGATACAATCTCACATCGAATAAAAATGAAATATAGATCAATTTATAAAAGTTTGTGTTACTTTTCTTTATAAGGTTGACCTTTTAAAATGAAATCACAAATCTTAATATCATATACAATTCTTACTTCTCGAAAATCTATATAATTAGATATTTATTTATTTTGAAACTTTAGATCGTTTGAAGGTTAAGAACTAAAAAGTCGACTGAGAATATTATTTGTTTAATAATTATCTTCTATTCAAATAAATTTTTGTGTGTATTAAGTTTATATACGTAACATTTTATATGAGATAAAATTATTTTATAAAATGCAAGAGTAGTTGCGATCATTGGCTATGGCCGAGCTCTGCTTTTCATAAGTGAGTCGCTCGAAACTCGACTCGGCTCAAAAATAATTAAAGGTAGAATCTAATTCCCTGGAATGATTGAACTACCCTTGTGCTTTGACTATACTCAGACACGTGGATAGCGTGAATTAACGCCGTAACTTTCCGTGGGCCCCATTCAAAAAGTGGTGGCAGCATCGTCATTAAATAAAAATCACGGTGGACATAAAAAGTTGAACATTTTACAAAAAGACAAATCGGTCCCTATTGCACATGCCAACTTTTGGCAACCTTATATTTCCACGAAGGGTAATTGGCGCAAAATGTCCCTACTTATGACGGTTGTTGTGGAAAACGTCCCTACGTTCGATTTTTTGGTGCAGAACGTCCCTACCTTTGCATTTTCTTGCGCAAAACGTCCTTTTAACCAATTTTTAACATAAAATGACTATTATACCCTCTTATATAAATAAAACAAAAAAGAAAAGAAAAGAAAAATAAAGAATAAATTGCAATC
Source organism: Fraxinus excelsior (assembly GCA_019097785.1). NCBI lineage: Eukaryota > Viridiplantae > Streptophyta > Magnoliopsida > Lamiales > Oleaceae > Fraxinus > Fraxinus excelsior. The sequence continues at coordinate 32,443,123 of CM032624.1, read as the reverse complement.
TAGTCCAAAACATTTTTAAAAGTGCGAATCAATCCAAATAAATTATAAAAATAATCAAAAATGAAAAATAAAAACTTTTCCGTCGAGGTGGGAAAGGAGACGGGGAAAGAAAGGGCGAGACAAGAAATGGGGATAGGAGAGAAAAGTTTTTATTTTTATTTTTGATTATTTTTAATATTTTAATAATTTATTTGGATTGATTTGCACTTTTAAAAATGTTTTGGACTAGATTGCAATTTATTCTTTATTTTTCTTTTCTTTTCTTTTTTGTTTTATTTATATAAGAGGGTATAATGGTCATTTTATGTTAAAAATGGATCAAAAGGACATTTTGCGCAAGAAAATGCAAAGGTAGGGACGTTCTGCACCAAAAAATCGAACGTATGGACGTTTTCCACAACAACCGTCATAGGTAGGGACGTTTTGCGCCAATTACCCTTCCACGAAACACTACAAAATCAACTGCAGAGTTTCTGTACATAAAGACTCAAGTTCTACTTCTCTACCTCGTCGGTTCCTCCGCCTCCTTCAAACTGGTGGTTTAGTGGTCGCGCTGATCTACATCCCACTTACATTATGAAGGTCGTAAATTATCAATAGAGAATTCATCACTCTTAGATTGTAAAATATCATGATAAACATTACATTTAGTAAAGTTAATAACAAAATTCTTGACCAAGGTGTACTCATAAGTCGAAAATGATTTTTCGACGTACATTGATTTAATAGTAGAATGAAAGATACGATCGATAATTGAGATTGACAAATAACAATTTTTCGTAATTGATCGGACCATATTGACAAAATGATTATAATTTCATGATAAACGAACAACTTTGATTTTGTTACACTATGTAACATTTTCCGTCACATGTATTGCCCTAATAAATTGCTAGATGTCAATCTGGAAGGACGAATGTGAATTAGCGATAAATTAAAAATGGGTATTTTAATTTATCGATTTTGATTAGATCAAAATTATAATTCACGTCATAAGGTATCGTGATCGGGAACAAGGTAGGTCACACATAAAAGAAAAACCAGAAGAACGAGATTCATCAATTAATTAATTAACAAGTGTTGTACAATTAATTAATTGAGTTGCTCGTTAAAATGTAGTTACCTTTTAATTTAAGTATGTATTTGGATTCATTGAATTTGAATTCTGAGTTGATAAGTAGTGTTTTTAGCCATCCATATCGGATGTGTGTGTATGCTAGTGCCAATTGTAATGTGCTTGTACCTTTATGTGATTTCAAAATATAATAATAATTATGTGGATTGGTGCACGGTTGGTTGTTGTGATGTTTAATCGACGTGAGTGATCACACTCACGATAGCCAAAAAAAAAGTATAAATGAACATATTGTTGGAAAGAACACTTTTATATTAAACTGAAGTATTGGTTATTTTCACGAATGACGTATTGGTTTTGATGTTCATTTTGGTTGTATTCAAAATGGCAATAATGATGACCATATTATTACTATACGATATAAGAAAATTGAGAAAAATGCATCATATAAACGTCTCAAGGTTGGATTCATATTAGTGCATTTTGAAATATTGGATTTCGCATCAGACGACAAGACATTACATTGGAGGTTGTACAAAAATCCAAAAAATAAACCCTGTGGCATATAAGAATTAATCAAAAACACGACAAATCTATAATTATGAATAAACACTTGGTTCAAAGCAATATGGAAATGAAGCAAGAGGATAAAAGGCATAACATCGTCCGACTATTCCTTCAACTTTTTGTCACGTCTGATGCTGCACATTACAAGGTCAAAATCCATATTGTAGGCTTTAATCAACTTCTCACAACTATATTTGAATAGTTGATGGGCCAAGTGGAGCCGTAAATGGATCGGATATGAACATGATTATCGGATTCGAATCTTGATTAGGTTATCGGACTAAGATCTTGAATCCATTTCTCATTAACTTCATCGGATTCGGATCAAAATTCAATCCATTAATAGCTCTAGGGCCAGTTACATCTAGGTGTCTTTGGATCAAAGTTTTCTCTCATTGCATCAATTTTCCCATTTATAATGTACTCAACAAACTTTATGACATAAAATCAACAATCATGGCTGAATAAAATAAAACATTGTTAAGAGTGGAAAATTCCGTAGCTGCATTATGAAATAACTTTTTTTTTCTCGTACCCAATATTTTAAGCATTCATAAAGTGTGCATATTTTATTTAATCCAGTTTTGCACAAATGAACTAATAATCCTGTTTCTGGAAAACGTGGCTTAGTTAAAAAAAATAATTGCTCAGTCCAACTTATTTTAAAAATGAATGAAAAGTTAACATTAACCAAACACAATGCATCATGATCTCCCAACGCACAGTGAATTAATTTTGGATATATATTAAATAATAGGTGCCTCGTATAATTTTCACTTTATATATTGAGTTCATGGGCCATAAACTCATCAATTTTCGTACTTGAAATTATTTCTTTTATAAATTCAACGAATCCCATCATAAAGATCTATTACTTGTCTTCTACGAATATAAATTAATCTAAACTGAATAAGTAATTGAGGAGTTGCCCAGTTGATGCCATAAATTATATTATTAGTGTGTGGCGTAAAGTGAAATTTTGAATGAGATTTTATTACAAATAATTGTGATTAAATGTCAAAGAACCAATTATCAAACAACTTGTTGACCCCATAAAACGCAACGCCAAGTAGACAACAGATGTTGGACCAACTCACGCCAACTCAAGCAAATTCCGACGCGTTTTGACCGGACAACCAATGAGAGATGGAGAACACATGAATGCGGGAGATGTTTTACGACGTGAGACAAAAATGTTCGAGCACCAGCGATAGTGATTAGAATAATTGCACTAACACACAATTACCCACAATATGTAAATAATTTAGGATCAAACTGATAAATATAGAACATGCAAAATGATTTCTTGGGAATATTTTAGCGTCTTCTTTCATATTAGAATCCATATTCAAAAGATCATCCCAAAAAGTCCTTTACACTTTACCAAGACCATTTATTTATGGAGTTGTGACTGACGTGGTGATTGTTGACTGAAACCTGATATTACTAAAGCACCGTTTGATATACAATATTTTCTATGAAAAATGGAAAATTCAACTTTTGTAGTGTTTGATAGGCAAAATTTTCCCCAAAAAATATTTTCCACCTTTTTGAGGAAAAAAAATTCTTGATGTTTTGGTTGGTTTTGATTTTCCAAGTCCTTTTTTTCTCTCTTTTTTTTTTTTTTTTTTTTTTTGTCTTGCAATTGATAAAAAATTCTAAACACAATGGTAAAAAGTATTTATCACTTTTATTGACAATTTTCATACAAAACAAAACCAAACGAATGGTATCTGGTATGATAAAAAAAAATTTCAATTTTTTTTTGGCAATTAGAACAAATTCTAAACCCAATGGTAGAAAAAATCAGTTTAATGGACAATTTTCATAAAAAAATGAAGTCAAACGGACACGAAACAATTTCTAGGCAATTCAATTTCCTGTAAAACAATTTCTATACAATTCAATTCTCTGTAAAACATTTTCTTTCTACCAATTTTTCACTTTTACACTCAAGCGGACTCTAATTATATCATACATTAAACATTTGGTTTCAAATAACTTCATTGACGATTAATTTTGTGCAGCCTATTTCTTTCCAAAAACAACTAGAAAGAGAAAAGAAGGAAAGAAAAAATAAAAATCACAAACAATAAAAAAATGAAAAAGAGATCCAGTGCCAACGCCATCACCCCACTTCAAATCCCTCCCAACGGAGGTGAAATACAAATGGAGGCCGAGCTCTGCTTTTCATAAGTGAGTCGCTCGAAATTCAACTCGGCTCAAAAATAATTAAAGGTGGAATGATCTAATTCCCTGTAATGATTGAACTACCCTTGTGCTTTGACTATACTCAGACACGTGGATACCGTGATTTAACTGTCGGTGGGCCCCATTCAAAAAGTGGTGGCAGCATCGTGATTAAACAAAAATCACATGAACATAAAAAGTTGAACATTTTACAAAAAGACAAATCGGTCCCTATTGCGCATGCCAACTTTTTGCAACCTTATATTTCCACAAAACACTACAAAATCAACTGCAGATTTTCAGTACATAGACTCAAGTTCTACTTCTCTACCTCGGCTCCTCCGCCTCTTTCAAACTGGTGGTTGAGTGGTGGCGCTGATCCACATCCCACTTACATTAAGGTTGTAAACTATCAATAGAAATCCGTCACTCTTATATTGTAAGATATTATGATAAATATTTCATTTAGTTAAGTTAAGAACGAAATTCTTGGTCAATGTGTACTTATAAGTCAAAAAGGATTTTTCAACGTACATTGACTTCATAGTAGGATGAAAGATATGACCAATAATTGAGATTGACACATATCCATTTCTTGTAATTGATCGGACTATATTGACAAAATGATTATAATTTCACGATAAACGAATAACTTTGATTTTGTCATATCATGTGACATTTTTCGTCACATGTATTGCCCTAATACATTGCTAGATGTGAATCTGGAAGGACGAATGTGAGTTGACGATAAATTAAAAATGGATATTTTAATTTATCGATTTTGATTAGATCAAAATAATAATTCACGTGATAATGTATCGTGATCGGGAACATGGTAGGTCACACACAAAAGAAAAATTAGAAGAGCGAGATTCATCAATTAATTAATTAACAAGTGTTGTACAATTAATTAATTGATTTGCTTGTTAATGTTGGAGATATTACACCGATAATGTGAATATTATATTAATCAAGAACATGTCGTTAATTTGCGTGAAATCGAAATATCATTCGACTTACCGAAATATGATTTGAGAAGACAAATTAGTAAATTACCGACTTCGAATATATGAATATGGATTCGTCACTTCCCAGTCTTGAACGCACATCTCTTTAATTCAAACCTTTCAATAAAACACATAAATAAATTAACCACATTCTGAAATCAAATATAAATAAAATTAGAAATGAAAAAGATGAAATGCAAGTGATGCGATCGGTCGAGGCAAGTGTTTGACACTTTGTCCTTAAGATGAATTTGCCTCACATCGATGCTAACGGTTTCTCGGCATCATCTCCCAAGATACAATGACCACGTCTAGCCATATGAGCACTCCAAATGACTTAGACCAACGAATTCGAACGGAGTTCCCTCTCTACCATAACAATGATTTTGATACAAGAAATAATCACTTCTACAAAGTGTTTTATACAAAACTAAAGTAAAACATGAAATGGAATGATATGGAACTATCAATTGAGTTTGTTCCCCTTCATAAAATTCAAACATGTGGAATCTCTTATATTCTAATTTGTGTTGAATCTGAAAATATTCTATCGCGTGCATTTTCAGCACTTTGTATGCAGTTTGGTTATAAGCAATCTCTGCATGGGAATACGTGCTTGTGTGAATAATTTATATGTATATTAAATGACAAAAAAAGTATCCTACCTTTTTGCATGTGAAGTATACCATTAAGAATATGTTTTAATTTATGGAAACACATGGTGATGGAAAAGAAGAGATAACAGTAACCTTGGAATTGAGTGCATTCTTTAATGGCCATTAGTTTGCATTTGTTAATCAATTTACGTGTCTATTGTGTACATGGGCATTGCTTATATTCTATAAAAATAGAAAGGTAGCGGTTGAATTATGTGAAAGTTCTAAAAGAGAACTTTCTTGAACTTTATATGCACATGGAAGAAATCGTTTGATTTTGCATAACTACCATGGAAACATAATTATTGTTGATGCTTATTACATAAAAATAATGAATATACGTTTTGGTCTTTTCCCTTAATTTACTAATTATGACTTTTGATATGACAATTTAATGTGTGAGAAGTTGTGTACTTTCACACTGTTATATCTACGATGAAGGTGCATCTTCTGGTTTTTAAAAGTGCGATTAGCAAGTAAATATAGTGGAAGGAGTTTGAATGAATTTTTTGTCTATAATTATATTCCACTTTGTCAAATTGCTTATTTGTGTAAATTATCTGCATGATATATTTGGCTGGAATAAAGCATGTACGTATTTCGAGGTTTGTACCATATCAATGGTTGACCATTTGGTCTTGGAAAATTTAATTGATCAAAATTAAGATCAATGATGATATCTCTAAATATGGAAATGGATGGATTTCCTCAAAACATTGATATTCCTAGTCACGATAAGTGTTGACTAAAATGGAATAAACTTATACAATGAATGTATAAATATTTGGAATATAAGTTGATATTCTGTCACCTTGATCGTGTTGAAATTGATATTAAGTCGCCTAATCACGTGATGGAAAATCAAGACTCTTGGTCTAATTATTTTTTCAAGGAAGTATCTCTTCATAAAGATTAATTCGACGAGGTGCGTCTTCTCGTTAGGTTGTTTTTTGAAAACACAATCGATGGATGATTCGTTCATTAAATTTGAACATGGTCATGAATAAGTATTATTTAACATGAAATAATATTGTCTTGTGAAATGTCACAAATGTGATATGTTGCATATGTTGAAGAAGTTGTAATTCTTGTGAATCAAGATGCTTAGTCTTCTTCATTGTTGAATTTGATTTCAATAGTGGAACCAATTAAAATGGTATATGTTTTGAGAGCATTGTTGGTCTATGTGACCTTAATTTAATTTGGATGATCAAATTAAAAGAAAGTTGGATTGAATTATAATTTATGCAATTTAAATTGAAATTAATTGTGGGTTGACGACCACTATTTTGAAAGTACTTAAACTTTCACGAAGCATTCGATATGGACATTATCTATTCGATAATGAATTGAACTATGAAAGAGTTGATGAACTCTAAGTTCAAATACAACCCAAAAGTGTGGGGGTTAGCATCAATACTTACAAACTTATATGAAAAGTTCAAGATTTGTGGATGCAACATTACTAGTTGCACATGCATTCCTAATTGAGGAATTGTGGGGGTAACTTATGTTAAAAGTTACATTTTCTATACCTTATAATTATAGAAATATATCTATGAAGATGAAAAAGGTAGAAAACCCTTATATTAATTATAAGGAAACTATACACTAAGTCTAAAAGTAGAGGAAATGGGATAAAGTCGATTACGGTGTTTGTTTGGATATGCAAGATCAATTTGAATATTTGAAGACTATTCATAAAATTGAAATGCATTATAATATTTCAATAATGATATTGAATACTCATGTTTCTGAAATCCACTAGTAAAGGTGATCAACTAGTGTAGTCCACGATAGAAATCCTCTAACATTGTTTTTTGAAATTTGTAAAGCTTTAGAAGCATGTAGCTTCATGAGAGGATTTCTTGGTGGTGACATGTTATAACTATTAAATCAATCAATCGTTGATTAGCTATATTTGATGAGATACTAAGTCACGTGTAATGGTAAATCTAAACGTATATTTGTAGACATAATACCATTAAGCAGTCGATCTCAATGGTGTAAACTCGTAATACCTTTAGAGATTTACCGAGAGATCAAGAATACTGCATATCGAGAGAATGAGATTAAAGCCTACGACGTAAAAGTCTTTGTAATGGTAACCCTACCTTGTTGACTGGAGATCCCAAGATCTTGGTTCAAAGGGAAAAACAAGTTATGAAGATTCCATGAAACACTTAGGAAATTATTCCTACTCATTCCTATGATAATTAAAGTGCTTTCTGCAGAGTGATTGAAGGATAAGATACACTTTTAATGATTCATATAGCTTGATTCAGTCAAGAGGAGTATGACAGAATACTCTTAATAGGAGGTCATCTATATAAGTGTGAAGTGGAGCCGCTTCTATGAGAATGTTTTAAAGGCTTGAATTCTCTAAAGCACTTATGAAATTCAAGAGTTGTTCAGGGCCAAAATGAACACTATAGTGAGAACCATGAACGGTTTAGGGAAGACATTGTGTGAGTACTGTTGTCTTGACTTACACCAACGGTTGAATAGTTCAAGACATCACGTTCACCAATTAACCAGTAAGTCCGATAGTATTTCACTAAGGGAGGTTCAAGGCCAGAAGCTACCTTCTCTGATGCAGTATTTTTTCCACCATCTCTCTACTAGTGTCTGCATAGTCATTTGCATTAATTTTCATTTATGTGGGGGATTGTTGGAATTTTGTATCGGAAATTGGTTGTGACCTATTTAAGTGGAATTCGTTGTTTGGTGAATGAGAAATTAAGTCAAACTTAAACCGCTTAATACTTGAAATTGTTGAAAAATTGTGTAGAATATTGTGGAATATTCTAGAGATGATGTAGATGAAAATATATGTCTTTTCATATGGATCATGACTCTTGGAGATCATGACTTTTGATATTATTTTTCAATAATTGTCTCTTTATGTAGAGATGTAATTGTATCTCTTTATGGAGAGAGATAAATTTCAAGAGATGTGTCTCTTGGCATGGATTTTTCAACTAATATATAAGAGATCCCACATGTTTGAATTTTATGAAGGGGAACAAACTCAATTGATAGTTCCATATCATTCTATTTCATGTTTTACTTTAGTTTTGCATAAAACGCTTTGTAGAAGTGATTATTTCTTGTATCAAAATCATTGTTATGGTAGAGAGAGAACTCCGTTCGAGTTCGTTGGTCTAAGTCATTTGGAGTGCTCCTATGACTAGACGTGGTCGTTGTATCTTGGGAGATGATTGTCGAGAAACCGTTAACACTGATGCGGGGCAAATTCATCTTAAGATTGTTGGAGATATTACACCGATAATGTGAATATTATATTAATCAAGAACATGTCGTAAATTTGTGTGAAATCGTAATATTATTCGACTTACCGAAATATGATTTGAGAAGACAATTAATAGGCCATAATTAATTAATTCGTGGACCAAATTTAATTAATTGAAATAATTAAATATTGGACCAAATTAAGTTTAAAAGACTGGTCAAGTCCACTTGGACTTATATTAATAAGCAATTAGGATTTCAGAAAAATAGAACAAATTATTATTATTATTATTATTATTATTATTATTAGCACAAAAAAACGAGAAATCATAATTCTCACATCCTTGTACCATGTGTCGATTTTCATTTGAAGATGGACAATTGGACAGTTGTGGATTGTAGATTGTGATTGTTCATATTTGAAGATTTGCAAATGAGTTTGCAGAATCTATAAAGCCCCTGTTTGATCCACATTATTTTTTTCATTCTCATTCTTCTACTCATTTTCAACTACACATTCTTCAATAAAATAATATTTTCCATCACATCAATAAATTTTCCTCCTTTTTCAACCACATATTCATCATCACATAACTTAAAAAAATGCATTATCTCATTTTAACATGCACCAAACACACTCAAAATGTACAATTTCTATCACGATTTCTTTCTAAACAGAAATAAGATTTTTGGTGGGAATTAAAATTTGTTTTGTTTTTTGTTGTACATATTAAATAAAATTCCCAACAGCTATAACACATAACACTGCCATTGCATCTACACGTGACGAAACTCTATATGTGAATTATGTGAAGATACAACACCGCCTTTGGAAGATGAAAATATCCATAAGCCACGGAGAAAATAAATTGGAAAGTGCAGCAAATCTATCCATCCATATGAATTGTGTAGAAGAAGGAAACGACATACATTCCTATAAATATGGATTAGCACTTGTATTTTGTAGTGTAGAGAGAAATGCTAGAGAAAGTAAAGAGAATCCAGTGCTAGATATGGAGCGGCAGTGAACAAGAGAGTGAAGCTGTGGAAAGTATGTTTGGTGTGTAATTAAAATTTTGTTTATTTTTTTACTAAAATATTATTATTTAATTCAGTATTCAACATTCTACTCCAACGGAATCTAGATCCATTGCATCAAAATCAAGTGTTTTTCAGTCATGCTCAATACATTGATGCACCCCTTTCCACGGTTGATATGTCAATAAAGTTCAGCATTCACATATTGCTGATTGATTTAGATTATGATTACATTGACGAAGAGAACGATTTTTAGAGTTTTGAACATTTTTATTATCATTTTATTTCAAACTTTTGAGGCCGTTTTTTTTAGAGTTTTTATGTTTAAATGTTATTCAAGAATAAAACGTAGTTAACTTTTAATTCAAGTACGTATTTGGATTCTTTGAATGAAACCTTGAATTTTGAGTTGATAAGCAGTGTTTTTAGCCATCCACATCGGATGTGTGTGTGTGTGCGCGCGCGCACGCTAGTGCCAATTGTAATGTGTTTGTGCTTGTACCTTTATGTGATTTCAAAATATAATGATAATTATGTGGATTGGTGCACAATTGGTTGTTGTGATGCTTAATCGATGTGAGTGATCACACTCACAGTGGCTAAAAAAAGTATAAATGAACATATTGCTGGAAAAAACACTTTTATATTAAACTAAAGAGGTTATTTTCACGAATGACATATTGGTTTTGATGTTCATTTTGGTTGTATTCAAAATGGCGATAATGATGACCAAATTATTGGAATAGTTGATGGGTCAAGTAGGGCTGTAAATTGATCGAATATGGACCTAATCTGCCTATATCTAATTCATTTTGATAAGAATAAATATCCGATTCGATAATCCAACGAATATTTGATTGTTAAATTCATATCCGTTTTGCTATGTTATCGAATATTTGATTCGATAATTGGATCCAAAACTAAAGAAATTAGGAAAAGAAATAATGTTGGAATCAATTATTTATTTATTTATGGTTTTCCAATTTTTCCAATTATTTAACGGGCTTAATAAATATAAATTTTTCAATTTTTTTATGTTTTGAGTTTGATGATTTTTTACTCTAAATTTATTTATTTTAGTCACAAATAACATACCATAAAAATATTTTATTAACTCAATTCTTTATAGCAAATCGAATCGGATTGACTTATATTCATATTTAATCCATTTAGTTAACAGATTATCGGATTCAAATCTTGATCAGGTTATCGGACTAAGATATTGAATCCATTTCTCATTAACTTCATCGGATTCGGATCAAAATTCAATCCATTAATAGCCCTAGGGCCAGTTACATCTAGATGTTTTTGGATCAAAGTTTTGTCTCATTTAATCAATTTTCCCATTTATAATGTACACAACAAACTTTATGACATAAAATCAACAATCATGGCCGAATAAAATAAAACATTGTTAAGAGTGGAAAATTCCGTAGCTGCATTATGAAATAACTTTTTTTTTCTCGTACCCAATATTTTAAGCATACATAAAGTGTGCATATTTTATTTAATCCAGTTTTGCACAAATGAACTAATAATCCTGTTTCTGGAAAACGTGGCTTAGTTAAAATAAAAAATAAAAAAATAATTGCTCAGTCCAACTTATTTTAAAAATGAATGAAAAGTTAACATTAACCAAACACAATGCATCATGATCTATCAGCATTTGCTGGAAATTTTGAGACAGAGACGATCAAAATGATTATCATATATACTGTATTTATCTCCTCCTCTATTAAAAGAGTGAATCCGCAGTTTACTGTTCATTTATGGCCTATTTTGGTTTTCCCTGTTTATCCCCAGTTTCTTAACAAATTCCTCCTCTCTGTCCTCTATCTATATAGGACAATCTATATATTAAAAAGAGTTACTGTTCGGAGGAAAAAAAGGGTGGCGCCGAGAAAAAAAATAGGCGCCGAGAATTTGCTTTTACCAATTAAAATGTAGGCGCCGAAATTCACTGTATTTTCTTTCTTTAGTCGGTCGTCGATTTTCGCCGCTTTTGTTTTTTGTTCGAAGGCGGTGCTGTTTAGGGTTTTACAAGGTTGTATTTTCCTTATATAAAGGGGAAAAATGCATTTCATTTCATCACTTTGCAAATTGCAAATAAGAAGAAAAACTATTCCATTTCATCATCCTCTTTTCTCTACCAAGAAATTTTACGAATATTTATTCCATTTCATTCTCTCTCGTTAAGAAGCAAGTAAGCAACTGGTCTTGAAGCAACTTAGCAACTGGTCTTCCACTTGCAGTGGAACAATCTGAAATTTTCATACCGTTCAGCGGTAAGTAATTATGTAAAATGGTTTTGCCTTTTATATTAGTTTTATTTACATGTTTAAATAAAAATGTGTTTATGTTTAGGAATAAGAAATTTTGTATAACTGTTATTCCAAACAAAGAAAGTTGATGAAGTGATTAAATGATTATGTAAAAGTTCTTTTTTTAGTTTTGCATGTTTGTTCAGTAAATACAAAATTAAATACAAAATGATATTATTTTGTAAAAACAAAGTAAAAAAAACTTTAAGTGTTGGATGAAACAGAAAAAATTGCACAAAATAAAAAGTATTGTATATAAAAAATATATATATATATATATAGCACTCCCTCCGCGAGCGGAGGACTGCCTCTTCTCGCGGAGGGCATAGCCTCCGCGGGCGGATCCCGAATGGGAGTACCTCCGCCAACGGAGGTAAACACCTCCGCTCGCGGAGGCATTGGCCTCCGCGAGAGGAGGCAGTGCTCTTTTGCGTTTAAAGCATAAACGACGGTGGTTGTATTCTTATATAAATAGTGGAAGAAGAAACTCCTCTCGCTGAGGTCCATTATTATTTTATTTTATTTTTTACTGTTGTGCTACCAATAATTTACAATTTTTTATTGTTGTATTAATCATTTAAGATTTTCAATGGAAGAAGAACCTCCTCTCGCGGAGGTCCATTATTATTTTATTTTATTTTATATTGTTGTGCTATCAATAATTTACAATTTTTATTGTTGTATTAATCATTTAACATTTTCAATATATTTTGTTCGTTCTTCTTCCAAAATCATTTAATAATTCTACTTATTTACAAATTATAAATACAATTTCACTTATTAATATATATACTTGGAGTTTTTATTTTTATTTATTATAAACTATAAATACATTTTCATTTCTTAATAATCCTAACAGTTACTATTCCTTTTTATTTAAATAAATTAGTTTAGTTCATGTTTATTTATCGTTTATTTAAATTAATTTAATTCAGGTCTCCTTTATTTTAAATTTCATGTTGGAATTGGATATTAAATATAAAGAAGAAGAAAAAAAGCAGCAAAAAAAAAAAAATAAAAAAATTTTGAAAGTCTCCGCGTGCGGAGGTTCCAAACCTCCGCACTCCAAACCTCCTCACGCGGAGGATCTGGGCCTCCGCGTGCGGAGGCTTTGGCGGAGGTTCCAAGCCTCCGCATGCGGAGGTTTGGGACTCCGCGCGCGGAGGCTAAGTACTTTGTTTCTCTGTTTTTTTTTTCCTAATTTTGTGCTAATAATTTACTCAAGGGAGATGTGATACTGGGTTTTGTATGATTGATAAACAAGGATTAATTGGAATGGCGGCAGATTGGAGCAGATATTGTTAAGAGAGCATTGAGTTATCCATTGAAGTTAATAGCCAAGAATGCTGGGGTAAATGGAAGTGTTGTGATAGAGAAGGTAAGGCTTGACTCAACTGCTTTCGTGCCATGTTCAAAATTAATCGTTCTAGAGCTTGTATCTGAATTGTGTTCAATTGACATGAGATTCTTTGTTTAGGTGTTGGCCAATGATAATCCTAAGTATGGTTACAATGCCGCAACTGGAACATACGAGGATCTAATGGCCGCTGGCATAATTGACCCACAAAGGCAAGTTCCTTTACTGCATCTTGTTTCTAAACATCAAAGTGGTATGAATTTTAATTAATATGGTTCAACTAACTTGTTATTTAGCACGTTAACTCAGTTTTGATGTTTATTTGTAATTAACTGAGCATTGACATTTAGTGTTCCATCCTTAAATCGTCAACGTGTAGTTTAATGAAAAGTTGGGCATTTAGTTACTTATTTCTTCATGGATCATGTAGCATAAAAAAGTCTTGATAGAGATCTCCATTGGAAGAAAATTGATAGATTTTCGTGTTGATAATACTCGTGTTATGTTCTCGTATTCTGAGGGCTCTTTCAAATGATTAGCGTATTTTCAAGGTTAAAATATAGTTATTTCGTTGCGAAGAAGGGAAATTAAAAGCGTTGTCCGATCAATAAGGGTTAATATATAGAATTGTGTAAAACGGTTAAAGGTCGGACTTTCTGATGATGATTGACGGCGGGGGAGGGACCTGAACCCTAAATAAGTTCTGTTTGCTTTTGTTTCTTTTCACTTACTACATCTTTAGGAATTCGATTAATGCTCATTGGAAGTGAAACATTAATTTCGTTTTAAGTAAATGATTTGGATACTCATAAATAACACAATAACCTCTTACCTTTTTCAGATTTTGTTTAGTAGTAAGAGAGTATAATGTTGTCTACGATACGATATATAAGGCCTTTTACTCCTAATGTTGAGCTTTTGGTCCCATGATGAAGATGAGCTGAACTGATATACACTGTATTTATGTTTTTTTAGCGGGCATGCTGATGTTTCTGGGACTATAACTCGTAGGCTCATGTTTTTCATGCGTGATTTAGTCACTGGATATGGTGGAACTGTCAGAAATTCTTATGCGAATCAAATTGTTCAGTTCTCCTGTAGTTCTGATATTTTCAGCTCTTTATTGTATCTCCTAATCCTGTATTCTATTTTGATCAATCAATATGATATTTAAGGTTTTTGTTTTACGTTGTTATTATCATTAAATAGCACGCTAATAAACATATAATAAGTACAAAACTCGTGCATCGCACGAGGCGCCAACTAGTCTTATAAAAAGAGTTAAAAAGTAATTTTTGAATATATATTAAATAATAGGTGCCTTGTATAATTTTCACTTTATATATTGAGTTCATGGGCCATAAACTCATCAATTTTCGTACTTGAAATTATTTCTTTTATAAATTCAACGAATCCCATCATAAAGATCTATTACTTGTCTTCTACGAATATAAATTAATCTAAACTGAATAAGTAATTGAGGAGTTGCCCAGTTGATGCCATAAATTATATTATTAGTAGGGTTGGACAAAACTCTCAAACCGAAAGTGAACCGAACCGAACCGAAACGAACCAAATTGAATTGAACGGTTCTTCATAAGTTAAATATCCGAACGAGTATCTGAATTGAGAAACGATGGATTTGGATCGATTCTCAATTCTAGACTAAGAACCGAAGAATCGAATAAAAATTGAATCTAAATAAATTTTTTATTTTTTATATTGAATTAATTAATTAATTATTTTTATTTTTTCTAAACAATTTAGCAAATTAATTAAACAAACCACCAAGTCCAACCAAATTAATTTTTTGTTTGCCCAACATTTGGACCTTATCCGTCCCCTTTCCATTCCAATTTCATTTGGTAAGCAGCGTCCACTCTCCTATAAACTCAAATCATTTGATAAGTTTAAACCTACATCTCCATTCCCAAATCGATTTTGAAGTTCATTCATTTCATCGGCGCGCGGTAGCTACTTATTAAATCAAATAGTTGGTAAGTATTACCAATATTTAAAAATATTTTATTTTTATAACTTTTAATTAATATTTCATTTTCTTTATGATGACTGCTTGAAGTAAATGAATTATTGATATGGATAACCGATGTTTTTATATTAATATTTACTTTTTAGTATTTGTATACATTGAATTAATCTTATTGGACAGCTTGTTATTTGTATATTTTTAAATTGTGCTACGTTAATTTGTAAAAGTTACGAATGAATATGTTATTAGTTATATTTATGTAGTGTTGCTATAAATGTTAAAAAAATTAATTATGGTACAGAACCGAACCGAACCTGAACGGTTTCATAATTATATTTGGACCCGAGTGTTCCATTTATTAAGCCCCTATTTGAGCCACATTATTTCCACAAGAATGTATTTTTTTTGTTTGATGTGATAGAGAATATATGGTTGAAAAAGAAGAAAAATTTATCGATGTGATGAAAAATATTATTTTATTGAAGAATGTGTGGTTGAAAATGAGTAGAAGAATGAGAATAAAAAAATAACGTGGCTTAAACAGGGGCTTAATACCCAAAAATTTTGAGTAGGAGAACTGAATCGAACCGATTCATGTCCAGTCCTAATTATTAGCGTGTGGCGTAACGTGAAATTCTAAAAGAGGTTTTATTACAAATAATTGTGATTAAATGTCAAAGAACCAATTATCACAGTTGACCTCGAAAAATGCAACGCCAAGTGGATAACAGATGTTTGGCCCATTCACGCTAACTCAAGCAAATTTTGACGCATTTTGATTGAACAACCGGTGAGAGATGGAGAACACATGAATGCAGGAGAGGATTTACGACGCGAGACTTAAATGTTCGAGCACCGGCGGTAGTGATTGGAACAATTGCACTAACAAACAATCACCTACAATATGTAAATAATTTAGGATCAAACAGATAAATATAGAACAAGAAAATGATTTCTTGGAAATATTTTTCTTGAGCGTCTTCCTTGCATATTAGAATCCATATTCAAAAGATCATCCCAAAAAGTCTTTTACACTTTACCAATATCACTTATTTATAGAGTTCTGGCTGATGTGGTGATTGTTGATTGAAGTCTCATATTACTAAGTTTATCATACATTAAACATTTTGTTTCAAATAACTTCTTTGACGGTTATTTTTGTGCATCCTATTTCTTTCCAAAAACAACTAGAAAGAGAGAAGAAAGAAAGAAAAAATAAAAATTTTAAACAATAAAAAAATGAAAAAGAGACCTAGTGCCAACGTCATCACCCCACTTCAAATCTCTCCCAACATAGTTGAAATATATTGTCTTCATTCCCTGGCTCTTTGAAGGTCTATCCACTCGATCATTGGTACCTCACTACATGGAATAACATATCACTTTCTTCGTCCCATGAAGTGTTTTGATTTTTACACAAATTAAGAAAATATAATTAATATAATTAAAAATATAAATTTTATTTACATTTTTTCCTAATAAACGGATACACTAAATAATTGTTTAAATAGGGATATTTCATATTTGTTGATAATAAAATACATTAGATATGGACATATTAAAAAAAAAAAAAAAATAAGAAATCAACTACAGTCTCAACAACGAAACAATTTGGGACATATGAAAAATGAAAACAAATCCATCTTTATAAAATTGGTGTAATAATAAATAGCAAGGCAACAATACATCACAACTACATTTAGCCACTATTTGAACCATACATTTCATAAAACTATTTCTTAAAATTCATTTTTATCCCAACTTATTTTCAATTATACATTTCTTAAAACTCACAACTTTTATCAACTTTTCAATCACTCATTTTATCAATTTTTATAAAAAACTTTAAAAAATATATTTTTTATTCAAAACAAATAGGTGATTAATATTAAGTCCTTTTTTGATAACAGTTTTTTCCAAACTTTTTTTTTCTTATACTTATGTTTATCACACATTCTCACAATAAAATATTTTTCATATAAATTCAAAATAATTCTCTACTTTTTAACCACATATTCTTCAAAAATTTAGTATTTAAAAATTCATTCTTTCTAAAAATATTCTATCAGATAGGGTCCTAGGGACAACAAATATCAATTCCAACCAATCACTTCAATGAAGTCAAATATTGTTTGTCCTTGAACCACAATAAAGTTTCCAGCGAAAGAAGAGTAAGAGCGTGTTTGGTGGGGAATGAAATTAGATTTTTATTAGATTGTGATAGAAATTTTTGAAATAAAAATTGAAAATGAAGACAAACTGAACTGTATGCAGATGAATTTTTAGATGAATTTCGTGTCCAAAAAAGTGAAAAAAAAAACAGACATATAAAGACTTAGCTCTTGTAACTTGTCCATTCACTTCGTGGCAATTATCACAGGAGTTTCAAGAGTTTCAGAAAATGAAAAGTCAGTTGAATAAAATAAAATTGTAGTAAAATGGTCCGACATTCGTGTTGTAGGAATTGGTTGAGTGGTATTCCATTTATGGTCAGATGAATAAAACAGCTTGAGTGGTATTCCATTTATGAAAAGTAACAACTAAATTAGTAGTTTTTGCTCATAAGTCAATAATTTCACTTTTATTATTGTCATCATCAACATCTAGCCATATTCTTATTGTAGGAATTGGTTCAGTAAATAATTTAACTGGATTATTATCCCTAAGGTGTATATATTTGGTTGACATAGTTTTAAGTCCTTTTATAAAATTGTAATTTTCTCGTTCTTCTGTTATTCCATGTTCTTTAATCCATTCAAAATTTCAATTATCAGATTCGACTTAGGTCCAATATGTATTAATATTAGTTCTACTAGTTCTCCAACTAACGGTTGATTTAAATATGGAGTATTAATTTCAGTTGTTTCTTCTTTGGGTGAATATATATATATATATATTCTTAGTTTGAATTGCTAATTGTTCTAAGCTTTGTTTATAAGCTTTTAATTCTTCTCAAGTAGCTTCAAAAAATTTTGTTTCTAATTCTTCTATAATATAAGCCGGTAAAGGTGATTCAATTGATATATAAGTATATTTTGTAAGTTTTGATTCAATTTGTTTATATATGAATTTTTGTCCTATTTTAATATTGTTATTTACAATTTCTAAATTAGTTTCAATGTTTTTTATACGAGTTATAACATATTGATTTATAAAATTTGTTTTTCGTAAAAGTTGAGCATAAGTATCATATTGTTCTAAGAATTGATTTATTATAATATATTCTTCTTCAAATTCGAGAAATTCATCTACCAAAATTTGAAATGCTTTATTTTTTACTTCAATTAATTGCTAAGAATTATTTATTTGTTTTATCTCTTCACTTATAGATCCAAATTTTGTACTTAAATTTGTCGCTAATTCTTGTAATTTAATTCGATTAGTATTAGTTAATATTGATATTTTGTAATTCTTCTAATTTTTTTTTATTTTTTCTATTCTTTTTATAATATATTTCTTAAGTTTTAAAATTTGTTCTTCATTTTCGTTACTGAGCTCTGATACCAATTTTGGACTTTAAATGCGGAAAATAATTATAATATATGAATAAGGATATAATAGACAATACACATTGATTTTTAAATCCCTGATTTTGAGTATGTTTTCTACCCTGTCCAAGTAGTATTTTTGTTTCGTAAGTAAGTGGCTCGAAATTCGACTCGGCTCAAAAATAATTAAAGGTATAATGATCTAATTCCCTGTAATGATTGAACTACCATTGTGCTTTGACTATAATCAGACACGTGGATACCGTGACTTAACGCCGTAACCGTCAGTGGGCCCCAATCAAAAAGTGGTGGCAGCATCGTGATTAAATAAAAATCACAGTGGACATAAAAAGTTGAACATTTTACAAAAAGACAAATCGGTCCCTAATGCACATGCCAACTTTTTGCAACCTTATATATTTCCACGAAACACTACAAAATTAACTGAAGATTTCAGTACATAAAGACTCGAGTTCTACTTCTCTACCTCGGTTCCTCCGCCTCTTTCAAACTGGTGGTTGAGTGGTGGCGCTGATCTACATTCCAC
Organism: Fraxinus excelsior; assembly: GCA_019097785.1. Lineage (NCBI taxonomy): Eukaryota > Viridiplantae > Streptophyta > Magnoliopsida > Lamiales > Oleaceae > Fraxinus > Fraxinus excelsior. The sequence continues at coordinate 32,423,635 of CM032624.1, read as the reverse complement.
TTACATTATGGATGGTCGCCGCCATTTAGCCCATTTCTTGGTGCCTGTCATGCTAGCGTTGTTTCATAGCTCGGAGGCCGCCGGTGGGCCACTCCGGGAAGTTGCTGACCTGAATTGGTATCCCGCAACCGCCACTTGGTACGGAAGCCCCGAAGGCGACGGCAGTGACGGTATAATATGCCCCGACCATGCTCCGTATATAATTTTGCTCATTACATTTTTAATCATTTTTGTTTTTTTTTTGGTGAAGGTGGGGCGTGTGGGTACGGGTCATTGGTGGATGTGAAGCCATTCAGGGCTCGAGTCGGGGCAGTGAGCCCGGTGTTATTTAAGAACGGGGAAGGGTGTGGGGCGTGCTTTAAAGTGAGATGCTTGGACAAGTCAATATGCTCTCGAAGGGCCGTGACCGTGATTGTAACGGACGTGTGCCCCTGTGGTTACAGCTCCAATGGCCACGCCCACTTCGACCTTAGCGGTGCCGCCTTCGGACGAATGGCTATCGCCGGTGCTGGTGACGGGTTGCGCAACCGTGGCGTACTTTCCGTAATCTACCGACGGTAAGTTGTACTAGTCTACAGTAAGTGACTTTAACGGTCTTGTTCTGTTCTGTTTTGTCTTTGAGATTTTAATGTGGTCAAAATCTAATGACATCTCAACTGACAATTGAGCTCAGATATTTATAAATTTTATAAAGAAAAAACAATTAATTTAGGTACACATTTTAGTAATTTTGTTGTAAATTTGCAGGACACCATGTAAGTATCCTGGGAAAAACATTGCCTTTCGTGTCAATGAAGGATCAACTGATTATTGGCTCTCACTTTTAATCGAATTCGAAGATGGAGATGGTGACGTTGGGTCGATGCATATAAGACAGGTAAACACATCTTGTCGTAGTTCAACGTGCTTAACATTTATTCCAATATGTAAAATTCACTAGGAGACTTGAACAAAATATATTCTTTTGATGTGTGATTTTTGGTCCGAGAAGCTTCACTTTCACATTTATCTAGAAGAAAGCTCTTAAAATCCTGATGTTTAGGAAGATAAACTAAAGTTTATGACTTTAAATGCACGTGCCCGACAGCCTAAAACCTTGTTAAAAGAAACTCATTTGCTTACTTTTTACAGATCCCAATTGGAGTAGAGCATATCAAACGTGCCCATGTATTAACTTTTTGCTGCTTCAAATAATAATATGTTATGCAGGCAAATTCGAGTGAATGGCTAGAGATGACACATTTATGGGGTGCAAATTGGTTCATTACTGGGGGACCCATAAGAGGACCATTTTCTGTAAAGTTAACAACACTATCAACAGGAAGAAGTCTATATGCGAGGGATATTATTCCCAGAAATTGGTCTCCAAAAGCCACTTACACATCCCGCCTCAACTTCTAAAGAAATGTGAAATTTGTTCACTAAAACAGGCATCAAATGGTGTTTCTTTTTGTTATGTTGGGATCCCTTTTTTTCCTGCTTTCTGGAGTGTGCGAGTCAGTAAGTGGGTGTGAGAGTTAAATTATCGAATTAAATGTGAAGTCATTGCGTTGTGTTGTGTTGTGTTCTGTTATGTTACGTAGCCCTCTCCAAAAGAAGAGAGTGCAATTTTAAGTGTGTAATGTATTTTAATGTAAAGTTTGGACCAAACAGATATGGAATTGTAATGTTGTTTGCTTGCTATGCTATTGGTATACGATGTGGGACCTTGTATTTTAGTAAGATTTTCTTATTATCTGTGGTATTTTTGTTCAATTTTGGATTATTATTCACGTAATAGTTTGGTTGTTTACTTACAGTAAATTATTTTTCTCAAGTATATATTGGTCTACAAACTAGTCTTGATCTAGCCACTTTTGCATGTGACTAGGAATTTATTAATTTCATGTGTATGCTTTATTAATTTAAGCAAAATCCCAGTTTGGATTCCATTGGAAAGAGAATAAAGCAAAAATATGAAGAAAGAAATCAGAAGATCATAAAGAGATGATTCTATCAAGTACAGCAAATCAAGACTCTTGACAAAGTAGGTAGTCCATCTAACTTCTTTCATAGCCGGAGTACTGTATGTATGTAGATTTTGTATGCAGAGAGGGTATTTGGATTGATATTATGTTATATTCACGATAAACAAATTTTGACAGTTAAGTGGGACACGGTCCCTCATTGGGATCGAAACGTGTCGATCATCTCCTGAATTTGGCGGCTATGCTATTCAAGAAACCAATAAGTGCGTGATCGTTGGGTCAAAATGGTTCTATATTAGTTAGGAGTCGTCCAACCAAGCAGGGGCGGACCCAGCACCTGGCCAGCCCCCGCGGCCGCCCGTGCTGGGTCGCCCGGAAGCATGAAGAACCGCCGGGAAGGGAAGCTCAGCGAAGAAGGCAGCGGAAGCGCCCGCCGGTGAGGGAATTATTATTATTTTTTTTACCTGTGCTATTGTTGTTCTTTGGGGGGAAGTTGATTTGGGAATTTACAAACAAAACGAAAATTAAAATCTGAAACCCAACAGAGGCAATCCAGTTAGTAGAACCGTATAGAGGAGAGGAGAAGACGAAAATTAACTGGTGGCTGGCGGCGACTGCTGAGCCGCTGAGTGAGGGAGACTGGCGAGGCGATCTGCGACCTGGGTGCTGTGCTGACTGCTGCGGCTGTGTTGCTGTCTTCGGCGGCGACTGGTGAGGTGAGGGACGGACGGTATCTCGTCTCTCGGACTCCTCGGCTGTGAGTTCTTTTTTTTTTTTTTTTTTTGGTTTCTGCTTTTTGTTTCCCTGTTTGTTTGTTTGTTTTTTTTTTTTTTTGAGTTTCTCAGACTCCTCAAGATATAGGGATTGAGCATACAAGTCAATGTGGTTGAATTAAATCAATCCCATTCCCATTGCATAGACGGAAAGGTTAATTCCTTTTTGATTGGAAATTTTGATAAAAATTAATAAAATGTGTATAAATTGTGTATATTTAGAAATAAATTTGAAAAAAAATGGAATTTTAAATAATAAGGCCCAACCAAGGTAAAAGATATTGCAAGAAACTTTATACATAAATGTCATCTCGTACAATAATGATCACGCTGAAAGTAATTTTTTTCTATATTATCATACCAAGTACGACATAATTTACTCAAACGGGGAGGTCCAACTTACATATAAAAAAATGCCTCATAAAGCTAATAAGACTCGTAATTTACAAGTTCAAATTTATAATATTTATTATTAAGAATCAAAATAATGATAGACAAACTTAAGCAGAACATGACATCATAAACAATAAACCTAACCTTAAATTAAATTGTATAATTCATTATTATTTCTACTTTTGAATTCGATATATATTTGCATCGAGAAAGAGGTTTTTGAAAAATTGGGAGACGACTGGTTGAATGACAATTTGGTGGTGTACATGGAGAAAGAGGTTTTTGAAAAAATTGAGAACGAAGCAATATTGCAGCGTTTTCAAAGCATGAGATCTCGTAGAATGCAGTTCTCTAAGATCACAGTTAAAGAGTATGTTGTATTGCGTATTTCTTTAGTACTTTTGGTTGTATTGAACTATCTTTTCATATATATATAATTTTAACGTTTTAATGCGTTTACATATATATTGAATAATTTTTAATGTTATATAATTAAATATTAATAAACGAACTCGCTCTTACGATCGCGGATGATCAACGTTGACTGGTCAACGTCCGCCCGGGCTGAGCTTAAATCCTGGGTCCGCCACTGCAACCAAGGTGATTGAACTTCATCCATTCAAGAGGGAGTCAGTCGGGCCTTCTAGGCTCGACTTTGATTTCATTTCTTATTGGTTGAGAGGCTTGGCCAGCTCGACCATCTTTCCTATTGGCCGAGCCTTGTATGCTTTCTCAACCAATATTTTGTGGAAATTACATAAAAACAAGTGTTTAAAGATCAATTTTTATAAATCAGGTTTGGACTTTATTTATTCAATTTTCAGGTTTTTATCATTTTAATTAAATAATAAATCTTTTAATTAATTGACACGTGTATCCCATTAATTGTGGGTTTCAAATTTGTTAATATCCCAACTTCTATTTTTATTCAAGCCCTATTTTCTCTCAAGCAATATCTCCTCTCCACGTTATTCGCGTTCAGTCTCCACCACTTTTCCAAAATCAACTGTGATAAATCTCCAAACTCCTAACTAATATAGAACCTGAAATGGCGAAAATAGTGTAAGAATCTCTAGTCGGCAGCGAATAGCAATGGCGAAAACAAATGATGAAAAGAAGGGGAAGAAGACGGTGCAAACGCCGGGTCGAACAAACAAAAGGAAGACAATGGACAGTCCCAATAAAACTTTAGCAACAAGACAAAAATTGCATGAGTCAAGTAGTAATTAGTTAGGGAAGAAGGTAACTTCATTTTTTGTTTGTTTATTGAATTTGCGGCACTATTTGTTCTACCCGATAGTATTGAAGGAAAATGTGTGGGGCAATCTATTTTAGGCTACGGAATAGGGAACATGATTTATGTGTTTTTCAGAGTTACACATTACATTTTTTCATAAGTTATGCATATAGAATCACAGAATCCACTGCTGCGTTTTTTTTTAGAAGATCTGTGTGGAAAAATCTGAGTTGAGTGGAAATTTGTGTTTTGTTGTTTGTTTATTTCATTTGTGACCTGTTATTTGTTTGAGAAGTAGTATTGAAGATTGGGGGTTTATATGTTGGAAGTGAATCTCACACAGAGTATAATGGATCTGTGACCTACTTCCTACATGTCATTGAGATTATAATGGGTCTGTGACCTAATTTCATCACATGTTATATGATTATACGCGTATGTGACCTGAGTGTATTATGTAATTTATAGCTGTGACCTTTGTCATTTTGCATCTATGATCTGACATAAACTCCTATTGCATGTGTGGAAATTCATACTACCACAACATAAATGATTTCTTGGAAAAATAACCAGGTCCATGACAAAGGGTGTTATCACCAACTTGAAGAAATATTTGAGCGATGCCCAACAAAAAATACTTATGGGAGCATGCTTTGCGCATTTTATGGAGTGCCGTGACATAGTTCTTCAGCCACAATTGATTCATTATTTTTCTTCTCAGACAGGTGCATACACCCAATGAAAATGAACAGTGGTTTTGCATATTAAGTAGATTTGTTAGGTTCTCTATGGTTGAGTTATGTTTAGTAACAAGTCTTCGATGCATGGGAAAGAGTGACATAGATACACTTGATAATAGTCCTTCAAGTTCGAAGGAAAAATATTTCAGCCAATTGAACATTGTCACACATGTGAAGAATGCATTCATTTCAGCTTGCCAACTTCCAAAATAGGATGTTGTTGAAGTCCTTATAGACGAAGATGTTGTAAAGTTTGGAGCCCTGTATTTCATTACATCTTACATGTTCCTAAGAGATTACAAGAAGGTGGTTGATTATTATTTGTTTGTGCTTGTTGAAGGTTTTTCTGTGATAGACACATTTCCATTAGGGGAAGATCCTTTTTTGAAACTACTTTGAATGATATGAGAGATGGTCTGAGTAACAAGACAAGCCATTACAAGCTGAGAGGTCTATGACTATCCTTTCAAGTCTGGATATACGAGACTATTCCTAGTCTTGCTGGAACTATTGTCATAAGGATGTTCGAAACCCATCCTCGAATCATGAACTGGATGGCAGATGAGCACCCATCCGCTGCTAAACTCTAAGGATTTGAATGCTTTTCAAACCTTGATGTAATCATTTCAAATTTATGGAATTAATAGCGTATTAAGATGCTTATAACGATTAACAATATTTTGTTATTGTATGGCAGATTCAAATCTGTATCATGGACCCCTCAGTGAATGAGATAAAAATGTCGTATATGAATATGGTGTAGAACATGAAACCAGTTTAACCAGATATTACACGCAAAGGCCGGAGAAAGAAGAAAATGATGGAAAGTTCAGTTCGCAGTGTTGGAACAAGTGGAGAGGCAGGTGTTTCCGGTGAAAAAACATCTACATCGGTTCTCATGCTAACCAATGGTAGCACTGGTCACGCTGTTGTCGATGAAGATGACGATGAATTTGCTGATCCTCCACCGAAGTGGCAGGAGACATGCCTATGTAAACTCTCCAGTAGAGGATGGTCCATCATCTGAACCTTGTCATGTGCAAGAACCTCATTTAGGTGTCCCACTCGCAGATGACGTAAGTTGTTATTGAGGTTAATAACATGAAAGTACTAATTTGAATATGATTTCTATCATAGGTCACATGTCATTTAAATCAACGAAAGTCACATATATGTGTGCACAAGTCACATGTTCATGTACATTAGTCACGGATGATTCATTTTTCAATATGTTCATGTCATTATAATCAAGTCACATACATTATTGGATACAACACATTTTCACTTGCATTGGCAAAGTAATGTCTGAAAACTATCCCATTAAACAATTTCTATATAATTGATTTATTGTACACAGTTTGAAGGCGGTTGAGGATTTGAGGAAAAAACTGATGGTGCAAATATCTGAACTTCTTTTGAAGTATGAGGTCTTGAACATTTAGATGAATGAGATGAGGTCACATTTGTCATCTATACAGGGTGAACAAATACTGAAGATGGATGACATTGTCCAAATGCAGACTGGGATTAGAAGTGACATGTTAGACATTAGGTCAAACATACAGTTCATGTCCGAGTCTGTATCTGCGTTGATTTCTAGTACGATGGAAGAGATTTTGAAAAAACTTAGTGAAAGATCTAAAAATGATTAGGAAGGTCATGTGGTTAAAATGTCTGAGAAGCCTAATGAAGTAAGTATGACTTAGTTATGTTGTTCTTTAATGACACACGATTTCATTTTAAATTTCATATTTTCTCTAATTTCAGATCGAAGATGTGGGACTGAGTATGGATAAGAAAGGTAAAGAGTAAGATGGTTCTTGATGACGATCTCGAGATCCAACTCAATCTTCAACCTCCTTCGTTTGATTTGGGTCTTGGATTTACACAACTTGAGCTGCATACTCCAATTGAATCCAAAACAATTCAGCAACAGGTTGGCTCTATCATAGCTGACGTTGTCCAGGATACAAGAAAGACAGAGAGAGAGAGAGAGAGGTATACTCTAATTTTGGAGATTTACAAAATTCTTTTTATAATCCATAGAGGTTACAAATGTTTATTGGTATAAGGTCACAAGTTCCATGTAGGTCACAGATGTTAATTGGTATTAGGTCACGAGTCATACACATGTCACATGTGTAGTAGTACACTAATAAGCCGTAATATTTATAGTTACAACAATATGCAGGTATCCCTGGTGTCTAAACCAAGTTCAAGATTACCAATTAAGAAGGTTTCCAGACCAGTGAGGATACTACAATCTCCATTTGTCGCTAATGAAGGAAAATGACTCAAATAGTTTGAGAATGTTTTGGTATTCGAACATTATAACCGCAATGCTGAAGATGTCGACATTGCTACATTCCAGAGTTGGTTCCAACAAGACTACAAATCAAAAAATAAGTAAATTCAAATTCTACTCTTGAGAGTTGTTTAATAACTTATTGTAAAAAATTTCTTATAGTTCATATCACATTTACAGGAAAAAAGTTCAATGATGCCGATGATCATATTAGTCCCCCATTTCTGTTTGATTTGTTCAAAGTTGGAAGTAAAACGTGGTTTTATGAGCTTGTGAATTCTAAGTCCTCATTGAATAGCACGGTAAGAATGAGTATTTACATCTTTACTAACAAAAGCTGAAGCATAAGTCACATATGTTTTACATTGGTCAATTACATGAGGTCACATGTCATTTCAATAAGTCACAATTCATTTCTCATACTAAAATCGATAATATTTTTTTTACCACAGAACATAAAAGTGTGTTTCTACTACATCCGCTAGTTGGCAAGGCATGGGAAGAGTCAAATTGAAAGCAACTACGACGGACTCATGGTTCCAGATGAAGCTCAAAAATATATATTCTAAGTTTAAGCAAGATCCTATTGTTTTGCTGTCGGAGTCCAGTTTGCTAGACGTTGTTACAAAAGGTAGTTTGCCTTCAAGCCATCCCTGGGACAGTGTAGACTTTGTTTTCATGCCCATTATACCAACAATCAAGGTACACTGGATACTTTCTTTCCTCAAATTCAGCACATACACACTGTATGTGTTCAATTCTGCCGGGAAAACCTATCATGACTTCCTTGTTCGTATTGGTATTGAACCGTTTGTGAAAATTATTCCATATCTATTGAATTCTGTTGGACTTTGAAAATAACATATTAACTATGATGGTGAAGATCGTATGGACTTGAGGTTAATGGTTGACAGTAGCCTTCCTTAACAGAAGAACGAGTAAGTTTGTGACCTCATATCTCATTTCAAAATATTTTTCATGCGATCCATACCTAATAAATTATGTTATTTTATTGTTCAGACATGATTGCGGCATCTTCACAATCAAATATGCTGAGTATTTTCTACATGACGATAAGGATTCTATGCAGGGAAAATTTGATGCAGGGAGAACTAGGCTGGACATAGCATCACGGCTGTATAAACATCGGGGCATATACAAGCCTACAAAGATGGAGAAGCATAAAAAGGGAAGGAGATTGTCATTGAGTGATGGATAGAATTTTATTTTTAGTATAAAATGATGAAAAAAGTATGTACAGTTTCTGATTGTAGGCCTCCTTCTATTTCTTTTGCAGTAGTTGTGTATTGGACATTGGATAATTTTTGGTGTTATTTTCAGTTTAGATTTGTAGTAGTTTTTGTGAATGGAATAAGTTCTACATTGTACATTGGATAATTTTTTTGGTGTCATTTTCATTGGAACAGGTCTGTGTTTGATGATATAGCTTTGGTCACACAATAAGTGTTCACAGGTCACATGTCATACTATATGTCACACATTGCAATTTGATGGTCACAGTGAATAGTGTATTGGTCACACATGTTTCTGAAACATTTTGCAGTGAATCTGCAAAAGTCACAGACTTTAATTTTCGGTGTCATTTTCATTTGAGCAGGTCTGTGTTTGATGATATAGCTTTTGGTCATGCATGTCATTAGGTAATAATTATATGTATATACACAGTCACAGTCTGTAGTACAGGATTGCCTCCAGGTCACATTTCATACTAGTTATGCAATAGGCAAGTCACATGGGACACTACAAATGACATAATGTTACATTAGGCCACATATAACGCAACGGGTAACTGTTTGTGCTCATATGACAGATAGCAACACAGGTTGCTGAAACATTTAAAGTCGATCTGCAAAAGTCAAGACTATAAATACAAGTTATTTAGGTCATTGGGTCACATTTTCCACAAATATTAACCCATTTTTACCCTACAGTGAATAGTGCATTGGTCACACAATAAGTGTTCACAGATCACAAGTCTTAGTATATGTCACACATTGCAATCTGATGGTCATACTGAATAGTGGGTCACACAAGTTTTTGAAACATTTGCAGTCAAATTGCAAAAGTCACAGACTATAAATACAAGTTATTTAGGTAATTGGGTCACATTTTTCACAAATATTAACCCTTTTTTTACCATAGGTGTTCATAGGTCAAGTGTCTTAGTATATGTCACACATAGCAATCATGATGGTCACAGTTGACATTATGTATATTTAACTCTCCAGCAACAAATAATCCGAATGCATAATTCTTATTTTAATGATTATCTCACACACATTAAAATACAGTATAAATTGATAGGTACAACCAATTAAATAAATGTTAATGAATATCTGAAATTGTTATGTATACGGTCTAAGTGTCATCAACTCATTTGATTTTCGTGGATGTTTGTCCTTTCTTGAATTTGACTTAACAGAACCAAGCTACTACATTAAGATTGTGACCATGTCCTCCACAATGTCCACATTTCACAATCGGATTCCCTTCACTGGATGATCTTCTCCTCTTTTCAGCAAGTCTACCAGAACCCCTTTTCTGATAAGAAGCTAATACAATTGCATGTTGCAAGTCTACATGCATGGTCCATTCAGCTGGATCTACAACTGGAGTCAAGAAGTCTTGGTATGCGTTTATATATATGTGTCTTTTGTGTAATAATAAGAACAATAGTCAAAGGATCCCTTTGAGTATGTGCAATCACAACTAGTGCATGTGTACATGAAAACAAATCAACTTGAAACATCTGCATGAGCATGAACGTTGATATATATATATATATATATATATATATATATATATATATATATATACACACACACACACACACACACAACAAATCAATTGCATGTTGCAAGTCTACATGCATGGTCCATTCAGCTGGATCTACAACTGGAGTCAAGAAGTCTTGGTATGCGTTTATATATATGCGTCTTTTGTGTAATAATAAGAACAATAGTCATAAGGATCCCTTTAAGTATGTGCAATCACAACTAACGCATGTGTACATGAAAACAAATCAACTTGAAACATCCTGCATGAGCATGAACGTTGATATATGTATATACAACAAAAGATGAGTGTTCATCTTAGACTAAAAACATTGATTGGCTTATAGGTAATACCGGCAGGGAAAGTTAAAGACCATACATATGTGTAGTCAAATAAAAATATTTCAAGTCATAGAAAATCATTTTGAGTCACATAATACATTTTTTAGGCTACAGTTATATAATTCATAAATCAAAATATAAAAGTTACCCCCAGTTTCCTCAAATTTGTGCTCATTTTCCTTATAGGTTTCTCGTGATTGGTTGTCAACCTCGTGAATGTGCCATGTGCATCCTCGTTATGTTTACGAAATCAGGTTTGTATAGTTTGTCTCGAAGATTCTAACAACGACACAATAGGGTAATTCTTTGCTGCTTTTGTGATTGCGTTGACTGATTCTAATATATTTGAGGTCATTGTAGAATATCGATTTACTAGTATGCGAGATCGTGACCACTTTTCATTTTCAACATTCTTCTAAGAACATCAACCATGTTCATGAATATCATTTAAACTACATTTGTGGCATTTTTATAAAATATGGAAATTGTAATTGAAAGTAGTACTTCACTAGGCAACGCCTAATCTTTCTGTTTATCATGTCAGGCTGGTGCATGTGACATTCAAACCCTGATAATGTATATGATCAAACAATCGAATTGAAAGCTTGCGTTATTTTGTGACATGATTTACCATAATATGACTTCAAATTTTGCAGTAAATGATATGAACAAATCCCGTGACAAGTTCCCGAATAAACTTGTTCTGTAGCATTCTTGATACTAATATAAGGATCTAATACAAAACACAACACATCTCTATAACCATAAGCTTTCTTCAAGTTCTCGAAAAATCATGTCCAAGATCTTTCGTTCTCACTATCTCCAACTCCAAATGTGAGAAAAAAATGTTGATATTTGCATCCAGTGGACATGCTGTGAAGAGAGTACCACAATAGTGTCCATTCACGTAGGTGCCATCTACTACAATCACAGGTCTATAATGCTTCCAACCTTGAATTGATGCACCAAAGGCCATGAATCAATATTTGAATCTACTGTGACTATCAAGCTCTAGTCCTGTGACCGTTTCAGGATTTCTCTGTTGAAGCATGTAAATGTAGCTAGGTATCTTACCGAATGACTTAGTCGGATCAACCCTAATAATTTTTAAAGTTTGTTCATGAGACCTCCAAGCCTTAGAATAGTTCATCGAGACACCATACGTATGAAACATATCACTACATATATCCTTTGCAGTGTATATAGTATGTGACAATGTATATTTGTATTTGATACTAGATGAAACAACGAAACTGGATAATTACCTGTGAGTCCCCAATATTATGTTTAAGCCACACGTGTGACCATTAGTAATCTTCCTAATCTAAAACATGCCTGACTTACCCCACTTTGAAGATCTGCACATCCAAGTACATACATCATGTAAACACTTGACTATGTACTTCTTGTCCGATCGAACAACTATAAATTCGAATACGTTCAGTATCACAAACAAAGAAATGCTCAATTTAAGAATATTCTTAACATGGAAGAACCTTCATTAATCTACTTCCATAGGATCAATGATAGTTACAATTGTGACTTCCTATTCAATTACATGACCCGCTGGTTCGATAGTTGCATCGCATATATCTAAAACCACATTCTTTAGTGAAACCTCTCTGGTATTATGTACGTTAGTTGGAATTGTAATAGATTTTTGCTCAATTTCGATAACATCAGTGTTTAAACGGATATTTAGAAGGGTCACTTTAAAGTAAACATTACTGTCACTTCTTATTCTCATCGATGGCAAATCACGATTCAATATATACTGTATTGTGACGACTACCTTTGTATGATCCAAATTGAACTCGATCATTACGGTATCCACAAGCTTAGTCTAAGTGCAATTACGATCCAGCAAAACCACCGATAACTAGGATCCATTCAGCAAACATACATGTACATACATTATATCTGCAATTTTAAATGTATAAAGTTAATAGTAAAAATGAATTCATGCAGGTTACATATGTAGTTCTAATCACAGTATGAGATCATGCATGTCACAGAATTACCTCTAACATTTTGTATGTGCTATCAATGTAATCAAAGTCACAGATTTTATTGATTGTGCATAGATATGTTTTCAATTCACGTCACAAATTTATGATAACATAATAGAACCGTAAAATTTGATCTGATAGAATGACATACCAATGGCAATGTGTATTCTTGGTGTCGACAATGGAAACATTTACTTTCAATTTTTCGCCACAGATTGGAGCCTTCAATTGGAAATTTAACCTAATCGAAAACTGCGTATAGAAATTGAACTATGATCGGAGATGACAACCTTCAATTTGTGACCAAAAATCTCGTTTATATTGCCATCAATTGTAAACAGGATGGAACTCTGTGATCGGAGATGATGACCTTCGATTTGTGACTAGAAATCTCATTTGTACTGTCGTCAATTTTGTCAACCGGATGGAACTCCGTCGGGGTTGAAGCTGAATTTGTATTTTAGGAAGGTGATTTGGTATTTTAGGGAGTCCTAACCGCACGCTTAATTTAAAGAATGTAATTTGATAGAATAATTGTGAAATATAATTAATTAATTAACGAAAAACCTGATTTTTGCAATTTTTAAACTTAGAGGCCTGAATATTGATTTGGTGATAGATAATACCTGATCCATGGATTTTTCCATATTTTTTTGCTTGTCTTGCCCAAACAATATGTTTCTCAATTGTTTAGGCTTGGACCTTTCATCCATGTCTCGAAATTGAAACGTGTGGGCTTCTTTCAACTATAAGATGGTGTTATATTACATACTGTAGTATTGAAAAGAACATTTACTAAAGTTTGGGAAATTTGAATGTTGACCTCAAATGCCCAACTTCACCATGTTTTTCTTTTAAAATGTTCGACATTGAGTAACAATCAAGAGAAAACATCTCTCATTTATCTTATTTCTTTAATAATTTCCAGTTTATTTTACTCCAATATACAAACACATTGAAATTGTTTGTTTTTTCATTAATTACAATTCTTGAACATAGTTTTCTTGTAGCATTTGAATGCAACCCTACCGTACCTTATGTCAATTTTCCTCTGCCCAAAATTAGGCAACATTTGTTGACTTCAACAAAAGTTGGAAGACTTGAAGCAAAAAGGTTATAGCAGCATTTACAATAATTTCATACATAGATAAACACATTCATACATTGTACACATATATAAAAGTAGGAATTAAGATAAGTTAGTCCTTATTTCGTCGTTCATCCACTATTTTTTATATGTTATGGTCAGTTTGATATGACTTTTAAAAAGTTAAAAAGAATTTTTGATATCCAAAAATTATTTTTATACCGTTTGACTATTTTAATGAAAGTGCTTCTTGTTAGAAAAGTTTTTATAGGAAGTTAATTCAATATAACTTCCTCTAAAAGTACTTATGTAATATAAAGCTCTTTTAAAAATTTGATTCTAAACAAAAAAGGTAACTTTATCTATATAAAACAAAAGACGTCTGAAACGAGCCTTTAACGTACTAGCTCTTATTAGATATATACTATGTTGACGTCTTCTTGTTGGGCTTATGTGCCAAGGTGTAAAACATTAGACCGACATATTTCAACTCATAAAACTAGGCACAAACAATTATATGTTCTTTTTCTTGCATTATAATATTGTAGGTATGATATGGGCAAATCTGATAGAAGATATAAATGCACAAACTGCTGTCAACTTGATGACTCACATGGGAAAGAATACCGTGTTAGCGCCTTTTCATTTGCTAACAAGGACTTGTTCAACTTGTAGAACTTCTTATGTTGGCCTCTTCTCATTTACGAACAGCGCTTCTAGGTTCATGTCTACTTTTCTAGGAGATCAATCAAGTGAAGGCAGTAGATCTCGACTTGTAACAGAACACCAATTCAATTGTATGTTATTTTTCTTACATACATTATAACTATGTGGGGGATATCTGATGAACCGTGTGTGACATTTTTGTTGTCACTCAACAATATTATTTGATTAATGTCTAACGCGTAATGATGAATTGTCAGACTAGTTTACTCCTACTACATGTTGTTGTACTGTCCAATATGGTTTAGTTGTGGTTGGTAGGATAGTTGTTAGAAATATCTTTGAAAATATATCCAAGTATGGCTCTATATATATTCAAGCCTTGTATCTCCACATTTTTTAGAATGAATTTATTATTTTCACTCATCTTTGTCTCCTAAAAATCCATCAGTGGTATCAGAGTCGTTGATGATCTTTGAAGAAGTCGAAAAAGAGCAGAAAAATTGAAAAAATAGAGCATTCTGTGCAAATCAGGTGAGAAAGAAGCAAAATCGGTAAGAAGGAATCATATACGGTAAGCAGCTTACAAATTCGGTAAGCTCTGTCCTTCGTTTTTTCCTTTAGTCTAAGCAAATTATTGAGAGAAAACAAGTAAGGAACCTTCACTAGCCAAACGAGTGAGTTAGAGTGATGACTTCCAGTGGTTTTTTAGCACCCCTTCTCTCATCTTTCAATGGAGAAAATTATAATTTCTAGGCTGCGAAGATGAATGCATATCTCAAGGCTTATGATCTTTGGGAGATAACTAAGACTATAATTAAACCTCCACCATTGAGAGCTAACCCTACGGTTGCTCAAATAAAATAACACAATGATGATGTTGCCAAGAAGTTCAAAGCTCTCTTTCTGCATTCAGTCTGCTATTTCAGATTCTATATTCATAAGGATAATCACTTGTGAAACAGTAAAGGAAGTGTAGGATAGACTGAAGGAAGAATTCCAAGAAAGTGAGAAAACCAGGCAAATGCAAGTTCTGAATCTGAGAAGGGAGTTTGAAACTCTAAAAATGAAGGATTTAGAATCTGTCAAGGATTTCTCTAATAGGCTGATGAAGGTGGTAAATCAAATCAGGTTGTTGAGTGATGATTTGCTAGACAAGAGAATTGTGGAGAAGGTGTTAATTAGTCTGCCGGAGAAGTTTGAATCCAAGATTTATTCACTTGAAGATTCAAAGGACTTGGCTAGCATCTTTTTAACTGAACTAGTGAATGCCCTTCATGCCACTGAACAAAAAAGATTGTAAGGCAAGAAGAGGAGACTGGAGGTGCTCTATTTGCAAGGGGAAAGCACAGAACTCAAACAAGGTTTGGTGGAAAAAAGCCACAAAACGTGAAGAAGGAAGAATGAGCTAAAGGTTCTAGAAAGGATACTAAGTATCATCCTTGTCCACATTGTAAAAGGAAAGGCTACTCACCTAAATGGTGTTGGTTCAGACCTGGTGTTCAATACAGGTCATGTAAACAATTTGGACATATGGAAAGAGTCTGTAAAAATCAGAAGGAAAAGGAGTTGCAATAGGCCAAAGTTGTAGAAGATCAATCTAAAGAGCATCTGTTCTCAGCCATAAACTTCACATCTACCAGCAAAGTTGAAACTTGGTTACTTGACAGTGGTTGCACTAACCATATGACTTCAAACTCAGATATCTTTGTGGAGATGAATGATGGCTTCAAATCAAGAGCAAAGGTAGGAAATGGAGAGTATGTTGAGGTGAAAGGAATTTGCAAGGTTTCAGTTCAAATACCATTAGGTACTAAATTCATTTTTGATGTTTTGTATGTTCCAAATATTTATCAGAATTTGATAAGTGTTGGTCAATTAATTGAAAAGAACTATATCTTAATATTTAAAGATAGTAGATGCACAATTTTGGGCCAAAATAATCTGGAGTTAATGACAGTAGAAATGAGGCATAGGAGTTTTCCTATGGAATGGAAGAACATGAGTTCACATGCCTATACTAGTACTAAAGTTGAAAATGAATTATGGCACAAACGTTTTGGGCATGTTAATTATACCTCACTTAAACATTTGAATGAATTGGAGTTGGTTGAAAATATGCCAAACTTATGTGATGTTACCTGTATTTGTGATATTTGTCAAATGGGGAAACAAACTAGACTGCCTTTTTCCAAAAATCAGTCCAAGAGAGCTCAAACCAGACTTCAACTGGTTCATTTTGATGTCTGTGGACCTATGAGAACTTCAACTTTGAATGACAGCAAATACTTTGTTCTCTTTATTGATGATTTAACTAGAATGTGCTGGGTTTATTTCCTTAAGATAAAGTCTGAGGTGCCATCAATATTTCAGAAGTTTAAGAATTTTGTGGAGAATGAAAGTGACTGCAAGATAAAGGCTATAAGGACTAACAATGGGATTGAGTACACCGGCAATCAGTTTGACAAATTTTGTGAGGAAGTAGAGATCAAACTCACCTCAGCAAAATGGAGTCTGTGAAAGGAATAATATGATAACTCTGGAAATGGCAAGGTGTTTAATGCTGGAAAAGTGTGTACCTAAAGTTTTTTGGGCTGAGGTAGTGAACACTTCAATATACCTACTCAACAGGCTGCCTACTAAAGCCTTAGACAAATTAACTCCTTATGAGGCTTAGTATGGAGTTAAGCCAAATGTCTCTCACTTGAGAGTGTTTGGATGTGTGTGCTATATGCACATACCTGATGTCAAAAGAGATAAGCTAAGTCAGAAAGCATATGCAGGAGTTCTGGTTAGCTACTGTGATAATGCTAAGGGTTATAGAGTTTATAATCCTCAAACCAACAAGATTGTTTCCAGCAGAGATGTCAAGGTTGATGAAAGTTCTTCATGGAATTGGGAGTCAAATGTTGTGGATAGAACTGAGGCTTCAATGTTGATTTCTCAAAATGAAGATGCTGGTAATGATGAAGAAGAAATAGAAGATGATGTTGAAATTGACGGTGAATCGGATTCAGAAAATGAAGTGTTGAGAACAAGATCAGTTTAGGATATTTATGCTACTTGTAATTCTGCAATTTATGAGCCTACAAGTTATGATGATGCTGCAATCTGAGGAATGGATAGAGGCTATGAAGGAAGGGTTGACAACAATTGAAAAGAAAAATACTTGGCTGCTAGTTGACAAACCAAGAAGCAAAAATATCATAGGACTCAAGTGGGTGTTCAGAACCAAGTTAAATGCATATGGTTCAATCAATAAACTCAAAGCTAGACTCGTTGTTAAAGGCTATTCTCAGGAATTTAGGATTGACTTTACTGATACCTTTGCACCAGTAGCCAGACTTGAGATAATAAGAGTGTTGTTTGCATATTCAAATTGGAAGATATATCAGCTAGATGTGAAGTATGCTTTCCCGAATGGGGAGTTAAATGAAGAAATTTTTATTGAACATCCTAAGGGTTTTATTAAAAAGGGTGAAAAGGATAAGGTATACTTGCTAAAGAAAGCCTTGTATGACTTGAAGCAAGCACCTAGAAGCTGGTATAGCAAAATTGATAGCCACCTATGCAGTTTTGGATTCAATAAAAGTGTAAATGAGCAAACTTTGTACATTAAATCAGTGGAGGATGATATACTCATTATTTTACTTTATGTTGATGATCCTTAGTCACAGGAAGCAATGCAGCCTTAATTGAAGAAGTAAAGAATGAATTGAAAAAGGTTTTTGAGATAACTGACTTCGGTGAGATGAAATATTTTCTTGGAATGGAGATTGATCAATCAAAGGATGGAATTTTTGTTTGCCAAAGGAGGTACGCTAAAGAAGTGTTAAAGAAGCTCAATATGGAGAATTGCAAATCAGTTAACACTCATTTAGTTCAAAATTCAAAACCGATGAAAGATGATGGCGCAAAGAAAACTGATGAAAAGGTTTATATGAGCTTGGTTGGATGTTTGATCTACCTAACAGCCACAAGACCAGACCTGATGTTTACTGTTAATCTTCTATCTAGATTTAGGCAAGAGCCAAGTGAAATTCATTTCCAAGCTGCCAAAAGAGTGCTAAGGTACATAAGAGGAATAGAGGATTTTGGAATCAGTTTCAAGAGAGCATAAACTCTGTTTTTGACTAGTTTCACTGATAGCGATTGGGCCAGATTTGTTGATGACACGAAGACTACTTGAGGCTATGCTTTCTATGTTGGTTCAAGTCTTGTTTGCTAGAATTCAATTAAACAGAAAACGGTGGCACAATACACAGTTGAGGCAGAATACATAGTAGCAATAGAGGCAACAAATTAGGCAATTTGGCTGAGAAAAATTCTGAATGATATGAAGCACCAGCAATCTGAGGCAACTACCATTCTTTGTGACGACCAATCTGTAGTAGCAATTGTGAAGAATCCAGTATTCTATGGTAAGACTAAACACATTAATATCAAGTACCATTTCATAAGGGAAGCACAAAAGAAGAAGGAAGTTAAATTGAAGCACTGCAGTTCTGAAGAACAAGTTGCTGATATCTTTACCAAAACATTACCCAAGGAGAGATTTGAAACACTAAGAAGACGTCTTGGTGTTTCAAACAAAAATATCAAGGAGTGATGAACCGTGTGTGACATTTTTGCTGTCACTCAATAATATTTTTTGATTAATGTCTAACACATGTAATGATGAATTGTTAGACTAGTTTACTCCTACTACAGGTTGTTGTACTATCCAGTATGGTTTAGTTGTGGTTGGTAGGATAGTTGTTAGAAGTATCTTTGAAAATGTATCCAAGTATTGCTATATATATATATATATATATATATATATATATATATATATATAGCGCCCCGAGTTCTGTTAACCCGGATTGCCACGTCATCTTCTTTTGCCCAAATTTCAAAATCAATTTTCGCGGAAATAACCTAATTTTGAAATCACATTTGTAATTGAAGAACTGTATTGACAAGTAAACTCATAGAAATTTAAAATTTAAATATCATATTTTAGAAATAGCGGAAAACGACAAAATGTTATCAATATTCGAATACAAATTTTCAAAGAGATAATAATTTCGATAGTCAAGTTTTTCTATGCCACCACTGCCGGATCAATCACGATCGCTTCCGAAGCCTGCAAATATTGTTAAAATAGCAGAGTGAGTATTTCGAAGAAATACTCAGTAGACTCATCGCCGATAATTAATTTACAGAATAATTGAACACATACTTATGCAATATACAACGTGATATCATCATCTTCTTTGGCTCACTTTTTGAAAATCATAGGCTCTTTGAAAACATAGGGTGTGGGTAGTCTTTCTCGTGCATTTAAGCACATCATTGGCTTATTTTCTTGAAAATCATAGGCTATTTGAAAACATAGGGTGTGGGTAGTCTTTCTCGTGCATTTAAGCACACCATTGGCTTATTTTCTTGAAAATCATAGGCTCTTTGAAATCATAGGGTGTGGGTAGTCTTTCTTTCTCGTGCGGATGAAGCACATAAGTTATGGCAAGCATAACAATATCATATATCATTCTCATCTTATCTCGTAAGAGATATTCGTCTCTTCTCATGCATTAAAGCATATAAGTTATGACAAGCATAACAACATCATATATCATTATCATCTTATCTCATAAGAGATTCTCTTCTTTCTCATGCAATTAAGCATATAAGTTATGGCAAGCATAACAATATCATATATCTCATATGATAAATTCTCATCTCATGCATTAAAGCATATAAATCACGTAATTCACATAAAGCATACAATTATAATTTAAACTAATTAATGGTGGCGAGTCTACCTCAATATATCGAGTTCGTGAAAATGGTTCGAGAAGTAACTTCAATCTCTTAATTGTCCGTACGTTTCGTCTAGCCAATAGAAAATAAGTTTGAATTAGTATTTCGAACTTTAAAGTTTTAAAGTGTTGAAATTAAGTTTAAGGACTTAATTAAAAATTATTGGAATTGAAATAAATGACTTAGAATGATAAAATAAAGTTTAGGGGCTAAATTGGAAATTTATTAAATCTGAAAATAAAACTTTAAGGGCTAAAATAATAACTTTCATAAGTTTAGGGACTAAACTGTAGTTATAATAAAGCTGAAAATAAATGTTAAAAACTGAAATAATAACTTTTATAAGTTTAAGGACTAAACTGTAAATATATAAAAGCTGAAAATAAAAGCTGAAAACTGAAATAATAACTTTTAATAGCTTAAGGACTAAACTGTAAATATATTAAAGCTGTAAATAAAATTAAATGGCTGAAATAATAACTTATATAAACTAGGGACTGAAATAACTAAACCTTTAAACTGAAAATAGGAAATGTAAGGGCTGAAATTAAAACATAAATAATTAAGGGACTGAAATGAATAAAACTTAAAACTTGAGGCTTAAATTAATAATTTCTAAAATAACAATATATATATATATATATATATATATATATACACTAACTAAACTAATTAAAATCAAAACAAAACCTAATCAATAAAATCATCCCTCTCTCTCTCGAGACCGAGAGGAGAGGCGACGGGGGGAGGTCCCTCCCTCCTCCTTCCTACCGCAGGCAAGCGGTGGCAGCAGCGCCACCATCGTGGTGGCGCCGGTAAGGGGTGGGGGTTCCATTTGGGGCTTTTGGTTCATGGAGATTTGGGGTGCGAAATGGAGGTTCAAACCGAGGCATAAGGAGTTCGAGTTCGACATTAGGTATGTGGGTTTTTGATTTCTTTTCTTGGTTTGGGGACTTGAGGTAGCTGTCGAGCGGTGGTGGGTGGCTGCTTTGGTGGAGTTTGGTTTCGGTTCGGTTGGTGGAGATGCAGTGAGTTGGGTGACCGCTTGTATCAATGTATTTGGGTTGAAAATGGTGTTGTTGGTTTGAGGTTTCTGGGTTGGTGGTTATGGGTGTTTGGTGCAGTAAGTTTCGGTTTTGGTGGGCTGTGGATTTGCTTTCGGGTTTGGGGTGTGCTCTCGGGTTTGGGTGGTGACTGAGGTGATGGTGGTGGTTTGTCTTGCAGTGGACTTTGCAGTGAGCTTGCAGTAGGTTGGTGGTGTTGTGGTGTTGCAGAATTGTTGGTCTCGGTTTTTGAATGGAGTTGCAGTGAGTTCGAATGGTGAAGAAGGGTTTGTCTTGCGGTGACTAGAAGGTGGTTTGATTGCTGTTGGATGGATTGAGTTTTGATTGCTGTGGTTTGATTGTTGTTGGGAGTTGCAGTGAGTTGTTGGGTCTCGGTTTGGAGGTGTTGCAGTAGACTTGGGTTTGGTGGTGTTGCTGGAGGTTGGTTACCAGCTGCAGCTTGGGCTGCTGGAAATGGTGTTGGTCTTATGTTGGTGAATGGTGAAATGTGAATCATTGTTCATTGTTGAGTTCACTTTTGATGCTAGAAATGGATTTTCTAGCATCAATGGTGTCTCACATTGGGAATAGAGAGAATGTTGGAGAGATAGACAAGTTTTCTTACCAAGTGTGAGTATGAGTGTGAGTGGAGTGGAGTGAGTGGGGTATGAATATGGGTAGATTTAGGGCACAAAACCCTAGACGGGTTATTGGGCCAAAATATTGGGCTTTAGGGTTTTCAAGTTGGGCTGAAATAAATAATATCCGGTTTTGGGCTCATTTTATTGGGTTTAAGTGAATTGGGCTAAATGAATTAAAATTCAAGGTATTGGACCATAAATGTTGGACTTTAAATAATTGGACTTGAATAATTGGGCTTCCGTAATTGGACTTGAAATTAATAAAAATTGGATTTAAATAAAATAATTCGAAATTGATAATAAAATTATTATTCGGGATCGGATTTGATCGAATACATTTGAATTAAATTTTTCAACGGCTAGACGAACGCGCTTCTCTAAAAATTAGGGTTAACGTTTTAGCGACACGTTTTTCGAGAAAACTAATTTATATAAATAAAAGTTCGTGGTTGCTACAATATATATATATATATATATATTCAAGCATTGTATCTCCATATTTTTGAGAATGAATTTATTTTTTCCCTCTTATTTGTCTCTTAAAAATCCATCAATATCCAAGTTTGACAGAAGATATGAATGCACAAACTCAAGTTAAGTTGCTGCCTCACATGGGATCTTACAAGTGGTTTGAAAAGAGAGCAACGTTCATAAATTTGTAATTAAAGAACAAAATACT
Source organism: Fraxinus excelsior (assembly GCA_019097785.1). Classification (NCBI taxonomy): domain Eukaryota; kingdom Viridiplantae; phylum Streptophyta; class Magnoliopsida; order Lamiales; family Oleaceae; genus Fraxinus; species Fraxinus excelsior. Next base: position 32,401,159 of record CM032624.1, on the reverse strand, counting down.
TATGAAGACCACACGTGGAAATTGGCCCACAATATCTTGGATATTTTGATTCTTACATGTGAAAACTGTTGTCCAATTCTTTCCTCACATGGTCCTTGTCCAAAATTCTTCCCAAAATTAGAGGAGAATTAAAGCCCTCCATTGTACTCTTATATCATGCCATATATTGCTCAAACTCTCCATTTTAAAGGAAGTTTTCGTGTTCAATACACTGTTGGAAATGGTTTGAAATGTGGCAACTTTAAGTCCTATTAGGAGTGGGACCCGTACGTCGATTACCGGCTCTCCATGAACATGAGCATGAGCACAAGCACTAGCCCGGTCCGGTCCGTGTGCGGGTGCGGGCGCGTCCTTGTACTATATTATCTTTTTGGACAAAATTATTTAATTTTGGATCAAATTGTAATTAATTAAATTCTTGGGTACTTAATGAAATCATTTTTTACTGGCTTATTTTTGGTAATTTTTTTGGAAACAACCGATTCTTAACTGCCTAAACAGTCGACTGTTAACTGAACATTGCTGTCTATTCGAGTTTTGGAGGGCTGTCTGAACACTGACGACTGTTCTGAAAAGGCTTGAATGTTGTTCGAATGACCACAAACAAGTCTATAAATAGCATGTCTCGTTGCCAGAAACATTACACCATTTTTATTGCAATAATTCTCTATTTTGAATTTGAAATCTGAAAAGAGGAATGATGTATCTCATTCGTTGAAATCAAAGGCCAACATTGTGAAATGAGGTTTAAAGACTAGCAAAGAGAGGAAGTACATGGCGAAGTGCAAACCGGTAAATAACTACATATACGTTATAGACATAATACCGTTAGACAGTTGCTCTCTACTGATATTATCTCTATAGATTATGTGAAATCAAAGGAGAATATTGTGAATCCGCCAACTAAAAGCTTAACAAGTGAGCAAGTTGAAAGTTTATCGAAGGGGATGGGATTAAAATTGATAAAAAAAATAAAAAATTTCATGGTGGCAACCCAACCTAGTTGATTGGAGATACCAAGATCTAGGTTCAATGGGACAACTGAACTGTGAAAAACTTAGTATCAATTTTTCTTCCTACCTATTCCATGATGAGATAGTGCTTAACTGCCTCGAAATAGGATAAGTTACACTTTCAATGATTTCTATATCTTGATTCATTCAAGTGGAGTATAGCAAAATACTTTTTATGTAAATCGCTTATGTGGGTGAAAAGGGGCTGCTTCTAAAGAGAGTTATGTGAAGACAAATTCTCTAAAAACTACTAATGAACCAGTAGGTATCCACGGCAAAAATTGATACAAATGTGAGAACCAATTGTGTTCGAAGGAAATTGCGTAACTTTTATTATCTAGGTGTACGGAAACGGCTGACCGTTCAAAGCATCTTGCTACTGATTGGCCAAGTATATCCAATAGATTTTATTAGGAAAAGTTCAAAGTCTTTGACTACTTATCTTAATGCATTTTTCTTCAATTTTACTTCGAAAAACATATCAGATGTTGTTGTTTGGAAAAAGGCCGACATATTTCATTCATGTAGGGAATTTTTGGAAATGGTTTGAAATGGGTTAACTTTAAGTCCCATTATGAGTGTGACCCGTACGTCGATTATAACGAGACCAAGCATATTTGCGTTCTATTCTACGAGATGATCAACATGATATATTTATTTATTGAAAACCATTTAGAATTGAATGAAATATTTAATGTCAAAGTAACCCACTTGGAACTATAAACTAGTGAAGAATTTGATTTATTGAATAACTCCAAAGCACTTATCCTCATAGGAAAGTGATGAAACTTTGGTGTGTTTTATATAGTGTAAGTTTGGGAATTGGGTTAGGGCCCTAGGGGTACTATAATCTTTAAAAGGGGGAGGGGGGATACCTATATACTATTGGATTCGGTGCAAACCACACACGTGCGTGCCGTCGCCTCCGTCCGTCCGTTCGGTCAGCTCAACTCGGCACAAGCACGAACCCGGTCTAGTTTGTGTGCAGGTGCGGGTATGTCTTTATATTATATTATCTTTTTGGACAAACTTTATTTAATTTTGGATCAAATTGTAGTTAATCAAATTCTTGGGTATTTAATGAAATCATTTTTTATAGGCTTATTTCGATAATTTTTTGGAAACAGCCGACTGTTAACTTTCTAAATAGCCGACTGTTAACCGAACTTTGCTGTCTCTTCGAGTTTTGGGAGGTTGTCTGAACAGTGATGACTGTTCTGAAAAAGCTTAAATGTTGTTCGAATAGCCACGAACAAGTTTATAAATAGCCTACCCCGCTGCCAGAAAAATTACACCATTTTCATTGTAATCATTCTCCACTTTGAATCTCACTCTCCTCTCTCATTCTGATATTGTTCTAACAGTGAAAAATACTTCGTTAAGTTCGTTGAAACTCCTAGGAGATGAAATTTATACTATCATGGGAAATGATTGCTAGACACCTTTAGCACATGTGAAGGTAGCAAATTCGTTTAAAAGAAACATCGTGAACTCAATGGGCTCGAATTTATATTGCGATCCTGTTGATCAAACTTGTTACGATGTCCATTACTACAAGGTAATTCTCGCGTAATATTTGAATGAGACTTTTATATTCCAAAAGAACAATCTTAAAACAAATTTTTTGACTTTATTCTAGTTTTACTCCTTATCATCTATCTTTTGATTGTGTTTTAGAAATGGAAACTCCTGGTACTACACTCCCTAATAAGACTGGAGAAAATCAGAGAAATTTAACGGGTCATATTTTAAGTGTTGGCAACAAAAAATTCTTTTTTATTTGACAACATAAAGTTTGGAAAAACTTCTCAAAGAAGCATCGCCTTCATACACCGAGGAAGATTCTGATGTTGGGAAATTGTTTGCGGTTGATGCATGAAAACATTATCACTTTTTGTGTAGAAATTGTGTACTCAACGGATTGGACAACACATTATATAATGTGTACTGTAATACGAAGTCTGCAAAAGAACTGTTTGAATCTTTGGACACCAAGTACAAACTGAAGATGCCGGTATGAAGAAATTCATATCGGTCATTTTTTGGATTACAAAATGGTTGACAACAAGATTGTCATATCCTAAGTTCAAGAACTTCAAATTATCCTTAATGACATTCATGCTGAAGGAATGAAACTAAGCGAATCATTTTAGGTTGCTACACTGATTGAGAAACTTTTAAAGCATAAGCGAAAGAAATGAAACTTGAAGATATCATTATCCAGTTGAGAATAGAAGAAGACAATAGCAAATCTAAAAAGAAGAATGGTACATCTCATTCGTTGGAATCAAAGGTCAACATTGTGGAAGGAGGTTTAAAGACTAGTAAAAAGAGGAAGCACAATGACAAAGGGCAAATTGGTTCTTCAAAAACTCCTAAAAAGGTCAAAGGCAATTGTTACAATTGCGGTAAGGTAGAACATTGATACAAGGGCTGTCGAAAGCCAAAGAATGCCAAGGAAAAAACTCCTCAGGCCAACGTAACAGAACATGACAACCTTTCTAATAAGGTACAAAACATGAATCTTTCAGCGGTCATTTTCGTGTGCAACTTAGTCGGAAGTACTAAGGAATGGTGGGCGGATACTGGAGCCACTCGTCATATATACTCAAACCGTAGGATGTTCTCTACCTACAAAGCGATATATAATGATGAACAACTCTACATGAGAAACTCTTCATCTTCTAAGATTGAAAGACATGGAAAGATAGTGCTGAAAATGACAAGTGGAAAGGAGCTCACTTTGAATGAAGTTCTTCATGTGCTCGATACTCAAAATAATTTGGTATCTGGTTCCATGATAAGCAAGAACGAGTTTAAATTAGTGTTTGTTTCAGACAAATTTCTACTTACAAAGAATGATATGTTTGTAGGAAAGGGCTACCTGAATGAGGGACTTTTTAAGTTGAATGTAACAACTGTTGTACCTAATATTATGAATAAAAGTACATCTTCTTCTGACTTGCTTGAGTCATTTAATATTTGACATGAACGATTATGACATATAAGTTATAATACTTTGCGTAATCACCAAAGTAAGATTTATATCCTAATCACAAATGTGATATATGTATAGAAGCAAAATGGTTCGTTTACCATTTTATTCTATTGAAAGAAGTATCGAACCACTAGATTAAATTCACACCGATAGTTGTGATTTAAAGTTTGTGTAAACTAGATGCGGTAATAAGTACTTTATCACTTTCATTGATGATTGCACTCAATATTGCTATGTGTATTTACTCAAAAGCAAAGACGAAACAATTGAAGTGTTTAAACACTACAAGTTAGAGGTTGAAAATCAACTTAGTAAAAAGATCAAGACAATAAGAAGTGATAGAGACAGTGAATATGATTCTCAGTTTGAACAATTCTGTCGGAACATGGAATTATTCATCAAACTACTACGCCTTATTCTCCTCAATCTAATGGCATTGCTAAACACAAAAATTGAACATTGAAGGAGATGATGAATGCTATGTTGATAAGTTCTGGATTACCAAAGAACTTGTGGGTAGAAGCTTTGCTTTTTACCAATTATATTCTCAATAAATTGTCACATCGAAAAATGCACAAGATACCTTATGACTTATGGAAATGTCATAAATCTAACTATAAATACTTAAAGGTATGGGGATGCTTGGCCAATGTAGTGGTTCCTAAACCTAAAAAGGTTAAGATAGGACTTAAAACCATTGATTGGTTATGCCTATCATAGTAGTACGTACGATTTTATTGTGCATAAATTTGAAATACCCAATGTGCATGTTAATATGAATATTGAATCGAGGGATGCTACATTTTTCGAAAATGTTTTTCCTTATAATCTACAAAGTGAATCAAATTCATTGAAAAGACTTCGTGAGAAGGAAGAGACTGTAAATGAAGAAAAACCTAGACATAGTAAGAGGACAACAACCGCCTTTGCACCTGATTTTCTAACATATTTGTTAGAAAATGAACCTCAAAGTTATAAAGAGGCTATGTGATCGACCGAAGCTTCATTTTGGAAAGAAACAATTAATAGTGAGATTGAATCCATACTACAAAATCATACATGGAAATTAGTAGACATTCCTTTCGGCAATAAGTCATTGGGTGTAAATGGATGTTCAAAAGGAAAATGAAAGTAGATGGATCAATTGACAAGAATAAAGCTAGACTTGTCACTAAAGGCTACAAGCAAAAGAAAGGTCTTGATTATTTCGATACGTATTCTAACAAAAATTACTTCCATATGTATGCTTATTGCGATATCAGCATTGAATTACTTGGATATACATAAAATAGATGTTAAAACGACTTTTCTGAATGATGAATTAGATAAAGAAACTTATATGGAGCAACCTGAAGGATTTGTGGCCTCAGGACAAGAAGAGAAAGTGTGTCGACTTGTTAAATCACTTTATGGATTAAAGCAGGCTCCTAAAAAATAGCACGAAAAATTTGACACGATAATGATGCCAATTGGCTTTAAAATCAATGAGTGTGACAAATGTGTGTATGTCAAGAGCACTCCAAATGGATATGTCATCATGATATGTTTATACATAGATGACATGCTAATTATGGGTAACAATGATACCATAATTTAAACTACTAAAAAGATGTTGACAGGTAAGTTTGAAATGAAGGATTTGGGAATAGCCGATGTTATATTAGAAATTAAAATTCTTAGAACATCTGATGGAATCATATTATCTCAATCACACTTCATTGAGAAAATTATTGATAGGTTCAAGAAATACTATATAATTCCTATGAAAATCCCAATGGTCAATGGATGCCAGTATGCATCTCGTTTCTAACACTGGTGATAGCAAGTCTCAATTGGAATATTCTCGTATTATTAGTAGTTTAATGTATGTCATGAATTGTACTCAACCTGATATTACTTATTCTATTAGTAGGCTAAGTTGATATACGAGTAATCCGAGCACTAAGCACTGGAGGGCAATTGTTAGAGTCTTAGGGTACTTAAAACATACCAAAAACTTCGGATTGCATTATTCGAAATATCCAGCACTACTTGAAGGATACTACGATGCAAATTGGATATCAGATACTAAAGACACCAAATACACCAGTGAATATGTCTTTACACTTGGAGGTGCTGCAGTATCACGAAAATCTTCAAAACAAACATGTATAGCTAGATCAACAATGGAATCTGAATTCATTGCGTTAAACAAAGTTGGGGAAGAAGTCGAATGACTATAAAACTTTCTAGAAGATATTCCATGTTGGATTAAATCCATGCCTGCTATATGTATCCATTGCGATAGTCAATCAGCAATTGGTAGGGCACAAAATGCTATGTATAATGGTAAATCTCGACATATACGTCGTAGAAAGAATACCGTTAGACAGTTGCTCTCTACTAGTATTACCTCTTAGATTATGTGAAATCAAATGAGAATATTGCGGATCCGCTAACTAAAAGCTTAAAAAGAGAGAAAGTCGAAAGTTCATCGAAAGGGATGGGATTAAAACTGATAAAATAATAAAAAGTTTCCATGGTGGCAACCCAACCTAGTTGATTGGAGATCCCAAAATTTAGGTTCAATAGGACAACCGAACTAGGAAAAACTTAGTATGCGCAGGAATTTTTTTTCTCCCTACCCATTCCTATGATGAGACAGTACTTAACTGCCATGAAATAAGATAAGTTACGCTTTTAATGATTTCTATATCTTGATTCGTTCAATTGGAGTATAGCATAATACTCTTTATGAAAATCACATACGTAGGTGAAAAGGGGCCATTCCTAAATAGAGTTATCTGAAGATAAATTCTCTAAAAACCACTCATAAACCAGGAGGTATCCAAGGCCAAAATGGATACAAATGTGAGAACCAATTGTGTTTGAAAGAAATTGTGTAACTTTTATTGTCTATGCATACACAAATGGCTGACTATTCAAAGCATCTTACTACTGATTGGCCAAGTTATCCGATAGATTTTACTAGGAAAAGTTCAAAGTCTTTGACTACTTATCCCGATGCAGTTTTCTTTAGTTTTACTTTGAAAAACATATCAGATGATGTTGTTTGGAAAAAGGCCGATATATTTCATTTATGTGGGGGATTGTTGGAAATTGTTTTGAAATGGGTCAACTTTAAGTCTTATTATGAGTGGGACCTGTATGTCGATTATAACATGATCAAGCATATTTATTTACTGAAAATCATTTAGAATTGAATGAAATATTTAATGTCAAAGTAACCCACTTGGAACTATAAACTAGTGAAGAATTTGATTTATTGAATAATTCCCAAACACTTATCCCACATAGGAAATTTATGAAACTTTGGTATGTTTTACGTATTGTAAGTTTAGGAATTAGGTTTAGGCTCCAAGGGGTATTATAATCTTTAAAAGGGGGGGATACATATATCCTATTGGATTCGGTTCAAACCACACACGCGCGTGTCGTCGCCTCCGTACGTCCGTCTGGTCAGCTCAACTCGACATGAGCAAGAGCACGAACTCGATTCAGTTCATGTGCAGGTGCGGATGCGTCCTTATATTATATTATCTTTTTGGACAAAATTTATTTAATTTTGGATCAAATTGTAATTAATCAAATTCTTGGGTATTTAATGAAATCAAATTTTTATAGGATTATTTTCATTGTATTAAAAAAAACAAGTTATGAATTATGATTATTGAAATTGATAATTTTCTCTCTAATTGTTTTTTATTGAACATCATCGAACTTATCAAAAGATTATGCACCCTTTGTGGCATTCGCAAATTGATGTTTGTTGGTTTTGTAATCAAGAGGTCATTCAAATTTTGTTTTTATTTAGTTGTTTGGTTCAATAATTTGCGGGTCGAGATTCTACCGTCTACGACCTGAATTTAGCCTTTCCTAACGTTTTCAAAATAATTCTGCGATTTGCACGCGTATCCCGTACCCGATTTTACGTCATTTGGTATCAGAGCTTGTGTTCCAAATTCAGGTTCTATATTTTCTTTCTTTTGAGTCTTTTGTTTTTGTTCTTTGTATCCATCGTAAATTTTGAGTCTTTGATCCAAACAATTTAAAAAAAAAAGAGTCAAAAGTTATTTTTGGGCTAATCTAGCATCCAAATCAAGTCTTGTTTCTTTTGTCAGTTTCGTAGTTGAATTTTGAGCAAAAAAATGTTTTACTGTTCACGGGGGTACTGTTTACGTCGTGCTTTTGAAAAAAAAAATTTACTTACTTATTTTGGAAGTTGTCACTATCCTGTTATCTATCCCAAATCCAAAATTAGTTAGTGTTCATTCCAATCAAAAAATTCTAGAACCACCATCTTGAATTAAAATAATTCACATTCGAAATTTCATTAATTGCAATTCTTTTCTTGAATCTTCTTGATTACACCTACATGAAAGGATGGATGGTGATCGGGGTATATTTTTCGAACTCGGTGTTTTGTGGGTAGTACAATTTGCAGTTTGACTATTGATAAGGAGTACATGTCAAATTTGGCTAGTATCACTATGGTGAAAATATCGAGATTACCTTTACAACAACACTTTAAACCTTATAGGATGACTTTGTTGAATGAGTATGGTAATGTATATGTGACCAAGCAGGTTCTAGTAAATGTCACCATTGGGAGATATAATGATAAAGTTTGGTGTGACATAGTGCCATTAAAATCTTTTCATATCTTGTTTGGGAGATCTTGGAGGCATGAGTATGGGGAGGAACATGTATATGTTTCTTCAAGACGGGACAAACATCACTCTTGACACTAGAACAATCATTTATAGACCAATGGAAGGTGAGAGGGGAAACAGAAGGCAAAAGGCAAAAGGCAAAAGGCAAAAGAGAGAGGTGACCATACCTAAAGAGAACACCGAGGTTGCATTGTAAAAGAGCCTAGAGATAGGGAAGTTGAGATTAGGGCTGTCCGTAGGTCGGTTTGGTTCGGTTCCAAAATTTTCGGGTATTTAATAAATGGAACCGTTTGGTTCGGTTCGATTCCGTACTATAATTAAATTTTTTTAGCATTTACACCAACACTACATAAATATAACTAATGACATTTCGTTCGTAATTTTTACAAATTAACGTAGCCCAATTAAAAAATATATAAATAACTAGCTGCGAACAACATTAATTCAATGCATACAAATACCAAAAAGTAGATATTAATATTAAAATGTCGGTGATCCATATCAATAATTTATTTGCTTCAAGTAGCCTACATATATAAAAAATGAAATATAAATTAAAAGTTATAAAAATAAGATATTTTTAAGTATTTGTGCTTTAAAATGTTTTGGGTTTCAAAATTAAAATTATGAAATAATCTGATTTATTTAATTAATTTGTTAATTTATTTACAAAAAATAAAATAATTTAATTAATTCAATAAAAAATAAAAAATTATTTAGTTTCGGTTCTTGGTCTAGACCCGAGACCCGACTTCAACCCATCGGTTATCGATTCGGGTACCCGTTCAGGTATTTAACTTATAAAGAACCGTTCAGTTCGGTTCGATTTTGTTCGGGACTTTTGGACACCCCTAATTGAGATGGGGGATGGTGAATTGAAAAATGTAATTGAAACTGAGGAGAGTGAACAAATTAAAGAGGAGAAGCACAAGCAGACTGGTATAAAAATTGTAGAGATAGTTCAGCAAAAGAGTAAGGAAATAATAGAAGTGTTGAGCAAATGGTTGAAAATATTGTGGTAGAGACGATACATTTTGAGTACGAGGACTCATATCTCATTTTTGGAGAAGCTAATAAATTCAACTGTGTTTTGCTTAATTATTTCTTTCAGATTGATCATTGTACATGGGAGTTTATGCAACAACATCTATAGCTGATTGAGTTTGTGTTGCAATACATTCATACCTGCAAAATGGAAGGGTATCATGTATTGATCCTATGCTATGGGAGAAAAAAAAATTTCATTTGATCCAGGTGGGATGGGTAGCATGTTGGTTATTCCCTACGAGATCACAAGGCACGGATTCAGGGACGAATTATTTTGAAGAGAGAGGGTGTTCACGAAAATATGTTTCGAATTTAAATCACCGCAAGTGTACGGTTCGTTGACAAGTAATAAAGTGGAAATCCTAGAATTTCGAGTATCGTTCCCACGAGAATTGATTTAACGTGATTATTATTATTTCGACCTTAACCGAATCTATTAAATTCAAGATGATTGTTCTAGATTTTATGAGTAATTATGACTAAAGTGTAAATTAAACTAAAATGATGAGTTAAGTGCAAAAATATGTTGAATGCAAAAGGTTGATGAAATTAATGTATGAAAAAGCGTACTAGGATCCCGAATCACCAAGCAAGTTCACTTTGTAACTCCTATTTCACAATTTGACAACACGATGAATTGGTTGAAGAATCAATGTTTCTAACTTATTCAATATTACTCTTTCGAGTAGAATTGAACCTATTCTAATATACCATTTGACTATATTTCTATGGCAAATGCAATATAAAAGAATGCATGACGTTTTGTAAACACTTAGAGATTCACATAAAGCATAGCGGTATATTTCTATCCCCTATCGGACCTTATGATGATTTATACCTTGTAGAATCTATTTCCCTTCTTTCGAATGCATAAAATAAATCACCCAAACTCATACAACCATTGCGCATATAATTGTAGAGACAAGAAAGTGTATATAAATCATTCAACATCCATCAAACGTGTTTAAATATCAAATTGCAAAATAGAAATTAAAAGTTCACAATACGAGGTTCATCGTTCACCTAGTACAATTAAAAACCTAGCCTAGCATGGATAAATTAAAATAACAAAGAAAATATTTAGGAGAAGACATCACCCAATTCTTGAATGTAAAGCTTGAAATCTTCGATCTTGGAATGAAATCCTTCGTCCTTGCCTTCGTTCTCGCTCCAAAAAGGTTGTTTTTCTCTCTAGGAAGGCATAACCCTAGTTTATGGACGTATTTTAGCTTTTATAGTTGCCCTAGAATCATCACCATACGTGTTGGAGTCGGATAAGGAAACCAGAAAATTCGCGCCGGATTTCTTCCTTGCGGCCGCAAGGACAAATTCCTTGCACCCGCAAGGAACAACTTTTTTCTCAAAAATTTTCCCTGCATCCTTGCTTGCGGCCGCATGGAAGATTACACCTTGCGGCCGCATGGTACAAACAACTATCACATATCTTCATTTTGGTCCTCCAACTTCATTATTCTCTTGTTTTGACCTCTTTTGTTCATTCTTGTCCTCCAATCATCCCATGCATTCCTCAATGTATGATTAAGCTTATGTCAGCTCTTGAATTGGCATCGGGTCATCTTTTGATTATTTACATTTTGGTCCCTGAACTTTTGTTTTCCTTCGTTTTGGCCCATTTTCTCTACTTTTCTTCTAATTTCCACCATAATCTTCATTGTTGCCCTACAAACACAATTCACACAAATTAAGCTCTATTCCGAATGTTTATCGACAATTATTCATGTTTGTGAACCAAAATAAACGTATAAAAAATGCCCTTATCAGAGGGGATGATGTGACCACAGATAGAACAAAATCGACACGAGATCTTCAATTTTTAACAGTTTTATAATTCAATTAGAATTTTATATTTTTAGAATATTTTACAATATTAGAATTATATTTTCGTGCAATTAGGATTTTTAGAGGTTTCATATAAATACCTCATTATTTCATTGTATTAAAAAAAATAAGTTGAATTATGATTATTGAAATTGAGAATTTTCTCTCTAATTTTCTTCATTGAACACTATCGAATTTATCAAATATTGTTTTAATATTTGTGGTGTTCAACCTTTAGAACTTATCAAAGGATTATACACCATTTGTGGTGTTCGTAAATCGAGGTTCGTTGATTTTGTAATGAAGAGGTCATTCATACTTCGTTTTTGTTTGATTGCTTGGTTCAATAATTTACGGGTCGAGATTCTACCATCTACAACCTAATTTGGGCTTTCCTGACATTTTCAAATTAATTCCGCGATTTTCACGTGTATTCCGTTCCTGATTTCGCGTAAAAAAAACTTTGTTGAGTTCGTTGGAACTCCTGCAAATTGATGTGCTATTTCCATAGGAGACGAAATTCGTTCTATCCTGAGAAACGGTTGCTATATACCTTTAGCACATGTGAAGACAGCAAATTTGTTTTAAGGAACATCGTGAACTCGGTGGACTCGAATTTATATTGCGATTCTGTTGATCAAACTTGTTACGCTGTCCAATTACTACAAGGTAATTGTGTCGTAATAACGAAGGAGACTTTTATATTCTAGAATAACATACACACGACAAAGAAAGGGATGTAAGATCCTTCGAGACCGTCTACATTTTTTTATTATTATTTTATACTGTATTTAAAATGATTACTGATTTTGTATTTACAATTCTTCATTCATATCAATTTGCAATTTAATTTCTTATACATTTAGCCTTGTTTGATGTAGATTAAAATCAGTTTTTTAGTAGATTTTAATGAAATTTAATGAAATGTGTAGTTGAAAATGTTTGGTGTAGATTTTGTCAAATATATTTTTAAATCATGTTTGCTTGTAGTCTTCTAGTCGCTAATTCTCACCCACAAAATATGCAAAATAAGCATGTAAAACTGAAAGCTGTAGTTAATGAATTAGGAGCATCCATCATCTTAGAAACCAAAATTTCTGGCACAAATAACCAAACGATACTCAATATAAAAATGTAAATGATAAGAACCAAAATAAGTGTAATGTAAAAAGCAAGTTAGAACAGAGCTCTGTACAGTCCCTATTGCTGAGAATAGGCTTCAAAGAGCGCTTCTTTTATTCATTTTGATGAATGTTGTGTGACACTTTTATTGGTTCAAGAGATTTTTTGTATAGCCAACTTTGCACACGTTTTTATTGTAATGATCAAGGCATTAGACTTTGACATATGACAGGCTGTTCTGTCCTTTGGAAAGCTGATGGTAGTAGTTCAAATGTTTGGTAGTAGTAGTTGATAGAAAGTGTATTAAATATAATATTTTGTATCTTGTTCAATCTTAAGTACTTGGTGCCGTGTGTAATGTATATCAATCTATTCAGTTGGTTCCTCCTCTTTGTTGTTCTCTTTCTTACAGTGGTATCAGAGCTTTTAAGGATCTTTGAAGAATCAAAAGGTGTTTAAAAGAACTAAAGAGAGTGTGATTTCATCGGCCAGAATCCCCTCTTAAAACAGAGTAACCTTCGTGAGATTGTGATATGGCTTGAAGTGGTTTTTCAGCACCATTACCTTCAGCATTCGCTGGAGATAATTATGATTTCTGGACTGCAAAAATGAAGGTATACTTGAAGGCATATGACTTATGGGAGATAACTTAAACAAGTGATGAACCACCTCCTTTAAGAGCCAATCCAACCATTGCCCAACTGAAGCAACATAGCGAGGAGGTTGCCAAGAAATTCAAGGCCCTTTCTTGCATACAAGCAGCTGTCTCGGACTCCATCTTCACAAGGATAATCACTTGTGAAACCGCTAAGGAGGCTTAGGACAGGCTGAAGGAAGAATTCAGGGGTAATGAGAGGACAAGGCAGATGCAGGTATTGAACCTGAGAAGAGAATTTGAATCGCTGAAAATGAAGGAATCAGAAGCTGTGAAAGAATTTTCTGATAGACTGATGAAGGTTGTTAACCAAATCATGTTACTTGGGGATGATCTTCCTGACAAGAGAATAGTGAAAAAAGTCTTGATCAGTCTTCCAGAAAAATTTGAATCTAAGATATCCCCACTTGAGGATTCTAGAGACTTGTCAAGCATTTCATTGGCCGAATTGGTGAATGCTATCCATGCCACCGAACAGAGAAGGCTGTTCAGGTAAGAGGAGCAAGTTGAAGGAGCTTTGTTTGCAAAAGGAAAGCAAAGGACTCAAACAAACTTGAGTGAAAAAAGGCCTCAAGTTGAAAGGAAGGAAACAGCAAAATGGACAGGAAAGGCTACTAATTATCCTCCCTGTCCACATTGCAAAAGAAAAGGTCATTCTCCTAAGTTCTGCTAGCTAAAGATAGGAGTTCAATGTAGGGGCTGTAAGCGGTTTGGACACATTGAGAAGTTCTGCAAAAATCGAAAAGAAAAAAGTGAAACTCAGCAAGCAAAGGTTGCTAAAGGTTCATCTGAAGAACATTTGTTTTCAGCTTTAAACCAATCAGTCTGCAGCATGAATCAGATGTGGTTACTTGATAGTGGCTGTACTCATCACATGTCTTCCAATCCTGATATTTTTCTTGAGTTGAACAACAACTACAGATCAAAAGTGAGAGTTGGAAATGGAGAATATGTAGCAGTCCAAGGCATTGGCAAAGTTGCTGTCCAAACTCCATCAGGTAAAAAGTTTAGTCCTGATGTTTTATATGTTCCACACATTGATCAAAACTTGATAAGTGTTGGACAACTTATTGAGAAGAATTATACCTTAATGTTTAAGGATAATTGTTGTACAATTTTAGATCAAAATAATGTGGAACTCATGACTGTTGAAATGAGAAACAGAAGTTTTCCTTTGAACTGGGAAAGTGTGAAACTGCAAGCTTATGCTAGTATTGAGGTTGAGTCTGAACTGTGGCATAGACAGTTTGGACATGTAAATTTTACTTCACTTAAACAGCTAAGTGAACATGAACTTGTAGAGAATTTACCAAAGATGGGAGATGCCCTATGTGTTTGTGAAATCTGTCAAAAGGGAAAACAAACTAGACTCTCCTTCCCTAAAAATCAAGCCAAGAGAGCTCATACTAAACTTCGGCTTGTGCATTCTGATGTCTGTGGTCCCATGAAAATTTCAACCTTGAATGATAGTAGATACTTCATTTTGTTCATTGATGATTTTACAAGAATGTGTTGGGTTTATTTTCTCAAATCAAAATATGAAGTTCCAATAGTTTTTCAAAAGTTTAAGAGACTTGTTGAAAATGATTGCAATTGTAAAATTGGTGCAATAAGGACAGACAATGGGACAGAGTATACAAGCAATCAGTTTAATAATTTCTGTGAGGAAGTGGGAATCAAGCATCAACTTACGATTCCTTACTCTCCACAACAGAATAGAGTCTGCGAAAGAAGAAACAGGATCGTCATGGAGATGGCCAGATGCTATTGCTGGAGAAAAACATTCCTAAAATCTTCTGGGCAGAAGCTGTAATTACATCAGTGTATTTACTGAACAGGCTTCCTACCAAAGCCTTAGAAAGATTAACCCCTTATGAAGCTTGGTATGGAGTCAAGCCTAATATATCCCACCTGAGGATATTTGGAAGTGTATGCTATATGTATATTCCTGATGTTAAACGAGACAAGCTCAATCAGAAGGCAGAATATGGAATTTTGGTTGGATATTGTGATAATGCAAAGGGGTACAGAATTTATAATCAGCAAACCAACAAAATTGTTTCTTGTAGAGATGTGAAGTTTGATTAAAAGTCCTTATGTAATTGGGAATCAAACATCTTGGAAAGAACTGAAGCTCCTAGGCTGGTTTCTCAAAATGAAATTATTGAAAATGATGTAAATGAAGATGCTGGTATTGATGAAGATGAAATTCAAAGTGATGCTGAATCTAATGGTGAAGCTGATTCAGAAAATGAAGTAGTCAGAACCAGATCTCTTCAAGACATATATGCTACTTGTAACTCTGCTGTTCTGGAACCTGTAGGATGCATTGAAGCTGCACAATGCAAAGGTTGGATTGATGCTATGAAAGATGAATTGGCAGCAATTGAAAAGAATAACACCTGGTTACTTGTTAACAAACCAAGTAACAAGAATGTTATTGGAGTTAGATGGGTGTTCAGAACCAAGTTAAATGCTGATGGTTCGATCAATAAGTTAAAGGCTAGGCTGGTAGTTAAAGGATATTCTCAGAAATTTGGAATTGATTTTACAGACACCTTTGCACCAGTTGCAAGACTTGAAACAATTAGAGTATTGTTTGCATTAGCTGCTTATTCAAACTGGAAAATTCATCAACTGGATGTAAAATCTGCTTTTCTGAATGGAGAGTTAACTGAAGAGATATTCATTGATCAACCAGAGGGCTTTGTCAAAAATGGTGAAGAAGACAAGGTGTATTTGCTCAAGAAAGCCTTATATGGCTTGAAGCAAGCACCTAGAAGCTGGTATAGCAAGATTGACAGCCATTTGTGCAAACTTGGATTCAACAAAAGTGTAAATGAGCAAACTTTATATATCAAATCGGCGGAGGAGGATCTGATTGTCATTTCACTGTATGTTGATGACTTATTGATCACTGGAAGCAATGATGGTTTAATAAAAAATCTGATAAATGAATTGAAGAAAGACTTTGAGATGACTGACTTAGGAATGATGAAATCAGTCAGACAAAGGAATCTTTGTATGCCAACAGAGATATGCTAGAGAAATATTGAAGAAGTTTCATATGGAAAATTGCAAGCTAGTTAATACTCCTTTGGTTCAGAATTTGAAGTTGATGATGAATGATGGTGCAACTAAAATCGATGGAAAAGTGTATAGAAGTCTGATTGGATGTCTATTGTATCTTCCAGCTATAAGGCCTGACATTATGTATGCTGTTAATTTGTTGTCTAGATTCAGGCAGGAGCCCAGCCAAATCCATTTTCAGGCTGCCAAGAGAGTTCTGAGGTATATAAAAGGTACTGAAAATCATGGAATCAGTTTCAAGAAATCTGAGAAACTGGTCTTGACAGGGTTCACGGACAGTGATTGGGTTGGTTCAATGGATGATATGAGGAGTACTTCTGGTTATGTTTTCTATGCTGGATCAAGTCTTATATGTTGGAACTCCATCAAGCAAAAAACGGTTGCTCAATCTACAGCTGAGGCAGAGTATATAGCTGCAACTGAGGCAACAAACCAGGCTATATGGCTGAGAAAAATCATGAATGATCTGAAGCATAGTCAACCAGAAGCAACTACAATTTTCTGTGATAATCAAGCTGCAGTTGCTATTGTGAAAAATCCTGTTTTTCACGGTAGAACTAAGCATATTAACATCAAATACCATTTCATAAGAGAAGCTCAAGAAAAGGGATAAGTGAAGCTTTTGCATTGTTGCTCTGAAAATCAGATGCCTGACATATTTACTAAAGGACTTCCTAAACAAAGATTTGAAACACTAAGAAATTGTCTTGGTGTTTCCAATAAAAGTGTCAAGGAGGAGTGATGAATGTTGTGTGACACTTTTATTGGTTCAAGAGATTTTTGTATAGCTAACTTTGCACACGTTTTTATTGTAATGATCAAGGCATTAGACTTTGACATATGACAGGCTGTTCTGTCCTTTGGAAAGCTGATGGTAGTAGTTCAAATGTTTGGTAGTAGTAGTTGATAGAAAGTGTATTAAATATAATATTTTGTATCTTGTTCAATCTTAAGTACTTGGTGCCGTGTGTAATGTATATCAATCTATTCAGTTGGTTCCTCCTCTTTGTTGTTCTTTTTCTTACACCTTTGCTATCTATTGGTGAGATAACTAAATTAAGGATGAAGAAAAAAAATAAAATGAATAATTAATTAATTAAATGAAGACTAGGTACCCATCAGGCGATAGAGGCAACCTCCTCCTTGGCTTCTTTATTATTTCCTGTAGCAGAAGATGCATCTGGCGTGGGCATTTTAGGAGTATCGCCTTTTGTTGCATCTTTAGTAAGAAGCTGTTGGAGTAGCATCTGTTCCATCCTTTAGTTCGTTTGGTGTTCCGACTTTCTCATCCTTCCCTTCCTTTGCATCCTTCCTTCCCTTAGCATCTTTACCATCTTTCTCAGGTTTGGGTGGGGGCGGTAACATGTGAGGCGGAGGTGTGCTCTTCAACTTCAGAAGCATTTGACGCATTCTCGTGAGATCAGTGGGTTTTCCGGGCTTTGGTCCCTGAATAACCAAAACAGAAGGTTTCTTTTCCTCTTTATTTTTTCCCTCTTCTCTTCTCAAAATTGGGAACTTCACGAGGGATGATCTCTGCAATTGCTTTCCAATATTGTTGGTCAGCTTCCTTGTGAAACTTCTCCTGGTTTTTAAGGTAAAGCTGCACAAAACAAATATCCAGTTGTTATTGAAAGTTCGTTTAAACTTTGACATGAAGTTGGATGTTTGATCTTACTTTCTCTCTTTCCCTATTCTGAGCCTTGTTAGTCTCACAATTTTGTTTCCGTTTTTCATAAAAATGTCTTTTGTAGTCCTCAGCTTCAGCAATAATCCGATTCCTCATCTCTTTCTCCTTCTTCTCTTTATCCTCAAGAAAAATGGCATTTTGACTACGCCAACAAAAACAAAAGAAGTATCCATTACTTTTTATGCAATGGTTTACTAAGATTCTACATTGAGAGGTTTTAGAAAATCATAATATGTTTACTGATGAAGCACCATGTTCTCAAAGCTTTTTGTTCAGCTGAATAGTATATTGAAAAACGGTGAAATTTTGATATAGTTTGTTGATCTAACACATAATCAAAAAGTAGATAAAGACAATATTGCAAGATGCACAAGTGTTTGCAAATCTTAATGTGTTCAGATTGGAAGCGAGTTGTGTAAAAAAACTGATGAAAAGGCAAATTGTAAGAGCAAGAAAATGATAGCTTTCATAACCTTGAAACTAAGCTCTCATATTTTTGGAGCAGCACGAGTGTCCATACATCGATACACAAATCATAAAAGCCAATAGCAATCAGAAACCCATAGCTGACCCTTCAAGGTCAACAATACAGGTATCGTATTGAGCTATCTGAAACTTTAAATCCACAACACTTTCCACCAGGGGCGGAGCCAGCCTGTCGGACTAGGGGGGCCTAGAGGTGAAGGGGTGGGAGGCCACGGGGGTTCGGGAGCAGCACCCCCGAATTTTTTTTTAATACGTTATTAATTCATTCTTTGTATATGTCATTTCCAATCTATTACGACATTCTCCACGGAAATGTTTTATTATCAATGCATTTTAGCAAAATTCACTTTAGATAAAGGAGATAAACAAATTACTACATAGTTTTATGTCAATTTCGAGTGGTGATATAACTAAGAATAAATCAAATTGGAGTTGATTAAGGACAATTGAAAACGATATCTTCTTCAAGCCTTTCTTCTCCTTTATATAAAAAACAAAAAAACAAAAAAAATTGCCCAAAGTTCATCATGGGCCTGTGCCCACCCTGGACTCAACGTGGCTCCGCCACTGCTTTCCACTACATGCCTTCTAAAGTGTAACTGACAGAAGAACATATAGTTCGAGTACTTTCAACCTAAAATCCCTTTAGCATCACACGTGGTGATGAAAACAAAGCTAATTGTTCTCTGAATGAAGGACTAAACCCATTTGGCTGTGAATTTGACTAGAATAGTATATTCGGGTAGTCAAGGATGGTTCTGCGACACAGGTGAAAAGTGCGTTTTGCGCTCTTATTTAGGCCACAAAATATGAAAATTGTCGATGTATATTTTGTAATACGGTTTAATTTGATATAATTTGTGTTTGTATGATTACATTGATGGATGAAATGAAGAGTATGTAAAAACGAACGAAAAAGGTTCAAAATTGAATAAAATGAAACTTCGGGGACCAAAATGCAATTATTCAAAAGTTGACCCGAATGGCGAATCGAGCATGGAATTGGGCTAAGTAACACCTTGTGATATCATGGAATGCTAGAAGAAGGAGGAGAAGAGAGCAAGGCAAAAAAGTAAATGAAATGAAATTTGGGGACCAAATTGAACCAAATAGAAAATACTTTCTATCATACAGTCGCATGGTACAAACTTCATGCAGTCGCCCAAGAGCTAACGGGGAAATTTTTTTGCTAAATTGTTATAATCATGCAGTCACATGGTTCGATTCCGAGGCGAATTTTCTGGGTTTCTTGTTTGAACCAATCTCTTATGTAAAGAAATTTTGACGCCCTATATAACCCTATTCTCGTCCAAAATAAGGGTTTACGCATTCTTAGAGAGAAAATCAACATTGAAGAGCAAAGAAGAGGGCTAGAACAAGGGATTTCATTCAAGATTCAAGAGTTCAAGCCTAATTTCTAGTTTTTCGGTGACGTCTTCTCTTTATTATTTTTATTGTTATTTTATTTTATCTATATTAGGCTAGACTTTTTATGTACTAGGGGAACGATGAACCTCGCAATGTGACCTTTTAATTCTCTATTTTTCAATTTGACATTCAAATACGATTGATGAATGTTGAATGATTTATATACACTTTCTTACCTCCATAGTTAAATACATGTGATTATATGAGTTTGAGTGATCTATTTTTTACATTCGAAAGAAGAGAAAAAGATTCTACAAAGTATAACTCATCGTAGGGTCTGATAGGGGATAGAAATATACTGTTATGCTTCACGTGAATCTGTAAGTGTTTATGAAACGTCATGCATTCTTGTATATTGCATTTGTCATAGAAATATAGTCAAATGATATGCGGGAATATGTTCAATTCTACTTGAAAGAGATTATTGGAGTAAAAAGTTTGGTTACTCACTGAACTTGTCACTTTGTCACGATGTGGTCACTGAACTTCATTTAGCTCCTCAACGGTCACTGAACTTATCGACTTCTCCCACCATCCCCGTCGTTTGAAACCTTCTGACGTGGCTGGACGGCAGCTGAACTGGCACTAGACGGCGTGTATTTGAACCCGTTGGACGGGATTTCAGCCCTGAAACACGATATCCTTGAAACACGTTGGACACGATTCTCCCCATATCAAAATCCCTAAAATCCATTTTTCCCCGATTTCGAAATTGAAGCTTCTTCGTCGCCTTCACGGCCTTCACGGCAATACCAGTCGAAGGCGACGAATATTACTCCCCAAAATCTCAATTCCAGTTGAATGAAGAGTTCTCAATCGCCTTCACAGCAATAGCAGTACCCCGTGAAGTTAGATTTGCACGCATGGCAGAAGCAGACGGAGGTAATTTCGTTGATGCGATTCTCCCTCTGATTTTTTACTTGCCTGATTGGAGATGTATGTATTTGTTCATAAATGGATGCTCTGTATATTTGTATTGATTGAAGATGATCTGTATATCTGTTCATCAATGGATGCGTGTATCTGTTCATCAATGGATGTTCGGTTATGTGGGTGTTGCAATGTATATGTGTATGTCGTGAAAATAATTCCATGGATAAATAATTCCAATGTTTACTTGTCTGATTGAAGATTATTTTTTATACACCATGGGTAAATAATTCCAATGTTTTCATTTTGTAGATAGATTATGAGGAAGACCCGAATTTCGTGCATTCCGAGGTTGACGTGGCTCATGAGGAAGATGATTTATTGTACAACCACAATGTCACATATGGCATCGAAACTGGATCGCACATGAATGAAGTAAGAAACGAAGGAGTAGTGATGGGTGTGGGGGATGTAGGAAACGATGACTTGGAGTACCCATATGGCATCGAAATTGGATCGCACAATATTTTGTTGTGCATACTGGGTAAATTGGGGTCATTGAGAGGTCAGGGATTGTCATTGGCCCAAAATCCAAATGATGAAGAGTCAATGCGTTTCATTCCAACCCCCGTGGTTCCTAGACAAACTCCCTTCGATAGTGGAAGATGAGGCTCGCTAGTCACTGTGTAGTACTGGAAAATGTTTTAATTTTGTAATTGAACGAGCTGGGACTTTTGTAATGTTTTTTTTTTTTTTTTTTTTTTTGTAATAGAACGAGTTGGGAATTGTTTTGTTTTTTGTTATACTCATAATGGAAAAATGTTGTAAGGATATCAATTGTTGTCAACTTACATGAAAATTCAATTTCTGGCATGCCATTTGGTATTTGAGAAGAGTTTATTTTTTGGTAATATATGTTAGACATGAGATCAATTACTTTAGGACAGGTTGCAGGTTTTGTCTGGATAACACTTCATGTGATATTGTTATGGACATACAAAAGGAGTAATAGAAGCTCTACATTCCATCAACAAAGAAAAACACAAGATCTAAACATAATTTTATTCAAAGAAAAATGCAATAGACAACACAGTCTTGCCGAAGGAGCATAACATAAATAGAAATTAGGCTTATTTTACAGTTCTTAGTCTTGCCCAAGGAGCAGACTACAATAGAGAATCCTAAACAATGTCTTATCACTGAACTTTTACTTTTCCTTTCCCATTGTCATCTGCAACTCCCTTTCCTTTCGTTTCTTTGTTGGGCAGTCCGATAAATTGTGAGCGGTCTTCCTACAACGGTGACATATGCCCCTATTCTTCCCCACCGTAGCGCTTCACTGTCATAATCAAACTATAAGTACGTTAATCCAAATACAACCGAGTAAATACAAGCA
The DNA here is from genome assembly GCA_019097785.1 of Fraxinus excelsior. NCBI lineage: Eukaryota > Viridiplantae > Streptophyta > Magnoliopsida > Lamiales > Oleaceae > Fraxinus > Fraxinus excelsior. Next base: position 32,378,855 of record CM032624.1, on the reverse strand, counting down.
AGTACTTGCACAAATCACCAGCTTGTGAAAATTTTGAAGTGTCAGCAAACCAACATTTATAGGAACTCATGTACCAGCTGTAAATAAAAATTTTAGATTGGTTCTCATATACAATACAAATACAAATAAGCTCGTGATGAGATTGGTTCTCATTCAAGCTTGACACTCAAACAGGCATACTAATCTAGGAACTCATATTATTTCAGATTGGTGCTCATTTGGTGAATGTATGTTTAATAATATGAACAAACAAGTCTGAGCTCATCATAACCAAGAAAATAGAAGCCCCCATTCAAAATAAATGAAAGAATACAACAAGGGTCATTTACGTTCAACTCAGCTAATTTAAAACTATACTATCATGAGGATTTATGGTGTAATTTTGAAGACTACCTTCCCTAAATGCTGAGTCTAAATATTGGTCCAAACACTATATAAGCTCAAAACTAATCATCGGTTAACGCATAATAAAGTTGCTAAGCATACTCATAATATTAGTAAGAAGATAGAACAAGTCTAGGACAACATAGACAAAATAAAGAAATTACACTAGATAAGTTTATCTACTACCAAAGTTAATAAAAGGCATAACAAAAATGTGAACATAAAACAGATAATTCACATTCTATATGGTGATGTGTGATTTAGGCGGAAAAAAATTCAGTCAATATAAACAAAAGAATTTTCAAGAAACCATGAAATCTTCTGAAAGAGTAGAAACTATTGCAATTAACATGATTTCCCCGTCTTCTGAAAGAATTTTCAAGAAACCATGAAATTAATTAAAAAATTGACACCTAAGACAAATTCACAAGCATATATATGTCTTTGCCAGCTGCTTTGATCAACTAGGTGCCACAGGGGTTGGGTAAGATCGGTTTCATGAAGGTTATCACACATTTTCAGCAAGAGTTCTCAATTATTCCACCATATATTCAAACAAATAATTACCTGCACCGTTCGCGAATTAGGGGAGACGATGTATTGCTGTGAAGGCGATGAAGAAGCTTCAATCGCCAAGTGTTGTGGTGGAATTGTTGAGTGAATTCGAACTAGGGCTCCTTTCGGTTTCGAAATCGGGGAGAAATGGGTTTTAGGGATTTTGAAATGGGGAGAATTACGTCCAACGTGTTTCAGGGATATCATGTTTTAGTGCTGAAATGCCGTCCAACAGGTTCAAATACACGCCATCTAGTGCCAGTTCAGCTGCCGTCCAGCCACGTCAGAAGGTTTCAAACCGCGGAGATGGTGGGTGATGGATGGTGGGAGAAGTCAGTAAGTTCAGTGACCGTTGATGAGCTAAATGAAGTTCAGTGATCACATCGTGACAAAGTGATAAGTTCAGTGAGTAACCAAACTTTTTACTCGAGATTATTGGATAAGTTAGAAATATTGATTCTTCAGCCAATTCACCGTATTATCGAATTGTGACATAAATGTTAAAAGTGATCTTACTTGGTGATTCATCCTAGTCCACCTTTCATTTATTAATTTCATCAAACTTTTGCATTAAACATAATTTTGCATTCATTTACTCACATTAGCTTAAATTTGCATTTTAGTCATAAAATCCAAATAACCAACCATCTTGAGTTTAATAGATTTGGTTAAGATCTTGGTAATAGAAATCAAATCAAATCAATCCTCGTGGGACGATACTCAAAATTTTACAATTTTCACTTTATTACTTGTTAACGAAACGTGCACTTACGGTAATTTTAATCCGAAACATATTTTCGTGAACAACATGCTACCAAAAAAAAAAAAAATAGTACTAGCTTTTACATTACGAACAAAGACTGTACACAGACCGTCCATTATGTGATGCTGAGATTAAAATTAAATAATTCAATTCACTCATCGTAAAGACCGTTTCTTTGCATTCTCCTCTACCTACTATAACTTTGTTGGGCAATCCATATCAGACCAACTCACGTTCTTACCTGGATGATAAGCTTTACGTGTCATAAAAATTTATCCTGATGGAAGCACTGTATAACATTTTGGATAATTAATAGAATGAAAAGATCTTGGTGGGCTAAGAAAATTATTAATATTATAGCATATAATAGACATAACTAATTTTTTGTGTTCCTTTTCTTTTCTTTTTCAACCGTGCATCATGAAGAGAGATGGTAATTACAAAAATGCCTAACATGCATCTTACCAAAGCTCAACTAAACATGAACAGACTGCTCAGAATGGATACCTCGACCAGGATTAAGACAAATTTGCATCATTCTTCGAGACAAAGCTAGTTTAAATAATTGAATTTTTCTGCTCAAACTTCACCACAGATATTAACTCAATTGTCACCCATACTACACTTACTAGCAAGCACCTTCAAAGATTTCTCCACGCAGACAATTTTAGACCTTAATTACAATTTAGTATTTCAATGAAAGAGAAGAATCAGTTCTTAATTATATTCAATAAGTTCCCTAACTTGGTTCCAAGTTAATTTGATATAAGTATTTGAAGTCCGAATAAGTTCTGTTCGTATTTCCTTCATCCTAAGAAAATCTACCAGTTTATCTTCAAAGATGCAAATGACATAGATGTTGGGAAATTAAGCAAATTTCCCTGAACCAGATTAGTGTAGTGAGAATGCGAAATAACAGTGAAAATAACACAAATTTGATAACGGAGTTCGGCCAATTGTGCCTACGTCTCCAGACCTGCTGCAGATTGTTTTACTAAGGGAAGAAAATATACAGAGTGTTTACAACACTCACAACCCACACCCAATTATACCCAGAATTTTTCCTCACAAGCTTTTCCTCTTAAGCTTTTCTCTCAAACTCTCTCCGATTCTCTAATTTTTTGGGATACAATACAAATGATAGCTAAGGGATCTATATAGGCTTAAAAAAAACGTGGGTTGGTGGAATTTAAGCAAGAAATTAGGCAATGGTTATGCACCTCCATTGGTAATTGCCTAAGTTAGACATCCCTTGTTTTTTACCCAAAAATGATTGGTGCCCATTTCCTTGACAATAGAAGATTTCTTGGATTGAGAAGGCAGGGATGAAATATCAGAGGCTAAGGCCATACAATTTCCATCTCGTGTCAAAAACTTATGACAAGAAATATCTCAAGTTTCAACAGTTATGCACATGCACAATGTCTATCTACCACTATCATGACATTTTTATGTACATTTTCTTTTATAAAACAATTTGGAAACTATTCAAAAAAATTGGTCGATGTGCATCCAATAACGAACCTATATTAGTTTGTGAAGACTAATACTATAGTATGTAACATACGCGAGTACTAATTATTGAACTATACAATACACCGAAAATATGCATCTCATACTTTTCTCTGCCAATGACATTTTACCATGAATATTAAGAAATAGTATACTTAAGAGAGTTATAAAAATAAATTAACAGATGTAAGCAGTGTATTTATATTAATCGGTTCCATTTATTGATTCACTGCTAGATCTAATGACATGTATTTCTATAAAGGAATAATAAATCCGGACTGATAGAACACCGTTTAGTGATTATCAGTCATTTTGGTGATCCAAAGCAAATCAATTTCCTTTCAAATTCACTCAAGATTAATGCATATACACATTTTCGATTGCACATAACGAACAGAAAAATGCTTGCCGAAGCCATTCACGAAAATCATCTCCTTCCTCACGAATCTCACTGGGGTCAGGAAGCAACGGCCCATCGGGAGAGCACTGGCAGAGCTAGGGGGGTCTTGGGGGCACTCGGACCCCCCAGATTTTTTACAAATTTTTTATTTTTATTTTTATTTTAAAATTTTATTTTTTGGTTCTTTTTGTATTTACTATTACCATTTTGTCTTCAAATTGAATAAAAATCTTAAACCCTACAAATTTCATTTTTCGTTACCTAATTCGTTGACGCTAATGAAAATCCCATGTGTTAAATTATGACTGTTAAAGAATTACAGCTCAATCAAATCAATTTTCATCAATCATCCAACTTATAATTAGACACGGTTTACTCATCAAATTCCAAAATGCTTCCAAATGATCACTCATCTTTGAGATGTTGTACTCCATCCATCATTTGCCAGATTTTGTTCCCTTTGTTGCTAACATATTGCACAAAAATCTCACGGGCAAGTTATGAATTTACAATTCAACCAAACTATCAACTCACCAAAATTACTATATATGAAACACAACTTCCACGCCCACATAAATTTCTTCAAGTCTCAATAATGTGTCCCCGATTTTAGTCATAAAAAATTCTATTCTCCAATTCTCTCATCTTACCCACATACAGCCAAATTGTGTACTGAGAGATTGTTAAGAAGGATATGAGAGGCTACTAATTATAAAGTTATATCCCCAATTGTACCATCTACTCTGCATCTCTCTAATCCCAATTCCCTATTTTTGCAGGCCTGTGTTCAACTATTTTAGGAACGATATATCATTGAACTCCGGTCAAATTGATGAACAAAAAACAAACAAGAACACAGCAAAGAAGGTATTCCGACCATACACCAACCATCAAAGTTCGATGATATTTCATTCCTCAAATAATTGGACATACACTTGCAAAAGAGAAGATTGGACATACACTTGATAAGTGTAATTTATACACTTATTTGGACCTTTAATAAAGATATTTAGTAATTCTTTTAATTAATTATGGTCAAATCTCTTGTATGTTTCACTCGTTAGGTAAAACTTGATAATTAGAAGAAATGAATAAAAAACGACGAATAAGAGTGAAAACGGAAGAAACCTAAAGTTCACGTACTAAATTGCATACATTCAATAGTTGAATCAAAAATATTATAGGCAATTGGAGAATGTTTGGACTCAGTTAAATGCAATGAAAGATGAAGGACTAAAAATATTACAAGTGGACAACAAGTATAGCACCTCAACTCTGTGAAGTCAAAAAAAGGAACATAGACAACAAGGGTAGCTCCTAGGCGTTATGCACAACTGGAAAAACGCACCAGTTTCCTATTTTTACACAATTTGTTCTTGAAATTGGATTTGGACACCCAACATAAATCATTTGTCAAGAGACACCGCTCATACACCATTATTCATATATCGTCATCATAAAGGAGGGGCCAACATGTTGTTCTTTTAAGAATTAAAGGACAATTACAAATTTTCAAGAAATTGGAGTTTCATCCTTGATTTTTGGAGAGACAACAAGAAGATATATTGGAGATTCATCAAAAAGAAAAAAAAAAACCCCATTGAAGAGATTCAAAATTTCAAGATCAATCTTTTTCTTCATCATCATCAATTTATAATCATGATTATGTTTTTCCAATTAAACATATTTTCTTGCAATTTTGTAATGGTAGTTGATAATAGCATATTTGTTACATTTTTCACCCATTAATATTTGTGTTTCTATGAATATTTGACGCTTAAATGTACTAAGTACTTCGATATCTTGGTTTATGTTGCAAATGGATGAAAACAGTGTAAAATTGAAGAAACAAGTGAAAATGATCAAAATGGAAAAAGCAAAAGTTCAGGGACTAAAGTGAAAATATTCTAAACTCGTTTCTAACCTTGTGATGAAGATTCAGGAGTGTTAGAGGTCAATTGGATGAATAAAGGAGTCAAAGGGATGAATATGGCCAAAACATTATCATATATCAACTTTCAAGTTGAAAAGGTTGCACCGATTTTTAGCCTCATATTGAGACCGGTTTATGGCATGCAAAATGATCGAATTTGAAGATGGTCTATGAATAAAGGTTATAGCCCTTTGAGTTAGCTTTTTAACGCATCTTGAATTATCTCAATCAGACATCTATATTTGACGTTATGACCAAAACACTGAAAGCTATCCAACTGTGTACTAGGCGCCCACCCAACCCTGAATTTCAATACAGAAAGCAAAATATTTTGCCTAGGCAGCCGTCCTATTTTCTACTGGGTCCCGCCCAAGCTAAATCGGGAAAAAACCTCAAATTTCCTTCTACGACTCAAACACTTATGGTAACTTATCGTAGCACAATTTCTCAACCCTAAAAGACCCCCAAAACGTTGTAGAACGCGACATTCTTCATTATTCATCATTCTTCCATTGATTTTGGCTCAAGAAACTCATGAAGAACTAACAATTTTGGTGAAATAAGGGAGGAACTCAATTGGATATGGTGATTTCACATCTATTATTTCATGTAATTGGTCTTTTCTTACTGAATAATCTTAGGATTTAGACTTTTCTTTTCATTAATTTACATTGAAATCGGTTTAATAATTACTAGATTTTTCATGGATTCAGTCATATTTTTTCCATTGTTTAATCAAACTATTTATTGAGTTTCAATTTCAATTACTTATTGTTGAGATTAGTTTAATTTTTATCAAATCTTTCATAGATCCAGTCATACTTCTTCTATTGTTAGATTGAACTAATTGTTGAATTTTAATTTTAATATTACTTTATTGACGGATTAATTACTGCTATATACTTGATGTATATGGTCGATCTTTGATCTTGTTCCAATAAAATTGTGTTAATATATCATAAGTCTAGATTCTAGGATTACATTTGTAAATTAAATTGGTTTTCACGATATATCTTCCGATTAGAGTGTCGGGATGAAAGCCTCTAACTGTGTTATAAAAATGAAATAATTGATGTGAATGATCCGATCCAATCCAATTGAGAGAATTACGACGCTTTATTACCTCAAATCATTGATTTTAACTTTGCTACTTCAACATTGAATTTACTACAAATTTAAGACAATAACTCATCCATTTTTGAAACACTTTGAGCATTCTTCCATCTCCAAGTGGATACGACACCTCAAAGCTGCACTACAACTACCGCGTTATTCTTTGGGCGTAATCAGTAGGCTAGGGATTTAATTACTAAAACATTGATGAACCATTATTAGGAATTTTTCGACAGTTTGACACATAATATATGTTTATTCTTGGATGTTGTTGTGTTTGACGATTTTCAATTACTTGATCACTAATTAGATTGATTTGTGAGTTTTATTAATTTCAAGAGAAACAATAGGATTGATAGCACATTACAACAATCATTGTAAAGTTCGATAGAGGATAGATATATACCGCTATATTTTGCATGATTTTTATAAAAGTTCTAATAGTTTTAATGCATGCTTTGATATTCGCATCATTTATAGAGATATAGGAAGGTGCGTACGAGGATAGATCTAATTGACATTGAGAGATTTTTTAATTAAGTTAGGAAGATTGATCAACAAGAATATTCATATATTATTATGTTATTGAGTTGTACTGAAACATATTAATAAAGGTGAAATAACGTAGTTAACTAACTAAGTTTGATCTTATGTGCGGAATTATACAATTAACAAGCAACAATCAACTTTTAATTATTTTTAAATGGTTAAACAAACAATTCAATTAACCTAAGTTGAATTTTCGCAGTTTGTAATAAGAAAACGATAAATAACACCAATATTGGTGACGGAGAAACCCAATTGGGTAAAAACTCTGGGACCAAGCGGGTTGTCTCCACTATAGACAATATGAATTACAGTCCGTTTTCAGCTTATCAAATTTCACCAGCTCACTCTCTTGTAATTCTTGTAATCTCCAAGATCTGCTGCACCTACCAGCTTCCTCTATCTTGTATAGTTAGAAGCTGTCTACCCAACTCCACTAAACTTTCCAATTTACTTCATGTAGCTTTCAAGATGTGTTGTTTCCTTCCAACTTCCCGATCTTCTTCAATTGTCTATTCCAAGTTGACTTCCAAGAATATCCAATTCTTGTGCTTTTTCTGTGCTTGCAGTTCAGCCTCTCTCAACCTCCAGCAGCCTCTGAAGTTTAACTGAGAAAGTACCTTTTAAGGATGTTTAGGAAGTAGGTGTTTTAGATTATTCAATATGTTATTTTCCCAAAGTGTGGTTGAATGATCTCAAGCATAAAAAGGATAAATCACAGAGGAGGAATATGTTCTTGGATCTCTAAAGAATGATACGAGGCAAAAGACTAATAAGCAACCACCCAACAATTCGTGTATAGGCTTAGGTATTTATAGGAGAAAGTAATTAGGTTGAATAGGTAGGAAAAAATACTTCAAAATATCAATTAGGATTTTTCGGATCGACCTTTAGCTCGAGTGAGAAGCTAGCGACGCACTGTCGCTCGAGCGAGAGCTCAGTGACAAACGGGCAATAAACATTCTATTTTTGTCACTTAAGCAGTGTTTAGGCAATAGGTTAGCGAAAATGCAGCGTCGTGTTTCTCCTCTTCGCATGCTCAAACCTTAGACATTATAACCCAATTTATACAAATTGTACCTAAGTCCTTGACTTTTACAACACATTACAAATTAGTCATTTTGTCCACAGAATCGCCAACACTAAAAAATCTAATAAACTCCCCCTTTGACATTCTTTAATAAAACTATACAAGGAAAACTAAAAACAAAATCTAAGTTGTCCGAATTTCATCAAACTGATGTCTAGCATTCCTTGTTAAACCAGTTTTCTAAAATCCACAACTCAGATACCCAGTGTAAAAGCACGTGATACAGGAAAACAAAAACTTATGAACACAAATAAGCAACTAAGTTTGATACATGACATTAATGTCAATCAAAACAGCAACCGAAACATTAACGTCATAAAACATCAAAACTCAAACAATTATGCATATGATATTCAATGCAGAGGCAATGCACATTTTCTCCATTGCTACAAACTCTCAATGTTTTTATGTAGTAGACAAATGTATCTATGTCTCTCCTCAACGACCCATTTCACATAAAATGCAAATCTCAATGCATTCAAATACTACATTCGGTGACATAAAATGTAAATCTCAATGCATTCAAAAACTCTCTCCCCCTCACAAATTTCGAAGGAACGAAAAAAAACCTTTAACATAAAAGATGTAGTCGTTAGCATGTATAAGTATAATCAATGTACAATAAACCTACCCACATATTCAGTTTAAGTTATCATGGAGTAAATTGTGTAAGTGACACATGTGTGTAAAGTGTCACTAATCATTTGTAAGCATGACTCCAAACCTTAATTTTGTGAGAAATGACATGCTAAACATCACTGACAATAAGTGTATTCATCTACTTATGAAAGTCAAACCATTTAAAACACATTATGACCTTTAAATAAAAACTCATTTTGTATTGATATTTTCTTTTCTCCCCCCCTCCCCTCGACTTTTTTCATATATATTTTTCAATATTTTAAACTCATAATTATTTTTCACATCTTGAGTGTATGCTCTTCTCCATTAAATGACTAAAATGACCATTGTAACAAGCTTTAGGCCGGTTAACTTAAGTCAGTTGACCATAGGCACTGGCTGTGAGAAACTCCATAAGCTTAATTGCTCGAGTTAAATAGGCTCTGAAGAAGAGCATAAGATATTGAGCTTTTTATTACCGGTGATAAATTTAAGTTTAGGTCTAATAAATAAGGTCAATCATGCTCAAAGTCAACTTACTAACATGTGACTGACATCCCAAATCTCACACATACGGTAGAGTCTCACTAACAATATCATAGTATGTGCGGTCCAGATGGTACATGAAGACACATATACTAAGTACTCTATAAAAGATCTAAGTCAGCAATGAGAACTATGTTATAGGTCATCAATTACAATAATGCATGATCACAACTCACAAGTTCACAAATGTTATATATCATGCTGTAGTAAATATTTATCATTTTTATTTTTCAATTTTCAATTTTTTGTTGTTTTTATTTTAAAGCATGAAGACATCAAGCACACATAAAAAATAATTTTCAAGCACAAAAAAAAAAAATTAAAAATAAAAAATATGCATGAGTTTTTTTACCTAGAAAACAAATAAATAAATATGATGCATGCATGCATAAATCAAGGTTACACAATGATAAAATACAAGCATGTACCAAAAAATATTTAATAAGTTAGGTACACAAATACTCTTACCTTTAAGAGCACCGTGAACTATTTCACAATTTCTTAGATCATTCTTCTTTACCCAAACTTACCTAGTGACGAGAATATTCCAATTCATATATGTTATTAACTTCGTCAATGGACTCACTTGATTAGTATGAAAGTCAATCTGACCAACAAACTCCTGATTCTTATTTCTATTAAAGCTCTTTATTCTTTGGCTATTCAGAAATTGATGACATATATGGAGTATGTGTCCTAACTCACCGTAGTGAAAGCAGGTCAGGACAACCCTAGGACCAATGTTATGTAGACGCTGACGTCTATTCCTAGGACGATGGGTCCTACGCTGTTTAGTATGCATTTTTCTAACAAATCCCTTATCCTTAAGATTGGGGTTAGGTACATGTTTGGACTAGTTAATGGCAGTGACAAACGTGGTCTTAGAAGTACTAGCACTAAATTCCTTAAAACCTAAACCTCCTTTATTATCAGTAGGCTTGTCTATTCCCAAAATGTTATTTAGCTTCATGGAACCATTAGAAAAGGGAAGAAGTTGAGACTTGGAATACTCTAGGTAGGTTAGAAAGTTTTTAACCTAAATTTCTAAGGTTTCCTTTTCAACTATTAGTTTATTAGCTCTCCTAGAGGTCTTATCAAGCTCACTAGTCAGATTTCTAACCTAAGTATCTAAAGATTCATTCATGGATTTCACTTCACTCAGGATCAAGGTAGATTCCTTAAAGTGCACTACTAACTTTTCATTTTCCAATTCAAGTTCCTTATTCTTTGCACTCAATGCTTTATTTTTAGTAACAATCTTAAAACTCTCCTCATACATTTTATCATAAGCCTCGGATAACTTCATCACTCATAGACTTTTGATCAAAATCCTCATCACTATCTAAGTCCTCTTCTATTTCACTCTCCTGATCAGATCCATTCTTAATTCCGTAGTAAAGACAATATATTTTCCACTCTCCTCATGTATTATACTTTATGTATTTGTATTGCTTGTAGGTTGATAGGATGCATTATTTAGGCATATTTTTGTTTAATTAAAATGTTCATCATATTTATATTTAGCCTAGAAATATTTTTTTTTATTTGAGTAAACAAAATGTAAAAGAATCATGTTGCACATTTTTCAAAGCTCCAGGGGTGTAAAAAATTTAGTTATCATACACACCACATTGTAAATCTTAAACTATTTCTTGACTATTATATAGATGTATTATTTCATCTTTTCAAGATACAAGGATATAAGGCTGGAGGTGGCTTAACAAGATGAAGAATGGAATGAACGAATCCAACAAGTTTACTTCTAATATCAAACAAAAATTTGGGAAGTACCTTCTTCCTTTCTTTCCATGCCCCTTTATGTTATATATTTACTTGAAGTTTGGGTTGGAAAAAACATTGAACTTGCTTTATTACATATGAGAAAAAAATTGCAAAAATCTTTAAAAAAAAATTATTTTTCAATTTGTTTGCTTGTGTGGACTAAGTAGCCTTGTTGATAATGATGACAATATTTGAAATTATGTGGTGATTTATGATCTACGAATAGATTACATGCTTAGCTGTTTGGGCTCCATAAGATTACTTTTTAGGGAAAATTTTATTTTGGAATAGTAATTTTTTGGAGAATATGCGATTAAAAATGAAAGAAAAGTTTTGGATTTACGTGTAATATAATTTTATTGAAAAATGTGTGGTTGGAAAGAAGAAAGAGAAAAATGCATTAAAATTAAAATAGAGTCCAAACATGGACTTAGATTAATTGATTCTTATCCATATAAAACTTGATATTTTTTACACATGTGAATGAAGCTTCGCATTGTGAAAGAATGAGTTGATTCACATGCTTGATAGATTGATAAAGCTGAATTTAGATGTCGAGTCTAAAAAAATTACTACATTCTACATTTGTAGACCAAATTGAAAATAGTTTGACGCTAATTGAACTATTGTAGGAAGATATTGATATGAATATGGATTTCATGTGTGTAAATTTTTGTGTTGATTGTCCAAGGCTTACAAGACGAAAAATAGGTGAAAATCTTAAATTGGGAGTCGATTTTTGAGAATAAGTGTTTAATGAAAGGCATTACACTAATTGTGACAAAAAAATGGAAAAAAGGTATCTCATTGTGAAACATTTATTTATAACCTTTATGAGTCGAATGATTAATCCAGCATGGATATCTAAAACATGGTACCATGTAGTCATCTGATTCGAAAGTCATTGGTCAAAAGTTCCCTACGAGGGTCATTTAGAAAATTAAATGAAGAGAAGTCTGCACATAAAAAAATTTACGTGCTACATGCTTTGGTTAAGTTACAAACATTTATTTAAGATAATTAGATCATTGAAAAGAGATTATTAGCCTAGTCGAATTTTGGAAGTTGAAGTAATAAAAAATTTGAAGAATCCTTATTTGTTGAAATATTGACTTGCAATTAGTGTGTTCTATTTAATCTAGAAAGGGCAAGGAGTTAGTATAAAATTCAACTTTAGATCACACCTCGAAGAAAGAGCAAGATAAAATAAGTTTAGGGTGTGTGAATTTCATAAGTAAAGAAATGACAAATTTGACCACCGCGAGTCACGAATTGAAGTAACTCTTGAATTTATAATGTTTTCTAGTAAAAGGCATTATCGTCGTCCCCAAGGTGGTCGACAACACGTTAGGCATAACCGTAGGGATGGGCATCACATTCGTGAACGAAAGTAAGAGCATCAACATCATGATACCCAATCTCCTCCTCGCCACGATGAACGTTTCTTTAAAAATATTAGACTGGATGCCCCAATCTTTGATGGCTGTTTAGACCATCGGGTATTTACTCAATAGGTTAGAGATATAGACCGTCTCTTTACTTGGTATGGAGTCTTAGAAGATCGGAGAGTTCAATTTGCTAGTCTGAAGCTAACTGGTACTGCTCAACTCTTTTGGAAAAGTATTGAGGAATTCCTAGAGCGTCGTCATGCTCTTCCTGTTCGGAGTTAAGATGAAATAAAGCGTCACCTTCAAGAGAAGTATCCACCCCAATCGTATAGAGGTCATTTGTTGGATCAATGGAATGTTCTCACACAAGGCAATCAACCAATGATTGAGTACGTCACTTAGTTTAATGAATTTAGAATGAGATGTTAGGTCGTTGAGGATGAAGCCATGACCTTAAGCAGGTTTCGGCAAAGCCTAAGAAATGATCTTAAATGTGAGCTTGTCCTCCAGGGCGTTACTAGTCTTGACCATGCTTATGTCTTCGTCCGAGATTATGAGTTAATTATTAAGACCCCGTTTAGAAGTCGTGGTGACAACTGTACCCCCGTTTCTTCAGAACCCAGTTCTACAGCACCCAATGCACCCCAAAAGTCTATCCTAGGGCCTTCCCCATCTAAGTGTCCTCTTGTAGGGAAAATAAAGGTAAAGGTCTAGAAATTCCAAGGACGTCATCCTGCTTGCAATGTTTTAATTGTAAGGGTTTTGATCACATTTCCTCTAACTGTCCTAGTTGAGCCCTGGTTCTGAAAGAACGTGAGAGTAGAGATGATGTTGTGTTGGAGAATCAAGTTTATGAACCTAAGTCTGAAGAGTTTGAGGACTTGGATGACAACGAAGATGCCTTCTTAGGTTGCATTCTGACTCTTCCGGTGGAGTTAGAGTCATGGCCTTGGATTCCAGACATGTCGAGATTGGGTGTTGTACGTTGTACCCTGACTCAGCCTAAAAATGCTGACAATTGACTTCGTCGTGCCATTTTGCACACTTACATCAAGATCAATAATAAAGGCTGTAAAGGTATTGTAGATAGTGGTAGTTGCATTAATACGGTGTCGATGGCTACTGTAATCTGTCTGGGGTTACAACCAGTGCCTCGCCCTCAGCTATATAGCGTCTCTTGGGTTGATATTTCCTCGATAGCTGTAAAGGAACGTTTTTTGGTGCCTATTCAATTTCTCGAGTATAAGGATCATATATGGTGTGACGTCATTCCCATGGATGTCGGTTATGTCATTCTTGGTTGGCCTTGGTTGTTCGATTTAGATATAATCATTTATGGTCGATCCAATTCATGCTCCTTCACGTTTAATGGAAAGAAGACCTACATTAACCCTCTTCCACCGAGATCTGTTGGCTTATGAAACAAATAAAAGTGAAGAACGAAAGGGATTACACATCATTAATCCTACGGAGTTCTAACACACATTTGTGGGCAACTTGGTTGTGTTTGCCTTGGTTGTCTTGGAGGTTCCATTCAGTTCCCCATCTGTAGCCCATCCTGAAGCCCAGGTGAGCATTCAAGATTTCCAGGATGTGTTCCCCGATGACTTACCTGACAAACTACCTCATTTACGAGACATTCAACATGTCATAGATTTGGTCCTGGGAGAGTCGCTTCCAAATTTGCCTCATTATAGGATGAATCTTACTGAACACGCTGAACTACAAAGGCAAGTGGATGAACTCCTTCACAAAGGATTCATCCGTGAGAGTTTAAGTCCTTGTGCCGTTCCAGCGCTATGACGCCTAAGAAAGATAGCTCTTGAAGGATGTGCGTAGATAGTTGTGCCATCAATATGATCACGGTAAAGTGTCGCTTTCCTATTCCCAGGCTTGACGACATGTTGGATATGATGGTTGGCATTATGATATTTTAAAAAATTGATTTGAAGAGCGGGTATCACCAAATTAGGATCCATCCAAGTGTTGAGTGGAAGACCGCTTTTAAAACAAAAGAGGGTCTTTATGAGCGGTTAGTTATGCCGCACTTACGATTACTTATGCCTTTCGTCCTTTCATGGGTAAGTTTCTTGTCGTGTACTTTGACGACATTCTCGTCTATAGTACAACGAAGGAACAACATCGAGATCATCTCAAGCAAGTTTGTTCTGCCCTTCGGGGCAACAAAATTGTATGCTAATGTCAAGAAATGTTCGCTCTTCACCGATAGCGTCGTCTTCTTAGGTTTCATCATATCCTCTACAGGGGTATCTGCCAATCCTGCTAAAATTATATCGATTGTTGGTTGGCCTGAGCCTAAGATTGTACATGATGTCAGAAGTTTTCATGGCTTAGCAACCTTTTACCGTCTCTTTATCAAGGGGTCTAGCACAATCATGGCTCCCATTATGGAGTGTATGAAAAGGGAGAGTTTCATTGGACCCATGAAGTGACTATTTTTAGTCAGGAACGCCACCATGTCGCTTATTTTAGTGAGAAGGTGAATGACTCCAAACAATGGTACTCGACTTATAATAAGGAATTGTACGCATTTGTGCAGGCTTTACGATATTGGCGTCATTATTTGCTACCTCAAGAATTTGTCCTTTATTCGGATCATGAGGCCCTCTGTCATCTCACCGCCCAGAAGAGGTTGAATTCTAGGCACAGTCACTGGGTTGAGTATTTATAGGCCTATTCTTTTGTTTTGAAACATAAGAAAGGGGTTGAGAACGGGCGACTGATGCATTAAGTCGTTGTATCTCCCTTTTGTCGATCATGAAAGTTAAAGTCATAAGTTTTGAACGGCTTAAGGAAGAGTATGAAACTTGTCCTAACTTTAAGGATGTTTTTCTTGATTTGCAAAATGGACAGTCGGATACTATGGACGGTTTTCGACTTGAGGAATGTTATCTTTTTCGAGCTACTAAATTGTGCATCCCTCGAACTTTAGTGTGAGACTTCATAATTTGGGAAATTCATGTGGGAGGCTTAGCCGGTCACTTTGGGCGAGATAAGACCATAGAGGATATTGAATGTCAATTCTATTGGCCTAGTTTGAAGAAAGATGTGGCCAAGATAGTTAGCACTTGTAACACCTGTCAGTTAGCCAAACAAAAGAGGCAAAACACTAGTCTCTACACACCTCTTCCCGTTCTTGATTGCCCTTGGAAAGATGTGAGAATGGATTTTGTGTTAGGGCTTCCATGTACACCGAAGAAACATGACTCTATTTTTGTAGTAGTGGATCATTTTTTCAAGATGACTCATTTTATCCTTTGTAGCAAAACTCCAGATGCGTTCATGGTTGCCACATTGTATTTTAATGAGATTGTTAAATTATATGACCTCCCCAAAACCATTGTGTCATATAGGGATGTTAGGTTCACTAGTCACTTTTGGAGAACGTTGTTGCATATAATGGGTACAAAGCTAAAATTTTCTTTTGCCTATTACCCGCAGACTGACAGTCAAACGGAAGTGGTTAACTGTAGTCTTGGTAATTTATTAAGATGTCTGGTCCGAGAAAATTTTAGAAATTGGAATCTAATTCTTTCTACAGCCCAAATTGTTTATAACAACTCCATGCAGCGGTCGTTAGGTATGAGTCCATTTGAAATTGTTCATGGTTTTAAGCCTAGGAAACCTTTAGATCTCATTTTGATGTCCCCACATGCTAGAGTGTATATGTCAGCTGAAACATTTGCACAACATCTTCATGATTTACATATTGAGATCAATAAACAACTTGAAGCTAGTGACGCATCATATAAACTTAGAGTTGATTTACATAAAAGACATGTTGACTTTAATAAAGGGAATTATGTCATGATTCGAATTCAACCAGAGCGGCATCTACATGGACCCGCCTCTAAATTGCAAACTCGTAGCGTTGTTCCTTTTAAAATTTTAAAGCAAGTTGGTCTAAATGCTTATGTTCTTGACCTTCCATCACATCTTGGCTACCACCATACCTTTAATGTTGAGGACTTGGTTGCTTATAAAGGCCATTTCAATCCCTCCGATGATCCTTTCCTACCTCCATCTGTGGACATTGACTTGGAATCTCCTGCTACTTCTAATCCAATACCACATTTCTCAGTACATAAAAATAAAATTGATGCTATTTTAGATAAAGAGGTGGTGCTGACTAAAGATAGGGATGTTCAGTGATTCTTTGTTCGTTGGGTTTATCGGCCTGAGTCTGATTGTGCATGGATTTCTAGATAGACACTACAACAACTTGACCTAAACTTGTTGGAGTGCTATCAGAGTCAGCAGGATCTTCATTTGCCCAGTTCTACTTCTACGTATCAAGGGGACAATGGTGGGGATACTAGATTCCGACCACCACTGACATGCTTTTATCGACGTCGGATGACGCTCGTCCAGCCTCAGAGTTTATGGTTGGGTGATTGATTGCAGCATTTCTACCTATCCACTCGACAAGGTAGAGTTTTCTTCCACCATGGGAGAGTTGATAGGGACATCATTGGATCCTCGGGATTTACTTTTATTGTTATTGGAGCTTATTTATTTATGTTTTCTAATTTTATTGTTATTGGGATTGTATTAGTGGGTTAGCTTAGACCCTTCAATTACCTAGATTTTCGCTATTTAAACAATTTTACATTACAATTTAGACAGTTGATGATTAAATAAATTTTAGTTGTGGCACTACCACATTTCTTCCCCTTCTCGCCTCTTTCTTCTTAGCTTATTCTTTCTTCTGGGTTCTTCTCTCTTTCTTGATTCTGCATCAAACAGTTGATTCGAACATAAATCGATGATTGTAGGATGTTTGGACTTAATTGAATGCAATCGAAAGATAGAGTAAAATATTTCAAGTAGACAACAAGTATAACGCCTCAGCGCTGTGAAGGCGCAAAAAAAAAAAAAGGAACGTGGGCAACAGTGTAGCGCTACACATAACCGAAAAAATGTGTCGTTTTTTATTTTGACAGAATTTCTTCTTCAAATTGAAATTTGACGTGATATTTACCCAATTTTTGAGACTTATAAATGTCCAACATAATCATTCACAAGAGACACCTCTTATGCTCCATTATTCATATATTATCATCATAAAAGAGAGACCATTCCATTGTTCTTATGAGATTAAAGGACAATTACAAATTTCCAAGAAAATGAATTTTTAACCTTGACTTTTCAAGAGACAACACGCGGATATATTAGAAATTCATCAAGAAACCATTGAAGAGATTTAAAATTTCAAGATCAATCTTTCTCTTCTAACGTTTTTAGTGCATGCTTTCATGTTCACATCTTTCATAAAAATATATGAATGTTACATGAGATGATCGATTTAATTGGCATCAATAAATGTTTTTGATTAATTTAGGAATATTGATCAACAAGAATGTACATATATTGTCATGTTATTGAATTGCATTGAAATTGATTAATTAGAGGAGTTTGAAATCTTGGTAACGTTCTCATCTAAATTTACAAAAAGTTTTATAATTTAATCACTAGAATTGTTAATTTAATTAGTTAATAAATTATTCAAACAACTTTGACTATTTCGATTAGAGTTACAATTGATTGACACTAGATTAGATACATAGTTCTCATGGGAACAACACCCCACTCATCACTTACTACTTATATGGGATTCCGTACTCTTGCAAGAAAACAAATTGTTTAGTTATATGTGGGTGAGATGAGTGAATTGTGGGCTAGTTTTTTTGGTGCTGAAATTGGGGATGCTTTATTGGGCTTACAGAAGTTTATGGAGTTGATGAAGTCGCACTTCACAATTGGTGATTTTGGTGAATTAATTGTTTTTTGAACTATAAATTTTTTAGCGATTATAACTTGTCCTATGAGTTTTTCTTACGATACATTAGCAATAAGGGAACAAAATCATGTGGATGATAGATGGAGAGTAATGTCTCAAAAATGAGTGAACATTTGAAACATTTTTAAGTTTGATGAGTAAACCGTGATCAAGTATAAGTTGGATGAGTCATTACATATTGGTTTGACTGAGTTATAATTTTTAACGGTTGTAATTTGTCACGTAGAATTTCTTTATGTTATAGAATAAATTAACGGATTTTTGAGGGTGATGGATGTAGTACAAACGTAAAAAGTTCAGTTAACTTTGTGAAATATTTTGAAGTGTAGTAAGTAAAGCATAATCATGGTATAAGTTGAATGATTATTGAAACACTGAGGTTGTTAAAATTATATAATTCACTTGAAAATGATAAAAACTTCTTTATAATTGTCTTGCATTTCTTATTTTTCTTGCATTTTATTGTTTCTTCTTCTTTTTATTTATTTACTTTAACTAAAGTAAAGATATAAGGATCTTTAACAAAAAAATAAATAATAATAAAATAAAATAAAAAAGAAAAGAAAAGAAAAAGAATAGCTTTTAGTTGATTGGTTATATTATACCTACTGCAATTTTCTTTTGTTCTACTATTTACCAAAAAAGACTAGTCGTAGTACAAGTTTCTAAATTTTGTTTATCGAGGCATTTATGTCATTAATATTTTTACTACTTCGTACATTTACTTCCTGCTAGTGTTTTATGTGCAAATACTTTATCAATGCGTTTTCAAGTGAGAGTTGTACTTAAACTTATGTAAGTGAAAATGAGAATTATTATAAATAGAAAAAACATAAAAACTAAGAAAAGAAAACACCTGCGGTCCTCATCTTCATATCAATTAGATCTCAAATGTTTTAATTAATGAAAGATTGGCAATAATATTGTTAAAAAATTCCACCAAACAAAGATTGAGAACTTTCATTGTAATTAAACATTTTTATACAATAGTAGTACAAAAGAAAATTGTGATAATAATATAACTATCCTCCTAATTGTCAAATTGGAATATGTCGCAACACTAAAAAAAATAAAATAATAAAAAAAATAAATTATAAATTATAAGTTAGGGATGACACTGTCAAAGA
This sequence comes from Fraxinus excelsior, assembly GCA_019097785.1. Taxonomy (NCBI): domain Eukaryota; kingdom Viridiplantae; phylum Streptophyta; class Magnoliopsida; order Lamiales; family Oleaceae; genus Fraxinus; species Fraxinus excelsior. The sequence goes on along the minus strand of CM032624.1, from coordinate 32,359,274 downwards.
GAATATAGGTTGGGGATAAGGTCCCCACTGAACTGATTTATTGAGGACTAGTAATGTAATTTTCTTCTGATTGAGATTCTTACTGAAGGACACGTAACAAATCTCAGATACATACGTGCGTGCTGCCTTCATTTCTCCTCTTACCGGTCCTTTTGACTAAAACCTCCCAAAGACAGCAGCTGGAAATCGATTGGAAGATAGAATGGCCGATCGTTACTTCCCCAATGTAATGCCAGACTTTTTAGCAGAAAACCCACAAATAATTGAAGAAAAACAGCACGAGATAATTCCTCAAGGCACTCAAGATTCACTGTTAAAACTCCTTTCACTGCCTCACTCCATTCTCTCCGAGCAACTCAAACGCACTGCTCTTGACCTCAAAGAAACAGTTATATCTGTTTCTATTTACTGTTTTGTGAAAGAAAACTTTGTCAAGCAGGTTTAGATTTGCTTTGTATAGTTTATGAAGTTTTGTGCTTTCCGTGTACAGATAGTGGTGGAGACATGGGGTCTCAGTGGGCAACGTGTGGAAGATTTTACTCTGTATTGTGGTTCTCTTGGGACTGCCTTTTTGCTGTTCAAGTCTTTTCAGGTGACCCATAACAAAAATGATTTGAACCTGTCGTCTGAGATTGTCAAGGCATGTGACACAGCTTCTCTCCATTCTAGGTCTCTCTCTCTCGTTTTTTTTGTAGCAGCAATTACTATTAGGGATTGAAATTTCTGAATATTCTAGAGATGGCTACGGGGCGGGTTCAGGGTGGGACCCGCCCCGCCGCGCCACTCCCCCCATCCCGTCCAGCACCACGCCCCTGCCCCGTTAATTTTATTTTATTTTTCAAAAAATTTCAGTTAAATAATATTTTTTTAAATTTGTAGTTAATTTTTATTCTTCACTGGGGTTCGGGAGCCCCGCCCTGCTAACCCTTCAGGCGGGTTTTTTTGGCCCCATTCGGGACGGGGCCCACCGGGCGGACGAGATTTTTAGCCATCACTAGAATATTCATTTGGGGTGAGGTGGGGGTTTAAGTTTGTTGAAATGATGAGTAAATGCTATTTACAAGACCGGTGGCACTATGTTTTATTAAATGAGTCACGAGTCTACCTTTCATTGAGCTCATTACTTACACTTAAAACACTTAAGATTGGTATTTTAGTACTACTGGTGTTAGATAAAATTATTCTAAAATGATATGGGTAAGAAAAACTTCAGTTAGGTGGTATTATATGTTCACATGGTATGATCAACAACTTACATCACGACATTTTAGACATCCCACCATGAAGCGATCAAGGTGTCATGTCTTGATAGGCCGATTATACCATGTGTTGACATTGATTTTTGCACGGTAATGTGACCAACAGATATTGACTCCACTCATGTCTACGCGTATGGCTCGTGCACACTTGAACAAATCGTTAGAATCGTTAGAAGTACGTGACCTTTTCTAAAGGTGAGGGAGGCGGTTGCTATCACTCTGACAATCAACTTGTATAGATATATTTGAGTGTAGGATGCCCGAAAGACGTGAGCCACAATAATGTTCAGGCACGGAGGTTTATGGGATAGTAAAATGAGAGAGCAATATTACTATTTGGAGTGTAAAATTGCATTATCTTCAAATAACACTAAGTGAGCTTTTATAATAAAAGAGGTGGAATGGTTACCGATGGTACTTCGTAATAGCTCAGACCTCGCTGTAATTTAATAGACTGATGGTTGACCACATGAATTGGATCAGGGACGTACTACCTAAGTATTGACATATGGAAGACGTCATGTACAGCTGAAAGTTTCGGAGGTAATGCTAACTGATATCTGACGTTCCCCGATACATTACAAGATTTCAAACATGCCAATAAACATTGGTCGCATCTTACCGTTCTTGCCAAAATGTAGCACTTCTTTTGTTGGTGCCATTTTGACGAATACCTTATCACCAACTGAAAATTCCAGACCATTTCTCTTTCTATCTGCATAACTCTTTTGTCGGCAATTTTCATGTTGGCACGAATTTTCTCAATTGCATGTCTATTCAATAATCTCTGGCCCTAAAATCTTTTGCTCACCGACTTCATCCCAATGAACTGGTGATCTACACTTTCCCATACAATGCCTCGTATGGTGCCATGTGAAATGAAGTGTGGTAACTATTGTTGTATGAGAACTGAACTAATGGTAAATGCTTTTCCTATTTTCCCCCAAACTCGAGTATACATGTCCGAAGTATGCCCTCAAATGTTTGAATTGTTCGCTCAGACTGCCCATCTGTCTGAGGATGGAATGTTGTACTATAGTTTAGTTCCTATAGATCAGTGTAGACTTTTCCAAAAGTTTGATGTGAACCTTGGATCTCTATCCGATAGAAATAGGTACACCATGTAACCTTACTATCTTATTCACATATAACTGCGCGAACGGGCCATAGTAAACGTCATCCAAACTAGCAAGAAATGAGCCGATTTGGTGAGTCAATCAACTATGACCCAAATAGCATCGTAACCTCTTGCTGACCTTGGAAAACTAATTACGAAGTCTATAGTAGCATGCTCCCACTTCCACTATGGGACTTCCAATGGTTCAAGTAACCCTGATGGTCACTGGTGTTCGGCCTTTACTTGCTGATATACCAAACATTTATTGACATATTCAGCTATATCCCTCTTCATGCCTTCCCACCAAAATATTGCCTTCAAATCCTTATACATCTTTATACCTTCTGGGTGTACTGAATAAGGAGAGGAACGAGCTTTCTCTAGAATCTCTTTTTTCAATTCCTCGAATTTCGGTACACACATCCGTCCTTGATAATACAATGCTTTATCTTCAGCTATGGTGAAATCTTTCTGCTTTTCTGAGTTAATCTTAGACTTGATATACTCAAAAGATTGATCACCCGTTTGATGTCTTTTAATTCTGTCACGGAGTGTGGGTCGAATAGAGAGAGTTGCTACTCGAGCGACCACACCTGGCTGAGGGGTGACAACCTCGAGATTCAATCTCTCAAATTCCCTTCCTAGTGGTTCCTGCATAGTCCACATAGCTAATTGACTTGCCGTTTTTCGACTGAAGGCATCAACTACCACATTTGCTTTGCCTGGGTGATAATGAATTGCACAATTGTAATCCTTTACTAATTCAAGCTACCTTCTCTGTCTCATATTCAACTCCCTCTAGGTGAAGATGTACTTGAGGCTGTTGTGGTTCGTATAAATGTCACATTTATCTCCCAAAAGATAATGCCTCCAAATCTTTAATGCATAGACCATCGCGACAAGTTCTAGGTTGTGCGTGGGGTAGTTTTGTTCATGTAGCTTTAATTATCTTGATGCATAGGCAACCACTTTGCCGTGCTGCATTAAGACACATCCTAAGCCTTGCTTCGAAGCATCATTATAGATCACAAAACCACTTGACCGATTGAGTATGGTTAAGACTTAGATGTTCACCAACTTCTGTTTTAATTCCTCAAAGCTTCGTTCACACCTCTGTCCAGTCAAACTTTACACCCTTGCGTGTTAACTGTGTCAACGGTCCTGATATTTTGGAGAATCCTTCAATGAACCTCCGATAGTATCTTGCTAAGCTTAAGAAAATTTGAATTTCTCCAACATTCAACACTACCTCCACTTTACTAGGATCCACTTCTATCCCTCGGGCCGTGACAATAAGTTCAAGGAATGCTACTCACTCAAGCTAAAACTCACATTTTTTGAACTTGGCATAGAGCTTCTCCTTCTTCAAAACCTAACCCAGTCCTTAAATGCTCTTCATTACTTCTTAAGTAGATCAGGATATCATCGATAAACACGATAACAAACTAATCTAGATACTTGTGGAAAACGCAGTTCATCAAATCCATAAAGACTTCAGGAGCATTATTGAGCTCAAATGGCATAACTAAGAACTTGGAGTATTCGTACCAAGTTCTAAAAGCGATCTCAGAGATCACTTGCTATGATTCTCAACTGATGATAACCATACCATAAATCGATCTTAGAAAACACCACTTCACCTCTGAGCTGACCCAACAAATCCTCAATTCTGGGAAGAGGATATTTATTCTTGATAGTGATTTTATTCAATTCTCTGTAATCGATGCATATCCTCATCGATCCATTCTTCTTCTTAAAAAATACCACCGATGCTTTCCATGGCAATATACTGGGCTAGATGAAAACTCTTTCCAATAGTTCCTCCAGTTGTGCCTTCAGTTCTTGTAATTCTTTGGGTGCCATTCTATACGGGGCTTTGGAGATGGGTACCGAGTCGGGAGTAAGGTCGATTGTAAATTCCATCTCTCGTTCTGGCAGCATGCCAGACAACTCCTCGAGGAAGACTTCTGGATATTCACATACCACCTTAACCTTGTCAACTGTCAATTTATTGTTCTCTTCCTTACTACTGACATCAAGAGTCCCGTAGTGCTTTCTAATGATACGACCCATCGGACTTCCAATGCAGACAAGATGGCACCTCCAACTATAGATAATCGAAATTCCTCTTCCCTGGGTATTTGAAAAGTCACTTCTTTTTCTAAGCAACGAATTATAGCGTTATTCTTGGATATCCAATCCATTCCAATAATCACATCGAATTCGTCTATATCTAATACATACAATTTCATCTCCAATGATCTACCATCAATTTCTACACTTGCCGTTCTAACTATGTGATTATTATTCACTATATCCCCAGTGGGCATCGTCACTACTAAAGGGAATTGTGCATATTCAACCATAACTTCCAATTTACATACAAACTTGAATGCTATAAAAGAGTGAGTTGCACCAGAATCTATCAATACATAGGCTAGCAAGTCGGATATGATGACTTTACTTGCCAAGACATTTCGATTCTGATCCTCCTCTTGTCCTGCTAGTGTATAAACCCTAGCGTGTCCACCGGGGCATGGCATTGTGTATGCTGGTTGTTCCCCTGTGGCCTCTGTTGATTGCTTCCCTGTAGTCTGTTGATTACTCTCTTGTGGCCTTTGCTGGATATTTCCTTATGGCCTCTGTTGGTTGTTCCCATAGTTAGGGCAATACTGAGCCATGTGTCCTTGTTCTCCAAACCGGAAACATGAATTTGTCCCCAAAAGGCAAGCTTCCTGGTGATGTTTATGGCATTTTCCACAGTGTGGGTAACTCTTGTTGCCATTTTGTGTTGAATTTCCTTTGCTCTTTTTGGTATAACCTTGTTTCCCTTTGCCCTCATTATCCACCCACTTTCTCTTCTCTGACTCTCCATAATGCTGAATTCCCCACTAGTGCGGTTCTTGAAATCTTCCAATTGTGCCTTGCCAACACATCATGATAGTTTTCAAGCTGAAGCACTATGACAGTTCGTTTCAAATCATCCCTCAAACCCTGCTCAAAACGTCTTGCCTTTTTTTCCTCCGTATCCACATACTCAGGAGCATAATCAGCCAGCTCTTCAAATTTCTGCTTGTACTCGGTCAAAGTTATTGAGCCTCGAGTCAAAGTAAGGAACTCAGCCTCCTTCCAATTTCGGATACTCATGGGGTAGTACTTTTTCAGAAAGGCCTCCTTGAATTCATCCCACATCCAAACATAACAAAAAATCCTTGATCTGGTAGTGGTGTCCCACCAACACCTAGCAGCTTTACGTAACATAAAGGTTGCACATATCACACTTCTAGGTTTCGAGCTGTCAATGAGTTCAAAAATTCTCTCTATACCCACCAGCTAGTCCTCTGTTGCCAAAGGGTCCATACTACCATGAAAGATGGGGATGCTGTTTCCTAAAGTACTCAAACCACAGCAATAGTGGTCCTAGTGTCGGGGCAGCTTCATGTTGTTCTGGTTGAGGCGATGAAAAAAAATGGTGGTTTTGGCTTTTGAGGAGGTAATGGTGGCACAACAGCTTGCGCAAAAGTTTGCATCACAGCTAGAAACTATTGGGCAAATTGTGAGTCAATCGTATTAAGCTGAGGCATAATAGGTCGTGTGGACTCTTGGGTTTGGTTATTGCTATTGTTAGTCCTGCTTTGGGGGTGCCATAACCTTAATTAAATGATAGTAACTATTTAGAATTAAGTCAATTTGAGGAAATGAAACATAAAAGGAATTGTATGCTTTATTCATAAATATTCATAAGTTCACATAAATAACAGACCACCAGGCATACCCAGTATCCAAACAAGCTGAGATTCAAAAATTGAAGAACATAAATTTAAACGTACAAATTAGGCATTATCTAATAATTCTTCCTAGTACCCTCCCTTGATTTGCCTTCTTTTTTCCTCGGGGTTTTGCTTCAGGTCAATTGTGGAATACGACGTAGGGTTGTATTCTTCACTGGGGTCATCTTTAACATAATTTCTATTGTTATCAACTTCGGGTATGGTTAGACGTTGCATCCCACTGGTATACTTAACGTCTTCACGATTCACCCTCTACTTTTCCCTCATGCTCAGAGTAAATAGATCGATGTCTGTTAGTCGAAAGTCTCTTTGATTTCCTTGATAAACTGACTCCAGTAAGGAGTAAAGGTTCGGTCAAAGTGATACACGATCTTATCCCTATGAAATTGATATTCATTCGCTCTTGCCCCTTGGTAAATCTTTTCCATGGCATCTAAGTATTGTATCAAATCGTGGTTAGGGTTTCTCTTGTAATTCCTATGCAACCAAGTAGAATGATTGCGCCTCTTAGTTTGACTGGTTTGACTTTGTACACTCACCATCATTCGAAAAGAAAGGAACGTAATTACTTTTCTTTCCAAAAGAAATTTTCAAAATAGAATTTTTTTTTTTCAAAGGAATTTCCAAAAGTAGGTAATTGTTGAGAATTTCATAATGAAAGAGCTTTCTGGGGACATTAGTTTCATTAGAGTAGCGTTATTTTATTATTATTATTATTATTTTTTTAGAGGGGTATACTAATAATTGAAAATTGAAGAGAGTGTCAATAACTATCCACAGTTTTTCCTTTGTTTTACACAGAGGTAGTGATAAAGGGATGAATTATTGTACGTGGATTCATTGTAAATCTTATTCGTGTAATATGTGATTCTACATTATTGCAAAATTAATTTCTAGTTGAGTCATTTCCGCTAAGCTTAACATGCATTTAAAATCACATAGCTACCATCTTTATATCTCATGGTTTCTACATTAGTATAAAATCTAATCTAAGATTGAAGTATTCTATCTAATATCATATGTATAATAGTAAACACTTGTGACATTTAAAATTTCATATTATTATTGACTTTTATGCATAACAAGCTTAAATAAAAGCTTAAATAAAATCGTAAATAATATTCATATTTTGTCACGACATTCATGATTGCTATTTCGCGTAATAGACATGATTTCATAAGTGAGATGACATGAATACTTAAAGTGCATACATATCTAGTTGAAGGAAGTCGAGTCATGGAGGATGGCATAGTGGCTAGTGATTTAGAACAACTTAATTCAGATTTTAAATAAACTTTTTTTTAAAAAAAAAAACTCATCATTATTATTCGACCCAAGACTGATTCTTGGACTAAAAATCATATATAGTATTAGGCTATTTAGATAATAAAGCCCAACTAAATAAACCAATTCAAAAATGCACTATAATATATCAAATAAAAACCTCAGTACCTCTGTAGCACGGACACTTCAATAAGGGCAGCGTGTCCGTGTCCGACACGTGTCGGACACGAGTCGATACCGACACTTCTCGGACACTCTACCGTAATCATTTTTCTTTTTATATTAGAAATATTATATATTATTAATTCAAAGTTATTAACAAGTAATAAATAGGTAATCATGTTTAAAAGATTTCAACAAGAAAAATTAATAAGTATAAAACTAAATTTATACTATATAAATGAATTTTTTTTAAGAATTTAATCAACGTGTCGATAACGTGTCGTGTTTGTAATTTTTTCAAAAATCGCGTGTCAACGTATCCGACACGTATCGTGTCGGACACACGTGTCCGTGTCGGTGCATCATAGCTCAGTACTATATCAAATAAAAGTCCAAATTCCACATATATTTTGCCCAAAAATATGTTAGCCCATTAGTAGGAAAAACTAATTTTTTTTTAAAAATCACGCACTGTCGTGAACGGTGACTGCACTGTTCACGATGAACGGTAATTTTTTATATAATAGAAAATTCATAAAACCAATTTATGTTAAGTCTACAAAACCGATTTAAAAAAAAAAAAAAAAAAACTCTTAACTCTGATACCAACTATGACGATCCGAATCCTTGACTAATTAAGTGTCACTAAATAAAATTTAATTTTTTTTCCATAGGGATTTAAATAGTAATAAGAAACGATTTTACTCGTTAAGTAAATAAAAAGCAGTTTTAACTTCAATAATTAATTGTGAAATATTATTATTAAAGAATAGTGCATTGACATATAATGTCTAAAAAAATGAAACTTAAAAGTTATGTTTCAAACATAATATAATTTATTAATCCTAATCCGTTGTTATCTCCACATTGACTACCTCGAACCATCAATTGCCTGAAAGGGGAAATATCGTAGAGTGACATTTATAAAATCCTCGTACGGGCGGCATGAATTATTATCATGTATAACTTAAAAGAGCATAATAATCATAATCAAGAAAATGGAGACACAAGAATTTTACCGAACATAGGTGGTAAGTGTAGCGCTACTAAACTCCGATCCCCTTAACATAATCATAATCATATTGTATCATATGGGACCCATAATAATTTTCTTGAAACATAATAATAGTTCAAACATAGGTAGCGTACTTACTGTGAAATTTGAAAGAAAGAGTAATAGAGACCGAATAAAATTGCTTGATCACTCTTACAATTTCCACTTCGGCTATGTGTGTGTATATGTGTATATTATTTGGACTGAAAAAATTAATAGTGTGTGGTAGCATGTGAATGTGAATGTGAATGTGGGGCTTAAATAGGATAACACTAGACATGCACCATTAAGGAAAAATCTATGATGGTGGAAAGGCTATTAATTCTAGCATTGAAATTGTTCCTTGAAACTTGTGAAATAAGCAAGAATCTTTCCCTCATTCCTCATGTGAATCCTACATTCTATATACACATGTATTCACACTACACATTACCATATGTTTGATCAATCATGAAGATGACAAAAAACATATATCAAGGATTTCTATATAAGGGTTTGACCAAGCATTCAACATTTTTTTAAAAGAATAAAATTTGTGGGAATTAGCTTTTATACTAAGTTTGCTACAAGGTCCTAGTAGGTAGATTAACCCTTAAATGAGTCCTTAAATTTTCAATTCTCATAATTAGACTTAAAAACTCCGGTGTAAGTGTTATATATCCTAGGCTCTGGCATTAAATGACTCTAAAAGAAGTTGCCCTACGACCTAGACCCGAAAAGTTTATTTGATAGGATGACTATTACAGAGAGGTCACATCAATCATTCATTGAAGATCTTGTGTGGATATGTTCTAAGGGAATTGCCTCGTACGTCGGAAGGCTATTCACTTTGGATTGATGCTGAAGCACGCACATCGCTTCGCTTCGTCCTTGAAGGGTTCAACCTCTATATAGGAGTTCGGAAGAGTTAATCATTTTGGCTACTGAGGGGTCTCGGATGGGCCATGTAGCATAGTGATGTAGAGTGTGAGCATTGGTTCACTTATTACGTGGTTGCCACATGGCCATTTCTTGAAGCCTCGTTGGATGAGGCTGAACAATAGCCTCCTATGTCCAGGTATCAATACTCATATAATACATGGACTTTTAGGTTGAGGTTCATTACCTATATGTGGTGATTTGTCATTGGAGAAGTGATGCTTTGGCTTAGAGTATTTTGTTTTAGCTGAACTTGTGCTATTGGAGTGACCCTTTTGTTGTGGATAGATAATGTAACGCAATAATCCTCTAATTTGAAGCATGGACATCTATATAATTCGTGGATTGCACTGTTGATGGTTTGTGAAGACCATTTGTGGCAGCTTGTGCAATCGTAAGTGATCTAGGGTTAAAGCTCATACTTTAGGGCGTGGCCTTGAGGTGTAAGCAGCTTTGATGAAGCTGAGGTGATGTACAGGCAAGGCCCTTACTTGAGGATGTGGAAATGAAGTATAGCCAGCTTTTGATGAAATTGAGTTCATATAGAGGCGAGGCCCTTGCTTGAGGGCGAGGCTTTGAAATATAGCCCATCTTTTGATGAAACTGAGTTGTTGTAGAGGCGAGGCTCTTGGACTTAGGTAGCTTTTGATGAAGCTGAGTTGTTGTAAAGGCGAGACCCATGATTGAGGGAAAGACACTAAAATATAGCTAGCTTTTGATGAAGTTGAGTTGTTGTAGAGGCAAAGCCCTTGCTTGAGGATGATGCTCTTAGACTTGGGCAGCTTTTGATAAAGTTGAGTTGTTGTAGAGGCTAGGCCCTTGATTGAGGGCACAACTCTTAAATATAACCAGCATGAAGCTGAGTTGCTATAGAGGCTCTCCCTTGCTTGAAAGCGAGACACTCAGACTTAGGTAGATTTTGATAAAGCTTAGTTATTGTAGAGGCGATGCCCTTGATTGAGGGTGAGGCTCTGAAATATAGCCAGCTTTTGATGAAGCTGAATTGTAGTGCACAAGGCTCTTGCTCGAGGGCAACATTCTTAGACTTGGGCAGCTTTTAATAAAGTTGAGTTGATGCAGAGGCGAGGCATTAACTCGACATGATATTGATGGGAGTGTGACAAATGATTTGAAACGTCACGCCTTCCCTAGAAACAATAACTCAGGCAATGCATGGTTTCAATGTATGCATTACTTGTGCATTAAATGCTCAATGATGAGTTGTTTTTATATTATTCGAGGCGATGTGCTTTAGAGTGTGCGTGTGAGTCACACTGCAATCTTGGCCTTTCATTAAAAATGCGCTTTTTCATAATCAATGGTTCGGATTGCTTGCACAGATGGAGTCCAAGATTAATTCTTCTTGACCTAACGGTTGCGGTTCTTGCCTCTGCCTATAAAAAGGGATCTTTAGCCATTTTCACAATTTCTCTAATTTTGCAAAATTAGAAATTTCAGAGCTTTTAAACTTTTAAGTATTTTCGCCGGCAAGCATAAAGTATTCTCCAATGAGTTAGAAAATTTTTGCTCAAGCATTTGTAAAAATTTCCTGGTTTAGGTAATTTTGATGTTTATTTCAACTCCATTCTTCATCTTCTTTTTTCTTTTCAATTTTTTTTTTTTTCAAAACCATTCGAAATGGTTTATAGTTCAAAGAAAGCTATAGCAGGTTCTTTAGGAGGTATGTATGGTAGACTAGATGTTATCCATACTGAACGGATGAGAGAGGTGATGGGGGAACCTATAGCTCTTGGATGATTCAAGAGGGCCCCATTGACTATAGTATTAAGTGGGGGTTGTGAGGTAGGTCATGGTGCGGGAGAAACTGTAGGTAGATGTTGACGACAAGTTAGTGTAGCTAAGTTGCTTGACTTTTGGAGAATGTGACGGGGTCACAAATCAATCTATAGATAGGTGGAAGTCGCTATGTGGGTGGTGGTGATCGACGAAGATCTCGACGGTGATGGGTGTTGTTGTTTTTGTGTCGGTGGTCGGTGGGCGTGCACAATTAGTGGTCTAGTGGGTATGTGTTGGGTAGTTATTTTATAGTTACTATGGTTGGAGGAAGTGGCGGTGGTGATCAGCGGTAGAAGAGGTGGCAGCGACGAGCATAGCCATTGGTGTTAGGTGTTGCGGTTGCCAGCGAAGATGGGGTTGGCACTTGGCAGCCAGGATTTGGGGTATGTTTTTAGGTTAATTCGTGCCTTGGGCTTGGGTCTTATGCTCAGTCAATTTAATAATGTATGGGGTTGTATTGGCTAGGCCATATGTATGAAGTGTGGGTATAGTAGATTTTGTGTATATGTTATTATGGGCTGTTGAAGGATCTCTCCGATCAAGCAATCCAATCCCCTATTTTAGTGACATCTGTGTTAGGTAGGCCTAGGGGATCATTAATTAGTTGAATGAATCGGGTTATGAGTATTGTATATCGGTTGTGGGTTGGGTTAATGGACTTGTGGGCTTTGTGGTTTTTGATATATAACAACTAGGCAGTTGATTTATTGGATAAACACCAAAGAAACTTTTGAACAGCAACAGCAATGCAGTGAACGAAACTGAATTTTAATTTTAATTTAATTTTTTTTGGGTTTTTTTTTCACTAACTAAAAAGAGGAAAAAGCGGCTACTGCTATTGATACGAATTCTTGTATATTGTGTTGTTATGTGGTTTTTGCATATAAAGTTGATTATAGGGATTGGATAGATGGTGGAAGGCGGCGGTGTGTATATGGATTGGATGAAAGCATTTGGTGGATTTTTTGATTTGAGAAGGTGTAGGCCAAAGGAGGACAAATTGCCCTGATGTCAAATTGATGCTAGAGCGTATAATTTGTTGACGAACAAGAAAAAAAAAAAGAGGTGCAAAAGAAGAAAAAAATTGAGGGCAAATATTACAATGTATAAGCCTTTTATCTATAGTACAAGAAACTGAAAGAAACTAAAATCAAAAGAACTTCTAATACATTAGAATTTTATCGAAATATTCCAACTAATCTAATATAATCTAAATAAATATAGTTTAAATCAAACTCTAAAACCCTAACTAAAATCTATCTCTATCTTTATTCTTATCTTGATCTTCATCAAGAAGAAAACAAAGAGGGAGAGAAGGGAAAGAAGTCATGCTATCAGTTCCAATTGCAATTGGGATACTAGAGTCCCTAACTCACATATCTTATTCACAAATACACTGCACCTAGATTTTTCAGCCCCCTCAAACTTATGATTCAAGGCTCTAAGCCTGTGTTCGGATCAGCGAAATCCTAATACTTTTCACAGGACCCAAACATTAATTTCAACCACATATTAATAAATACTAATCTATTTTTCACACTTTTCACGGGACCCAATACTATTTCTTCTAAAAAGCTTCTAATAAGCTTACATGAATGGAGGCTAAGTTTGTATTGTAACAGTGGGAACTTTGAGCTGGAGATAGAGAGGATTTGCTGAAGTTGTATATTCTTTTCTAATAGCTTCTATTGCACAAAATATAGATCTAATTCTACATGCTTGGTCCTGGCATGCAACACATGATTTGATTTAGCTGCAAGCTGGACATTTGACTAGTTATTGAACTAAATAGGAGGGGATTTGGAAACTGGAATTCTTAACATCCTAAAAAGAAATAACTAGAGTAGAGGGCCTTTCACAAGCAGATTCAAAACTGTGTTTTTTGCTGTACCTTCTTTCTATCAAACTGATACCTCATAAACAAAGGGAGAAATTTATACTGGTTTTTCTGTTCATAAATGGGCCGCAGAAGCAATATCCTTCGACAATAGAATACCCTCTTTTGTGATTCATTTCTGGGATGATAACTAGGCGATTTCTACTAGGGCCTTTCACAAGCAGATTCAAAACTGTGTTTTTTGCTGTACCTTCTTTCTATCAAACTGATACCTCATAAACAAAGGGAGAAATTTATACTGGTTTTTCTGTTCATAAATGGGCCGCAGAAGCAATATCCTTCGACAATAGAATACCCTCTTTTGTGATTCATTTCTGGGATGATAACTAGGCGATTTCTACTACAACATTAGCCAAACTCCTATATTCATCCCCCATAGAAGATCTGGATATAGTTGGCTGCTTTCCAGAGTATCAAGAAACTAAATTAGAGCCAGGGAAAACACAATACCCTCAAGTGGACCTCCGATTGCTAGGATCACTTGCCAGTCAGAACTCGGCGTCCCAATCTCCACCAGACTATGGTGGCAGATCGTGTGAGGTGAAGTACAAAGTTAGCCGGCAAGTACCTGAGTATCGTCTTTACTGCCTAGCTCCTACCCGTGGGAGTTGAGTAGTCATGCATAAGATGGCACACTGCATGTTAGCCTTGCAAAGGAGATCTTTAATATATTGATTGGGATGAATGAAAGCCTTCTTTTGTGAGATTTTTCATTCCCCAGATAATCAATTTAGCCTAAATCTTTGAGGGAAAATGTGCCGTTTAGATGGTTAAGAGGTGTTGCACTAACGTTTCATATTGCCCGTCACCAAGATATCTTCCACATTTACTAATACAACAACTAAGGTGTTAGTTGTAGTGATGTTAACAGGGTATGATCTGCTTTGGCTAAGACATTGCCAGAAGCTAAATGAGCTAGATGCAATTTGTCAAACCATCCTCTAGGGGTTTCAATCTATATGACAACTTGGGTAACCTGCAGACTAGGTTAGGCTGTTTGGGATCAGTAAATCTGGGGAGTTGAAAAACACATTGTTTATGTCCAATTGTGAAATAATCCTATGTCTTGCTATAGCAACAGTTAGTATTGCCCTGAGGTGTTGGAATTAAGTTAACTATAGGATTGAATGTTCCGTTGAAGTCAAAACTGGCTACCTCAAGGAACCCTCGGCCAGCAACCGTGTCTTGTACTTGTTCTGGGTACCATTTGGATGGAAACATCCACTTGGTACTCAAGTACAACAAATTGGAAAGGTTGGGAACTCTGGCGTAACTTTCCCAATTTGAAAAGATGGGAAACCAAAGTACGTTTTTCAACTGAAATTACAATGCAGTGATTGTACATCGTGCTTTGGATGTTGCAAATTACTGTTTCAGTTCCTTAAGAAAATTGTTATTTAGTAGGGATGGCAATTTGACCTTCCTAACCAGAGACCTGACCTGCCCCAATTTGAAGTTATTTTTTTTCAAAAGATTCAAATTTTATTTAAAATCACCTTAGCCACAAACCCCATCGGCTACCCAAACCTACTAACCCAATTCCCAAATTACCATAGAATTTATAGGAAAAAGATTAACGAAAATATAGAGGGGACAGTAAACGGGGCAGGGGATCGCCAAAACCCCTGGCTAAAAAGATTAACGAAAATATAAAGAGGACAGTAAACGGGGCAGGGGATAGCCAAAATCCCCAGCGGGGTGCCCCCTCCCCGTCTTGCCCGGTTGCAATCCCTATTCTTTAGGTTTCTTTAAGGATTAAAAGGACGGCAGAAATCAAGGTACGGAAATCATAATAAAGTGCAGAAGTTTGTGGCTTTATTGATATAATATTTTTATTTTTATTTATTTATTTTTAACTTATAGGGAGTTTTATACTCCTTTCTTAAGATTTCAGAATGATGGGGTAAGGAAAAGGGCACTCACAATTGAGGTTGGGTGGTTCTACTTGAGAGAGATTGCAATTTTTGTTTGACTCAATGTACTTTCTAGAATTTTCTTATGAATGATGCGATGTTGTTAGGGATGTGACATTTATGTGTGGGAAAGCTGGGGTATGTGCACTTGGTGCTGTGGTGGCAAGATACAGGGATGATGATCAGCTCCTTCAATATTATTTGACTCAATTTAAAGAGGTTAGCCTAGATTGCTGCTGTTGATTTATTAGGACTTCTGTTTTTCTTTGATATAATTAAATAGAAATATTTGATTGTGGGAACAGATAAAGCTGTCAAAAGATCATCCTGACGAGTTATTGTATGGCCGAGTTGGATACTTATGGGCTTGTTTATTCATCAACAAGCACTTAGGCAAGGAAACAATTCCTTCATCCTCCACGGTAAGACTGTTGTAGAAATTATTGTTATCGTCATTATTATAGTAATGTAAAAAGCTCCTACTTTTTGACTGAAATGAGATAA
Organism: Fraxinus excelsior; assembly: GCA_019097785.1. Classification (NCBI taxonomy): domain Eukaryota; kingdom Viridiplantae; phylum Streptophyta; class Magnoliopsida; order Lamiales; family Oleaceae; genus Fraxinus; species Fraxinus excelsior. Next base: position 32,343,578 of record CM032624.1, on the reverse strand, counting down.
TTCTTCAATATGTACCAGGGGTCTGTTGTGATGGAAATTCTTAATAGCGGAAGAAAACTGGGAGGAAAGGGAGGAAGTCCATTGATGTTTGAATGGTACGGTGAGAAATATTGGGGAGCGGCTCATGGGTTGGCAGGAATCACACATATATTGATGGATTTTGAATTGACATCAGATGCACGTGAAGATGTCAGGGGAACTCTGAAATACATGATCAAGAATCGATTTCCAGGTGGGAACTACCCTGCAAGTGAAGAAGATAGGCAGAGAGACATTCTTGTCCATTGGTGTCATGGAGCTCCTGGGATTGCCCTCACTCTTGTCAAAGCAGCTGAGGTAATGCTGCCACTTCAGTGCAAATTTAGTTGCCTATAGAATTTGACAATGGCTTAGGTATACAAAATACCCGCCCCGCCCCACCCTGTCTGGGAATCAAGAGGGGCAGGGATCATGGTCCCTACCCCAACACACCCTGATTTTTTTTTTTTTTTTTTTTTATGTTTTTAAATCAAATTGTATTTAAAAAGTAAAAAAATAATAATTATTAAATAGGGATATTTTAATCCTCGCCCCCGCCTCCTGAAAATCCTTGGTGAAGTGGGTGTGCCCTGCCCATTGCCATCCCTACCGGGCCTGACACTACTTTTTGATGAAGTAGGAGTCTTTGGTCATGTACTTGCATTTTTTTTTTGTGGGCTTCTATGGATCTCTTATTTCATATAACAGCTTCGTTCATCTTCTGATAATATACCTTCTAGTATGGAGTTAAAGGGATGAATTTCATTGGTGGATTTGCTGATTCTTAATGTGTTGGATATGTCATTAACAAGAATTTGTTAAGAGCGGCTAACTTAACTTTTTCACTCTCCCAAATTATTAGCTTACTTTCTCACTTTTCACGTACTGAACTTGTTACATTTTTGCATAAGCATATTTTTCGTTGAAGTAGTTCGTAACCTATCTGAAGGTGCAAAGCTTTATTGAACCAAAAATCGCAACATCTATGAGTTCATAATGTTGATTGATGTTAGGAAATTTTGTTCATTCTGCATTGGCATTGTGATGCAAAAAAACAGTGAAGCTCTGCTGCTGAAATCTTGTAGTGTCATGTTGCACTGAACTGAATTTTGGCACTGCATTTGTTTTTCTGCTTTCTCCATGTAATGTATTAGTTAATTGTGTTGCTAACAAATTCCTCTAAAAACTTCAATGATTAGGTTTTTGGAGATAAAGAATTTCTGGAAGCTGCCATGAATGCAGCAGAGGTCGTATGGAATCGTGGCCTTCTTAAACGAGTCGGGATTTGTCATGGCATTAGTGGAAATGCGTATGTGTTCCTCTCTCTTTATCGACTGACTGGCATTGTCGAGTATCTGTATAGAGCCAAAGCTTTTGCCTGCTTTTTACTTGATAGAGCTCACATGCTTATGTCAAGTGGTGAAATGCATGGAGGAGATGCTCCATTTTCACTTTTCGAAGGTGTTGGGGGAATGGCTTATCTTTTTCTCGACATGATTCAACCCCGTAGCGCTCGTTTCCCAGCTTATGAACTCTGATAATAATAACGGCGATCACTGTTGACCACCGTTAGAATTTGTCTAGAATATGGGGAGAAAGATAGCTAAATATGTAGTAGTGTTAAGAATATGTAACCTTTAATTTACTTTTAGGCACAATCAAACATGCTCATGTCGTTAACTTTAGTTGTGCTGGTGCTGATCACTTGTCCAAATAAGCAACCTTTAATGGACTCAAAAATCGCATTCAAGTTGGTCATATGATCAACTGGAATGATTTTACCTATGCATAGTTCAAAAGGTCTCATAAAATAGAAAGACCAGTGTGTCCGAACAGTTTGACCTTTTAATAGTGGCAGAGGTGAAGAAAAGTTATTGAAATTTCTGGATCTTACATAAACTTCTGCATATATATGCCCTATAACATTAGGAGAATGTATTATGATTGAGAACTTAATATAATACTTATTGTCGAATAATTATGAATTGCAATTTATTTAAATGCAAAATAACGTGTGCATAAATGGGCTCAACTATTAAATACAATAGTTCTCAAAACTTTCACAAACCATGACGTCAAAATCAATCACTTTAGCAGTTGGGTAAATGGTCTACAATTAGGGTTGTATGTGTGGTAGGAGTGAATTGTTTCAATAATCACCCAATTTATACCATAGTCACAGACCGTTCACTAAACTTTAAAGTTCTTCACAATGCTTATTGAATATTGTCTGTTCGTCCATCACTTTCAAAAATTTGTTACCTTATTTGCTAATGTGGCTAATGAAAATCTGACGTGGCAAGTTAGGCTGTTAAAAAAATAACAACTCAGTCAAACCATTGTTTCATTACTCATCCAATTTACACTTTGTTACAGTTTACTCATCGAACTTCAAAATACTTCCCAATTGTCACTTATCTTTGAGATGTTGCACTCCATTCATCATACGTCATATTTTGTTCCCTTCATTTATAATGTTCGCACAAAAATTTCACGTGATAAGTTACAAATGTTAAAAAAATTGCAACTCACCAAAATTACCATATATAAAACGTGACTTCCACGGCTCCATCAACTTCTTTAAAACCCAATAAAGCATCCCCAATGATTCTTCTAAAAATATTACTTTTCTAATTCGAACGTTTGATGTGCAAAAAATCGATTTCAATCCGAAACTGAAACTATGAAGCATAACTTGTTAGGGGACGCTTTATTGAATTTTAAAGAATTTTATAAGGTATGAAAATCGCGTTTCACGTATGGTAAATGTTTCCCCAAACAAGTTATGCTTCATAGTTTCAGCTTTAGATTGAAAATTATTTTTTGCACAACAAACGTTCGAACTAGAAAAATGATATTTTTTAAAAGAATCATTATGGACGCTTTATTGGGTTTTAAAGAAGTTGATGGGGCCATTGAAGCCACGTTTCATATATGGTGATTTTGGTGAGTTGCAATTTTTTTTAAAAAAAATTTGTAACTTATCACGTGCGACCATTAGGAATGAAGGGAACGAAATATAGTGGATGATGAATGGAGTGCGACATCTCAAAGATGAGTGACCATTGGGAAGCATTTCGAATTTCGAAGTGTAAATTGTGACAAAGTGTAAGTTGGATGAGTAATGAAACAATGGTTTGGCTGATTTGTCATTTTTTTAACGACTGTTACTTGCCATGTCAGATTCCCGTTAGCCACGTCAGCGAATAAGGTAACAAATTTTTGAGAGTGATGGTCGGAGTGTAAATGGACAAAGTTCATAAAAAATGACACTTCAACGTTTAAAATGAGGTAATTCCCAACGGTTAGTACACAATATTCCTCTAAGAAGGGTCGTGATTTCATTGCCAAAATATATCTTTGCTGAAGAACCTCCACATGCCGTTTTTGCTAGAAAATATGCTGCCATATTTGCCTCTCGAAACACATGATGAACCTGGGCGTCATGTAAACAAATCAAGTCCATAATATCTTCCCAAAATTCCCAAAGCCACCATAAGGAACATGTACCTCTTTTTACCCCATGAGCTATGATCTTCGAGTGAGTTTCCACCATAATATTTCTTATCCCCAGGTCCCTACACATACGTAACCCATCCAATAGAGCACGAGTTTCAGCAACCATATTTGTGCAAAATCTGTAATATTGGTAAAAACCAACCTAGCATGTTCCATTCATATTGATGTAGGACAACTAACTTTGGAGTTTGAGGAAGTGTTGGACAGAAAATTGGCAAAGAAAAATCGTGTCAAGGGTATTTTAGTCATTTGTCGCGACAGTGTCGGAATGGGCTGAAATTCGGCAGGTTGATTGGAAACGGCCCGAAAAGTTAGACTCGAGGCACGAGATCTCGTGATTTTAGCCAAATTCCTTTGTTTAGGGCCCCGAATGATCAATTTCGTATTTCCCGTTTTAGATTTTCGCTATTTTTGCAATAATTTCCTTTTCTATGTTTTTAGGGTTTCTTGTAATGCCTATTTAAAGGCTTTCGGGCGTTTTCCGTCATTATGGAATTGAATAAAATTTCGTTCTTGGAGAATTTTCGTTTTCTTGTTTTCAAGATTTACGTTAGTAAATCTTGTTACTTCCGTTCTGCGTCACATATCATGTAGAATTCATCCTTCTCCGGTTGATCCCGGGTTTCCTTTCGATGCGCCATCAACATTTAATTTTAATTGCTTACCCACTGGTTTCTTCCAGTTGATCATTTGCGCTTTTTGCTGATTAATCTCATTTATAGGACAATTTAATGAGCGCAAGCAGTGAATATCACGATCTGAAACTTTACTGACTTTGGTGATCATACTCGCAAGCTGGGATAGAAAAGACTTAATCTGCCAAACTATTTTCTGCCATCCATCCTAGCCTTACATCTGAATTTCCAGAGCACCCAAGTGATAATAAGTGGTGTAATGCCACAGAGAACTGCCTCTCCAAGTTGCACAATGTGGTAAGGATAGATTGAAGTGAGATGCAAAATAAGACTAGACTTTTTGAGCCACTTCCCCATTACACAGAATATGATTAATAGTTTCTGTCGAAGGAGTTACACAGCAGTCACATTTAGAAGCTAACGGGATTCCAATAGCTTGGACCACATCATCAAGAAGTAAGCAATTTAAATGAGCTATCCAAGCCACGAAAGACATTCTTTTGGGAATTTTATTGTGCCACAGCCAGCGTTTCCACGTGCATTCCATACCCTTTTTACGAATCAATTCCCGAGCAGATTTAGTCGAGAAAGAACCATCATTCTTAGGCTTCCAGACATAGTTGTCACGTGCCCCCAGATAATTTTACTTGCATACCTTTGATAAAGTGTGCTTGATTTTCATCCAATAACTCTCTAAGCCGACTTCCATTCCATTTCCCGTTAATTGTCAAGAGGTCCCTGATTTGTAATTGTGGTTCCTTCACTTCGAGACCTGTTTCAGCCAAGGTTTGAGTGCTTATCCAATTATCATACCAGAAATTAGATGATCCGTCTCGAACAAGGTAAAATGAGTTTTGTAATAATACAATAGGCAATACCGAAATCACCCCCTTCCAAAAATGAGATTGTGCAGCAGGTTTATTCTTCATGTATTTAGATGCAAAAAATTCGGCCCAAAAGGATCCTCCAACCAACAACTTCCATGCAAATCTCATAAATAAACCTTGTTGCACTTCGCTAAAATCTCGAATGCCCAAGCCACCCTCCTCTACTGGGTAACAAAATTTTCTCCATGAAACCCATCTTCATCTCTTAGAACCATCACTTGCGTTCCAAAGAAAAGATGATAAGATATGGTTCAGCTCATTATGAATTCCCTTAGGCAAGTTCAGGACCGAAAGTATATAGATAGGCACGCTGCAAAGAACATGCTTAATCAAAGTTATTTTTTCCCCAAAAGAGAGTAGACGACCCTTCCAGCCAGCCAGTTTCTTTTGGATTTTACCCATCATTGGTTCAAACATATGCTTCATTAGTCGACCAATGTAGAGAGGTACACCCAAATAAGTACAAGGCCAAACACCTTCTTTAAAACCCGAAGAAGCCAATAAGTTTCTTTTGCGCACTATCGATATATGTTTAGAAAAGAACATAGAATATTTCATAGGATTTATCAATTGGCCATATATCAGCTCAAACTTTTTAACAATGTGAAGGAGATTTCAATCGACATTTTATTTCCATTGGCGAATATAAGTAAATCGTTAGCATAAAATAAATGACTAACCATAATTCCTTCAGAATGAAAAAGGTTGAATATGATTTCTTTCATAAGCCTTGTTGATCATTCTTGACAAAAGCTCTTATGCTAATATAAACAAATATGGTGATAGTGGATCTTCTTGGCGTAACCGTCTAGATGGTTTGAAGAAACCCTGTGTCTTACCATTAAGCATAATTGAATAATATGGAGAAGAAATGAATTAAAGATAAGATTTATCGACTGGTCAGAAAATTCCAACTTCCTTAAACTTGCAAGAAGGAATCGCCAATTCACTCTATCATAACCTTTTGCCATATCAATCTTCATTAAAACATTTCCACCCCTCACCTTCTTATGAAGTCTATGTTCCATCTCCTGAGCGATAGATATGTTGTAAAAAATAGTCCTTCCTTGAATAAAAGTAGATTGTTCTCGATAAATCAACTTGTTTAACAAAGGAGCCATCCTAGCTACCATAATTTTGGATAGAATCTTGTACACTACCGAACAGATACTAATGGGCCTGAATTTAGCAAAACTGTTCAGGGATTCCTCCTTAGGAATCAGAAAAAAATTTGTAACAACTAAAGCACAACCCTAAAAAACTCTGTAGCCACTGTAAGGAGATCCACCTAAACGATATCCAAGGCATTAATAAAGAAACTTGCCCTGAATCCATCTGGTCCAGGACTGTTATCTTTCGGGATAGACCAAAGAGCATCTTTAACCTCTTCCAATATTGGAGGCTTGCACAAAGCTAGATTTTCCCCTTCTGTAATGACCGGCATCTGTAGATCTAGTTCATTATCATCCAAAGAGATTGGTGAGACTGAAAAGAGCTCCTTAAAAAACTGGACAGCACCTTCATGAACATCTTCTGTTGAATGCAACTTTGAACCGTCTTCGAGGTTCATGTGATCAATCATTTGGCTCTTCTTTTTATTTTTAAACGATATATGAATTTTTTTTTGTATTGCCATCACCCTCTTGAAGCCATTTAATGCGTTATTTTTGCCTCCACAAAACTTCCTCTCTTTCAAGCCAATCAGCATATTGATTTCAGCATTGCAGTAGTTGATGTTCGGGTTCTAGTGAGAAAATTTCAATCAACGAGTTTTCAAGATGAATCAATTTATCTTCAAAATATCCAATTTCTTGTTGTACCCATCCAAATACCTCGCCATTCCAATACCTTAAAGCTGCATTCGATGACCGAAGTTTATGCCCAAGACAAACTATTGGAGAACCTGTAACATTTATTTCCTATATTTGTTTCACCAGCGGTAGAAAATCATTATGAGAACACCAAATGCGTAAAAATCGAAACGGTCAAGGTCATAGCAAACTTGAATTATTAAAACTTGGGGACTTAAAGGTAAATTTCTAAAATCAAAATAATTAAAAATCCATTCCTCTTCTCTCTCTCTCATTTACAGAGAGAGAAGAGAAAAGAGAGGGAGGGCGACGGGAGGGGGCTCAGCCCATTCCACCGAAACTCCACCACCGACCAAACGGTCGGTGGCAGCGCCAACAACGTGGTGGCGCCGTGCTCGTGGTAAGTGGGGGATTTATCTTGGGCAGAATGGTGGCGGTTTGGGGTCGATTTGGGGGTTTTCTTTCCTTCTTTGATTTTTTTTGTGGTTTTGGGGTTTCTTTGGTGGCGGTTTGAGCTGTTGGCAGTGGAGGTGTTGAGGTTGTTTAAGTTTTTGGCTACGGTTTGGAGTGTTGTTGCTGGGTTGGTGTTTTGCAGTTTGGTGGTTCGAGTTATGGTTTTGGGCAGTCAGCTTAAGGGTTGTTTGTGACTGTGGTGGCTGCGTGGTGGAGTTGCTTTCAGCTCGTGGTTTGCTTGGTTACGGTTTAGGAGTGAATGAGAGGAGGTGGTGCTGTTGGTCTCGGGTTTGGAGTGTTTTTGATGTAGAATCAAAGAGAAAGCAAGAAATAGGGGAGGGGAGGAAGAGAAGCCGAGAAGAATGAGAGGAAGGAAAATATGGCTAAGCCAAACTCAATTTTAATCAATCATTCCACTGTGTAAATTGTACTGTAAAACTGTTTAAATAGCGAAAACCTAATGGGTTTGGGCTGTCCCACTAATACAAGCCCAATAATAATAAAATAGAAAGTAAACGACAAAGTCCAATAATTAATAAAGTAAACTCTAACAATAATAAAATAAATCTCGGAAAGCCTCGTGATGTCCGCATCAACTCTCCCGGGGTGGAAGAGAACTCGACCCTGTCGAGTGAAGAGGTAGAGCACGGCTGCAATCAATTGCCTAACCATAAACTCAGAGGTTGGGCGAGCTTCCTCCGGCGTCTATAAAAACGTGTCAGTGGTGGTCCGAATCTGGTGTCGCCACCAATGTCTCCTGGATGCATGGTAGAAGAACGGGGCAAAGGAATATCCTGCTGACTCCGATAGAGCTCCAATAAGTCCGGGTCAAGCTGCTGTAGTGTCTCTCTAGTAATCCATGTGCAGTCAGATTCAGGCCGATCAACCCAACGAACAAGGAAACGTTGAACATCCCCATCTTTAGTCAACACCACCTTTTCATCTAAAATAGCATCAATTTTATCTTTGTGTGCTGGGAAGTGTGGAATGGGATTAGAAGTAGCAAGAAAGTCCGGGTCCACATCCACCGAAGGAGGTGAGAAAGGATCATCGGATGGATTGAAATGACCTTTATAAGCAACTAAATCTTCAACATTAAAAGTATGGTGGTAGCCAAGATGTGGCGGAAGATCAAGAACATAAGCATTTGGGCCAACTTGCTTTAAAATTTTAAAAGGACCAACACTACGAGCTTGCAATTTAGAGGCGGGTCCATGTAGACGCCGCTCTGGTCGAATTCGGATCATGACATAATCTCCAATATTAAAATCAACATGTCTTTTATGTAAATCAGGATGCGTTACTAGCTTCAAGTTGTTTATTGATCTCAATATGCAAATCATGAAGATGTTGTGCAAATGCTTCAATTGACATAGACACTCTAGCATGTGGGGACATCGGAATGAGATCTAAAGGCTTCCTAGGCTTAAAACCATGAACAACTTCAAATGGACTCATACCTAACGATCGATTCATGGAGCTGTTATAAGCGATTTGGGCTGTAGAAAGAATTAAATCCCAATTTCTAAGATTTTCTCGGACCAGACATCTTAATAAATTACCGAGACTACGGTTAACCACTTCCGTTTGACCGTCAGTCTGCGGGTGATAGGCAGTAGAAAATTTCAACTTTGTACCCATTTTGTGCCACAACGTTCTCCAAAAGTGACTAGTGAACCTAACATCCCTATCAGACACAATGGTTTTTAGGAAACTATACAATTTGACAATCTCATTAAAGTACAAAGTGGCAACCCTGGATGTATCTGAAGTTTTACTACAAGGGATAAAATGAGCCATCTTGGAAAAACGATCCACTACCACAAAAATAGGTCATGTTTCTTCGGGGTACGTGGAAGTCCTAACACAAAATCCATGCTCACATCTTGCCAAGGGCAATCTGGAACAGGAAGAGGAGCGTAGAGGCCAGTGTTTTGCTTCTTTTGTTTGGCCAACTGATAGGTGTTACAAGTGCTAACTATCTTAGCCACATCTTTCTTCAAGCTAGGCCAATAGAATTGACGTTCAATCTCCTCTATGGTCTTATCTCGCCCAAAGTGGCTGGCTAAGCCTCCCGCATGAATTTCCCAAACTATGAAGTCTCGCACTGAGGTTCATGGGATACACAATTTATTAGCTTGAAAAAGATAACCTTCCTCAAGGCGAAAGCCATCCACAGTATTCGGTTGTCCCTTTTGCAAATCAAGAAAGATATCCTTAAAGTCAGGACAAGTTTCGTACTCTTCCTTAAGCCGTTCAAAACCTATGACTTTAACGTTCATGACCGACAGAAGGGAGATACGACGACTTAAGGCATCGGCCGCCTGGTTCTCAATCCCTTTCTTGTGTTTCAAAACAAAAGAATAGGCCTGTAAATACTCAACCCAGCGACCGTGTCTAGAGTTCAACCTCTTCTGGGTGGTGAGATAACGGAGGGCCTCATGATCTGAATAAAGAACAAATTCTTAGGGTAGCAAATAATGACGCCAATATCGCAAAGCCTGCACAACTGCGTACAACTCCTTATCATAAGTCGAGTACCTTTGCTTAGCGTCATTCAACTTCTCACTGAAATAAGCGACGGGGTGGCGTTCCTGACTAAGAACTCCCCCGATGTCTACCCCGGAGGCATCGCACTCAACTTCAAAAACTTTGGTGAAGTCATTAAGGCGCATGACAGGAGCTTCCATCATTCACTTCTTAACTAGTTTAAACGCCTTAGTCGCTTCATGAATCCAATGAAATTCTCCTTTATTCAAACACTCTGTAATGGGAGCCATGATTGTGCTAAACCCCTTGATGAAACGACGGTAAAAGGTAGCTAGGCCATGAAAACTCCTGACATCATGTACAGTCTTAGGCTCAGGCCAATCAACAATCGCCTGAATTTTAGCAGGATCGGCAGATACTCTCGTAGATGATACGATGAAGCCTAGGAAGACGACGCTATCGGTGAAGAGTGAACATTTCTTGACATTAGCATACAATTTTGTTGCCCCCAGGGCAGAACAAACTTGCTTGAGATGATCTCGATGTTGTTCCTTCGACGTACTATAGACGAGAATGTCGTCAAAGTAGACGACAAGGAACTTACCCATGAATGGACGAAGAGTTTGTGTCATTGCTCGCATAAAAGTGCTCGGAGCATTAGTTAGGCCGAAAGGCATAACTAACCACTCATAAAGACCATCTTTTGTTTTAAAAGCAGTCTTCCACTCATCACCTGGGCGGATCCTAATCTGGTGATATCCACTCTTCAAATCAATTTTGGAAAATATTGTAGCACCAACCATCATATCCAACATGTCGTCAAACCTAGGAATAGGGAAGCGATACTTTATCGTGATCCTATTGATGGCACGACTATTGACACACATCCTCCAAGAGCCATCCTTTTTAGGTGTCACAGCGCCGGAATAGCACAAGGACTTAAACTCTCACGGATGAATCCTTTGTGAAGGAGTTCATCCACTTGCCTCTTGAGTTCAGTGTGTTCAGTAGGATTCATCCTGTAATGGGGCAAATTAGGAAGTGATGCTCCTGGAACCAGATCTATAGCATGTTGGATGTCCCGTAAAGGAGGAAGTTTGTTTGGTAAGTCAATGGGGAACACATCTTGGAACTCTTGAAGGATCGTCTGGGCTTCAGGAGGGGCTACGGATGGGGGGCCGGATGGAACCTCCAAGACAACCAAAGCAAAAACAACCGAATCGCTCACAAGTGTGCGTTCGAATTCGGTAGGATTAATGATGTGTAATCCCTTTCGTTCCTCCCGATTCTTTGTTTCATATGAGCCAACAGGTTTCGGTGGAAGAGGGTTAAGGTGAATCTTCTTGCCATTAAACAAGAAAGAGCATGAATTGGATCGTCCATAAATGGTGACATCTAAATCAAACAACCAAGGTCGACCAAGGATGACGTGACCGACATCCATGGGAATAACGTCACACCATATATGATCCTTATACTTGAGAAACTGAATGGGCACCAAACAACGTTCCTTTACAGCTATCGAGGAAGTATCGACCCAAGAGACGTTATACGGTTGAGGGTGAGGTATCGATTGCAACCCCAGACGGGTTACAATAGCTGTCGACACTGCATTAATGCAACTGCCACTATCCACAATGACTTTACACCCTTTTATTGTTGATCTTGATGTAAGTGTGAAAAATGGCATGACGACGCCAATCGTCAGCATTTTTGGGCTGGGTCAGTGTACAACGTACAACACCCAATCTCGACGTGTTTAGAATAAGAGGCATTGACTCTGACTCCACTGGAAGGGTTCGAATACAACCTAAGAAGGTATCTTCATTATCATCTAAGTCCTCAAACTCTTCCAACTTAGGTTCATAAACCTGATCCTCCAACACACCATCCTCTCTACTCTCACGTTCTTCCAGAACTAGGGTTCGGCTAGGACAGTTAGAGGAAATGTGACCAAAACCCTTACAGTTAAAACATTGCAAGCGGGATGACGTCCTTGGAAATTCTGGACCCTTATCTTTATTTTCCCCGACAAAAGGACCCTTAGAAGGGGAAGGCCCTAGGATAGATTTTTGGGGCACAGCCGGTGTTGCTGAACTGGGTGCTGAAGAAACGGGATTACGGTTGTCACCACAACTTCTAAACGGAGTCCTAGTAACTAACTCATAATCTCGGACGAAGGCATAAGCATGATCAAGAGTAGTGACGCCCCGAAGGACAAGCTCACGTTTGAGATCATCTCGGAGGCCTTGCCGAAACCTACTTAAGGTCATGGCTTCATCCTCAACGACCTGGCATCGCATTCTAAATTCATCAAACTGAGTGACGTATTCAGTAACTGGTCGGTTGCCTTGCGTGAGAGTATTCCATTGATCCAACAAATGACCCTTATACGATTGGGGTAGATACTTCTCTTGAAGGCGACGCTTCATTTCACCCCAACTCCCAACAGGAGGAGCACGACGACGCTCAAGGAGTTCCTCAACACTTTCCCAAAAGAGTTGAGCGGTGCCGGTTAGCTTCAGACTAGCAAATTGAACTCTCCGGTCTTCCGGGACTCCGTACCAAGTGAAGAAACGGTCCATGTCTCGAACCCATTGAGTAAATACCCGAGGGTCTAAACAACCATCAAATGTTGGTGCATCCAATTTAATGTTTCTAAAGAAACGTTCGTTGTGGCGAGGAGGGGACTGAGTATCATGACGGCGATGCTCTCGCTCCCTTTCACGAACGCGATGTCCATCCCTACGGTTATGCCGAATGTGTGGTCGGCCACCTTGGGGACGACGATAATGCGCGTTACTGGATGCTTCTGAGTTTTCCGCTTCAGTTGAGTGTGGGATTTGTTCAAAGGTGGACATCCTAGCAGCTAAGTCTCTAGTTTCCTCTTGGGCAGCGGCAATCTCAGCTTGACTAGCTGCGATTTGCGTTTGTAACTGTTGTTGACTAGCATCGATTTGTGTTTGTAACTATTGTTGACTAGCGGCAAGTTGTGCTAGTTGGCAAGTAAGGGCATCAAGTGGGGATGGGTCCATGGTCAGGTTATGTAAACTAGATGTAACAAGACGACCACTACGCAACTGCATGCAATGCACTACCAACTAAATGAAAAGTATAGAGAAATCAAATGACAACGCGGTTTAAAGCCAAAATAAAACCTGATAGAATTTTTTTTTATATTTTTTTATTTTTTTGGGATTATGTAGATCCAAATAGGGCAAGCTAATAATGCTAATCGATGTAAAATAGTAAATCAGGTCAAATATAAAGCAGCAATCTAGTCACGTGGAACAATGATAATAGAACACGATTATAACGTAAAATAAGCACGATAAAAGGTGGGAACAACACAATTATGGAGTGAGTGATGTGAATTTGTAGGGAAAATTGAGATCACAGCAACACAAAGAATTAATTGACACAATTTTATACTGAGACAGCAATGTGACTAAAGAGAAGGAATAGAAACGTCCCTGTTGTTCGTCGAAACAAGCGAGCACCAAGTAATTGATTTCCAGAGACAAGAAACAGGAGCTCTTCGTTTTGGTTGCTGAAGTCACTGCGCTAATCAACTGATGAAAGAAATGTGTACCTACAAAATGTTAGAAAATCGCTCTTTTTTTTCACTCTTTTTTTTTTTTTTCAACTAAAATAAATTACACCGTATAAAATCGAGGTCCGACGTATGAAAAGTAAAATAAATTAAACAAATACTTTAATAGAGACCCAAAAAAAATAATAGCGATATATAATTTTTTTTTTTTTTTTAAATCACAACTCAACTAGAACAACTTGACCAATATGCCCAAATTTAGAGTCAAACAAAGTAACAAGACCCAAATTGAAAAATTGAAATAAAACGAGTAGGAGGAAGGCCCAAATGGAGGCCCAATTATCAACAATTACCAAATAAGTAAGTCAATACCCAAATCAATTTCACCAAAGGAAGTCGTCTCTGCAACGCCTCCTATTACCGGTGTCGGCTGAAATAATTGGAACTGTGATGGACTCTTCTCCTTCTCCTCTTTGCGCGACTGCTCCTCTACAACTTCTTCCTCTTTTTTTTTTGTTTTTGTTGGCTGGACGTGGTGTGGCGGGTGCGGTCGGTTAGAGCGAAGGTGGGTTTTTGTGGTTTGTTGCGGCTATTTCAATTGGTGGTTGTTGGCAGAGGGGGACGGGAATGGGGAACAGGCAATTTGGAGAGGTGGAGGAGGCGGATGATTGTGGGCCCAGTAAATTTTGGAGGTAGGCGTTACTGTAGGTTTGGAGTTCGGGTCGATGACGGCGACTATATAAATATGGGTGCCGGTTGTTTGCTCATTAAAGCACAAACTTTGGTTGGTTGTAGGTTCGTTGATGGCACCGACTGAGATTAGGGAGAACTGATGATCATCGTTTAGTAGTGTTTAGGAGAACTGATTGCTGTTAAACAACTTTTGGGATGCAAATTGACGATGGAAACCAGGTTGGGCTCTGATACCAATTTGATGTAGAATCAAAGAGAAAGCAAGAAATAGGGGAGGGAAGGAAGAGAAGCCGAGAAGAATGAGAGGAAGGAAAATATGGCTAAGCTAAACTCAATTTTAATCAATCATTCCACTGTGTAAATTGTACTGTAAAACTGTTTAAATAGCGAAAACCTAATGGGTTTGGGCTGTCCCACTAATACAAGCCCAATAATAATAAAATAGAAAGTAAACGACAAAGTCCAATAATTAATAAAGTAAACTCTAACAATAATAAAATAAATCTCGGAAAGCCTTGTGATGTCCGCATCAGTTTTGGCTATGGTGTTAGTGGTTTGGCAGTGGAGGTTGGTCTCGTGAGTGAAGTGTTGGTGGCTACGGTTGAAACTAGACTGAGGTGAGTCCTTGCAGTTTTAGACGTGTGGTTTGCAGTTGGGCTTTGGCTGGGTTGAGAATGTTGATGATGGTGAATGGCTGCAGTGCCGAATGTTGCAACTCGTGAGTTCACCGTTGATGCTAGAAATTGATGTTCTAGCATCAATAGTGAAATTATAGTGAGAGGATTGAGGGGGAGAGACTTACCAAAAATGGATGTTGTGGGAGCGTGAGGAGAGGGATGATGAGGGTGATATTTGAATAGTAAAATATTAGGACACATATTTCTAGGAGGTTAATTGGGCCAAGAAATTGGACTTAATTGCATTGGTCCTAAATGAATTGGGCAAAAAAGAATTATAACTTCGATTTTGGGCTTATTTAATTGGGCTTCTATGATTGGACTTCAAATAATTATAGAACAGGATACCAATTACATAAGTAACGTGCTATATTATATGTTTCTTTATATTTTTGCCAATTATGTATACATTGTGTTATATTCATGAAATTAGTTTCTTCTTTTGATTCTGAATTTTCTTCAAAATTTAAATTTGAAAATTCATCTATTATTTCATAGTCTGATTCTTCTTGTTTACTATCTAGATTTTTATCTTCTATTGTTACTATACTATAAATAGATTCTTTATCTGATATATATTCATCTAATTGTATTAAATCTTCATTAGTACATTCTATTAATGTGCTTTTCTTATCATAATTGTTTATTCTTTTTGGATAAGTTCTAGGATTTAAAATCAAAATAATAAGAAATCGATACTTTAAAATTATTCGGAAATGAATTTGATTCGAAATAATTTGAATTCGTTTATAACGGTTAGATGAACACGTTTTTACTTTAACGTTAGGGTTTAAACTTCAGCGACACGTATTTTTTTTTTTTTTAGGAAAATTAAAATAATTTTTTATATAAATTTAAAAATTCTTGGTCGTTACACCTAGAGGGGGTGAATAGGTATTTTATGCAGAATTAAAAATAATTACGAATTAAATAGCAACAAGTCACTTTTAATTCTTATCTAGATGGTTAATCATGCAAGTCAAATTATCCTATGTTGAATTACCACAATTTGCATATCATAAACAATAAATAATAAAACAGTAAAGAACACAATAATTGTTCACGGAGAAACTCAACTGAAAAAACTCTATGCATTTTGCTAGTCAATCCATTATAAATGATTATATACTTACAGTTACCAAACTAGACGACGATACAAGTTGAATGTTGAATGATGTAATGAATAGATCTCTCAATGAAGAAGCTCTCTCAATTAACAACCTTAAGAAAACCATTTTATATATGTTCTGGTATATATATAGATAGGTCAAAAAAATAATGGGTTGAGAAAAAAGCCTTTAAAATGCAAAATAAAAATTTTCCATATAAAGCTATCGCTCGATCAAAGGGCTAGCGATAGTCGAGCGATAGGGTGTCACTCGAGCGAAGGAGGGACGACGATCTAGCGACAATGTTTCTGCTTTTGTAGCTCGAACCAACCCTTGGTGACAGTACAACAAAAATCTGTGTCGTTTTTCTCCTTGTTCCAAACTCGAAACTCTAGACTTATTTAACTAACTTTTAGGCAAATTGTACATTACTCCTTGAACTATTACACTCTATCAAATTAAGTCTTTTTGTTCACAGAATTTGCCAATTACAAAATCAACTAAAACCTAACAAACTCCTTCTTTGGTATTTTGTGACAAAACACTAATCTATGTCAAAATAGTAATAAAATAAAAGTTACAGACTCAAAACAATGACACAACCTAAAATACAGACTGTCTTGAACGAACTCTGTAGTACCTGTTTCGTGAAATAGACCTGACTCTATCAGAATCGATACTGGTCAGTTTCACTACCAAAAAAATGAGGCTTTAGAATTTTTTTTCAACGTCGATGGCTTGAATTCTGTAGCTAACTGCTGGATGGAACCAATACGTCGGTAGATAGGATACTAAAACCCTGATCGCTAATTTATCGATGAACTGCTTTAATCGTTGGTAAATTAATGACAAACAAATTGTTTGGGTAATTGGCAACGGAATTATATGTGCTAACTTTTTGGTATAACCTACACATTTTCTAAATAGTTTTAATAATGAAAATTACAAATGACCTATTATCCTAAATTGCTACTAATCCTCTTTTTCATTTTACATCACTAAATACCAACATTTTTTGTGCAGAACTGTTCATTTCTAAATAGGAACGTATATTTTGTTATTGCATCTATTTCGAATTTCTTACACCAATATTACAAGAATAAATCCATCAACAATTTGGATTATAATTTTTAAAAAAACACTACTAAATATTTTTATTCTGAATTTAAAAAAAAAAACCTATTAAAAATGTTAAAATACATCAATAAATTAACAAATACAAAATTTCAATTTTGTTCACTTCATAACTTCACCAATCAAAGTAACACAAAATTACATTTATTTTGCTTTCATTTTAAAAATCAATACTAACTCGTTGAAATTAAATCATCTCTCTCATATCACACCGAATCCAATCGTCTACCCAATCTACTAGTAAAAAAACCTTCTATACTCTTTCAATTGTAACTTTTTTATAAACAAAACAAACATTTATTATGTCCTCCCACTGAAGATCATTGTGCTTGAATGACTAATCTCTTGAACTATTCCTTTCTACCAACAATATTTATGGTTTGTTCAAAATCAATGCGCTTCTTCTCTTCTTCACACCCTCCATCTTCCATCATTCAAGTGATTCATGATTTTCCCTTGTATGTTGATCTATCGTCTCGCAGGCACCATGACATTCTGTTAAAATGTATAATATAGATAATGTAGCTAGCTTATCTATTATGTATAAGGCAATAAACATATCAGCTAGGGATGTAAATATTCCACAAGGAAGAGAACCTATCAACCAGCTGCCAGCTTTTGTGATTACACATGGTTAGGTGCACAATTATTCTTTCTGATGTAGTTTGTTAGTATCATCTTTTACCCTTTTACCTCCTCTTGCCTCAGATTGTTCTTTTTCTTGTTCCCTTCTTAGTTTCAATCTTTCATTTCATTTGTAGTTTTTCATACTACATTTCAAATCACTTTATATATATATATGTGTGTGTGTGTGTGTGTGTGTGTGTGTGTGTGTGTGTGGTTTAGTCACGCTCCTGCAGAGATTAAACTTTGTTTTTGGTTTGTTCGATATACAACAACTATTTCACCCGCACTTATGTTCAACCTGATTCGCCAACAAAACTATCACCACTTTCAACGTAATTGGGTGCTGTATTTTCTTCTATATCAGGTCTTTCAAAATCTAATTTGAACATCCTGGATTCAACCCATGTACTTTTTCAACCCCAACATATCATGAACTAAACTTTGGTGATCAATCTATGATGTTATTCGAACATGTTGCTGGGTAGATGGAGGTTGATCCTCTTGGAACACAAGTTCCACCTAAACATTACATTCTTCATTCTTCAATATGGTTCTTTGTCTATTGGGAACGTTTCTTGCTTTTATTTTCATGACTGTCCACCAATCAAGGCTATCTCCATCCTTTGTAGAAAACATGTGTAATATGGTAGAGCAAGTATAAACACATCGTTTGTTTATAGTTTATTCTTATGACTAAGCTTGACAAGGCTGAATGGTTGATGGACTCTAACTCCACCATTGGTGTCAAACCAGTCACATCGAATATTGTTACCTTGTTTCCAACATTTCAGTTAACATAAGTATTCACACTCATTGTCATTATGACTACTTATGAGTATGCGCACACTAATATTCATTGTTGCTTTGTGGGAACCATAATCTAATGCGTGAAATTAAAAATAATTGATAAAGTATCTATGTTATAGCAATTCACTCTACGAGAGGGATCCATAACCAAAGACTTTATGTGATTATCAATTGTATTATGATTGTCCAAAACCTGAACAATAGAAGTAATGTGCATTAGAACTCGCTTCACAAAATACTTTGCAGGTAATTGAGACATTATTTCCATAATCACTTATTCTCTCAACCAACACGAAAAATGTTCCTCATGTAAACCATCAAATTTTTCATCAGACGGTTGGGGATTCAACATTCTTAGATGTTTATCAAACTCCTACATGAAAATGAGAAATTTTAATGCTGCTAACTAAGCATACAATTCAGTACATATATTTGAAATGTAATTATAACAACTTAAGCCACCAAAAGGGTTACTTTCTCACATTCAAGAGCACATATATTAAAGCTGCTCTGAATTCCTTATTTGCCATTAATCTAACATTATAATGTTGAACACCGAACGGTCATCTAGATTGCCTAAAAATTGATAGTCGCCTTTGGATATCGACAAGACCTCCATCATCATTCCTCAACATTCAATTTAATCTTGTTTCAACATTTTGATCAAAATACAAAGAGCAAAGAGTTGACATTTCTTCTACTAGGTATGCCTCCATAATAGATGCTTCAACATGAGCTAGATTTTTTACCTTCATTTTTAAATGGCGTAGGAACATGTGATGCACAAAATGATTATCATTCTCATTTTAGAAGATAATTTAAATATTGAAGAATGTGGTACCTCTCAAAAGGATACATCCAACGATATTGTGCAGGACCTCCAACCTTCGTCGTACATGCTAAATGAACAAGTAAATATTCCATTAAATCAAAAAATCCATATGGCTTACTTAATGTCACAACAATATTTTGTTCCAATTGCTCCATATCTTTCATTCTCAACACTATAGAGCATATATGTAACGATCCGGCCTCTGTGCCTAAGTCTTTAACTTACGTATGTCCACTCTAAGAGAGTTTGAGCCAATTATATCCCTCACAAATTTCCGTCACGTTCCCAAAATTCCAGTACATGACATTCCCTTGAGAGATGTGATATGTTCAAATCTTGGGGATGCGATACAAATTCGTGAGGGATAAAATGGGCTTAGGCTCTCCTAAAATGGACAGTGCATTAGTTAACGACTTGAGCACAGAGGTTGGATTGTTATAAAAAAATGTAAGTTTTCTTTGTAATGACCTAAGCATCTTGCCCAGTCGTTTTATTACGTATTGTCCACTTTGGGAGAGAATCTTCCCTAATACCCCTTATGGCTTTCTGTCTTGTTCTCCAAAAATACCAATATACAACTTAGGTCTCTCTTAAGGGGGGTCATGTATTCAAATCCTGAGGGATGTGACAAAAAGCCATGGGGATAAGAGGGAAGATTACTTTTCAAAGCGGACATTATGTAAGAGAACGATCGTGTACAAGACTTGGGTCGTTACAAAAAAATATGCATTTTTTTCTGACGACTCGATCTTTGTGCTGAAGCCATTAACTTACTTTCCACTTTGAGAGGGCTTGAGCCTATCTTATCCCTCAGGAATTTCTATTATGTTCTTAGGATTTGAACCTATAACATTTCCCTTAAGAGAGTTGCCTAATGGTACTAGCATTCAACTTAAGCCTCTCTTAAGGGAAAGGTTGCGGGTTCAAATCCTGATAACGTGATAGAAATTCATAAGAAATAAGATGGGCTCAAGCTCTCCAAAGTGGACAGTACAGAAGTTAACGACTTCGACACAGAGGCTGGGTCATTACAACATATCCCTAAAAGATAGCTAGTTCAGTTAAAGATTCCCAACTTGGTTTCGACAAGAGGCCTTTGTTACGAACAATTTTCCTCGTTCGGCTTCATATATATGAAGCTATAGATGATTGCAATAAAGGTTCAAATCATTTCTAGCCATGAAGTTGTCTTTGCTTTTTCCTTTTATATACATAATTGTGTTGAATATATTGTTGATTATATTCTTTTCAATGTGTGTCACATCTAAATTGTGTTTTTTATATTTTTATCCCAATAAGGCAACTCTTAGAAAATGCTCATCTTTATTCAATTATGAGTATGACCAAAACCTTCAATTTCATGTCTCTTATTAGCTCTACCACTTGCAAACGTGTGAGAGGCTCTTCATTATACTTCGAAACTCTCCACCGATTAGCCTATGTCGTGCTATATCCTTCTCAGTACTTTACCTTCGTAAAACTTATCTCTTTATTTTCTAAATGCATGCTTGGGTGGTAAGAATTGAAGGTGGCAGTTAAAATAAGATGTTTTTCTTCCATTTTTAAGTTTGAAGGATTTAGTTTGGCCCAGACTATATAGACAATACTTTAGGTCATGCGTATTCCATCCAAAGAACATTCCATATCTAGGAAAATTACTAATAGGCCACATCAATACAGTTTTTAAGAAATTTGGCTTTTTATGCTTGTTATAAGTTTCAACACTTTCATCCCAAAACATTTTTAGTTCATCAATGAGAGGACGTAAACAAATATCAAAGTTTTTGCCGTGGACACTTTGGTCCCTGAATAACCATACTCAAAATTAAGTTGTCTTCTTATATGAACATCCATGGCTGAAGATTGCTCATGGTAATAATTATTGGCCAACATGAGTACTGCACATTAGACGTGCAAAAGGGGTTGAACCCTTTCGTACATAAACCAAGGCATAAACTACGTGGCTCAAGGGAAAATTAAGGATAAGTTCTATCAAAGTTACTATGTACGAGGTATGAGATTTCATTACCAGTTAATTGACTCTTCGTGTGGAATAACATATGCTCTATAGTATACCTCGACATAACAATTGTTGAAGCCTTAAAGTTAGAGATAATATCGCAATACCTTCTGGAGCACCCTATGTCCAGATCTAGACACATTTTCTTTGTGTTGTGGGTTAAAACACGTTGGAGACTGAATCATGCTCTCGATCTCTCTATTGTACAACATGCAATAATTGACATAAGCATTGATCTTCACAAAACCAAGGCCAAAACTAGATAACATTTTCCTTGTTTTATAGAACGTAGCTTCTAATTGGTCACCTTCTTAATTCCCTTAATGATATATAAGATATGATCATAACGAGCTTTAGGAATATTAAATTTAGACTTCAGGTTTAGAAGTCGTGTCATTGCAGAAAGTTTTGTGTGCTTTCTAAAATAAACATGTACCTTCATGCTTGAGTTATCAATAAATGTCTTATAATAATTACAACCTTCAAGTTGAATGTCCCCACTTTTGTAGCTTTTGGTTCCTGTTGGGAATATCACAGATTTCTATAGCTTAAGACTACATTCCATATCCATTTACATAACATGTTCTCTATCATATCAAAATGCAGAAACATATTCTTCCTGAATGCAGATTACAACATGCTCATCAATCAGCAATAAGAACTTATGAATCTGGACAGAAATCAAAAGCTAAAAAACGAACAATAAAAGGACAGAACTTGACTTCCCTTTGTTGGTCCTTTCTCGTCCATTCATGGCTGAAACTTTAGGCTCAGGAACAACCTCCATGCCTTGCAAAATCACCATCCATAGAGAGTAGAGAACCGGCCAAGAACACTCAAGACTCGACTTGGGTCATCGATTCAAGAATCTACCAAAGTAGTCGAGTTTCTAGCACCAAAACCGAGTCCAAACCTTGCGAGAAATCAGCCCTCACTCAACTACTATTTCAAGCTTGAGTATTGCATAATAATCTCACATCAATGGGCTACAAGAAATCGAATTTGGGGTAGATAAAAGAAGGAAAAAGATTAAGCTAACTCTCTGCCCTTTTCCAGAAAATGAAGAGACCGACCAATAATGTCTATATGAGAGAGAAAAGGGTGCAAAACGTATAGGAGAAGCCAACCATTTGAGTTTCAAAGTCAATGCCCAAAAAATATCTCATGTCATTAGATCTCAACCAATGTTTAAATCTAAGGGCCACAAATGGTCAAGGCCCAATAAGTGTTATTTGAACCACTTTAAGCCCACATTCTTCACCTTGGTTCTCATAACACACTCTATCGGTTGCAAATTTGCACATGGAAGACTGTTCATCATCATCGCCCACTACCTGCAAGAAAAATTAACCAGTATCAATATGCAGCAAAGATAAGCATAATTTAAATTTTCCTACATGCAGAATTTTAGTTCCCACATCAGAGGGATTCCTATCAGTATGAATCTTAACAAGTTCGACTTCACCTTGAGACAGTTTCTCACGAATGAAATGATACTTCACCTCAATATGTTTAGATCTCTCATGATAAACAGGGTTCTTACTAAGTGACAATGCACTTTGACTATCAGTAAACATAACAGGTGTATCATGCATGAAGTTCAGTTCTTTTAAGATTCCCTTTAACCAAATACATTCTTTAACCGCTTCGGTTATGGCAACATATTCCGCCTCAGTACTAGACAAAGTAACTAAAGGCTGTAACTGAGATTTCCATGTTATGCAGTTATCACCTAGGGTAAAGAAGTATGCTGTAGTTGATTTCCTAATGTCTTTATCACCAGCAAAGTCAGCATCAACATAGCCTTTAAGAGTTAACTTTTCAGATCTTTTTTCATACACTAAGCCTAGATTTAAAGTCCCAACCAAATACCTTAATAACCATTTCATACCAGCCCAGTGCGGCTTACCAGGATTGGACATAAATCTACTTAGTAGGCTAATGGAAAAAGCAAGATCAGGTCTGGTAGTAATCATAGAAAACATGACAGAACCTATGGCATTAGCATAAGGAACATTTTCCATCTCATTTAATTCAGACTCAGATTTAGGCGAACGATCACGAGAAAAATTCATATGACTAGCAAGAGGCACATTCACAATTTTACTATCTTTCATACCAAATTTTGTCACAACTTTGTTCAAATAAGCTTATTGTGAAATAGTCAACTTATTTTTAGCCCTGTCCTTTGTTATCACCATCCCGAGAATTTTTCTAGCATTCCCTAAATCCTTCATGTCAAATTCAAATTTTAAAAGATCTTTCAGTTCATTAATTTGAGACTTGCTAGGTCCAGCTAAAAGCATATCATCAACATAAAGCAGCAAGTAAACTTCACAACCACTCTTCATGTCATTAAAATACAAGCAAGCATCAAATTCACTTCTTTTAAACCCTATTTTTAGCACATAAGCATCAAATCTCTTGTACCATTGTCTTGGGCTCTGTTTCAGCCCGTACAAAGATTTCTCTAACTTGCACACATAATCAAACTTGCCTCTAGCCACAAAGCCTTGTGGTTGGCTCATGAAGATATTCTCTTCCAACTCTCCGTGTAAAAAAGCGGTTTTTACATCGAGTTGTTCAAGTTCCCAATTGAATTGAACAACAAGAGCCAACATCAATCTGATTGTCTTGTACTTAACCACAGGTGAAAATATCTCATTATAGTCCACACCCTCTCTTTGAGTATAACCCTTAGCCACTAACCTCGCCTTAAACCTCACAGGATCATTAGGACCCAAACCTTCTTTTAACTTGTAAATCCATCTACATAGAACCAATTTCTGATCTTTAGGTTTCTTAACAAGTTTCCAGGTTTTGTTATCACTCAAAGATTTCATTTCTTCCTGCATAGCTTTTAACCAATTTTCAGAATGATTTCCATTAATAGCTTCTTCATAAGTAGCAGGTTCTATCTATTCAAGGGCTTCACCTGAAACTAAGGCGAAATCAGTCAAGTTTAGGGATTCATATCTCGGATTAGGCTTGATTTGCCTTCTTGCCCTATCCCTAGTAAGCTGATAATCTTGATTAGGTGGCTGATCATTAAAATGTTCAACTTCAGTTGGTTCAATGTTATCTTGATGTTCAGTCACTTCTTCAGGTTCATGTTCAGTTTCATTTTCATTTTCATGATGTATAGGGTCATTATTGTTATTCCCAGGTGTAGGTGAATCAAGTTTGGTCAGCTTCACCTCAGTCTGAACACTCCTCTCAGTTTCAAATTTGTTAGCTCCATCAGTTTTCTGTTTTAGACATGGCATTTCCGATTCATTAAAGACTACATTCCTGCTGTTAATAATCTTAATACCTTGAACCCCTAAAACCCATAATCTATAGCCCTTCACACCCTCGGGATACCCTAACATCACACACTTGACAACTCTAGGCTCAAGTTTCCCTTCAGACTGATGTGCATATGCAGCACATCCAAACACCCTCAAATGACTCAAATTTGGAGGCTTCCCCGTCCACAATTCTTGTGGAGTCTTAAAATCTATACTGCTGGACGGAGACCTATTAATCAGATAAGCTGCAGTACTAGCAGCTTCAGCCCAAAAACCTTTGGCAAGGCCAGAGCTAATCAACATACACCTAACCTTGTTCATTATGGTCATGTTCATTCTCTCAGCGACCTCATTCTGTTCCGGTGTGTATTTAACTATTATGTGTCTTGTTATCCCTTTTTGCTTACAAAAGTTGTCAAATTCGAAATTACAGAATTCAAGTCCATTATCAGTTCTTAATGTTTTAAGTCTCTTATCTAACTGACTCTCAATAGACTTAAGCCAAATTCTAAATTTCCCAAAAGTTTCCAACTTAGCCTTCAAAGGATAAATCCAAACTTTTCTTGAGTAATCATCCACTAAGGATAAAAAGTACTTACTTCCACCAAACGTGGAATGCTTCTCCATAACACGTTGCACCATCTCCATCATCCAAGGCTCAAGTAAATCAAATCAACATGAAAGAAGGGAATTAAAACCATGAGCTAAAACTCGATTATCAAATCAGAAAATTCGAACTATAGTTTCATACTTTCACACGTAGATGAATTTCAGGCCAAATTCAAGTTCTATTGAATTATCATAACACATAAAGTCGAAAAATGATCGTTCCAACTATGGTAGTGTTGAAGCACCATACCCGAAGTCGCCATTTCTTTCATACTTAACTTGAAAACGAAATAAATGCATCCATCTCCACCTGCCTTAGATTGAAGCTTTCAAATGGACGAAGTTGGACAGTGAATACTGTTTCCCAATGGCACCCCATACTTGAGAAATCTGCCTCACTTTTGTTTCTTACTTTTGAAATTTTTTCTTGTTCATAGCATATACCTCTGTTTTGTAAATTGTAAATAAATATATATAGTGGAAAGGAATGTGAATGATTTGGGAGAAATGAAGAGTTACTCCTATGAGTCCTTGAAGAAGAAATGGCTGGTAATTCACCAGTTAGGGAAAATTAAATAAAGGTTTAGGTTTAATTCAGCACTTTATTTGAGGTTTAATGCAATACTAGGTGCAAGCAACGTGCAATGCACGTTTGCTTAGTTTATATTTAATAGTTTTGTTTAAGAATTAATTTGTTATTAATAAATATGTAATTTTTTTGGTTAATTAAATAATTAATGATGTAATGTTTATGTAATTGATAAATAATTAAATAAAATGCTTCTCTTTGTCATCTCCAACCCAAAATCACAAACAGAAAACTCAAGGTATATTAAGGGGTAAGAAGATGCGTTTACTTAGGCTCCGTTTGATTCTCATTAATGTAGAATGAGAATGAAAAATATAGCCGTTATTGGACCCCACACAAGAGATAGAAATTCAAAATTGATAGATTGATGTGATGGATAACGGTCATATTTTTCATTTTTATGAGTTTTTAATGAGAAACAAACGGAGGCTTAAACTTTTTGCATGGCTTAAGTCTTTACTCTTTTTTAAGTAATAATTCAATTCATTTTATCGCTAAAGTATGATATGTATTACGATAATATACGTATATCATATGTTAGATTTAGTATTGGTAAGTGACGGGTAGATTTTCAAGGACGAAAATATTTTAAGGGGGTGAGAATGTAATACCCTGAAAATTTTCATAAAATATAATTCAATTTTTATATACTATATTTTAATATTTTGAAAGTTAAGTTTAAGGACTAAATGATAATATTTATCAAAATTATATTTTATTTTGTATCAAATATTTAGATATTGATGGATTATCATAAATATTGAATATTCGGTCTCGTTGGATAAATCGTAATTGGATACATAATTAATTCGAGAAAAAAGTCGATTCAAAGATAAGTTAAGCTTCAAGATATGTTTAGTTTGACAGGAATTTATCAAAAAACTTAATTTTTCGTTTTATTATTATTTATTAAAAAAAAAAAAAAAAAAAATGTGGTGAAAAAAGATTTTTTTTTTCCATTTAAAACAAATTTTTTTTTTTTTTTTTTTTTAATTTAAAACAATATATTCCGTTTAATAGCCACGTTTTATAATATATATTTAGGTTTAAGCAACGTGCAATGCACGATTGCTTAGTTATATATAATTTTTTGGTTCATTTAAATTAATAATGATGTAATGTTTATGTAATTTTTTTTTTTATTTTTATGTAATATATATTATTTAACTGAATAGTGTTAAAATCCTAAATTAAAATGTATAAAGTTTGTGTTTCGTACTATTATATTATATTAAATTTTGTATTTAATCATGAACTTTTATACATAATAAAATAATAGATAACATTATAATACAAAACTAAATACATAAATATTTTTTCTTCATTGAGTTCAATGTACCTTACCAAATAAACTATTAGCATTTTTAAATTGATAATATCCACATCCATTTTTTTTAGTTTCATTTTTTTCCTAGTGACTAAAATGTAGTAGTACAAATTTTTTTTGCATTTTCCATTCATTTATTAATAATGTTCTAAAAAGCGTAATGCGTTGCGAGATGTCGATGTTGAGAATCAAGAATCACAAGTTTATGCGTGTCAATACGAAGGATAAGCGTCATAATACGTTTCGTATTTTTAATATTATTTTAATTATTTTTAGACATTAAATATATTTTTTTTCTGTATTATAAAAAAAAAGAGAGATTTTTTACTATATCATAAAATCATCTAATATTTAAAAATAATACTTACTAAACATTTAATATAATACTATAATATTGTCAAATAGTGTTAGGAGAATTTTAATTTTTTTTATTAATTAAGGAACTAAACATGAGCATTAATCATAGGATTTATACGAAAAGTTTGCGGATTTGATAATTCCGATATCTGAAAATGGAGATGAAGGATTTTGATTCACAATCGAGAATGATTCCGACATGAAGTTTGTGGAAATTCAATTGCGGTCGAACCGAATGCAATAAATACATAAAAATAATTTAAAGTAAATCTATCTTTACTAATTAGATTCATTATATATCCTACAATTAGTCCCAACACTAAAAATTAAAAATAAATATGTTAAAATAGTTTACTTTGTTAAATTAAAATATTTTAAATTTATAGAAAATAATATCTAACATTAATATATTAATAATCAAGTGCAATTTAAATCAAATTTGAAAATTAAATAAATGAAAGAATGAAAGTGAATATTACAATTTAATTAGTTGTAATTCAAAATCAAATTAGTCAATTAGACATACATTTTAAAATGATTTTGATAAGTATTTTAACATTTTTTTTTGTCACTATCCCACATTGGAAATTTATAAAACTATTGGAGTTAAGAGCATATATAAAATGCACAATCCCACATTGAAAGTTTATGAAACCTTTGGAGAGAAGTGTATCTATAAAATGAGCATGACATCCAATACTTCTACATGGGCTTTAGAATTGTAAATTTTGAAACCCAATTATGGAGTTAAATGATTTTTAAATTAAAAAAATTCCGTTAATTTTTCCGTTAAATCAAGAAATTCCGTTAGTTTTTCCGTTAAACCAACAAATTCCGTTAAATACACACTTTTTATATATAGAAGACATATGTGCGTTTTGGGCTTCATTTTTGGACCATCATAAGATTGCAAATAAGCGTAGTATAAAACTCACTTATGGGCTAGACTCGTGTTTCTTAATCGTCACATTTAGAAGTATATGCCTAATTATATATATTGGACTTCTATACCCCTTTCACCTTAAAAATATTTCGGGTAAATTTTAATTTTTCTCTTTCCCAAATAGCTTTTTCTGCTCCGTGATTACTCCATTGTACATTGATTAATTTATTTGTTCCATAATTTATGCACATTTCGATATAGTATTATATTTGGTAATTTCTCGTAAGATAAATCTTTATGTACTTCTAGATATTGGTAATTAACCACATGATCAGGATCACGCACATACTTCCTAATCATCGATATATGAAACACGTTGTAAAACGCCAAAAGTTCGGGTAGTAAAGTGAACACATAAGGTACATTCTCGGCCCTATCAAGTATCTCAGAAGGTCCAATATAATGAGGTCATAGTTTACCTCTCTTGCCGAACCTAAGTACACCCTTTATTGGTGCCACCTTTAGAAAGACTTTATCTCCGGCTTGAAATTCAAATTCTATAGAACATCACCAAGATTATGAATTTGATAAATAACGAAGAATAATCTTGATGTTCTTGAATTTCTTCAATGAAATTTTGATGTTTCTTCAATTATTTGCCCAAAAACTAGGTGAATTCTTCAATTGATTTATTTCTTGTACTTGCCCCTTTATTCTATCTCACAATATTATGAATTCTTCAATTGATTTAGTTCTTGTACTATTGAGCTTTCACAAGACATCAATATAACCCACATTATTGAGTTTTACCGGATCTCAATATGACCCATATAGAGACTTACAATAAGGAGCATTGATCCTTATACAATGTTAGTTTTTAAGGGACTTCAACACGAACCACACTTTATCAAAGTGATTTTACAATAAAATTCATCTCTTGATAAATAATACAAACAAGTTAAGTGCTAAGAGAAGTATTGAATAGCAACAAATGATAGCTCAAGTATTAGATAAAAACTTTGACGAATATGATAATAAAAAATTAAATTCAATCAATCAAAAGTGTTTCAATGAGAATATGAAGAAGAAATAAATGCAATGTAGATTCAAAAATCTTCTCAAGATATGTCTCTCTTCTAATGAATAATTGTAATAAATTAAGTACTGAGAGAGAAATGAGAAACTTTGATGAATATGATGATTTTATAAGTTTGGTTCAATCAATGAAAATTTTCAATATAAAGAAGTAGAAACGTTTATACAATGTAAGTGCAAAGATCTTTTTAAAAATATATCTCTCTTTTAAGATTGACATAAATAAGTTAAGCACAAAAAATATGAAAAACTTTTATGAGAGAAATGATTTAAGAAGTTTGATTCAACAATCAAAGTTTTTGTTATGAAAAAATAAATGAAATGAATGCAAAACTATAATTTCAAAAAATATAATTTACAAATATTTTCACAAGAAAGCTATTTTCTAGTTATTATAACGAATGTAAAGTGAAATGGTATTTATAACAATCAAAACGTCCAAAGTTAGGCAAGATGGACGACCCATTCCGACATCGCGTTGACTTTGACCTTTTTTTTTTAATGTAGGCTTTTGAAGGAGTAAATAACATTGTAAAAAGTTTAAATATCAAATTAAAATATTTACCTTTTTTGAAAAATAAATTTTTTTATACAAGTGTTTATATGAAATAATCGTTTTGTACATAAAACGATTTTTTAGATTTTATCATTCATTGCCAATATCAAAGTATTAGTACCTTTATATTTGAACTAAGAAGTCTAATTTTTTATCTTGTTTCGAAGTTTGCCTCTTACGCTTCTCTTTTTGATCTTGATGTCGTCTCTCACGCTGTTGGTCTTTTTTCTTGACGTTTGTCTTTTAAGCTATCGTCTCAAATGATTTGATTTGAATGTTTAACTTTCATTTTGATCTTCATTTCTAATCCGATTTATAATATGTTGATTTTTGCAATGCCTGCTTGATTTTAACATTAAGGTATCATCACTCAAAATCAATTGTATAAGTGTATGTGTGTGTATATATATATGGACTTTCTACTCCCTCACCCTGCCTTTTGGGATTGGCATCACTGTCATCTTTCTAGTCAATTTGTAATCAATTCATTTTTAATAGTTTCTTAATTACTTTTTCCTCATATTTATAGATTTTATTAGAAACAATTTTCAACCTCTAAATCTTTTACTATTGGTTTCGTCGTGTTGAAACCCTATCTCTTTCGACATACGGCGCCAGAAATAACTTCCTAAAAACATTACAATACTCTTTAAAATAATTACACTTGCGAAAAATATATCTTATAGAATAGAAAGAAAATCAAAGGTTAAATATGTATATTTACCTAAAAATAAGTGGCTAAAATTATATGATAATTTTATTGAAAGGTAAACTTCCTAAAATATTATGATATTCTTTAGTCTAAATAATTAATCTTGGTAAAAATACATAGACCATGACACTGTAGTGTGATAACAATGTACCAAGGAATCATCAAAAGAGTAAACACAGAGATCAAAAGTAGAAAGATTGTTGGTTGTATGTATAGAAGTGATTGTGTAAGACTACTACTAATGATAACCTCGATCAAAATGATTACTACTATTCGTGTCGAGAATAGTTAACCTGAAAATGACTAGTTGAATATTTATATTAAGGTTATAAATCTGAATTTAGTGTTTTGCGATGGCTGAACTTGTACATTTCTAATTAGTTCACATAACCGTTATGACCTATTTAAACTTGGGCACGAATTAAATCACTATATTATAGGTGGCACCTGAGTACAAGAGAAGTTTGATTATACAAGTAGAAACTAATATCTGAAAAAACCCCAACTCAGGTCTAAACATGATACGATCAATACACAAACATACATCCAAATGACAATCATCTCAACACCAGCTTAAAACATATGAAGTAACAATAAAGGAATATAATCTTTTCATTCATCCAACAAGTAAATATAAATCAATCTATGTTCCCGTATACTATTTTAACACGAGCTCATCAAATATATAGATACTCAAATTGTTTTTAAACCAGAACCTAAGTCTGTTTCGTGCGCAAGTAGATCTTTCACCTAATACTAGAAGATGAACTATCCATTGCGGATTCTCATATGCTGCAGAAAAGTCTCTCTCTAAAATATATCATGTGTGCAGTAAAACCTGAGACGAATCAATTCTTAACTGCATTATGGAATAACACTGGCATATGTTTACTTGTGCACCAAATGTTCAACATCTCCCAGCTGAAGTTCACCTCTTGGCAGCTCATATTCATTTTGAAATAACAATTCAATCTGCTCTAGGGATTTACCTTTTGTTTCTGGAACAAGTTTGTGAACAAAGACGACAGCAAGTGCTGAAATAGCTGAAAAGATAAAAAATGTTCCACCCATTGTGATTGCATGGGAAACAGAGAGGAAAGACATGGCTATTAAGCCACTGCATACTCTATTGCCCACTGACCCGAGTGCGGATGCCTGAGCACGAACCTTTAAAGGGAAGATTTCAGACGTCACAACCCAGCAAACAGGGCCAATTCCCACAGAAAAGAATGCTACATTTCCACAAACTAACAATATTGCTAAAGCAGTTCCTACAGATCCGTCATTTAGTAGAGATAGAGTGACGCCAACGCCAAACAAGCAGATTGTCATGCCAATGGTGCTAACATATAGCAACGGCTTTCTTCCAGCTTTGTCAACAAGTATAATAGCAACTAGTACAAACACAGTTTTGGTGACTCCCTCTGCAACAGTGGCAGCAAGAACCTTTGAATTACCATCAAGGCCAGCTGCTGCAAATATCTCAGGACTGTAATAAACAGTTGCATCAATGCCCGTAATTTGTTGAAAGCACTGTATCCCGAAACCAGTAATGAGCATTCTTCGAAGTGCCGGAGAAGGACTCAACAGTTCACGCCATACAGCTTTATCACCATCACTCGCCCCAACAGCTAATTGTATATCTGCAAGTCTATCCTCAACTTCAGACTCATCATCATTTGTTTTTAACAGTACTGACCTTGCTTCTTCTATTCGGTTCTTCATAACTAACCACCTAGGAGATTCAGGGATTATGCACAAGGCAAATGCAATAAAGACTGAAGGCAGAATTCCCACTGCAAGCATTATTCTCCAGTTTGTATGGGCTGGAAGGCCGGAAAATGCATAATTAGAGACATACCCAAGTAGGATCCCGGCATTTATGAAAATTTCAGGAAATGATGTCAATGTCCCTCTGGCAACTGTTGGTGATATCTCAGCTATGTATACTGGTGCAATCATGACTCCGAGGCCAATTCCAACACCGGCCAAGATTCTCCCGATCATTAGTACTCGAAATGTAGGAGCAAGAGTCATCACAGCTGCACCAGCTTGAAAGACAATGGCCGCTAATCCCATTGTCCATTTTCTACCAATAACATCTGATGCTCTTCCACCAAATAAACTGCCAATTAGAGAAATCACACTCAAAATACCAACAAGAACTTCTTCTTGAAACTCACTTATCTTTAAATCTTCTTTAATAAACATGATTGCTCCACTCATCACACCAACATCTGCAAATCGAAGACAAAATCAGCCATAGACCCATCACATGAATTTACACAGTAATGAATTAAAATGCTAATAGAAAATCATAAGCAAGCATTTTAACAATAGTTAAGTAAATAACTGTTTTCGTCTTTTTTGTGACTGCATTCGTTAAAGTGTGCAACTGCAAGCGTTGGGGTGAGGGGGCTTACACAGTAGGGCATAAGATTTTTATTAAGCATAATATGTTCCTAGGACAAGATACTAGGAGCCTGGTTCGGATACAAGGATTACTCAAAAAAGATTTAAAAAATAATAATAATAATAATTACACTGTAGCGTTAGATGAAAAACCTTAGCAAACAAGTTAACGATCCTTTAATCACCAAATCTTCCAGGCTGCCAAACTTGGCTCATACCAAAAGGTTATATATAGCTTTTATGAACACCAACAAACTCATCATATAAAATGTCATCTCACACCAACGGTGAAAGAAAAAGAAAAAGGAATACAATTGACCTTGCTATGAATAGCCGGGGAAGAAGTGGAAAATGAAGCTGGATTCTGGGCCATTATATTCCCATAGCGGAAAATGAAATGATAAGAACCACATCTAACATCCTTCAAATAGCTACAATGTCTAAACATAGTAAAGGAGTCGAAGAAAAAGGGTTTCCTGGATTGAGTTTATATGTAACTTGCAAACAAGAAAACTTCCTCATCTGGGGCAGATTTTTTCACAAATCGAGATCCCAATTTTTCCGTAATATATAATTTGCATACTATCCTCAAGCAGCTTATCAACTTTTCTTGATTCTCCACATCAATATTTTGTGTTTTCTTTCCCACATACAATCCTCAGAAGAAAAAAAAAATGGAGATAATTCTATTTTTTTCACAGAAGATCATTATTATGAACAGAGTCTTTTGAAGATTAAGAAATTACAAAGCATAAGTCTGAACAAAATAAAGCAAATAAAAGAAAGATCAAAGGCAGATCAATGAAAATGCAGGTAAAATGAGAAAAAATAAATGGTATTACCATAGCCAAGGAGGACATTATTGAGAGAGGCAAAAACAGCACAAGCAATTACATATTTCCTTGTACTGTTTATCTTCTTCTCCAACGGATTATGTTGCTCAAAATCGCCATCATAATCAGTCAACTCAGAATCCATTCTTCTATACTTGTTCTTTGCTCCCAAAGGCACACCACCCAATCCCATCTCCCCAATCCCATTTTCTTGGATACCCGCCAAACCCATCTCAACTAGACAGGCACCTAGTTTCTAGATTCTAACAGCAAAAACCCAGAAAAATACAACAGATGCTATGAAGTTCTAAGGGTGAAAATTGATAAAGAGTGGGATTGAGGTAAGGAATTTCAGATCTGAAAGGGGAACAGGAGAAGACTTAGCCAATGGACCAGTTTTGTCGTGTAAATTGACCTCTTACTCTTATTATGTTTAGATGGAGCTTTCCAAGCAACAGCTGTGGAAATATCTCATTTGTCAAATAAATTGTCTATTACTCAACATTTCCATTTTTCTCCTTTCCAAATTACATTTGTGGTCATTGAACTTTAAGTTTCATCTCAATTAGATAAATAAGTTGTAATTTAGTTTTAAATGTCACCATTCGGTTACTTTTCATTACGGTCGTCTCCAAAGTAATGACAATTGCTTATTGGACAAATAGCCATGATAGATCTTTCTCGTAGTTGCTTTGTGACATACCAACTAAATATTGAATCGCGTCAAAAAATTGTCAATAATCATACAATGAAATCAATTCAATTATCGTTCTTTTTTTTTTTTTTTTCCCTCTCTCTCATATATCCACTATTTCTATGGAATCGAATAGACAAGTGCATGTAGAAGGTTGGACAAACTTGTTTAGTGGATACATAATACAATATTGAAGAAGTGGAAATTCATGCATTGTACTATAGATTCTTATTACATGTTTCACACAATCTAAACAATTACATGACCATATACAATATTTCCTTATAAATGAATTTGCATGTTTGGCTAAGTTTAAGACTTTACATATAATAAACAATTAAATTTGGAATAAATAATTTTAGGGATGGCAAGAATACACGTTCAATCCGATACCCGTGGGCCCGTCCCAAATGAGGCGAGAATTACCAACCTAACCGGGTAAATGAGGCGGAGTAAATGTCATTACCCCGAAGCGGGTATGAGAAATATAATTCCCATCCGCTACCTATCTCGTTTAAAATTAATTTTAAATTTAAGGTTTTTATCGAACAAAAATAATAAATTTATCATTATTTTTAAAGATAACATAAGTTGTTTTTAACAAATTAGTAAAAATAATAATATTTACTAACTAAAAATATAAAAAAATAAAAGCAAAAATAAAAACAAATAAAAAATAAATGAGGCCCCAATCTCGCCCCGTTCCGCTTTAACCGGATATGGGTATGGGTATGAGGATGAGAATGGGAATGAGGTAAGGTAATAAAAATACCCAACGAGTTGGGGGTGAAAATGACCAACACATCTTATATCCGCCCCATTGCCATCTCTCAATAATTTGTTATGTTGGTCAAAACAAAATTTTAAGTATAGTTTTAAAATCTCACCAAAAAATTGACTGAGTCCAAATATTAAAATTATCGAGTCAATGATTCAATCAATATGTCACTAAATATTTATTACAATATTGAATATATGTAATTACAAAACTGGAATCGTATTAATTAGATAGTTTATTTTTAATTTTTAATTTTTTTTCATCGTAGAATTCACTACAAAATTTGCGAGTTTGATTGGTTCACTTGCATTCCGGTCCAATTAACTCAATAGGCCTTTGACTTCTAATTGAGTTTTTGAGCCGGTCAAATGGGACGAGTCGATTTTTAGAATAATTGAAATAAGTATGTTAAATTATTTTGAAATCTAGCCGTATCTTGCTCTCGATATTTTTTTTTATTTTTTATTTTTAACTTATAAGTATGAAGTAAATAATATAGACAAAACATATATAGGAATAGAAAATATCAAAATCTATTATTTTGATTTGTGCGAATAAGTGGACCAGTACCAAATAAGTTTTTAATAAAAATAAGGATATTTACGTTTAACATTGAAATCCACTCGTCATAAATGAAAGTACAAAATCTTTTGTTTCTTTTTTGGGCACAAGAAAAATAAAAATATTTTAACTGCTTGTATATAGTTGCTATTTATTAAACTATCATATCCTCGTCCTCGTGTACGATTAAGTTATTGACTTTTTAAAAATATGTAGTTTTGATGTTGTGTCGCCACAGGGATCTGGCTGGGGGGTGGACGGCCCATTAATTTTTTTTTTTTATAATTTTCTTGTGTAATTATTATTATTTTATTTTATGTATTAGCCCGACTTGTAATTCAGTGGTCATGTGATAATTTAGAGAGTCGAGATTGATCGTATATAGTATATATTGATTTGAAAAGGGTCATAAATCACGACTAATGAATGTGCTCATGCCATTTTTCCCGATCTTGTGTTGTAAATGTGTCATATATGATTTGAGTGATAAATTTTGAATTCGGTAAATGAACAGATATACCCAACATAATTACAGCATAAATGATAAAATTGGACCTTTATTTGGTAACACTTGATAATAAACTAGATTGGGATATTGAAGACAAATAGATAGTATGAATATATTATTTGCCTTAATTACATTATTTGTCTTATTCAGTCACCACTTCTCTAGTATAGTGATCGTTTTATGTAGGTAGGCGATAAAATTACATGAAAGTATATTTAATTATTGTAATATTAATATGAGCTATAGTGAAAGTTTTAAATTATTTAAATCCAACATGCGGAATTATACAATTAAAAGTAACAAGTCACTTTTTAATTATTTAGATCAAACAAGACGATTTATCCTAAGTTTGAATAACACAATCAATAATTAAAGTAATAAAGAGCACCGAAGATGATCATGGAGAAACCCCAACCGAGTAAGAACTCCGAGCACTTTGTCGTCACTAATCCACTATAAATCGAAGCAAATTTACAGTACGGTCCAGACTCATCTACCGTGTAGAACTTCTAACATCAATTCCTGCAGTCTTACTTGATCTTATTGGAGGTGTGCTCCTTCAAAACAAATCATGACTCGTGGTTTATAACTTAGCCATTCTGGACTGTGTGCTCCGACACCTATCCCAAATCCTAGTATCTCACCTTAGTCTTCTTGAATTTGTACTTATGCAACAACTCTCGATACTTGATATCGGTTTATTTTTTGTAGATTAAATGATTTGGTGTTTGATCAAAAGATACAAGTGTTTTGATATGTGGTTTGATATAAAAAATGTGGCTTGATCGATAAAATATGATTTGGAAGTATTTATGATTGAATCTTGAAATCGATGAATATTTTAGATCATCAAACAATTGATCTCTATAGAATAAATATGATTCAACACACTTTTGGGATGAAAATGGATCGAAAAACCAAGTGTTTGAAGCAAAATAAAATCCCAGACGTCAACCCATCGCACAAGCGCAAAGACAGTTACAGAAGTCGTCAATATTTTTATCATAACTTTCTTTCCCAATATTAGATTGAGATGATTCAAAATGCATTGAAAAGTTAACTCAAAGGGATACAATTATTTTAGAAATAGCGTTGTCCAAATTCTAATGTTTTCTATGTGAAAAATGCATTGCAATTTGAAACCGATAATTTGGAGCATAACTTATACGAGACACACTCTAGACTGTTAATTACATTCTCTTGATCATATGCGATATCCTTAGACTCCTTCAAGGAATATACTATCAATCCAAATCTTTTGACTTTAATTAGAATTCTTATTTTGACTTTAATTAGGATTCTATAAACTCCTAATACAACTCAACTATGATTTGATTTTGACTAATGAAAATATCAATTATAAATTTAGAAATTTTCAATTATAATTTGGACTTAACAATCTTTCCATTTGACATTCTGTGACAAAATCTTATTTATTTCAAAATCAAAAAGTCTTAAACTACCCAAAAATAAACTTTTCAAAATTTTCTATGTTAGTCTGTTTCCAAAAACACATGGAAATCACAATACCACGTGAAAAGATGGAACTAACAAAATCAAAATTATATAACTAAATTAAATAAAACACATAATAAAACATGTGTAACACTGACGCATGAAATATCACGTGAATTATAAATTTAGAAATAAATCCTAGAATTTTATATCAATATAGACAAAACGCAATACTATAGCTATAATAAAATTCTAGCAAACATATTAAATGACTCTCACTAAGTCATCTATTAACCAAAAACTTTAAAATTCTCCCCCTAACTCATATAATCAACCCCCTAAAATAAATATACATCTCTCCCCTTTTTTGTCACGAATAACAAAGAAAAGACAAGTAATAATCATGTTAAACAAAGAGTGAAATGAGTAAAACAAGTATATACATGTATAATGATGCAAAAATTATGCGAAAACACGTGACACAAGAATATTTTTTTTATTAATTTCGAGACCAACTGTTTCTTAAATTTTCCATAAATTTTCAATTTTATCATCATGAACAGTTAATTTGCTTACTCATACATACATAGTTCATAAACAAATAAACTTTTCCCACATAATATTTTTTTTTTTTTGACCTAGATGAAGTAAATTATATAAGTCATTCATGTGTGAAAAATGATATTAAACTCATGTAAGCAAGTCGTAAAATCTTAAATAAATAGGAAAGGACATGCAAAATAACTGATGAATGAATATTTTTTTTTCAAAATATGAAATCAAACTCAATATTACTAGGTTCTTTATAAATTAAAGAGCTCATAATTAATTGTATAATTTTTTTTTCTTTCTCCCCCTATTTGTGAGCACATATATATGTGTATATTTTTCTTTTAGTTTTCAAATATTATGTGCGACTCTTCTTCATTAAGCTTTCTACACGATCTATGTAACGAGTTTTAGGCCGATGACTCTAAAATCAGATGACATATAGGGCACCATGTATTAAGATACCCTACATGCTTAATCACTTAAATCATATAAGCTACGAAGAAAAATATAAAATTGTCTCACAACATTTTATGTAATTCCATTTTTTTTTTAAGCTCAAAAGTATTCTTTCTTTTAAAGAGAATATATAAGAGGTTATGTCAACTAGTTTTAGATCATTCCATAGTTAAAGTCAATTCACCACACAAATGACCAATATCCCAAATCTCAAACTAGCAGTCAAAACTTACTCACAAGAGTCTAATGTGTGCAGTGCATAAAATACATGTAATAACATATACCAAGTACTTCAAATAAATTCTAAACACATTAACAGAAATTTAATTTACCAATTATGAACATAACTAGTACTTGATAGCAAAATAACATATCCCACACTACACAAAAACAACATACGAAAACGTTCAAAAAATGTTGTCGTAGGCATTTTGCAACGTTTGAACGTGCGTTACAAATCAAAATGTTGCTGTAGAGTATGACCCTTATGGCAACGTTTAAGAAACATTGCCAAAATTACAACTACGGCAATGTTTCTTAAACGTTGCCAAAGGGGCCCCTACGGCAACGTTTATCAAACGTTGCCAAATGTTATTTTACAGTTTTTTTAAAAAATCTTCCATAATTAATTTATGTAATTTCCAACAAACCTAATAATAATTACAAAACAAATTGTATGAAAATTAGTCATATATAATCAAATTTTACATAGTTCTAATAAACAAAAATAGTAAATATGATTCAGTACAATATACTAACATCATTAGCCTGCTCAAAAAGTTATACAGCAATCACAATTGACCAATAAAAATATTACAAAATATTGGATTCATATCTGAGTTTGCTTATGTGACCAACAAGCTATCCTAAAAATAAATGGCCCTAACTGTCAAAGATTTCATGAAATTACATTGTTATGTTCCTCTTCATCCGTTATCAACACAGAAGCTGATCATACATATCACGCGAACACGGACCTGCAGCAACACGTTGAAGGACAAATTATTAAGATCACACATGAGAAGGACACAATTTATCTCTAATTTGTTCATCACATTGAAGTAGAATTGAACAAAACCAGTAAGCAAAACACAAAATTAAGCCCAACTTATTTTACATAGCATCATTTCAACTCATAATCCAACAATTTTACATAACACTTGAAGAGCTAAAGCAAGGATTGGCAAACCAAGGGATGAAGTTATTTGAATACGAAGTTAAACAACTGATGGAAGCTGTAAGTTCACTAAAACTGTAGCCTAATGTGTTTGATGTCTCGTTTTTCCACTACAATATGATGCTCTCTTTTTCGATAAACATAGGCCGATGCTAATGGGAATGGAACCATAGACTATGAAGAATTCATTACAGCAACAATGCATTTGAACAAAATGGATAGAGAAGAGCATCTATACACTGTCTTCTAGTATTTTGATAAAGATAATAGTGGGTAAATGTACTTAGAATATGCTATCTTTGAGCATGTTTCTCTGTGCTTAAAGTTACATTTCTAGAAAGTAAAACTTAAGGCTTGTTAGTACAAAAGCTTGGTTTTACACAATAGCAACTTAATAGAGAAATTGGATTAATGCTTACCTGAGCTGATATAACTTTTTCGTCTGATCAAGCACATCATGATAGAAGAGTTAGAGCAAGCCCTTCAAGAATTTGGCATGAATGACAGAAATGACAAAGGAAATCATTTCTGAAGTTAACGGTGATAATGTAAGCTCATGAATTTTTCTATCCTAAGAATTATAGTAACATACTGAAGATGGAACTACTGAAGAAGATAAAAGAAATCAATGCCATGTCTTATCTGTATTAATTCCTCTCCACCATCCATACAACAAATTAATTGGCTTAAGAATTGTGTTGTACTTCAGAGACAGATAATGGAATGTTTGAAGCAGTTTTAGATGGCTTGTGGATTTCCAAAGATCGCCCTAGCCTTCTATATCAAAGGGTGCCAAGGATCTTATCCGGAAAATGTTGACAATGGAGCCTAAAAAGAGTATTACTGCAGCTGAAGCCCTTGGTATTTAAAACGAGACTTTCTGTTGTTACATTTCTGTACTCAAACTCTAAATGAAGAATTTTTTTGGAGCAACAGATAAACTGAATTCAAGTAAAAATAAGTTTTTTAGACTCTATAGCAACTACCTTGATTTTATCCAAAGCATTAATATTTTTTTTATAATGATTTGTGAACCAAAGCATCCGTGGCTCAAAGAAGACGGTGAAGCATCAGATAAACCTATTGATAGTGCCATTCTAATCAGGATGAAATAGTTCAGAGCAATGAACAAGCTGAAGAGACTTGCATTAAAGGTATATTAACTATTATTAAGATTGGTAGTTTTCAAACATTTTCAGTTAAGGAAGAATACAGTCTTTCAAAAGATTTTAAAAAAACTAATATAACTCGATATACCTCCTTTTGGAGCTTTATTCTTCATAGCTGAAATTTGTATTGGCTTTAAGGTTCTTGCAGAAAACCTCTCAAAAGAAGACATCAAGGGATTGAAACAAATGTTTGAAAACATGGAAACTGATGGAAGTGGTACAATTACATTTGAAGAACTGAAAATCGAGTTGTCTAAGCTAGGCTCAAAGCTCACTGAGGCAGAAATACAATAGCTAATGGATGCTGTAAGAATTTTACTATTGTCTCATATCTCCTTTTGTTAGTTTATTTCTACTTCCAGGCTGATGTTAACAAGAACGAAACCATAGACTACATTGAATTTATTAATGTGATTGCTTGTGATTGAGGTCGATGTAATCCGAGATATTGTTATCCAATAAAATAAAATCTCTCCAAGAAACATACCTTCATCAAAGAAGTCTAATACTACTCTTTGGCCAACCGAAAGTACTTCCCATGGCTTCACGAAGAGTTTGAAATTCATTTGTAGGTATGTATAAGGTCAAATGATTCATATACACTTCTTCAACCCAAACCTTCCAACAGTCTCTTCCGAGTGACAAATAATGCATCTTTGCACTTGGGTCTATTGTTGCAATTCTCCCTTCTACTACAACTTCTTCTTCTTCAAACATATACCAATGCAGTAGTTGACACCTAACATTTTCCATATGTGCAATACCTCCTTCGACACTATATCCTTTAGTCAACTACAAATTCATAGTAAATAGAAAATATATTATTTTTATTAGTATACTCTAATCTAATTTTATATTGAATAAACTTGTAATAAAGTTGGATACAAAAACCTGAGAAGTAAAAGCATTTGAAGTCCCATCCTCCACATTCTGAAAATGATACAAAGATTATAAAAGTTATTCTACATATACTTGGGTATAATAAATTATATTATCACAGTTTAAATAATAGTCAAACGTTCTAACATGTTGACTTAACTTGAGAAGTGCTTCAACTTTTTCTTCTAGGGCTCCCACCCTTTCCGATTGAGTTTGTAATTGGCCTTCAAGTTCTCTAACTCACCCATTACTTTGAATTTGTCTATCCACTTTTGATGTTGCAATTCCAAATCCAAGTCCCCGAACTCTTCCATGACATTTAGGACCTAACATTCGAGCAACAGCATCATTGTGGATGGAATTTTCTGCTGATGTATTAGAAATTGATTGAGCACAATCTTCAATCTTTTTCTGCACTCATGTCAATCAACTTTTATACTAACAAGTGATATAATACAACCTATTATTCTGACTATGAACGTTGAAATAATAAACATACCAAAATCTCAACAACTGCTTCATTTATTGGTTTTCCATCATTTCTAAGATGTCCATGAGTCCATACTCTAGTTCTTAACCATTTGATATAATACAACCTATTATTCTGACTATGAATGTTGAAATAATAAACATACCAAAGTCTCGACAACTGCTTCATTTATTGGGTTTTCATCCTTCCTAAGATGTCCATGAGTTCATACTCTAGTTCTTAACATTTGATATAATACAACCTATTATTCTGACTATGAACATTGAAATAATAAACATACCAAAGTCTCGACAACTGCTTCATTTATTGGTTTTCCATCCTTTCTGAGATGTCAATGAGTCCATACTCTAGTTCTTAACCATTTGATATCTGGAATTTTTTTCCCTCTGCAATGCAAATCTATTAATTACATGTACTAGTATGGGACATTTTCAAGTAAGAAGAGTAAATATATTTGTAATTGTAATTTTACCATTTCATGAGCCATACATGAATAACCCGTTCGACCCATAGTGTGGAGAAGCTTCTGATTAGTTCTCAAATTGCTAAACTTGTGGCTTTTTTCAGATTAAGAAAACGAAAGTATAATAGGAAAATAATTATAAAAGTCTTAAGTTTCATATGCAAATATACTTACATGAAATTCAACAGAAAGAGTATCCTTGACAAATTTCTGCCACACTTCTTCAAAATTAATATTCTTTAGTCTAAGAAGGGCAATAGTACGTGCTTTATTCAAAGATGATTCGACTTGAGTTTTAATTTGTTTTCTGAGCCTTGATTTGAATGCCCTCCAATACTTTCCCATTTATTGAAATGTTATTCTTTGATGACAATCACTCACATTGAACATTTGTTGTATTCATGCACAAAAATAAATTGAAAACTTAATATGATATTATCATTAAGAAGGAAATAGATTCATACCGAAATAATCTTCAAATGTAGTTGAGAAATATACCTGTATGAAATTTCAAAGTTCGATTTTTTTATTTTCATCCACCGGATGCCAATATTTACTTACAACAGGCACATATTCTCGTACCATAGCTCCAACTATGCTAGCAAATTTAACTGAGTTGTAGCCAACTACTTGCCCCATATTCATTAAATTCGAGCTCCATTTTCTGATAATTCTATTCAGGAATCATTTTCACTTGGGTTGGACCCCTTTGCTTTTTCAACACATTTATATTTGCCAGTGGTGTGTTTTGTTCATCATTAATTGGAGTAGATATAGTATGTTCTGGTTCGCTTGAAGTTCTTAGATGTTTATTAGTCTCTCGAATTGCAGTTGCAATTGCAACTATTCGTCGTTTAGAACTCTTGGAAGTTTGTTTAGTTAACTTTATGAATGCAACATGAAAACAAAAGATAAATGTAATTATTTTCGAAACTCATTAAATATCTTACATATTATAGGAAAAAAAACGATTACCTCATCTTTGTCCATCGTATGAAATTTATTTCGCACTGTCCCTTGGTTCGAAAGATTATCTAGAGACATAATAAAAATCTACAACATCAAAAGAAATTAAAGTTAGAGATCTTAACAAATTCTAAACATTATCTATTTCGTAACAATCATAATATTTCATTTGTTGCATGTTAAAATATAATATAAATAAAAACATTTCTATCCATGAATGTTGAAGAAAATATAACTATGCAAGGGAGTTACCAAAGTAATCTATGTATCACATAATACACCTTCGGCGTCTATCCCTACATAATTCTCATCCTCATCAAGGTTGTTTGTAATTAACTATGAACCCAACCCTAGTGGAATATTTGCCTCGTAAGTAGTATTTTCTTCCATGTGTGATACATGAAACCCTCTTGGTGGCACTTGCAAAGCAACGTACCAACTAGATGTTTCATTCTCCCTAGAATGAAATACTTGTTTCGCCTGTGTTGCCAGATGAAAGGATCATTTTCAAATTGCACGTGTCCCTCGTTAAGGTTAACCAGAGTGAATCCATCTTCATTTTTTATTCCATTCAAGATATTTTCCCAATAGCACTTGAATATTGGAATATGAAACGTGTTATAATCAAGAACTATAACATCATGCAAAACTCCATAGTAAAGAACTTGTCCAACTACATGTGCATTATATTTTGCACTAGATCTACAAATTATTGTTGCTTCAACTAAAATGCCACTATTTTGACGAGATTTTTATGCATCTTTAGTTTGAAACCGAAGAACATTTATGACAAAACTAGAATATGACATGGATTGATGTCTAGGGCCACGTGCAATCAGATCGTTCGAAACATTGTC
Source organism: Fraxinus excelsior (assembly GCA_019097785.1). Taxonomy (NCBI): domain Eukaryota; kingdom Viridiplantae; phylum Streptophyta; class Magnoliopsida; order Lamiales; family Oleaceae; genus Fraxinus; species Fraxinus excelsior. Next base: position 32,298,645 of record CM032624.1, on the reverse strand, counting down.
CATCAATAGCTGACCTTTAATCTGTTTTTATTTTAAAAATGTTAGATATAAAATAATTATTAGCACAACTAGATATTGATTTTATGTATTCCAACCTTATCAACCAACCAAACAGCAAACAAATCAATGTGCTTCTTATACAGTAAAGACTCATTTCTTCACAGTCGTTTGTCCATCTTGAGTTCATCCATATGCATCATAAGGTAAATACAATATTAAGTCGAATAAATATATATGGTCGAACAACTTAAAATTTATCGAAGTAGATATTTAATAACGTACTCCATGTATGGTTGAACTTCTGTACTATTTAGCAACACATAGCGATGAACAACTTTCAACATCTCATCGGAGAGTACAATAGGCTTCCCTTTAGAAATTGTATGCCCTACAACCAAGAAATCACTCTCATATTCATCATTGCGTGCAGGCTTAGAGCCTATTTCCGATTCTTGTGTTATGTATTTGCTATAAAACATCGCATTTTCTTCCACAATATATCGTTCAGCCATACACCCTTCAGGTCATGCACGATTCATAACATACCCTTTCAACACTTTCATATACCTATACAAATGTAACAATCTAAAACGTATATAATCGTTTTCATAATAACTTTAACTTTAGGGAATAACTTGAAGAAGTATTACCTTTCAAATGGGTACATCCAACGATACTGCACTGATCAACATAAATGAGCTTCTTTCCCAATGTGGATTGTTAAATGTACCATTATATCAAAAAAGGAAGACGGGAAATACCTTTCCAACATGCATAAAGTTTCAGCAACATCTTCCTCTAACTGTTTGATCTTATTTCTATCCACCACTCCTTGACATATTTCATTGAAAAATGAACATAATTTAAAAATGGAATTCCTTGGACCTTCAGGTAGAAGTCTTCTCAACGTAACTGGTAATAATTATTGCATTAAAATGTGACAATCATGAGACTTGAGTCCAACTATCTTACATTCTTCCACAGAAATGTAATTTCCAACATTAGATCCATAGCCTTCGGGTAATCTCAAGTTAGCAAGTCTTTTACAAAATATTTATCTTTATGCACGTGATAAGGTGTGAGGAGCAGTAGGTAGGTAAAATTTATTTTCTCTACTCTTAGGATGTAAATCATGCATAATATTCATAGCTTCTAACTCATTGTGAGAGTTAATGCCATCTTCGGATTTTTCCGTTGACATCCAAAAGTGTATTAATGATACTATCACATATATTCTTCTCCACATGCATCACATTCAAATTATGACGTACAAGAAAAGTCTGCAAATCAAACATCAATTTTAGTTATGGTAACTACATGCAAGTAGAAGTATTAAATATTACAATGGTTACCTTCCAATATGGCAGATAGTAAAATATAGACTTCTTCTTCCACGTTACATTAGATTGAGTTGCATTCTTCTTCCTTTTTCGCTTATCATTTTTTTCCCAATCATTTGTAATTTTATCAACTTCAATAGAATCTTCTTCACCATTTTTTACCAGTTTCAATATATCCATTAAACCAACTTCTTTTCATGCAAAATGGATGTTAAATGCGAGAAATCTTCTATGTCCCATGTACGCAAACTTCCTACCATGCTTCAACCATAGTGAACATGTGTTTTCACGACAAATAGGGCATGCAATATTCCTCTTGACAGGCCATCCGGATATGTTTCCATAAGCACGAAAGTCATGTATTGTCAACATCAAAATAGCTTTTAAATTGAATGTAGACTTTGTGACTGCATTATACATCTCAACTCCATCACTCCATAACAACATTAAGTCGTCTACAAGTGGATGTCATTACCTGGTTGCTTTGGTCCTGGGATTAATAAACTTAGCATCAAACTTTCCTTTGACATGCATAATAAGGGAGACAAATTATATGTAGTTAAAATTACTGGCCAACAACTATATTTAGAACTAAGATCTTTGAAAGGATTAAACCCATCAGTAGCAAGACCTAATCTAATATTTTGAAGGTCTAATGCAAAATGTGACCACCTTTTGTTAATCATTTCCCAACTCAATGAATCAACCGGATGCTTAATTTTACCATCTAAACTTTTATTACTTGAGAGTCATCTCAGTTGTGTTGTTATCTCTTCTATTCCGAACATCCTCTTAAGTCTTGGTATTATAAGAAAATAATGCAACACTTTTGTTGGAGTTTTTTTCTGAATTTTTTTAGTCTGTTAGTTAATTTTCCATCTTGAGCAACCACATTTTAGGCATAACTCAGCTTGTTCGTAAGCAATATGAGAATTTATTTCATTAGAGTTTACACATCTTCCATCATGCTATCAATTTTCTTAGATTCGTCAGAAAAATATTGGAGTTGGGTATTTGATTTTTCCAGATCACTCATAAGAGATTTAACCTTAACATCTAAGGATTGTTTCTCAACTCTTAACTCATTCAAACTTCATGTGGATTCCTAAAATTTGGATACAAGACTTTCATTTTCTAATTCAAGATTATTCAATTTTTTAAAGGCAGAACAATTCATTTTTTTCAACTTAAGACACTTCTCAAACAATTGGTCATAAGCCTCCCGAATTCCCATATCATGCTTAGATCCCGAATCAGAAATTGATTGACTCATCTAAACAAAATTTTGGGTCAAAGATCACTATTAAGCTCTGATACCACTTAAAATTTTTAAATTATTTAGACCCAATGTGCAGAATTACACATTTAAAAGCAATAAGTTACTTTTTAATTGTTTCTAGATTATTAGATTAAACAAGTAAACTTGTCCTAAGTTTGAATACCACAATCAATAATTAAAGTAACAAAGAACACCAAAGATGATCACAGAAAAATTCAAACTGGGTAAAAACCTGGGTACTTTGCCAGTCAGTAATCCACTATAAATCGAAGCAAACTTATAGTACGATCCAGACTCATCTATCTCGTAGAACTTATGACTTCAATTAGAATTGGATTTTTTTAAGAACCCCCTTGGTGTACATAAACTTTTTTACAGATGTTGTACAAACAACACACATGGTGGGTCTGCACAATTTTTTTTTAATACATGTGGGGTCCGGCCCCTGTAAATAAATCCTATGTACATGAGGATTTATTCTTTTTTCACTTAAAACTGGAATTTTTTTGCCAGGTATGGATTCAATAACTACAGATTCCATTTAGGAAATGTCACGTTTTACCGATAATTGTAAACACTAATGTTTATTCTAAGTTTATATAAAACTTGTGAGGATATTTATTTTTCAAATCACAAATATGTTGAGATTAGTTGAGATTTATTTCACATGAGCATGCAAATTATTCAAAAATTAAATCAGAAGATTGTAAGAGTATTTAAAAAAGAAAGATAAATTTATTTCCAAAAAATACACTAGTTTTTTAATGGGTTAATTTCACAAATGGTCACTGAAGTTACCTGAAAATTTCAAAACGGTCACTGAAGTTTCAAAGTTTCAGAAATGGTCACTGAAGTTTGAAATTTCTTTCAAAACGGTCACTGAATTTTCAGATTTTTTGTCCATGTTTGAGATAATTTTTCGGCAACTTCCGACCACAAAAACTACCGATTTCGGATACCGTTGTAAAGCTCACGATATCCTCTTCAATTACCACCAAAAATCTCCCCAAGACTCCAAGTGATTAGGCCGGAATAAACCCACGAAGTCGGCAACCGAAAATTATGAAAATCTGCCCAGATTTTCAGATTTTTGGGGCAAGTTTGAGGCAATGTTTCGGCAACTTCCGACCACCAAAACTGTCGATTTCGGATACCGTTGGAAAACCCACGATGTCCTCTTCAACTACCATAAAAAATCTCCCCAAAACTCCAAGTGATTTGGCCGGAATAAACCCACGAAGTCAGCTACTCAAACTGGGCATAAAAGTCCGAAAATCTGCCCAGTTTGGGTAGCTGACTTCGTGGGTTTATTCCGGCCAAATCACTTGGAGTTTCGGGGAGATTTTTGGTGGTAATTGAAGAGGACATCGTGGGTTTTCCAACGGTATCCGAGATCGACAGTTTTGGTGGTCGGAAGTTGCCGAAACATTGCCTCAAACTTGCCCCAAAAATCTGAAAATCTGGGCAGATTTTCATAATTTTCGGTTGCCGACTTCGTGGGTTTATTCCGGCCTAATCACTTGGAGTCTTGGGGAGATTTTTGGTGGTAATTGAAGAGGATATCGTGAGCTTTACAACGGTATCCGAAATCGGTAGTTTTTGTGGTCGGAAGTTGCCGAAAAATTATCTCAAACATGGACAAAAAATCTGAAAATTCAGTGACCGTTTTGAAAGAAATTTCAAACTTCAGTGACCGTTTCTGAAATTTTGAAACTTCAGTGACCGTTTTGAAATTTTCAGATAACTTCAGTGACCATTTGTGAAATTAACCCGTTTTTTAATATACTTACCACATTGGAAAGGCAACAGGCCAGGCGGGCTTTCCCCATTAGGGATTTTTATGTGGAGATGGAGATAGAACACAAAGTCAAGAACGGAATTTAAAATATCCTTTTTAACAGTTTCATTATTTATTTTTTCAATTCCCCGAAATATTTTGCTATTTCAAAACTTTCTCAAAAATATTTGCTTTTCATTCTTTCATAACTTGTTAGGACAAAAACTTCACTTAAGAGCCCAAATAACGTATCTAGTTATCTTCATTTGGCAAACAAATTATTTATGAATTTAATTAAAGTCAAAAATTAATTTGAACTGCACATTAATAATTATTACTGATTAGTATCTACATATTTAATGAAACCTATTAATATTTTTAATTATAAATTATTTAGCCAAACAGTGACTTAATTGTTAGTCGAATGTCAACTACTAGCATGTTACCTTCTAAGCTTAGCCAAGACATGCTTCCGTTAAAATTTTAATGAAAATTTGTTTTAATGTGTTATTATTCATTAGTGGAAACCTTCTAATTTAATATCTTTAGTCTTTTAATTTAACATTTAACAGAAAGAATTTATAAATTTTTTGAAGAAATTTTATTTTTGAATAGAATCCAATTTCTTCTTCTATTTAATACTAAATATAACATTAACTAATTAGACATTTAGAAATCTCAGCATTGTGGTTGTTATTAGAGCACATCATGAGAATTTTGATGCCCTAAACGATTAATTATTATGAGGTCCTATAATTTATTATTCTTTTTTTTTTTTTTTTTTTTTTTTACAAACGTAGAAATACTAAATATTTAAAACAAAGATATCCATATATTTAAATGAATTTTTTTACAATATAAAAAATAAAGTAGACAAATAAAACATGTCGCACAACTCGAGAGAGTAGATTAGCATAATATTAAGCTCTCTCATGTTTTGAAATGCAAAATTCTTAATCAAACGACTCAAATCAAGTTTTGTTAGCATATAACTAATCCATTCAAGTTTTCTGTTACATGATTGATCGATGATAATACAACTTAAATATGAAAAACTTCCTTGGATGGAGGCAACAGTAACAAAAATAGTCAATAATTATAATAATTTATAAGCAATCCATACATTTGTAAAATAACAATTTATTCTCTAACATTGCAAAACAACAATTTATTCTCTTAATATAATCTGATGAGTCCAAAACAGGTCGAGCTCGAGCTCGAGCTCTTAACCCTGAGGAGTGCTTTGTCCCCCGGCCATCGTGATCCAATGATCTCCTCGGGTATGTCTCCTTAGGACAGTCTCCTAGCCCAGTTAGGTATTCCTCGAGTTTGAAAGTCCAAGAATAACTAACCAAGATGAGGGTGAATTGGTTTTTAAAACTTTTTCTAAAATAAGTTCAAGTCTTATACAATATACTAGCAATTATAATAATTTAACAAATATGCACAAATACAAAGATAATTAAGTACGAGCAATTTGAACAATATAAAGATGGTAAGTAGACTAATTCAAATAATAAGCATAAATACAAAGCGATAAAAATAAAAATAGATAGAGGATGCAAACGATATAATTGTGGAGGTTCGATCCAAAGTAATGATTTACGTCCTCCGTTACCAAACTCTTCAGCACGAGCAATGTCCTTCCTTTACAATGCTTCCGGTGACTTACAAATAAGGAGTATCGATCCTTATACAATGTTGAGTTTTACGGGACCTCAACGCGATCCACAAAATTGAGCTTTACGAGACCTTAATATGACCCACACAATGACTTACAACAAGGAGCACTGATCCTTATACATTGTTGATCTTCAAGGGACTTCAACACGATCTACACTTTATTAAAGTGATTTTACAATTAAATTTATCTCTTGATAAAAAATACAAACAAATTAAGTACTAAGAGATGCTAACACTTCTGAATAATAATAAATAATAGCTCAAGTGTTAGATGAAAAATGTTGATGAATATGATAATAAAAAATTAGATTCAATCAATCAAAGTGTTTCAATAAAAAGATGAAGAGAATAATGTAGGTTCAAAAAATTTCTCAAGAAACTTTGATGAATATAATGATTTTACAAGTTTAGTTCAATCAATCAAAGTTTCAATATAAAGAAGAAGAAAAAAGTTTATGCAATGAAAGTACGAGAATCTTACTCAAAAATGTATCACTCTTTCAATGAATAATTTGTGATGAATTAAGTAATAAGAGAGAAATTAGAAACTTTGATGAATATGATGTTTTTAAGTTTGATTCAATCAAAGTTTCAATATGAAAAAGTAGAAAAAGTTTATGCAAATGTAAGTGCAAATATCTTTTTCAAAAATATATCTCTCTTTCAATGAATAATTTGTGATAAATTAAGTACTAAGAGAGAAATGAAAAACTTTAATAAGAGAAATAATTTAAGAAGTTTGATTCAACAATCAAAGTTTTTGTTATGAAAAAATAAATAAAATGAATGTAAAAATGTAAGCTCAAAGAGAATTTTTCAAATGTGTTTCACAAGAAAGCATTCTTATAGTTGTTTGATGAATGTAAAGTGAAGTAATATTTATAGTAATCAAAACGCAATAAATTCTGCCAAATTGGATGACCAGTCCGGTCGACCGCTAATTTCTGGATGACCAATATAATCGTTTGTACAGTTAGAACTGTCAAATTCTGGACCCCTATAAAGGTCCAGTCGACCACCAATTCCGGCCAATCGACTGTCGGTCGACCGTCGATTTTGACTTTTTTTAAAAGGAAATATGATTTAAGTTCAAGTATCACTTTGAAAGATCAATCTTACTTTTGGTCAAAAACATATTATGCGAGTAATATGAAATTAACTTTCCATGCACAAAATGAGTTTTGAGTTATTGTCATTCATTACTAAATATCAAAGTATTATACATTTACATATTATCTTGAAATCCTAGTCTTTGATCTTGTTTCAAAGTTTCTTTCATATTTGACTCTTAAACTCTTGATCTTGTTCTTCTTCATGAGCCCGATTTAATAGTCTTGATTTTGATCTTTTAAGCTCTCTTGTAGAATTATTTGACTTGAATGCTTAACTTGTACTTTGATCTTTATTTCGAGTCCGACTTATGATGTATTGATTTTGATAATGCTTGATTAATTTTAACATTGAACTATAATCACTCAAAATCAATTGTTAGAAACAATATTGATCTTGTTTGTTATAATCAAAACATTGAGGAGGAAATCAACCATCGGTCAACAGAGCTTATGGCCGGACCTCGTGCAACGTAGTCCTTGACTTATTAGAGCTCTCCTTTGTGTCAAGGTTTGTTCATCCATAAGAAATAGAGTCCTACTGATGATATGTTATCTCATCCTGATAGGATTCTAACACCAGAGTCCCATCTTTATCCAATTACATGGGTGATACAAATCCAATCAAGTTGCAACTTCCAATCACGGTAGAACTCCTAGGGATTTCAACATTATAAACCTACTAGGAATGCGTTACCTACATCTACAAATACATAATTCCAAATCATTATCCACGTACGTTTTACATAATTTTCAGCACATATCTATTAGCAAATTCTCTCTATGACTGAAGTATCGGGGGGGGGGGGGGGCGACGAGGACATACCTCAAAGCTTTTATTTCAGGTACTGAAAGATCTTGTTCGTGCTCATTCTCAGTGGTTAAGCTCAAAATCAACATGTACGATTTTTGATAGCATCATTGGCACTGTCTGTAGGAAGTGCTACCAAAAGCCATGGTCAACACAAGTTCAGGTCTTACTCTAGCAAGCTCATCCACACCAGACCCACCATCTGTTGTAGACCCACCACCTATTACGAACCCCCAACTCATCAAGAAGAATAATCTGCAGTACCCACTGCCCAACCACATGTGGTTAATGTGGGTGCCTTTAAAGAACTTCGTCAACAATTTGCAACGCTGACTCAATTACTAAGCCAAATGAATGCCCATCCGGCGTAGAAACATCCAACGGCACCAATAGTACGACAACCATGAGGGTTCATAATTGTTGCTCAAGCTTGGGATACTCGCGAAGTTCATGATAATGGTGGATATGGGGCCTCGAGTGTACCCCCAGTGGCCTCGGCCTCGGCCTCAAGGTTGGTCACCATGGATTCAAGCGAACTAGCGAAGATCATACATGATGGAATCACTACTGGACTACAAAATAACACCTAAGGGATGACAAGATTTATCCCTAACACTCCATTCACACTGGAAGTGCTTTCGTATCTGCTCTCAAACTCCCTCGCATGAAGGAGTATGATAGGACAACTAACCATATTAACTATTTCAACGTATATACAAACGTTATAAATCTACATGTGGGACAGGATCCCGTGATGTGTAAAGGTTTTCCACAAACTTTAATAAACGCTGCCAGATACTTTGATCGAATGAATCCCTACGTAACTTCATGACAAGGGTGAACAAGGAAAGACTTCAAATACCCTACCTTCACATAACAGCAATGATCTCTGCCATCTCGTATTCCATAAGATGCGAGGCCTTTAAAATGTCTTTGTCAAAAAACCCGTCGAAGTCCGTGATCGAGCTACTTACCCAATTAGAAAGATATATTAATATGGAGAAAACATTGAACCAAAGGAGGAATCCTCACCTGACTTTGGAGAAACCCGAACATAAAAGACAACACGATTTTAATCCTCGTCCAAAAGCTAATAAGAGCAAGTAGAGGCAAGAGATGCAATCAATGTCATGAACTCATCTCAAAACTTCCAGGCCAAACATTCTGATGGAGATCAAGGATATGAAGGAGCTTAAATGGCCTTCGAGGATACAATCCCTTCCTAACACTCGGGATATGAGCAAATATTAGGATTATCACTGGGATCAGGACATACAACGGAGAACTGCAAAGCCCTCAAGCGAGAGATTGATGCTCTCATAAAAATGGAATTTCTAAGTTCATACGTTATTCATGACAAGCACCCGATGAATGATCGAGACAAGGGGAAAGGTCCAAAAGGAAGAGTGAACGACAAGCCTACGATAGGAACAATTAACATTATTATTAGGAGAATAACATCAGGAGGAAGCTCGAATAGTAGGCGTAAGCAGTATGCCAGGCAGTATGCCTAGAGACATGGAAGAAATCACATTCGAGTCATAAGATTTGGAATGCTTATCACATTCACACGATGATGCCTTGGTCATATCAGCGATCATAGCCAATTTTGAGGTGAAAAGGATTTTGGTTAACAATGGGAGCGCGACCAACATACTCTTTCATGACCCATACTCTAAGATGGGAATTTCAGTCGAGAAGCTCAAAGTCGTTAAAATCCCACTTCAAGGATTTGGAGGCTGTACAATCATTCTGGAGGGAGTGGTTAATCTTTCACTTACATTGGGATCGAATTAAAAATAGGTAATTGAACTAACATCATTCAATGGCTTACAATGCCATTCTAGGAAGGCCATTACTCAACAAGATTAGAACTATTATTTATACTTTTCATCTTGCTATGAAGTTCTGTACTAGTAATGGCATAGGGGTAGTGCGTGGAGACCAGTCGACTGCTAAACAGTGCTACATTACTAGTGTTTAGGGAATAAGCTCAAAAATCATGCAAATCTCGTCATCCGAACCCGAGCCCGATCTTAGAGGAAGACTTTCTCCAGCGGAAGAATTGGTAGAGGTCGAGCTCTATCCTGGTAAGAGGTGACGATTAGTTGAGATCTTAACGCCAACCTCATGGTCGTACTCATAAGTTTCCTATCCCACAATATTGATGTGTATAGACCCAAGCGTTGTGGTCCACAAACTCAATATCAATCTAGCAGCAAAGCCGATCAAACTATGGAAAAGATAATTTGCACCAGAATGCACGATGTCATACAGGATGAGAATGATAAGTTGATCAATGCTCGATTTATTCAGAAAGTTAAGTACCCTAACTGGATCCCCAACATCGTACTCGTCAAGAAGGCTGACAACAAATGGAGAGTGTGGATCGACTTTACAGATCTTAACAAGACATGCTCCTTTTTATTCCCTACCTCGGATTGATAACCTCGTGGACAGTATGTCGGGCCTGAAATTGTATAGTTTCTTTGATGCATTTTCTCGATATCACCAAATCCACATGGCCGAGAAGGATCAAGAAAAAACATCATTTGTGGCTGACTCAGCCATATATTGTTATAGGGGCATGCCATTTGGGCTGAAGAATGCAAGAGCAACTTAGATACCTATCTACAAAATCTTTGTTAGGATGATTGGGAAAAATATTGAGTCTTATGTGGATGACATGGAAGTCAAGAGCAAACAAGTGGAGCAACATATTGCTGATCTTGAAAAAGTATTCTCCACTCTTCGAGAATATAACATGAAATTGAATATAGCAAAGTGCGCCTTTGGAGTAGCCTCAGGCAAATTTTTGGGCTTCATGATCAGGTATAGGGGAATTGAAGCTAATTTGGACAAAATACATGCACTGACATCCACGGAATTTCCTAGGAACAAGAAAGAGGTTCAAAAAATGATGGGTCAGGTCGCCACCTTGAACATGTTTATGTCTCATCCACGGAGTATCCAAAGGCTGATCTTGCCTTTCCACAAGGTTGATCATGCTTTTCTAAAGGCTGATCTTGCCTTTCCACAAGGCTGATCATGCATTTCCCATAGGCTGATCATGCCTTTCCCATAGGTTGATCTTGCCTTTCCAAAGGTTGATCATTCCTTTCCACAAAGATAATCATTCATTCGCATAGGCTAATCATCAATCTAGCCATCTTATCTCCAGCACTGCTCATTCCTGATATTTGAAGATGCGTCTCGTCCCAGAACCCCAATGAGGGACGCTACCTCCTCGACCTGACTGAGCATGTTGATCCCTACCTCTTAGGGCGTTGCCTTCGAGCCCCCGCTGCCCTGACTAGACAAACCATTTGCATAACAACAATAAACAAATAAATAAATTATGAAAAAATATATTATCTCCAAACTAATGGTTTTCTGCTAAATTTGAAGTTTACCCTCTTCTTCTTTTTCTATTTCTCCCTCATTTTTCCTTTCTCTCCCATTTATCATTCTCCTATAATTCTCCTCATAGCATCTAGCATAAGAGAATTTTGCATAAAATTAAAATATGGGAGTGTTACTCCCATTACATAAGAACATTATAGGAAATATAAATTTGGAAATACTACTTCCACATAGAAGATTAGTTTATTCTATTAACTTATCACAACATAGACCACAATAAGAGGCATATGACACACATGAAACAAAAACCCTTTACAAAACCTATATATGCAATCTAGAAAATACAACCTATGATGCTCTGATTTGGGTACGGTTATCGGATACTTGTACGTGTTTAACTATCGGATCCTTTATTTTCTAAAATATAGAATGCGGGGATATGACTAAAAAGAGTCCAAATCTCACGTCTTTTAAACTTCAATTTTTTCACTAATTGAAGATATCATTTTTAATAGGCCAAAATCAATCATTCACAAAGAAGGAAATACGCATTGAATAGGGGCTTAAGATGAATAAAATAGAGTTCTAGATTAGTTTCTATTATGGGATTACTAATCATTATATAAAATAAAAGAATGAGGGGTTTGATTACAATTTGGACTTAATGGAACACTAAGTAGTTGTGACACCCCGTACTTAAGTTTCGAGTGTCACGTACTACACATAATAAACTCTACCCTTGTTACATGAAAATTTTTAAAGAAATTTGAAATATATATATTGGAAACTTATTTTCAACTTATAGTAGAATTTATCTGTAAAGTTTAATGGCCAGCAGAAGTACATGCTGACCTAAAATTATTCTTTACATATGCGAACTCTACACAGTCACGGCTGGTTGAGGCAGTCAGTTTAAACATTTTTATAAAATTCATCCCAACTCCATTTTCTATGAAATCTATGGCATTGGAAAGATGTTTTCAAGTAGTTTCCTATATTAAAATGTGAGAAATTTTAAAGATCACATGATATAGACGTTTTACGAAAAACAATGAGGTATTGCACAGAAACTTCAGATTTACCTTTCGACACTTAAAAATTTATATCTTGTGCCATACACAAATTCAAATTGAGTGATTTTTGTGCTCATATAAAGAATACTCAAGGATGGATACTGTAGTATTTTTAGAGTCTCAACATGGTTGTCTTTAGAGTACGTAATTTCACTTTCAATTGATCCTAAGAATCTGTCCAGTTTCTGTCTCTTTTACCATTTCAGGAAAAAAGTCTATAAAAATGTCTTTAAGCACAACATGAAAGATGTGATTACAAAATATACTTCCAGTACCATATTACATCATGCCTTATACATACTTATATTTAATACCACCAGAAAAACATAAGGAAAACAGTCTTTGAGAAAACATACGGAAAGGAAATTTCGATACAAAATAACTTTGTCACATCATCGAGTATACCGACTGAATTCCACTAACTCAACTCAACGATCATGGATCTGAAAATTTAGTATAAATACTATGAGCATAAAGAATACTCAGTAATATACCATGCTCGAATTTAACATGTTAATACTATACAAAAGAAAGCATCCAAACATATACTTGCACATTCCGACTTGCCGGTGCCCTTCGGACTTGTCCTAAGGCATAAATAGATATCTAACTTTGTGTACTTGCCCACATCTTTAAGGTTAAGCATAAATATTACCACGAAATCTTACCACTTGAGCATAGAAAGTATCTCACCTTAAAACTTGGGTTTGAAAAGTGTATTTGAAAGTACTAGCCTTTGCTATTCTCCTTCTATTCTTACTTTATCTTTTTCTCTTTACCTTCCTTCACTAACTCTTGCTATTTATTTTTCTTTGAAAGAAATTTTTGGTTGCAAAGATATTTGAAAGAAACCTTTCTTAATTATTTATAGGTAAGGAAAACCTATGGACTAAGTAAGGTGTAAAGTGTTACTATCTATCAAGTTAAAGTTTGGTGCCTACATCTACGCGTGAGTTGCATGGATGCACTTCATAAATCTAAACACCTCTTGCTTAAGTTAAACACTTCATGCTTACCATACTAGGAAAAATTACTCCACTATAAAGATAGCTTTCAACTAGTTGACACCACATGCTTGCTTGTTACTACAAAGATAAACACCTCATGTTTGAATACTAAACACTAAACACCTCGTGCTTGCTTGTTACTTCACTACAAAGATAAACACCTCATGTTTGCTTAACACCCCATGCTTGAATATTAAACACTAAACACGTCATGCTTGCCTTAGCCACCTCATGCTTGCGTGTTACTTCACTACAAAGTAACATTCTACTCTCGGCCAAGTGGAAAAGAAATGCTTATCTATAGTAATTAGGTGTAAAATTTGACATTAATCCCAAAAAACCTAATTAACTAATCTTGGCAAACTTTTAATCAACCAACAATGAAAACTTGACAATCACTAATAATCTTGGCTATATAAAATTTTGAAAAGTTAAATTATCATACTAAAAATTAAACGAGCATAAAATTTCGGAGTATTACAGTAGCACTATATGAAATCTATTTCATTTTATGCAAACATAACCCTAAATGATATAGAGGAAGAAAGAAGGAAAAAAAAAAAAGAAAAAAATGGAAAGAAAAAAGAAAGAAGAAGAAAATGAAGGAAAAACCTAGCGCCGCCACTTTTCTTTACCCTCTCGACGACGACTCTAGGTTTACATATAGCAAAAAATGGAAAGAAGAAAAGGGGAAGAAAAGGAAAAAAATAAGAAAGAAACAAAAATGATGAGGTATCTAGTTAAAACTTGAAGGATCCAACACATATCTCATACACATACCCATACCCATACCCATATCGTGTCCGACATGGTAATCAGACTATTTTGAGAGCCCGAACATCAAAGAAACATACTCATTGGATATGTTTTAGATTTTTTCGAGGGGTTAGGTATGTACTTTAGTTGATTTAATGCAATTATTCCAATATTTATTGTATACTCAGACCCTGACGTTTATAACAACAAAGAGAATAAGCGACAATGACAATGCAAGAATTATCCATTCTATCTTAGCATACACATGTAAGTTCCATCATAGCTCATTGGTTTTATTTTGTAAATGTTGCATGGTATCCTTTTACAACTTCTTTGTTATGCATTTTGATTTTTTAATGTATGCTTTATTATTTAATGAATCAAATATTTTTTACTCATGTAAATCTACAATCTTTACGTGTGTCAAACATTTATATTATCATGTACTATCTGTTCTACATACATGTGATGTTTTCAATTTTATTTTTGGTGAGTTTCTTTGTGCAGTAATATCAGCTTTTGAAATAATCACCTAATTATATGAAACATTCGCTCGAGCGGCAGAATAGAAACATCGTCGCTCATCCATTGCCTTGACCTCGCTCGAGCGACAACCAGTTACCCGCCTATCTCTAACTTGTCGCTCGAGCGATAGTATCACCCGAAAAATTTTAATTTACATTTTTAAGGCTTTTTATCATGCCCATTCATTCATAAACCTACAGTATAAATATCAACACACGTCTGAATGATTTTTTCTAAGGTTGAACATTGAGAGAACACATACTACTTCATCAAATTCATCCATAGCTTTCAACCTTCATTGTTCGATTTGTTCTTAGTGGTGAAAACATCAAACCCACTAAATCCAAACACCAAACTGCTTACTTCCTAAACATTTGTCAGAGTTATGAAGATCAAAGGAAGGTGACTGGAGTTCCACTTGTTGTTGGAAAATGCTAAGTTCTTTGTTGATCTACAAGAGATAGACGAATTCAGAAAGTCGGGAGTTGGTGCAGGAGCACGCAATCTATGAAAGCTTTGAAAATTGTAGCTAGGAATTGGTGCAGGGACACGCAATCTAGGAGAGCTGTGGGATTTGCAACCAAGAGTTTAGGAAGTGCTGGTGGTAGTCGTGTGTGACGGACTGTAAGTTTAAATTCGTTTATCGTGAATTTTTTACTAACAAAGTGCACAAAGTTTTTACCCAATTGAGGTTTCTTCGTGATCATTATATGCATTATTTACTGTTTTCATATTACTGTGGCAATTCAACATAGGAAAATTGAATTGATTGATTAACCATTTAGAGATAATTAAAAGTGACTTTTTGCTATTTAATTATTAGATTTTAATTTCGCTTAATCACCTATTCACCCTCCTTTAGGTGTAATTTGGATCGAACCTCGTAATTTCAATTGGTATCAGATCCACATTTAGATTTATGGCCCATAAATTAATCTAGATAAGTCAGTTACTATCCGTTCCTCCGTTTTTTACGGAAGCAACTATGCATACTAAAAGTTTCGAATGATAGTATTCCTTAAATCCTTAAATGAGCGTATCTGGCTTAGTGTTGTGAATGGTTTGGCTGCACCTAGTTCTACGGTTAAAAATGAAGTAATCCCCACTCCCATTGCTAATTGGACAAGAGCGAAGTTAGATGAATGCAACGAAATAGTAAAGGGCTTCATGCCTAGTTTATGGCTGTGTCTACAGAGGAGTTTAGAAGAGTACCGATGTGTAAAATTGCAAAAGAATTTCGGAATATTTTAGAGATCGCACATAAGGGAACCAAAACTATTTAAAAATCTAAATTGCATATATTAACCTCTAGGTTTGAAGAAATTAGAATGAAGGACGATGAACAGTTTGATGAATTATATGTGAAGCTTAATGACATGGTAAAATCTAGCTTCAACCTAGGTAAGAAGATCATCGAGTCCAAAATAGTTCGAAAAGTTCTTAGATCCTTACCTTTTTAAACCTAAGATTACTGTTATTGAAGAAAGTAAGGACTTAGATACTATTAAGATAGATGAACTTGTAGGATCGCTTCAACCTATGAGCTCACCATATCTCAACACCAGAAGGTTAAATTCCATATATAACTTGACTGATCGAGTGGCTACCTTGCTCGCAATGAGTGGCTAACTCTCTGAAAAAACTTCTCAAGTGGTGAACCAAAGGCTAGCAAACGGCTTGAACGAATGTGCCTGTTTGTGGAACATGCTGAATTTTGGGACATGTCTCTCCGACCACAACCTCTCAACCTTTATAAATTGGATTCTCTCGGTGGTCTAAATTCATTCTACGTCATATTCTTTGATTATATTACTCAACTTATTGCAAAATTCATATTTTTCTTGCATTAAAACTATTCAAAGCAGAGTGTGTGAAACTATTTTAAGTTCGTTGTTCCTTGAAATTTGATGTGGTTTTACTGTAAAGAAGAAATCATTGTATCTTGGGAAACGATTGCCAAGAGCACCTTGACAGAGCAAATTCGTCTTAAAGAGATGGTGCTAAACACTAGGCATAAACAAAAATTATTCAAAATATAATTAGCAAATTACCAACAAGTTTAAGACAAATTCTGCCATTTTTGCTTGTTATATTTTGTGTTTACTTCATCTCTTGGAATAGCAAACACGTTACTATTCTTTTCATCTACTTCATTTGTTTAACTTCTGTTTTCATAATAGAAATGGACACCATTGGGACTAATTCTAGTCGAACCACAAATGATATGATAAGTGCGGTTCCATTGCTGACTATATCGCTTCAAACTACCCCTGTACCCTTTGGAGAAAAATCGAAGAAACTCAGTGATATGTATTTCAAGAGCTAAAAACAAAAATATATTGTATCTCACCACTTTGAATTTGGCAAGGTTCATAATCGAAGATCCTCCTACCGTACAAAGAATGAGAGAATAATCGAAAATCGATCACTACGTTGGATGCTTGGAAGCACTCAAACTTCTTGTGAAAAAATTATATCCTAAATAGATTAGATAACGCACCATACAATACGTATAGTTTTATGAAATCTACAAAGAAACGTTTTAGAGAAAAAGTACAAAATTAAAGATGCTATCACAAAAAAAAAAAAACTTATCGTCAAAAAGTTCCTTGACTATAAGATGATAGACTCCAAGACCGTCATCGGTTATGTCCAAGAACAGGAGATTCTTATACATGACATAAATGCTAAGAATATAAAGTTGAGTAAGTCATCCAAGTTGCTGCTATCATTGAGAAATTCCCTTCTTTATGGAGAGATTTAAAAAATTATCTCAAGCACAAATGCAAAGAGATGTATTTGGAAGAGCTTATTGTTTGACTAGGGATAGAAAAGACAACATAACGATCGAAAGGAAATCTGGTTTTCAATTTAGGTACGCAAAGGTGAATTTAGTAGAATTATATTCAACGATCAATGTGAAGAGAAAGCTCTCAGATAATGCACCAAAGAGACACAACAACAAGAGTGCTAAGAAATTCAAAGGTAACTGCTACAACCGTGGGAAAGTATGACATCATGCAAGTGAATGTCGCAATTTCAAGAAAAATATACAAGCGAATCTGATTGAAGGAGACACATTATTTAAAGAGATACAATAAATGAAATTGTCTGTTGTTGTTTTTGAATATAACGTTGGAAATCCTAAAGAATGGTGGGTTGATACTAGTGCTACTTACCACATTTGTGCAGACAATTCAATGTTCTCGAAGTACAAAGAACTCAATGTAGAACAACTTTTCACAAAAAATTCTGCAAGCTCGAAAGTTAAGGATAAAATAAAGTGGTTTTGAAGATGGTTTCTAGCAAAGAGCTAATCGTCAAACTGTTCTACATGTATCGGACATTCACAAGAATCTTGTATCCAGGTCTCTACTTAGCAAAATAGCTTTAAATTGGTCTCTGTGTCTAACAAATTTTATTCACTAAAAATGATTTGCGTGTTGGGAAAAGGGTATCTTTGTGATGTGAGGTTCAAAATGAATGTCCTTACTATTGTACCAAAATCAAGCAATATGAATAAAACTTTAAATTATGCTTATATGTTTGAGGTGTCTTGTTTATGACATAATCGATTAGGATATGGAAGTTTTAAATCATGCACAAACTTATGAATGTAGATTTAATACCTTCGTTAAAATTTGATCACAATCATAAATGTGGAATTTATGTTAAGAAATTGATCAAAACACCATATCATTTGGTTAAAAAAAACTACACCTTTAGAATCAGTTCACAGTGATATTTGTGATTTGAAATTTGTGAAAACTAGAGGTGGAAAAAGTATTTCATTACTTTAATTAACGATTGTACAAATTATTGTTATGTCTACTTGCTAAGAAGCAAATATGGGCCTTGGATGTTTTCAAACATTATAACAATGAAATCAACATAGCAAACGAACAAAGAATATTTGAAGTGAAAGTGGAGGAGAGTACGAGACACCGTTTGAAGAATTTTATTTATTATTCATCAGACAACGACACATTACTCACCTCAATCAAATGGTGTTGCTAAACGCAAAAAAAAAATTATAAAGAGATAATGAATGCTATGTTGATAAGTTCAGGCCTTACCCACAACATTTAGGGAGAAGCTATACTTTCAGCAACTATCATTCTTAATAAAATACCACAAAAGAATAGGGATGAAACGCCAAATAGTCCTAATTTTCTAACCTATACGGTAGAAAATATTCCTAGGATAATTAATAAAGTAATGTCTACTTCGAAAGCACCGCACTCAAAAAAAGCTATCAATAGTGAAATAGAATCCATAATGCGAGATCATGCTTGAGTCTTGGTTGACCTTCCACTTAGAAATAAGACTTTACGGTGTAAATAGATTTTCAAGAAGAAATTGAAACCTGATGGATTCATTGATAAATTCAAGGTCAGGTTGCTCACAAAAGGCTATGAACAAAAATTAAGGTCTTGATTTCTTCGATATGTACTCACCACTGACAAGAATCACTTCTATTAGAGTTTTGATTGCAATTGATGCATTGCATAACTTTGAGATTCATCACATGAACGTTAAAACTGTATTTTTGAATGATGAGCTAGAAGAAGAAATATATATAGAGCACCTTGAATGGTTTATTGCTCCTAACTAGGAAAAGAAAGGGCGCAAAAATAGTCCCTGTTGGGTTAAAGCAAACACCAAAAGTTTGACAAAACAATGATGTCAATTGGTTTTATAATTAACGAATACGACAAATGTGTATATATAAAACACAAACTTAAAGTCTATGTAATTGTATATCTATATGTTGATGACATGTTAATTATGGGCAACATTCATGATATCATCATGCATACAAAGAAAATATTGACGAAACATTTCAACATGAAGGATATAGGTATGACAAATGTTATATTAAGGATTAAAATCTCTAAGACATCTTATGTAATTTTTCTTTCCCAATCTCATTATGTTGAGATCATATTTAAAAGATTTAATGTATACGAGGAAAGTCATGTGAAAACCCCAATTGATTCAAGTTTACACTTAGTAAGAAACAAGGGTGAGTTGGTGCCTCAACTCAAGTATTTACAGGTTATAGATAGTCTAATGTATATTATGAATTGCACTCATTTGGATACAACATATACTATGAATAAACTTAGTAGATTCACTAGTAATCCAAGCAATGACCACTGAAACACACTGAATAAGGTTCTTAGATATCTAAGATATACCTTAATTTTTGGATTACATTATCAAGATATCCAGTTGTATTGGAAGGATGTTATGATGAGAACTGGATATCCAATACAAAAGATTCCAAATCTACCAGTATTATGCTTTTACCATTGGTGGCATTACCGTATCTTGGAAATCCTCAAAACAAACTTGTATAGTTTGATCAATGATGGAATTAGTGTTTATAGCTTCAGACAAAGTTGGAGAAAAAGTAGAATGTCTTCGCAACTTCTTGGAGGACATTCCATATTGGCCTAAGCCGATACCTGCAATTGGTATATATTGTGATAGTTGATCAGCCATTGGAAGAGAACATGATAGTATGTATCATACATCATATTTGCAATATCATTATGCAATTGATCTCAAAACGTATTATTTCCATTGATTATGTGAAATCTAAGAAAGATTTTGTAGATCCACTTACGAAAGATTTACCTAAAGATCAAGTATATTCCTTTTCAAAGGGAATGTGGTTAAAGCCTACTGCGTAAGAGTTTTTATAGTGGTAACCCAACCTTGTTAACTGGATATTTCAAGATCTTGGTTCAATGGAACAACTGAGTCACGAAAATTTCATGAAACACTTATAAGAGGTCACATAACTAAGTGTAAAATAGAGTCGCTTCTATGAGATCTTTGAAGTTAAAATTCTCTAAAATACTTATGAAACCCAAGAGTGGTTCGGGGCCAAATGAATATAACCATGAGAAATGAATTTTTTTAGGGAAGATATTGTGTAAGTACTGTTTTGTGTGGTTTACATCAATGAATGAATAGTTCAAGATATCATGTTCACTAAGTAGCAAAATAAATCCAATAGTATTTTACTAAGGCAGGTTCAAAGCTAAAAGTTTTGCCTATACTTTCTACTAGTGTTTCCATTATATCATTTCTGGTAATTTCCATTCACGTAAGATATTGTTGAAAATTAGTTTATAAAAAATATTAATTTTGTATCAACTTCGGCCAAATATTTGGATAGGTTCCGGTAGTTAATTTGTGCGTATGATAGGTTCCGATAGATTAACTTATTCTACTCCTAGAGTAAATGATCATGGTATATTCGGATTCATAAAACCAATTTCGAATTAATTTTTCAAAATGAGATTGAACAAATGGAATTAAACGAATATTCCTTACATAACTTGACCGCTCAAGCCTCGAGCGACCGCCTCGCCCGCAGCGAGCAACCAACTCTCCAAAAAATCACTCGAGCAACAATCGAGCGACTATTGAGCAACCTAAATGGTTGTATGTGTTCGTGAAACATGCTGAATTTTGGGACATATCTCTCTGACTACAATCCCTGAACCTCTATAAATTGGACTCCCATGATGGTCTATAATCATTCCATATCATATGTTTTGATTATATTACTCCAAATCATTACAAGATTCATAGTTTTCTTGCATTAAAAATCATTCAAAGTAGAGAGTATGAAACCATTTCAAGTCCGTTGTTCCTTGAAGTAAGAAGTGCTTCTATTGCTAGGACGCAACCATTGTATCTTCGAAAATGATTATCAAGACACCGTTGAGCACTTTGACGGAGCAAATTCATCTTAAAGATATGGTGTTAAACACTAGACTCAGTTTATAATTACATTGTTTTTGTCGTCATTTTCTGCATTTCGTTTGTTATTCCAAGTAAGTTTTACCTTGTTTAATTATTTAAAATATAATTAGCAAATTCACACACAATCACAAACAACTCAAACATCCAAATTTTCCAATAGTGGTTTAGTAAAGACAAATCTAATGTAATTTTGGGAATTTCATTTCTCAGAGATATGCTCAATCCCTATTGAAAATTATTGATACAAGGCGCGGATATACTCCCTTTAGATATTTAGGGTTCCTATTGTTCCATGGAGTTTCTAGAAGGAGGTGATCGCAACCCATTGCTGATAGCATTAAATCAAAATTCGCAACTTAGATGAGAAGATCTCTCTTATGCTGTCCGGCTCTCATTTCCTCCTTTACGTTCGTTTCTTGTTTGGTGGATTTTTCATGAGAAATTATCAATGCATGATATGTTACGCTGACATGTCTGTAATTGGTTTCTTGCTTCTTTTTTGTGGTTGTCAAATGGAAAATTGGAGCATTTGTTTTTGCGATATAATTTTGCAAACGCTATGAAAATTTAATTCAACCAATTTCAAAAAATCTCTTGACCCTTCCACTACGGTTTGAACATGATAAAAGCCACATTTAAGCGTAAATGGAGCTCATAGGTTGGAGGTATATTGACATCAACGATTTTTTCAAGCATTTGGACAATCTACACGGTAGGGAATAGGAAAGTTTTTTTTAGCAAATTGTCACACCTGTTAGGGTGGGATTAATTTCAGTAAATGCCTTCTGAAAGTGAATTTTTTGAGCAAGGGAACAATGCGTAACACTGTCTTAGATCCTATGATTTTGAGGTGATGTAGGCTTGTGGGAAGGCCGAAGCTGGCGAGCAAAATAATTCAAGTAGGATTGTTGCCTCATTTAATGGCATACGTTAATGTTAACATGGATGGTTTAGTGAAAGGGATATGGGGCTTGCTGGGTGTGGTGGAGTTTTCAGAAGATGTAGGGAATTTGTAAAAGAATGTTTTGCAATCCCTCCTAAGCATTAGTTTGGCTTTTGAATTGGAATTATGGGAAGCATTCATGCATTTCAATACGCTCGGGAAAAAGGGTGGCATCTTTATGGCCGGAGAGCAATTCAAATTTTTTAATTTGTTAACTGAAACAAATCTTACCATGGTTCCATGAAGTCTTCGCACACAGTGGGCATGATGTTTGGCTTATTTAAATCAAATGCAGTTCAAGGCATCCCATAATTTTAGAGAGGGCAAAAGGTTTAAAGATTTGTTAGCGGTCGAATGGTTGGCTTCCAAAGAGCTACATGGCGGAGCAATGTCTCCTCTTTCTGTTCTAGCTTATTCATATATATTTCAGGATGTGAGAATTATAGATTTTGTTAGCTTCTCGCTTAATCGAGCTCTTTTATTTTTTATTTTATTAATAGGTTGAGAAGTTGACAGATGAAGGTAAACTGCTAAAATCAATAAACATAAAATAGAGAAAAGGAAAAGAAGTTAGAGTTTCTTTGTTCAATTACATCATGAAAAGTCCGAGAAAAATAAGTTTTATATAAAAGATAAGTAAAAAGACCAATCTACTCTTAAAGTTAAATAACAATATGTAACATTTTCCATCAAACTCATGATGTAGTTGTAGTAAGCATCAAGAGTTTGCCAAAAAAAAAAATTAATGAAATCGTGAAATGGAACGTGACTTTGTAAGTAAATCAATAATTAGCATGGAGTAAAGAACGAGAGGTAACGTGAGAGTGCGAGGTTAATAATGATACCGAGTGACATGACAATCAATCTCAATATATTTGGTCCTATCATGGAATATTGAATTGTAAACATTTTGAATAGCAATCTTATACCCACAATACAATGGAGCATGTTGACGAAAAAATACACCCATAACTGCAAGTAACAAACATAACCAAACTATCTCACAAATAATAGAAGTCATGGCTTGATACTTTGCTTATGTGGAAAATATAGAAATAATATCTTGTTTGTTTCTCTTTCATGAAATAAGGGAATCTCCAAGAAAGATATGAATGCTAGTGGTAGACTAGGGATCTGGAAGATCATTAGCCCCATCAACATCATATATGCTTACAACTGTAAGGATGAAGTAGATGAAAGTAAAAGACTCTGAAATTGAGTTCCTTGAAGATACCTCAAAATGTAAAGAACGACAGCCAAATGAACTGTGATAGGTGATCAACATGTGCAATATCTGCTCGAGTGATGGTATGATAAACCAAGTTAATAACAATATTACGATATAAACTAGGATTCGGCAATGGAAAACTATTAGAATGAGAATAACGATCATTAAACTCAAGAGGTGTATCAACAGTCTTATTATCAGTACGAAGAGAATGCTCAAATATTCAATTGTGTACTTAAATTGAGAAAGAAGATAATTGTTCGTAAGGGAGGCGACTTCAGTACCTAGAAAGTAACACAGTGAACCCAAATCTTTCATCGTAAAATAATGAGATACTTTTGATTTTTTGCTATAATCCCATCAACATGATTACCTGTAATAATCATGTTGTCAATATATAAAGAGAGCAAAATAAGATCGGTGAATCTACATTTGTTAAATAAAGTCGAATTATGTGGCTAGGATGGAAAACCAAGTGAAGTAATCATGGTATAAAAATTCTCAAAACAAGCTCGAGGTGCCTATTTGAGACAGTAGAAGGCTTTTAGAACTTGCAAACTTGACCAAGTTGATAAGAAACACCACGAGGTGGAAACCTTATAGATTTCTTCCCCTAGATCGCCATTCAAGAATGCTTTTCTAACATCCATTTGAAATATTTTAAATATGCATTGTTCTACCTATTGTCTCCCAACACTACGAATAAGAAACTAATTGTCTAAATGATGGTCAAACATTCAAACAACACAAGATCCTTGCATATTTAATCAAGAACACAAGAATTAACTAAAAAAACAAAAAGCATTGACTTAAAAACTATGAATCAATGGTTTCATTATCCATCCTATATATACAAATATCTAGCCTAGCATTCTCATATCAAAATTACACCAGGAAAGGTGAAACAACATCACCCAAGGCTAAGAATGTAGTGAAGAACTTGAAAACTTAAAAAACGTCACTTTGAACTTCGCCCCGAGCTTTGCAACTTCAACTCTTGAATATAAAAACTCACTTTTTACACTTAACTATCATGAAAAGTACATTTAACTTGTTCGGGATGTGCATTCCAATAAATAGGGTGTAAAAAAATTGCATTCCATTTTTACCAAAACAAAATAAGGAAAAAACCAAAATTTCTCATTTTTTGGTGCGCCCTAGCCCAACATAGGGTGCGCACCTGGATGATTTGGGCAGCTTTGGGTGAATCAAATTAGGATAGAGTCTGTGCCTCGCCTATATGTAAGGGTGGACACGTTGGTTCATGTACTGAAAAGTTATCAATGCTTTTATCATAACTTTCTCTCCCAATATCCGATCTAACTCGTGTTATAGTCCCAGTTGATTGTATCTAATATTCTGGGGGGGAACAAAATTCGGCTACGAGTTTCAAAATGGGGGGGGGGGGAAGCTTAAGCACCAAAAGAAGGTGGACAAACGGAAGAAAGCTAAAGCTCGCAAAGCTGATGAGAAAAGAGCTCTAGAGCTCGGCGAGGATCTTCCTCCAAAGAAAGTTCCTCGAACCATAGAGAACACCCGTGAGATTGACGATACTATCTATAAGCCCGATGATGAAAAGCTATTTGTAGATAATGATTCTGATGAATTTAGTTCCATCTTAAAGAAAGATTATACTCCTAAAATCTTGATTACCACATCCTGCTTCAATTCCACAGTATGTTATAATCATACATTGTTTATTTAGTTATCAGTATTGTTATATGAGTTGCTAAAATGTGTTGTTTTATTGCACTCGACTGCAGAGGGGACCTACTTTTATTTCAGATCTTTTACACGTCATCCCCAATGCTCATTACTACAAGAGAGGAACCTATGACCTCAAAAAGGTATTGATCCTGCCAATTTCTTCATTTATTTTCCAAATTGAATTTGATTAGAATAGTTGTAAGATGTTGAACATAGGGACAATATTTTCTTATTTGTTTTGTAGATTGTCGAATATGCAAAAAATAAAGACTTCACTTCACTTATTATCGTCCACACCAACTGCAGGGAACCATGTTCGTGCTGCTCTCATCCATATGGTGTAGCATTTAGGGCGTTCTAGTATGTATTGATAATGTATGTGACCATACTGAGTTAAAATTGGATCATACTGATTTAAAATTGCAATACAATTGTTATATGTTGAGTAAAATGCATAATTATCCCTTATTTTATCACATGTGGAATGAAGGACCTATTGAGAGTTTCATATTATTGAAAGGAACAAATTGGTGGACAACTGATATTAACTTGTGAAATTAGTGATGTTCTATTTTGAACATAGTCATGGAAGCTCAGTGTGAGACCTATACTGAATGTTTCAACTTCCCTACTACACTGGATTTTCCCGTGCAATAGAAAATGATAGGAATGTAAAATGCATATTTTTTCTTCCTTATTTTATGTGCTCTTATGTTCATTTTGTGCCAAAATGTACTCATTACGCTCATATTTTGGTTTAGGTGGCAATTTTATGGATATGGCGTAATTTGGAACAAATAGGTGAAAAGAGACCAAAGTGAAAAGAAATGAAAGTGACTAAAGTGTAAATATTCTAAACTTGTTTCTAACCTTGTGATGAAGATTCGAGAGTGTTTGAGGTCAATTGGATGAAGAAAGGATTCAAATGGATGAAATATGGCCAAGACATTTTAACATATCAACTTTCAAGCTGAAAAGTTTTGCATCGATTTTCAAGCTCATATTGAGACCAATGTTAGACATGGTAAACGATCAAATTCGAAGATATTTTCTGAAGCAAAGTTGTAACCCTATAGGTTAGCTTTCCAACGCACCTTGAATCACCTCAATTGGACATTGGTAAAGAAATTTATAGCCAACATGCTGAACACTGTCCGGGAGGAAGTTTCGTAATTCCTTGCGGCCCCAAGCCTTTAAACCATGTAGCCGCACAGACCACTTCCGAGAGTTAAAGTGCTGAGTTCATTTGTTCCTTGCGACCACAAGCCTCTAAACCATGCAGCCACATGGTTCATTTTCGGGACGCGAATTTTGGTTTCCGAATTTAAGTCAACTACTTATGGAAACAACTATAAATATATATTTTAAAACCCTAGAACACAACCAGAACGTACAGAACGCCTCCAAACTCTATTATTCTCTATTTTTCTCTTGGATTCATGAATTGTAACTAAACTTTTACACTTGGTCGAAGGAGATTGAAGCCTCAGAACCACATATTGTGAAATCTAAATGGTTTTTCTTAATTTAATTCATGTTTTTGAGTGTTGAATATTTTTCTGCATTTATTTCTATGATTGTTATGTTTAATTGCTATGAGGCCTACTAATCTATTAATCGTTGCAATCTACCGCTAAGTTAAATATCAAATCCGTAATTTTTTGATCCCTTTAACTTGTGAAACACTAGGATTTGATAATTTTCTGCGATAGAGATTATTGAATCTTAAGAAGAATGTTTAAATAGATTGAATGCAACAGTTGGTGTTTGTGTTATCTAGTTCATCGATTTCTCTATTGTGTAAAGCTGTTATTAAATTGAATCTTGAGCGCTGGTCTTGGGTTATTTAATAATTAGGGTTAATTAGAACGCTGGTTTCTAACTAACTAAAATTAAGGAGAAATAAGAAAATTATTCCAACGGTGAATATTCAAAGTATGAATTGAATTATCCTTGCATCTATTATCAATTGTGGATTTCCGAAGGTGGATATTGACTTGGACCAAGGTTAGTCTTTTGATTTTTTTCGTTAATTTAGTTTTTTTTGTTATTAATTGTGTTATTTACAATTGTTTGCATACAAAAATCCCCCAATCATTGTACGGAGCATAAACTATTGAATTACACACTCTTCGTGTGATCGACCCTTACTTCCACTACTACATTAGTTTTAGTGGTTTAATGACTATTTTTGGGTGCCTACGACAGCATACCAAATTTTGACGCCGTTGCCGGGGAGTTGTGTTAATTTATTTTGAAAAAAAAAAAAAATCAAAAATTCACAATTTTTAGGTTTTTAGGCAATTTATTGTTTTTAAGAATTAATTTTAGCATAGAATTTTATTTAATATTCTTACTCTAGTTTATTTTTAAACTTTTTTTAGTTTCCTTAATAGTTTATGCCCATAACTCGATCTTCTACTCAAGAAATTTGATTGCAAATATGGTCGTCAATTCTCAACAATTTGGAACTAGACTCGACATGCCATCTACACATGTTAATGAGGTAAATGTTTCATCCATTAAACAACAACTTGCGAGTCTAACTACTTTATTTATCAAATGGCGGTAGGTACTATGCAAACAGCAAAAACTTGTGAAATTTATTCATTGGTAGGCCATCTAACCGATATGTGCCTAACAATTCAAGAAGAATTCGTTGAACACGTAAATGCAGCTGGTAGTTTTCCTGGACGACCACAAAGGAATTATGATCTCTATTTAAACACGTACAATCAAGGATGGAGGGATCATCCAAATCTTAGTTATGTGAATCGACAAGTGAATCAACCTATAATCAAACTTGGCAGAATTTCCAGCAATATGAGAGCCATACCTTCCTAAACAACAACATGGCCAAGCTTCTAACTCTAGTATGTCTTTAGAAGATATTGTTAAATCTCTTGTCACTAACACTTTACAATTTCAATAGGAGAGAAGGGCTAGCATTCAAAGTTTGGAGAATCAAATGGGTCAAATGGCTAACGCGATCAGTAGGTTGGCGTCACAGAATATGGGAAAATTGACATCTCAAACAGTGATAAATCCAAAAGAAAATGTAAATGCAATCACGTTGAGGAGTGGAGCGGAGGTTGAAGCTCCAGTGAAGGTAGCCCCTACATCATCGATGGAAAAAATGAGGAATGTATCACTGCAAAAAAGAGTGCTCCCAGCAATACTGAGGTAACTGAGCGTAAGTTTCCACCTCTTTCTAATTATAAACATGTACCCCCTTTCCCTTAAGCTTTAGTAGGATCTAGGAAATATGAACAAGATCATGACGAGCTGCAAGAAATTTTTAGTAAATGCGAGGTAAATATTCCACTTTTAGATATTATTAAACAAGTGCCTCGTTATGCTAAATTTTTGAAACAATTGTGCACAAGTAAAAGGAAGCAGAAATTGAAGAGGATTGAAAGGGTAAAAGTTGGAGAACAGGTATCTGCAATAATTCAAGAGAAATTTCCTACAAAGTGCATGGATCCAGGTATGTTCACTATCCCTTGCATGATAGGCGACACTAAGTTTGAAAAGGCCATGCTAGATTCAGGAGTATCTATTAATGTCATGGCATATTATGTATACACTTCCTTGAAACTTGGACCTTTAAATAAAACCGGTATGATAATTAAACTAGCGGATAAATCTAATGCATATCCTAAGGGGGTAGTTGAGGATGTTCTTGTGAAAGTTAATGAGTTGGTCTTTCCTGCTGATTTTTATGTGCTTGATATAGGCAGTAGTAATCAAACTATTTTTATTTTGTTAGGAAGACCGTTCTTAAGGACATCCAAAACTAAAATGGATTTTAATCATGGCACATTGACCATGGAATTTGATGATAAGATCATTAAACTTAATGTCTATGATTTCATGCAATATCCGTGTAATAATAATCATGTTCATTTTATTGATGTCATCGATCATTTACCACAGGATGTTTTCGAATTTGTTGCTAAAAAAGAATGGAAAACTGTCAATATTGAGCATCTTGGGAAGGAAAAAAAGGAGGTGGCATTAAACACTGAGTTACAAAGAACTGTGACAGCATTAAATGATCTTCCAGAGTCAGGTAAGAGTTTTGGTTTTGTATTACCAATTTTTAATGAGAGGCCTCTACTTTCTGTTTTGCAGATTTCTATTCCAGATTTGAAGCCTCACCCCAGTCACCCCATGTATGTATTCCATAGAGGTAAAGGAACACTGCTAGTTATCATTCCTAATGGACTTGGTCCACCGCAAGGAAGATCAAAGCCAACCATGATAGACCTAGGCTGAATAAGGAAATATTGAGTATAGCTAAAGACAATAAACAAAGGCGCTGCTTGGAAGGCAACCAAAGGGAAGTTCGCTCCTTTTCCCTTTTTATTTTTGCGTTTTTATTTTTATCTTTGTCATTTTCTTTGCATTTGCATTGCACCTTACATTAGAGACAATGTAAGTTTTAAGTGTGGGGGAGGGATTTAGATTTAGGTTGCATTTAGATTGAGTGAGTTAATTTTTTAAAAAAATAAAAAAACAATTTGCATGATTCAAGAAGAGAAGTTGAGGTTAAAAGTTTTTGGTTGTGTATCCCCCAATCATTGTACGGAGCATAAACTATTGTTTGATCCATTTAACTTGTGAAGCACTAGAATTTGATGATTTTCTACGATAGAGGTTATTGAATCTTAAGAGAATGTTTAAATATATTGAATGCAACCGATGTTGTTTGTGTTATCTAGTTCATCGATTTCTCTATTGTGTAAAGTTGTTATTAAATTGAATCTTGAGTACTGGTATGTGGTTATTTAATAATTAGGCTTAATTAGAACGCTGGTTTCTAACTAACTAAAATTAAGGAGAAATAAGAGAATTATTCCAACGGTGAATATTCAAAATATGAATTGAATTATCCTTGTATCTATGATCAATTGTGGATTTTCGAAAGTGGATATTGACTTGGACCAAGGCTAAGTCTTTTGATTGTTTTCGTTAATTTAGTTTTCATTGTTATTAATTGCGTTATTTACAATTGTTTGCATACAAAAACCTCGCAATCATTGTACGGAGCATAAACTGTTGAATTACATACTTTTCGTGGGATCGACCCTTACTTCCACTATTATATTAGTTTTAGCGGTTTAAGGACTATTTTTGGGTGCCTACGATAGCACACCAGAAAACCAAGTATAATTACATGGAAAAGCAAACGAATTGATCATTGCAAGCGATAAAAGATCAACTTGGATCTTTCCACCAAATTGAATAAATGCTTCCAGATTTTCTATCAGAAAATAAATGAAAATACAAATCAATAATTCATAAACATTAAATGGGCTTGGGAGGCGATGGCTGGGCTTCCCCCTCCCTACGCACCTGATGGAATGCATAAACTAATTATCTTCTGTAATATCAAGAATAAATGTAAGCAAATTTTGTTATCTGTTTAAATTTTGAAAACATTTATGAAAATTAGGACAGGAATTCACAGCCTTTTAAGGCTAGAGTCTAGACCTAGCGTCGATATTATGTGTAGTATATTATATCACACAACATGGGTTGCTTGCAATCTAATTTCTTGAATTACCATTCAAAACATAATTTTAGCTACTTGCAGATGCTCTCTTAATCATTGGTTTACCTGATGGGCCTACTACACACTTCAAACTTTCAATGCTTGTTTTACGCAAAGATCTCGAGGTCTGGTTATTCCTTTACCCTTTTTCTTGCCCATTTGTCTTCATGTTCAAAGTGGACATTGTGAAAATGGAGAAAACAAAGTGGAGTAGAACTTTTTTTTTTTTTTTTTTTTTTTTGCCCTTTATCAACTACTGTCCTTTAACAATCTCTATCTTCTTGGAACATTGAATTTATTCTAATACGAATGAGTTAAGTATAGCACTATTGAAGGCACTTTTTCTTTTTATACGAGGCAAAGAAAAATATTTATATTGTGAATTCTTCAGCGTTCTGCTATGTGTGAAACGACCATGAGTTTTTTATTAATTAATGTTGGAATATCCTATTAAATGTGGTTTCACGTATTATCTTTTATGCCGTTATATTTCTTCACCTGTCATTTCCTGTTCCTTTCAAAATCATGGAAATCCTTTCAGCTTATGTTTGGCTCTTGGTGTTTTCTAAGACTGATCACAGTTTCATGAGATAACGTAGTCTGCTTATTCAACTCTTTTGGCCTGACTTTAAATTGTGGAGTACATACTTTGGCTTATAAAATCAATTTACTTTCAGGCACAGAATTAATTCAGTTTGTTGCGAGCTTTCATCGGTTATTCCTTGAATATTGTCTAATGGTGGTTCTGCTTTTAGATAGGAGACGAGACTTTTATAATAGCAGCTCTCATGGCAATGCGTCACCCGAAGTCAATTGTTCTATCTGGTGCACTAGGTGCCTTGTTTGTGATGACAGTAAGTTCAATTTTTTTCCTGTTTCCTGAAATGAAGCGTATTCTTCCTTCTAAGCTCCATTTCCCATATAATTTCACATGTTTATTTCCCATATAATTTCTCATGTTTAGACATTATTTTGGTATCCTGTGTTTTTGGTTCTCAAAACTGTTGTCTTACGGATTATACTAAGGCTGGACTTGTTGCACATGTGATTTAGGTACTTTCGACTGGTCTTGGTAGGATTGTACCTAATTTAATATCAAGAAAGCATACAAACAGTGTAGCTACCGGTTGGTTCGACATGGTTCAACATCTAATGCTTCTCGAACCCATACGATGCATTGACAAGAACAGAATAAAGTAGAAGAGAAATAGCAATAGAAAGAAGAAAGAAGGAGAAGAAAGAGGAGAGAATTAGGCGGAAAAAATAAATAACAGAGAAGCAGAATTTGGGAAGGGAAATTTGAAATATAATCAATAGCTTGAATAAAGTGAAATTCTAGATTTTAAGGGAACTCTTAGCCCTTGTTTGATATGTCTTAATGCTATCGAGATTGTATTAAACCAGCGATAGCTTCAACCAGAGATGGGACGGGTTCTTAGGCATGTTGAAGTAGTAAAACAAGAGCTTGATACAATACACGAGCAAAAGGAGCATAGTATTTTAATGACCCAAAAGTTATCCTTGGAGCTTGGAAAAATGCGAATGGATTTGGAACAGAAAGACCAGCTATGCTCAGGAAATCCAAATGTTGTATTGATTCAATGTTGTATTGTATCACATTCTAATGTTGTATTGATTCAAAAATTTGTAATGAAATTATCAATTTTTATGCAATTCCAAAATTTGTTCACAAAGTGCCATTTTCAATTTTGTTGGTCAATTACCATATAAATGTAAAAAAAAAAGGCTACTGTGACGTTGAAAAAACGTTGCAAAATGGTCTATCACAACGTTTAAAAAATGTTGCAAAAGAGTTTTTCACAACGTTTAAAAAACGCTGCAAAAAGATTTTCCTCAATAGCAACACGACCTCCGCAACACACGCTATAATATTGCAAAAGGTCTACCGCAGCGTTTCTTGGCCGTTGCAAAAGGTGTTATTTGGTATAGTGATGTCATGTTTCTACAAAATGAATACAATTCAGACATTAAGGATCAAATAATCTGGAACAGTTAATACCAAGAAATTTAAAGGACAAAGGGAAAACAGAACATATAGGCACGTTACCTTTTTATGCATGGATGATGACACTTGAATAAAAATAAATTCCCTAACCTATATCTAGAAAGAGTAACAAATAAAAACGAAAAAAATGAGTTGCCTCTCAATAAGTGTTTTGAAGTTTTTGGGTCAATACAAAGAATAGTTTCAAAATCACATAAATGAACCAATCTCTACCTATTCAATGTAAAACTCGACCTGTCTGTATTAAGACTTACGTAAAACATTACAAACTCATGCCGGTTCAATTACCGACTCTCAATGGTCGAATATCTCATTTCTTAACTCGTAAGATACACACCCCCAAACTTATTTTCACTCAGTTTCCCAAAGTGTGATTCTCTGCTTGATTCTCGTTCTTATTTTCTCTAGTTTGAATAGGTTTCGCTAATAGCAGTTAAACACTTCAACAACTAAGGATTCTCCTATATTTCGATCGTTTTGACCCCAAATACTTAATTAGGCTAATTATATCTCATTAAAGGTCCAAATCTTTCAAATAAGAGTTCGAGACTTTGTTTCATGCACATGCCTTTTCAATTATGTTGTGTATGTTTTGTTCCATGTACTAACTTGCTCCCTTATTGAGTTTTCCTTTCGGGATTTTCAATACGTGTCCTCATTGGGATCTTTTAGGATAGTTTAGTAACATGGCAGCTTTTCTCTTATTTCATATTATGATTAGTACAATGCCCCTTATTAAAATCAACCCCTAACTCAAGATTTCCACCAAATCTCCATCCTATTGGCCTTAGACAATCCACACAACATTTTCACACATATAATCCCTAATTATATCAATATTTACCCACAGAAGTTCTAGCATCTCCAAACTATCCCAAAAACGATTTAGGTATGTATGTAGTAGTGGCTTTTACCTATTCCACCACATGAACCAAAACACTCATTCATGATGCAAAAAATACAAGTTTGTGCATAAAAAAGATCAAATTTTACCTAAATAAACATTAATCAATCATAACACATAATATTTTCAAAATTCCTAGTATAATACATTATTCCAATATATATACATTTTTTCCAACAAGGCAATCCAACCTACACAAGCACACAAAAGCAATACATCAAGTTTTTTTATTATTATATAACACACAACAAGCATGCAAAAATAAATAAAACACACACAATCGATGACAATATCTCACCCTCTAGCTTAAAACGTGCATTGTCCTCAATGTATGAAATTATAGCACTAATTAAGCAAATATAAGGCTAAAGGAAAAAAAACTGAAGACTCTCTTGTTTAAGTAGCAAGTGGTGGTTGAAAGGTCTAGGTAGTGCAAAAGCTAAACATTTTGCTTGATCACATCGTGCCCTTGGCCAGTGTTGGTTTAAGTGTTCCTCAATGTTATGTTTCTACAAAATGAATACAATTCAAACATCAAGGATCAAATAATCTGGAACGGTTAATACCAAGAAATTTAAAGGACAAAGGGAAAACGGAACCTGGGATGTAGGTAGGTTACTTTTTTATGCATGGATGATGACACTTGAATAAAAATAAATTACCTAACCTATATGTAGAAAGAGTAACAAATAAAAAGGAAAAAAATGAGTTTCCTCTCAATAAGTGCTTCGAAGTTTCTGTGTCAATACAAAGAATAGTTTCAAAATCACATAAAAGAACCAATCTCTACCTATTCAATGTAAAACTCGATGTGCATGTATTAAGACTTATGTAAAACATCACAAACTCATGCTGGTTCAATTATCGACCCTCAATGGTCGAATATCTCATTTCTTCACTCGTAAGATACACACCCCAAACTTATTTTCACTCAGTTTCCCAAAGTGTGATTTTGTGTTTCTTGATTCTCATCATTATTCTCTCTAGTTTGAATAGGTTTCACTAGTAGCAGTTAAACTCTTCAACAACTAAGGATTCTCCTATATTCCATTTGTTTTGACCTCTAAGACTTAACTAGGCTAATTATATCTCATTAAAGGTCTAGATCTTTCAAATAAGTGTTGGAGACTTAATAAAAATATTTAGTTCGTCTTTGTCTCATACACATGCCTTCTCAATTATGTTGTGTATGTTCTGTTTCATGCACTAACTTGATCTCTTATTGAGTTTTCTTTTTGGGATTTTCAATAGGTGTCCTCGTTGGGATCTTTTAGGATAGTTTAGTAACATGGAAGCTTTTCTCTTATTTCATACTATGATTAGTACAATGTCCCTTATAAAAATTAACCCCTAACTAAAGATTTTCACTAAATCTCCATCCTATTGGTCGTATACAATCCACACAACATTTTCACACATATAATCCATAATCATATCAATATTTACTTGCACTAGTTCTAGGACCTCCAAACTATCCTAAAAATGATTTAGGTATGTATGTAGTAGTGGCTTTTATTATTGCCAACAAGGCAATCCAACCTACACAAGCACACAAAAGTAATACATCAAGTTTTTTATGATTATGTAACACACAACAAGCATGAAAAAATAAATAAAACACACACAATCGACGATAATATCTCACCCTCAAACTGAAAACATGCATTGTCCTCGATGTACGAAACTATAGCACTAATTATGCAAATATAAGGGCAAAGAAAAAAAATTGAAGACTCTCCTTTTTAAGTTGCAGGAGGTGGTTGAAAGGGCGAGGTAATGCAAAAGCTAAGCAGTTTGCTTGATCACGTCGTGCCCTTGGCTAGTGATGGTTTGAGTGTTCCTCAATGTCGTGTTTCCACAAAATGAATACAATTCAAACATTAAGGATCAAACAATCTGGAACAGTTAATACCAAGAAATTTAAAGGACAATTGAAAAACGGAACATAGGATGTAGACAGGTTACTTTTATATGCATGGATTATGACACTTGAATACAAATAAATTCCCTAACCTATATGTAGAAAGAGTAAAAAATAAAAAGGAAAAAAATGAGTTTCCTCTCAATAAGTGCTTCGAAGTTTCTGCGTCAATACAAAGAATAGTTTCAAAATCTCATAAAAGAACCAATCTCTACCTATTCAATGTAAAACTCGACGTGTGTGTATTAAGACTTATGTAAAACATCCAAACTCATGTTGGTTCAATTACCGACCCTCAATGGTCGAATATCTCATTTCTTCACTCGTAAGATACACACCCCCAAAACTTATTTTCACTCAGTTTTCCAAAGTGTGATTCTGTGCTTGATTCTCATCTTTTCTCTCTCAAGTTTGAATGGGTTTAACTAGTAGTAGTTAAACACTTCAACAACTAAGGATTCTCCTATATTTCGATCGTTTTGACCTCTAAAACTTAACTAAGATAATTATCTCTCATTAAAGGTCTAGTTCTTTCAAATAGGTGTTCGAGACTTAATCAAAATATTTAGTTCATATTTGTTTCATGCACATGCCTTTTCAATTATGTTGTGTATATTCTGTTTCATGCCTTAACTTGATCCCTTATTGAGTTTTCTTTTCGGGATTTTCAATTGGTGTCCTCATTGGGATTTTTAGGATAGTTTAGTAACATGGCATCTTTTCTCTTTTTTCATACTATGATTAGTACAATATCGGATTGAACGGACCAAAAATTGGCCCCTTAGGAGGGTCCAGGTTTTACCTCTATTTCCTACAAAAAAAATTAAAAACCTTATAAACTCTCTAAGTGAAACTCATAGTTTATGTTTGTATTAATATAGAGATTAACGGTCGGATTAATGGTGCATAATGAATGTGACTCCAGGGCTATTAATCTTCATTATAGCCTACACACGATCTTCATTAATACATGCAATTTTCCTCCATTACACACGATTTTTTTTTTTTTTTGCATTTCACGTAGTTCCCATTTTCTGGATTCCACAACTTCTATCTTTTCGTATTTACACGATTTTTGTTCTTTCTATTGAAGTTTTGGTGTTATAGTTCTAGTACAAATACAATTTGTACGTGCAGAAGTTCAGTGCTCAATTTTTGCAAGTTCATCCTTTGTATTATGGGAGAAAAACTCAAAGGAACCTCAAGTACTCTCATGAGGGAGGGAATCTATTTTAAGGACACTATGTCTACATGGACATCGGTTTGGAAATTCATTTTCCCTTTATCTATTTATTACTGTAATGTTATTTCAAGTTCTATAAACTAATCTGCAATTGTATTTACTATTGTGTTCATACATGCAGTTATACTTCCAGATTGTTCTTGTTCAGTATATGTAATTTTCATTTTGCAAATTAATTTTCTAACAAAATTTTAACTAACCATTTTCCTATAGTCAATGATAGTTCCATAAGAATGTATTTTGAGACATTTTATTGTGTTTTGAGAACCTTGAATTTGAATTGAAAAACCATACATTCAATATTTCGCATCATTAATATTACCATCATCAAGTAGTAAACTTTGCTTGTGTTGTTCAAATTAAGTGAGCAAATTTAATTAACTTATGGCATTTCTATTAATTCGAGGAGCAGTTTGTTCATAACAACACTATAACAAAAATAAATCATTGTAGTAATACCATTGTTGGAATGCGGAAGCGGATTATCCAGAAATTTAAAAAATTCTTTAATTCAATAAACAAGATCGTCTAGATGTTCACGTATATGTTATATAAAAAATTAGGGATTCGAATTTTTACCTAAGTTCGATGATCAATTCTAGAACTGGATCTGAATCACAAACTTTTAGCCTTTTGGATCACGAGTTTCCACTCTTTTAATTGCAAGAACTTGATGCTTCAAACTCCAAGTCTTCTATGGTAATCTCCAAAGTCAAGATTACACCGGTGGGTGGACACTTTCTTTTAATTAAATTTAGAAACTAATTCTTGGATTGGATAGTAAGAAAATATGATTTTTCTCACTTTTTCTCTCTCTCCAAATTTAAACACTATGAAATTATGTAAAGTGATTCTTGTTAGATTCTTATGTCCATCTAATATCTATTTATAGAGATAAAAGATGTTCCAATCCATGTAGAATAATAATTTCAATATCAAATACGAATCTTAATTAAAATCCAAGTACGAGTTTTAATTAAAGTCCAAATCCAATTAGTTTACATATAATTACATGTGTAGTCCTTAAACTTCAATTACAATTAAGTTCACAACTTTATAGTAAGTACAAAACTTTATTGTAATTGCATTTAAGTCCAAAACTATCATAATTACTATAATTAAGTTCAAATACTTTATAGAGCTACCACAGGGACCTAATCAGACATATATTTTCCAAGCTCCAATAATTAGATATGTCTAGTCGACCCTAAACCACCCAATCTAATTATTAGTCCTTGTTTTTTTCCAATAAAGGCAAAAGACTGAGCTCTCGAAATATATAAGATCACATAAGCCAATAAATTTGTAATACTTTCCTCTGACCTGTCGTATATGTATTTTATCACTGTCCGAAATTCGATAATAGGCACGAGCATAAAAGACCATTTTGCCCCTCTAATTATTCTCACTAACTCAAGTACCATTTTCTTCAACAGTAACGTGAACAAATCACAGATGTCAAAATTTAGTCGTCGTTAAATACTGAACTTAGATTTTAACCGTTCAACAGAAAATGCTTAAATAGTCACTCTACCCATTTTTTAGGGCGACGGTTCCCGACACGAATTCATTTCTCTATTTCGTTCATTCTCAAGTTCCCAACTCATCGAAATATTTGATCAATCAAATTGATCTCATCTATTAATGAATCAAAGAACCATTAAAATCATGAAAAGATATACATAACTCTGTCAAGTAATTTAGATGAAATACACATCAGTCAAATGGAATTTAATTCTCTGTACGGTCATGCTATAGAATTAAACTCAAAACATGATTCGTTCAATACACTCCAAGTGTACTAGTGTCACCTTTAACTATTTTGGTGATAAGAACAAATCACAAATTGGAATAATGAATCGGACATACTATAACCTTCCAGTACAAGGTGTCAAGCCTTATACATAGGTAGAGAACAAATTATTTATGATCAAAATATTAGTGTCACACTGTACTTCTCAACGCAAATAATTAACTTAAATTATCACAATTGATCATAGGCACTTTAATTCGCATGCTCAATAATTAAATAAATACGATAAATGAAAAATATTTTTATTTAATATAAGAATATTGTTATTTTTATATCAATAAAACTATACTATATGGGCACACAACCCAACAACCATGAGTTTTGCCACCTATGTAATGCAACATCAAACTATATATTGCAGCACGTTTCAAGCACCACATTGTTTTATCTAAATTGCAATTTTCACTTGATTTATTATTAATTAATTAATTCAACAACAAAAATGAAGTTATAACATTATTACAACATCAGGATCATGTCCATATCTAGTTTATAATAAAAGGAAATTGCAGCAAAAATTTCCAACATATTGAATTTGTGCAAATGAGTCCATTACTTTTATTTCAGACTAGCTTTCACTTTTATTTCATGATAATTAATTCCTCAAACTTTATATTTTATAACAGTTTGGATTCCAAAATCGTCGTTAAAATGTAACACCACATCCCACCCCCTACGGCCTACGTCACCGCCCCTAACCTACCGTTGTCTATGGTTTCCTCCACCTCATGTTAGTAATTGATACATGTTTTAGAATTAAGTTTATCTATAATAGTCTAGCCATTTAAAATAAAAATATTCCCAAGTTTAGAGTATCCATCTTGAAAGATTTTTGTTGCAATGACTCAATAGCTTATTATTTTCCATTCAAAATATCTTAGATATTTATATAAAAGGTTTTAGCGATGACTCTGCTCGTACCATTACATACTCACCATTCATTTCAAGAGGTTGAACAATGAAGAGTCACGAGTCTTCATTTTTAATCAAGACAAAATGAGCTAATCTAGTACATTTACATCTGTCTACTACATCTAGAAGGCGTAGATCAATGAGAAAAAATTTCAAGATCATCCATTATCACTACTATTATGAAATTGGAATGCTCTTATGCCATTTTGTTATGAAAAGATAAGAGATTAAGTCATAAGCAAAGAATACAAGAACAATGTAACTTTGTAGAAAATGAAGATTTTATTATAATATAGAAAAAAAAATACAAAGACTATATATTTAAAATGTTTCTAACTTCTTACTCAATCATAATGAAGAGCCAACTATATATAAGGAACAATTAAGGGACGTCCAAACCCTTGTAGTAGAGTTGTAGATGAAGTAAAATATCAAAAATAGAGTTCAGGACGGAAAAGGAGGCCAAAACAGTGAAGAGAGCATAATAGGTGGCACAGCAGCGCCACTCGCAACGTCGCAATATTAATATTTACAGTTTAGGCCCTTTGTCTCCGATCTAAATTCCTCCAATAATGTTTTTCTTCATTCCAAAGTCTTCTTCATGTCCAACACAAATTCTTACTCCAAAATGGGCTTCCAAATAGAATTCCAATTAGAATTTGCCAAGAAAACTTGAATAAGATTTCACAAGTGCATTCCAAATAGGATTCTAATCAATCTATACTTCAATTAGAATTGTCAATTATTCTCACCAAAGAATTCGGGTTACGCTCAAATTCTAACAATGTCATTTTGACTCGAATTCCACTACAATGAACAAAATTTCAAAAAAAAAAAAAATCTCCACCTGAAGATAATTTTCACTGCAACGACTAAATTTGAACTCTTCAATAAAAAACACAAAACGGACTTTTTCATCAACATTTCCAACTCGCAATATTCTCCACCTCTACTAACCCAATTAGGGACAAAAATAATCTAATGACCACCAAACAAGGCTGAAACAAGCTTTGTAATTGAATCACAATTGAATGTATCGAAAGAATGATTTTGGCTAGAATAACACCTTTAAACGCATTCAAACCATCAACAAAATCAAAAGGATTGTACCTATGTGGAACCTTATAGCAAGAAATGGGTTTATTTCTAGCAATTGAATATGATGGCACCATTGATAATGGTGTCAAGACGGATACTCATATCTTCAAAATTCAGCTTAGATATATTTTTAAATGAAACCCCCCAAATTAGACTCCAATGGAACAGAAGCCAACTCTAAATCCACCTGAGTTCTTAAAATATATTGATAACTCGAAGATTCTATAAATGAGATTTTCTATGTCTCATTAGCACAACACGGGCTCCTTTGATAACTGTCAAAACTCCACCTTCAACAATGTATATGTACCCTTTTGAATCAAAAGTATTTAAGGAGATAAGATTTTTCTTCAGATCTAGAACGTATCTTACTATATCAAGTATTCTAACCGTCCCATCAAACATCATTATTCTAACCCAGCCAATACCATCTATCTGATAAGGTGTGTTATTACCGGTCATCACAACTCCTTTTGAAACTTCTTCATATTTTGAAAATAATTCTTGATTGGGTGACACATGAAAAGTGCAAGTTGTATCCAAAATTCAAACCTCATCAGGTTTGGAATTGTAGTCAAATATAAGTAGAAGCTCTCCATTACTGCTAGGATTTTCTGCAATACTTGCTTCTTCTAAAGTTTCTGCTTGTTAATTTATAGTTGACTTTGACTTATTCTACAACTTATAAAAATCATTTACAAAGTGCCATTT
This sequence comes from Fraxinus excelsior, assembly GCA_019097785.1. Classification (NCBI taxonomy): domain Eukaryota; kingdom Viridiplantae; phylum Streptophyta; class Magnoliopsida; order Lamiales; family Oleaceae; genus Fraxinus; species Fraxinus excelsior. The sequence goes on along the minus strand of CM032624.1, from coordinate 32,257,076 downwards.
TTCTTGCAATAATTACAAAATCTGAAGTTAGACTTTGACTTGCCCCTTGAACAACCACCATGAACGATGAGATCATCTCCATGATCTCCAGATACTACCAAATGCTTCATCTTCCCCTTGAATATAGAGCATCATAAACTTCTTCAATGGTGAAAATATCGCGACTATATAGTATCGTATCTCTAAAATACATGTATGAGGTGGACAATGAACACAACAAAATCAATCACAAGTCTTCTTCATCATATTTGACCTCCAAAATCTCCAAATCAGTGAGAATTTCTTTAAAAGTAGCTAAGTGATCCTCAAGAAATTTACCTTCTGTCATACGATGAGAATATAGGCATTGCTTTAGATGCAATTTGCTAGTAAAACTTTTCGTCATGCATAATCATTCCAATTTTAACGACAAAGCAGCGACTAACGTCTCCTTCAAAATTTAGTAAAGAATATTATTTGAAAGATGAATATGTATTTGATATAGGGCTTTCGATCCCTCTGTTATTTCTCCTCCATAGTTCAAGTTGTGGGCATCTTATCAAATCTCAACATCACGTCGTCCAAATCCATATGAGCGAGTACTGCTCACATCTTTACCTACCACAAAGAGAATCTTGTATTGCGGTCTAAGAACTGAATATCATACTTCGTTGTTGCTATTACAAAAAATCACGATCTTCCAAAGAATTTCAACAGCAAAGGTTCTAACAATTGCTATTATAACTGGAATGCCCTAATACATTTGTCGTGAAAAGATAAGAGATTAAATCACAATATGAAATAAAGATAACAAGAACATAAGAACAACGTAATTTTGCAGAGAATTGAGATTTTATTATAATATTAAGAAATAATACAAAAATTATTTGTTTACAATATTTCTAGTTTCCTACTAAATCATAATAAAGAGCCAACTATATATAGGTAACAATTAGGGGACGTCCAAATTCTTGTAGTAGAGTTGTAGATCATAAAGTAGGATGCCAAGAAATGGAGTCCAAAACGAAAAAGAGACAAATATTGAAGAGAGCAGAATAGGCAGCGTCGAGGCACCACTCTCCGAGCGCCTAGTGCTACTACGTTGCTATTAATATTTACCACCATAATGTCGGTGCCTCGTCTTCGAATCAAACTCCTTTCAATGATAGAATTCACTGATGAATTTCTACAAAGAACTAATTCCCAATTAAAAAAAAAAATTATTTTAATGGTCGGCTCCATAAATGAAAAATTGACAAATTGTTGTCCACTTTCTGCAGCTATGACATCAACGCTTATGGGGTATTTGGAAAGGTTGAGTCTATACCTTTCAGCGTCATGTAATGTCACATTGTTGTCACTTTTTATTCTGAATCAAGGCAGATTGTTGTTCAACACATACTTCATTGTTATTGTGACTATAGGATCTAAATTAAACTCAAACATGACAATATTAACAAGCTTCATATAATTGCAATTATGAACAACTAAAACAAAAGAAGAATTTGCTTTTTTCAATGAGAAACCTGCACATAACCCATTACTGCAAATGTACACAAAAAAATTGTGTAAGTCACAAATAACATTACAGGTCGCAGTGTATTGAATTCAAATATTATTGATAAATATCGGTATCACACATTTTGCAACCTTGTGATATCACAATTAGCTTATCGAATCTGTGACTATGGCCAATATTAACAATAATGCGTTAATAATGCAGGGAGTAATTGTGACCAGCAAAAACACATCAACATTACTTAATCATGAATTATTGAAATATGCAAAAACTAGTAGAAAATCATGTAGGATGTAGCAATCTAACATCTCAATGATTGAAATAATTGTGGAAATATTCACGGTCATAGACGTAAAAACAAGGTCAAATATTATTGATATCACACATTTTGTGAACAATTAGTTTACCCAATCTGTGATTGTAACCAATATTATCAATAATGAAAGAAGTTACTGTGATCAGCAATAACACATCATTCATTACCCAATCATTGTCTAAAGATGCAGTAATCAGTAGAAAATTATGCAGTTTGTAGCAAATTGTGATATATGAGTTATTGAACCAATTGTGGTAATATTCATAGGTCACAAACATAAAATAAGGTCACAGTAAATCACATATCCACGGTAATTGGGGTTTTGGATTTTCCTTCACTGCAACAAATGATTGGAACGTCTGTGAGATTTAGACTTCAATCTCCAAGAAATCGGGCTCAGTCAACCAACCAAACGACACCACAATGTCAACCAAAAGCTTCCAAACCTACAGCCAAACCCTGTTGCTCTCAATAGCCCACAAAGGGCTCAGTGTAGAAGATGTTGTAACCTTAAAGATTCAGCCACAAAAGGCTAGACAAGAAGAAGACAAGGTACGATCTAGCACAAAGCAAGAACCAAGAAGCACAAAGCAAACCTCTCTCTCTCTTTCTCATGGCTACCAACAATTTCTCACATACAAACATAAGAAACATGGGTTACTTAAATATTCCACATAAGTGGGATTTTAGGTTAAAGCTAAGTGGCCCAATAAGTACCAATTGATGGGCTTCCAACCCTAAAAGTCATCCAAGGTAAATGGGTCGGGCCATGAGCAACACTAATGAGATTAGGCTACTTCAAATGATCAGCTAAGGTTATCGAAGTGGTTCATTCATTGTGGTGTCGATATTTTACTTCAATCATTGGCTGAGGCCTATGAAGTATAATCCAAACTATAAAACCAATTTAACATTATCGCCTAGATTTATTGGGTATCAAAACCCAACAAATCTCCACCTTGATCCCAATGAATCTGCAAGCAAACAAAACACACAGTTTATACTTACACAATCAAGGTAACCAATAAAATTGGTATCGCGGACCTTACCTCGTGTTTCGATCTTGAAACACATACCATACCTACTCCATGTACTCACCAGGGCTAAGATCAACAATACCCAAATAGAAGCAGATAATTACAGCAATCAATCAAGAGCAAGTGAATATGCGATGGAGATATCATATATAATAACATGTAGATCTTTTCAACATGTTCACACAGAACCACAGATTAACACCAAGTCAATCAACAGGCCAAAACATACGCAACAAATGCATAAATGACCTCACAAAAATCTCATCACACTTATCCTATCCCATTCCATGTTGCTCACTCCTCGAGAACACATATCTCACCTCATCACCCACCATGCTCACTAGACTAATCACTCAAACAAACTCGTGTCTAACGGTAAGTCTCTATAGATCCTAAGTTCTCGAGATAATCCTTCATCACCACATCACTTCTCCAACCTAAGTGGATAATGGGTCTCCACCTAATCGAAGTGATAGAAGTGTCTCATTCGCACTCCACCTGATCAGGATCTCTTCACAGATAAAGGATTCCAGACATTTAATCACCTCTCTACCATGATCCAAAAGTCACACATCACATCCCACGGTACAAACAATAATATACCCCTAGGCATCTATACTTCATCTTACCAAAAGAATACCACACACTGCAAATGCATCCCAAACCCACTATGACAAATCAATACCTTTCGGCAACCACAAAGGTTAGGGCTCAATTTAAACTTGCACACACACCAACAAGGTTACTCCAAACACCAACGCTCAAAAAATCCACAAAGGATAAGTTCCACAAAGGAAAAGGTGAAGGTGGCACTCACAAAGAGAATAGAAGAAAGAGTTGGTTACTTCACAACACTTATAAAAGAGACTCACACAGAGAACGAAGAAAACCCCCATAGGCTGCCTCACATAATCTCACAAACCACACAGGCTCACGAAGATGAAGGAGAAAATGGTTGTCCCTCTTATTTCTCACTACCACACTCTTACACCGCTCACAGAGCAAAACGGTGTATGTCATAGATCTCAACCCTCTATGCATGCAAACAATTATACAAAGTAATATGTTCACTTCAATTCATGCCAATACATATATCAACCACATTGAAAAATGTACATCTAATCACGCAACTGAATTAAGCAATCACATACGTGCAAAAAGGATAACACATGGATGCACATGCAGTAACTAGGGTTGCACTCAGTAAGGCTCACAAGGGTCATCACTCGACCCCGTAGCCAAATTCGCTTCACCTCTTATCTTACCCTTCTTCTTGGGACAGTCCCTAAAGAAGTGTCCAGACTTACCACAGCTGTAACACCGTCTACCACCAGATTTGTCCCACTTATAGCTCTTCTTTTTACCACCATCAGCACTCGAGTCACTACTTAAATCATCACTATCTTGAGTTCTACCCAAACTCATCTGCTTAAACTTCATTCTACTCATCATCATGTACAACTCACCATTTCTCTTATCTTCTTTTTCAGCCTTAATCTCCATTTTCCTACTCCTAAGGGAATCGATGACAATCTCGGGAGTTAAGGTGTCCCTACCATACTTCATCGCATTCTTAACCTCTCTATATGACTCAGGCATAGAATTAAGCTAAATAATGGCCTTATAGGTTTCAGACACCTTCTCATCACAATTAACGATGTCTTGAACCAACCTGTTAAAAACATCCAAATTGTCATGAAAGAAACAACACAATCAGTACGTTCAGGGCAATAAAAGAAACAAACTGCTCAAAACATTCTGGCCAAAAATCGCCCACGCGCCGCCGCCGAAAAAGTTACCGCTACTAGGAGTGCCTAGGCTTGCTGGTCACGGGTGTGGCCTCAGATTTCTCGACAATTCAAGGTTTTGGCCGCAATCAGAGAAATAGGCGCGATTTATCTTGAAAAAATCGGGTCTCGCGATTCGGTCTTCTTCTCTTCTGTCGATCACGCCTGAAATTACTCCAACTCCGACAGCTCCTCTACCTACAGAGCTCGAATATGGACTCAATTTTTTCAGGTAGTGACTGAGTAGGCCGAAATTTGAAGAAGAAAGGTGTAGTTTTGTGAAGAAAACCGCAAGCTATTTTTCCTCCATTTTTCTCTTCGATTTCAACAAATTTCCTCACCATCCAAAGGATTTGATACCATTTGTGAGATTTAGACTTCAATCTCTAAGAAATCGGGCTCAGTCAACCAACTAAACGACACCACAATGTCAACCAAAAGCTTCCAAACCCACAGCCAAACCCGGTTGTCCTTGATAGCCCACAAAGGGCTCGTTGTAGAAGATGTTGTAACCTTAAAGATTCAGCCACAAAGGCTAGACAAGAAGAAGACAAGGCACGGTCTAGCACAAAGCAAGAACCGAGAAGCACAAAGCAAACCTTTCTCTCTTTCTCATGGCTACCAACAATTTCTCACACACAAACACAAGAAACATAGGTTACTTAAATATTCCACATAAGGGGGATTTTAGGTCAAACCTAAGTGGCCCAATAAGTACCAATTGATGGGCTTCCAACCCTAAAAGTCGTCCAGGGTAGATGGGTCGGGCCATGAGCAACACTAATGAGATTAGGCTACTTCAAATGACGCGCTAAGGTTATCGAAGTGGTTTATTCATTGTGGTGTGGATATTTCACTTCAATCATCGGCCGAGGCCTATGAAATATAATCCAAACTATAAAATCAGTTTAACATCATCGCCGGGATTTATTGGGTATCAAAACCCAACAACGTCCAATTTTGTCAATTCAAATATTGAAAACAATCAGTTACAATACAAAGTTTTCATTTATCAATTGCGAATTAAAACCCACTCAAAAGTTCTTCAGGATGATGAGCAAGCTCAATTTCTTAGCTCCATAATCCTCTACGTTTGTGACCATTTTGTGAAAATATCTGCTCTTGAGTGTTGACTATTACCAATTTGTTCAACAATCCCCAGTTTTCATTGAGCCAATTTCCGACATTGGGGATAGACAATTTTGTGACTGGAGAATTTACTATCACTTTTATAATGGGTTCAGTAGTCTTCAAAGTGAAAGTGTTTCGTTTGGAAGCAGGTTGTTACTGAATTCTTAATATTTGTTAGTATCTAATATATTTGTAATATATTTTATATAGTAAATATAGTTTGATTTTAGAAAGTTTATAACAAGTTTCTTAAAATTGAAGTTGTATCTAAGAACTATCTTAGGTATGCATTCTTCCCTTTTATTTTACTCTACCGTTCAAGTACTCTTTCGCCATGGGTTGTGGGTGATATAGGCTCACATGTACATAAAGTGGACTCTACTGATCTTTTTATGAAGGGAACAATACATAAATCCTACCTATTAAAATCATATTTCAAAACTAACAAACTTATTAAATTATTTCAAAATTCAGGTGTTAATTCCAATTAAATATATATATTATGTAATTAATTATCCCCATGCCACCCCACCCTACCCCATCCCACCCGGCCCACTCCCTACCCCATCCCCCCAATTAAAAATTTTCAGAAAATCAAATTGAAAATCACACCACCCCCGGACCCACCCACCCCACCCCACCCCACCCCACCAAAAAATTCCCACAAATTCAAATCTGAAAATCACACCACCCCGACCCACCCCACCCAACCAACCAACCAAAAATTTCCAAAAATTCAAATCTGAAAATCACACCACCCCCACGGACCCACCCCACCTTACCTTCCAAAAAAATTTCAGATTAAAAATTGGAAACCACACCCCCAACACAGAATTTGTCACAACCAGTCACAATTGGTCACAATTAAGCACGGAGACACGGTCGTGTCTCCGTTAACAACCAGTCACAATTGGTCACAATTAACGCAGAATTGGTCACAACCAATCACAATTAAGCACAGAGACACGACCTTCGTGTGACACGGAGACATGAGTCATGTCTCCGTTAACAACCATCACAACCGGTCACTATTAACATAGAATTTGTCACAACCAATCACAATAAACACATATTTGGTCACAGATGGTCACCACAAACAAATCCGCTTACATTACAAAAAAAACACCGCCAATCATTACCACCATCACCTCCAAATTATCTATATTAACAAACTTAATTTATCTCCAAATTTGAAACCAACTTCAAAAGGAACCATCCATAAGATGCATGTTGAATCCCAAATAATGGTGCAAAATACTATGAAAACAGTTCTTGCTAATGAGCTTTGAAGAAACAAATGTTGGATGGATAGCACCGATCCATGTGATAGTGCGGGCGTCGCTAATTTATTGACTAATGTCTTCAACAATGTCTACTAACACCTAAACGAGTATTAATAAAATCCACCTATTTCTTATAAATCTCTGCTAACAGAAAATAATATAATCATAAAATTACTTTGCTTACTAACAAAGCCAAGATAGTAAGACTTAAATCATATAGATTATAGCACACCATAACAATAAATAGAAAAAACTAAAATTCGTAAGTAAGAAAATAAAACTCCAAATTAAGAATATTATATCTTCAATGTCTTCCTCAACTTGTTTAGCAAAGAAAATTATGAAACCCAAAACTAAAGGTTCAAGACAAAAACATAAACAGATGGAAGATCTTTTAGAATAAACTTCATGATAGTAAGTTGCAGAGTTGTTTCGTACTAAATGACAAATGTTGTTGTTCTTAGTCAAACAGACTGAAGCCCATATCCTGTAAGAAAAATCGAATAGACCAATTATAACAACTGATGAATTATTCATCCAATTTTATTGAACCTTATACTAATAATCAGGAGAGTAATTTTCTGGATATAGCATAAAACTTACATCATCAGACTCTTCTTTCTTTGTTCCATTTTTCACTTCTTCCGATTATAGGTCCAACCACTGCTCAAATGGCTAAAACTCGCGTGGTTTGAGAATATTTTAAAGCATTTATGCTATCACAGCGGCGTTCGCCTCTATGACGACGAGGATCAACAACGAGGGAGAGAGGAGCGATCGGTACCGCCGTGCCAGAGCTTGATAACGACGAGGAGATGAGAGAGACTAACGCTGCTGGACAAAGAGGATCGACGAGAAGAGAAGATGAGCAGTCAGTGCCGTCGCCATATCCGCCACCATCACCGCAACCAACCACCGGCACCACCGCTACTCTACTCCGGCAAAGAGAGAATGAGAGAGAGATAAGTGAATTGTGAATATGGTGATTTAGGGATTTAAATTGGGGTGCGTTGGTTGAGTGGGGTGGGGTGGGTGTAATTAAATTAATTTTTAGTTTTATAATATTAATTAATAATCTTATTTAATACCTGATTTTTGAATTGTAAAACTTTATCCCCTTATTTTTGAATTGAAATCTTAAAAATAAGGGTTTTAGGTAATTTTCTATTTTATGAAACTTGTCCATAAACTATGTGGGCCTCATATCGAGGTCCAATAGTAATGTAGTTCAAAGAAAAATGGACACTGAGGCAGCAACATTAGCACCTAAAATAGGAAACAATAATTGATTAGAGGCATTCTTTTGTAAACATACTTTTGAACCACATCAAAGTAACAATTTAGTTTCTTTCAAGAACACTTTTGTATATGCTATACCCTTATACTTCCTCTACTCTTTTCCCTATAGCTAATACCAAAGTACCTACATCATTCGCATAGAGAAATATGTACGGTGCAAACTGTTGGAATGTGGAAGCATAATTGTCTATAAATTATAAAAAAAAAATCTTTAATTCAATAAACAAAATCGTCCAGATATTCACGTATATGTTATAAAAAGAAGGGATTCGGATTTTTACCGAAATTAGATAATCAATTCTAGAATTGGATCTGAATAACAAACTTTCAACTTTTTGGATCACGAGCATCCAGTCTTTTAATTGCAAGAACTTGATGTTGTTGACATATGGTTGATTTCATCCTTAATATTTTGATCATAACAAAATACTATTAATATTGTTTCTAACAATTGATTTTGACTGATGATAATTTATTGTTAAAATAAATCAAGCACTGTAAAAAACAACACATTATAAATCAGACTCGAAATGAAGATCAAAGTGAAAGTTAAGTATTCAAGTCAAATCATTCGAGACGAGAGCTTAAAAGATCAAAATCAAGACTGTCAAATCGGGCTCATGAAGAAGGTCAAGATCGAAATCAAGCATTAAAGTCGAACGTCAAGAAAGATCAAAATCAAGAATTTAAGAGCCAAACATGAAAGAAACTTCGAAGCAAGATCAAGACTGGGGTTTCGAGATCATATGTAAAGTTATAACACTTTGATCTTTAGTAATGAATGACAATAGTTCAAAAATCATTTTGTGCATGAAAAGTTATTTTCATATCACTTAAATATAATATTTTTGATCAAAAGTAAAATTGATCTTTTAAAGTGATACTTGAACTTATATCATATCTCCAAACAAAATCAATGGTCAACGTCAACCGGACTGTCCGGTTTGATAGAAAAACTTTGTCAGTCCGGATGCGATTCATCTCCAACGGTCAGTTTTTTTACCATTCTGACCGCAACGGCTAGTTGGTCGTCCGGTATTGTTTCGAACGTCCGGATGGGTCATCCAATTCGGTAGAATATTTGACAGTTTGACTTATATAAATGCCAACTCAATTGCCATTCATTTTAAGATTTAAGAACATTCAAATGAGCTACTTTTGAGCAAAATTATATTGATTTCTCATCTCATTTATAGTAATCAAATCATTTAGTTTTGAAAAACTTTTGATAAAATTAAATTTTGAAAATCTACTCATCAAAGTTTTTCATTTGAAAAATATTCTTTGAGTTTACATTTTTACATTCATTTGAATTTATTTCTTCATAGCAAAACTTTGATTGTTGGATCAAACTTCTTGAATCATTTCTCCTATCAAAGTTTTTCATTTCTCCTTCTGCTTGATTTATCTATATCAATTTTAAAAGAGATATATTTTTGAAGAAGATATTTGCATTTACATTGTATAAACTTTTTCCACTTCTTCATATTGAAACTTTGATTGAATCAAACTTGTAAATATCATATTCATCAAATTTTCTAATTTCTCTCTTAGTACTTAATTTATCACAAATCATTTCACTGAAAGAGATATTTTTTAAGAAACTTTTTGCACTTACATTACATAAACTCTTCTTCTTTTTCATATTAAAACTTTGATTGATTGAGCTAAAGTTGTAAAATCATCATATTCGTCAAAGATTCTCATTTTTCTTTTAGTACTTAATTTATTACAATCATCCATTGAAAGAAATATACTGCTTGAGAAGATTTTCGAACCTACAATGTATATCTTTCTTCATTTTATCATTGAAACACTTTGATTAATTGAATCTAATTTTTAACTATCATATTCATCAAAAAATTTCATCAATACTTGAACTATCATTTATTACTATTCATTGAAATGTTATCCTCTCTTAGCAATTAATTTGTTTGTATTAATTATCAAGAGAGGAATTTCACTATAAAATCTATTTGATAAAGTGTGGGTCATATTGAAGTCCCTTAAATATCAACATTGTATAAGAATCAGTGCTCCTTATTGTAAGTCATCGTGTGGGTCATATTGAGATCCCATAAAGCTCAATAGTGTGGGTCCTGTTGAAGTCTCATAAAGTTCAACATTGTATAAGGATCGGTGCTCCTTGTTTTTAAGTCATCGAAAGCGTTGTAAAGAGTTGGCCCAACATCATAGATATTGGACATTCTTTTTCAATGGAGCTTCCGCTGCTGGTGGCGGCGGAATTGGTTTCATTTTTCTTTCTCCGGTACCAGCACCGGAGGTGTACTAATCAATGAACCCCCGAAACCTACTTGCACCATAAGTCAATCAACATAGTGAAAATGCATTGCTCGTGCCGGAGAGCTTGGTAATGGAGGAAGTAAATCATTGTTTTGGATCGAACCTCCATAATTATATCGTTTGCATCATCTCTCCCTTTTTTACTTATCATTTTTATATTTGTGCTTATTATTTGAATTAATCTATTTAGTCTTTACCTGCTTAAATTTAGATTAATTTCTCGAAAAAAAAAATCAAAAACCAATTCACCCCCTCTTGGTTAGTTATTCTTGGGCTATCAATTGGTATCAGAGCAAAGTGCCCAATTTTAAAGATTTCACAGTCTTAAGTAATGGCTAACTACATTTTTCATAATTTTGAGGGGTATTCTACAAATTGTTCTCCTTTATTTAATGGTACTCATTATAACTATTGGAAGACTAGGATGACGATATTTATTCAATCAATAGATTATAATATTTGAGAAGTTATTGAATTTGGTCCATATGTGCCTAAAAAGGTTATTAAAAAGGATGGTAAACCGGATCAAATAATTTCTAAATCTAGAGAGGATTATAACAAAGTGAATAAAAGAAAATTTTCTTTAAATGTTAGAGCCAAAATCTACTATTTTGTGCTTTAGATAGAAATGAGTTTAATCATATTAGTACATGTGATTCCACTTATGATATTTGACATGCTTTAGAAATTACTCATGTTGGAATTAGTGAAGTGTAAGAAATTAAGATAAATCTCTTAGTTAAAGATTTTGAAAATTTCTTTATGAAAGATAATGAACCTATTGTTGATATGATTACTCGTTTCACTGATATTGTTAATGGCTTTAAAGGCTTTGATCGTAAATTACTAATGGTGAGCTTATAAGTAAAATGCTTAGGTCACTCTCGAAAGAATGGAACCCATATGAATGTTGATAGAAAACACCAAAGATATCAACACATATCCATTGGAAGATCTCTATAGAACATTGATGACATATGAGTTTCGCACCGAGACAAAGGAGAAAACAATGAAAAGTAAAGAAGAGGAAATGCACCAAATTGCTTTTAATTCTGTAGTTGATGAAGGCTCTTAAAGCGAAAGTATGAACAATGAAAAATTTGATGATCTAGTTCTTCTTATTAAGAAAGGGAAAGGTTTTCGCAAAAATCATCGATTTCAAAAGAAAGAAAAATAGATTCATCAAAAAGAAAGCCCTTCAATCAACATGGGATGAGAGTGATGATGATCATAAAGAAGATGGAAGTCAAGAGAAAATTGTCAACATATGCTTCATGACTATTGATGATGAGGTAAATTCAAATGAAAATTGTTCATATGATAAATTATCTACCTCTTATGATGAAATCCTTGAAGAATTTGAAAATTTTGATTTAAATCATTCGATCATCAAAAAGAAAAATTCTTTATTGGAAATTGAGGTAAAAGGAACTTTTAAAAATTCAAAATGATTTTGAAAAAAGGAAAAGTCGATTACGATTCTTTAATTAAGGAGAATTCTTCTTTACAAGAAATTATTTTAGATTTTACTCAAATTATTCACAAATTTACTCAAGGTAAGAAAAATTTTGATTTAATGCTTGGTGAGAAAAAAATGTGTTTTTAATAAAGGAGAAATTTGATATAAACCATTTTTGAAACAAAAGTCTCTTAAAAATTTCTTTGTTAAAGCTTTCACTTCTCCTATTTCAAATGTTACATGTAATTTTTGCAATAAAAATGGACATGATTATTCTATCAAAAAGAGATCACATGTTGAAAAGAACTATAAGTGGATTCAAAAATCCACTAACACTATCGAGGACCCAAGGATGTATAGGTACCGAAAACCAAAAATTGAATTATATTTGTAGGTACTAAGGAAATCAGGAAGCAAATGGACATTGTATAGTAGATACTCAAAGCACATGACCGGAAATCAAGCTTTATTGTCAAGTTTCAAAATAAAGGATGGCGGTCATGATACTTTTGGAGATAATGCAAAAAGAAAAATAAATGACATTGAAATTTTTGGTAATCATTCTTCTCCCTTTATTAAAAATCTCTACTTAGCAGATAACCTTAGACGTAATCTACATAGTTTTAATCAATTGTGTTATGAATGTTATCATATTAGATTTGATTCTTCCAAGTGCATTATTGAGGATACTACATCAAAAGAGGTGAGGTTTATAGGAAGTCGAAGTAAGAATGTTTATGTTTGAATGTGGAGGAAAACAAAAATTGTTTTTTTTTTTAAGGTTGTAAAGTTTGAAATTTGAGAAAGAAAAAATTTGTGATGCATGAAAAACAAGTGAAAAGTTCTTTCAAATTAAAGCAACATTCTTCAACTACAAAATCTTTTTTACTTCTCCACGTGAATATTTTTAGATCATCTAGTATCACAAGCTTAAATGGTAAACATTATGCTTTCGTCATTATTGATGACTTTTCTAGATTTATTTGAGTCCCATTTTTGAACATAAAATATGAAGTATTGAATGCATTTGAACATTTTTGTAAAAAAGTTCACAATAAAAGGGGTGCTAATACTACCATTAGGAGTGATCATGGTAGAGAATTTGATAATATTGCTTTTGATGATTTGTGCAAAACTTATTGTTGTGAACATAATTTCTCGACTCCTGGAACTCCTCAACAAAATGGTGTAGTAAAAAGAAGAATCACATATTACAAAAAAATGGCTCGGACTATACTGAATGAAAATAGTTTACCAAATACTTTTGGGTTGAAGCTAGCATACTACTTGCTATATTGTTTATAGAGTTTCAATTAGTCGAAAGAAAACACAAAACCCCCTATAAGCTTTTGAAAAATAGAATTTCAAATATCGATTATTTCAAGTTTTTGATTGCAAATGCTTCATTTTGAACACAAAAGGAAATTTTGAAAAATTTAATTCAAAATCAAATATTGGATTCTTTCTAGATTTTTCATCGACTAGCAAATCTTATACAGTCTTTAACAAAAAAAACTCTAGTCGTTGAAGAATCCATATATGTCACTTTTGATGAAACTAACCTTCTTGATCGTGAGAAAGATATTGCTGATAGTGTAGGATCAGAAACTCCTTTCGAATAAATGACTATTCAAGACCAAAATAAGGAAGATCCAAAAAATGAACACTCCTATGAGCTCATCAATCAAAATGGGCAAAGATGATCAATGTACTTCCATAAAAATTACAAAATATCGAGGTATGATCGGATCTCTTCTTTACATAATCGCAAGTAAACTCAATATTATGTTTAGTGTGCGATTATTTGCTAAATTTCAACTCAATACTCAAGAATCACACCTTAGTGCCATAAAATGAATTTCAGGTATCTTAGTAGCACTAAAATATTACATCTATGATAGTCTAAAGACACCCAAAATGAGGATATTGTATTCGAATTTGTGAATATGAATAATCAATTGATCGATATTCTTACTAAACCTCTAACATTTGATAGATTTTCACAATTTAAAGAGGTTTGGGAATTATCAATGAATTTGTAGTATGTGGCTAAATTGAATTATACTAAATGTTCTCATGTGATTGATTTTATGTGCACAATTGATTGAAATTTATTCAAATGATTTTACTTTTGTCATTTCATCACTCATACTTTGATTAATATTTTACTATAATGTGATGATTATCCTTTTTTTTAAAACTTACATATATTTAACATCTTATGCTTAATTGATGTGGAATATATTATTATTTTCTATGGTTAATTTAAAATTTTGATTTTATATACCATACTATTCCTCTCATATGTGCTACCGTTTTGCTTGTGTCAAAAAGAGAGTGTTGATCTTAAATGCCATCCATTTTTACTTATGTCAAAAGGGGGAGATGGAGTGAGATGACTATGCATGTTTTGACTTAAAAATATAATATGTTTAGAGTATATGAAAAAGAGGGAAAAGGGAAAATCATTCATATGCTTTAAATGTATAGTTATTGATTTATAAAAGATATGGGGAACATAAATTACATGATAAATTTATGATATATATTCCTTTATCAATATGATATCAATTGTTCAATCTTACTTTGAAAATCATCTCGTTTGTCATAATAAAAAATGGAAATTGTTGACTTATGGTTGATTTCATCCTTAATGTTTTGATCATAACAAACAAGATTAATATTATTTCTAACAATTGATTTTGATTTATGATAGTTTAATGTTAAAATCAAGCAAGCATTGTCAAGATCAACACATTATAAATGAAGATCTCGAAATGAAGATCAAAGTGAAAGTTAAGCATTCAAGTCAAATCATTCGAGACGAGAGCATAAAAAATCAAAATCAAGAATGTCAAATCGGGCTCATGAAGAAGGTCAAGATCGTAGTCAAGTATTAAAGTCAAATGTCAAGAAAGATCAAGATCAAAAGTTTAAGAGCCAAATATGAAAGAAATTTCGAAGCAAGATCAAAGACTGTGGTTTCAAGATCATATGTAAAGTTATAACACTTTAATCTTTAACAATGAATGACAATAGCTCAAACATCATTTTGTGCACGAAGAGTTATTTTCATATTATTTGCATAAAATATTTTTTATAAAAAGTAAGATTGATCTTTTAAAGTGATAGTTGAACTTAGATCATGACTCCCAAGAAAAAGTCAAGGATCAACGGTCAACTGTACATTCGGTTAACCAACCGGGCCATCCACTTCGACAGAAAAACTTTTGTCAATCTGGACATCCGAATGAATGAACCAGACGTTTGGTTCATCCCCAATGGTTAGTTTTTTATCATTCTGACCGCAACGGCTAGTTGGTAGTCCGGTACTTTTTTGGTCATCCGAATGGATCTTCTGGTTTAGCAGAATATTTGACAGTTTGACTGCTATAACCATCCATTTTAAGACTTGAGAGCATTCAAATGAGATACTTTTGAGCAAAATTATATTAATTTCTAAGCTCATTTATTATTATCAAATCATTTAGCTTTGAAAACTTTTGATCAAATTAACTTTTGAAAATTTACTCATCAAAGTTTTTCATTTGAAAAATATTCTTTAAGCTTACATTTTTACATTTAAATTTATTTCTTCATAGCAAAAACTTTAATAGTTGGATCAAACTTCTTGAGTCATTTCTTTTATCAAAGTTTTTCATTTCTCTTTGTGCTTAATTTATCTATATCAGTTTTAAAAGAGATATATTTTTGAAAAAGATATTTACACTTACATTGCATAAACTTTTTCTACTTCTTTATATTGAAATGATTGAATCAAACTTGTAAACATCATATTCATTAAAGTTTCTAATTAATCTCTTAGTACTTAATTTATCATAAATTATTCATTGAAAAAGAGATATTTTTTAAGAAGATTTTTGCACTTACATTGCATAAACTCTTCTTCTTTTTCATATTGAAACTTTGATTGATTGAGCTAAACTTGTAAAATCATCATATTCATCAAAGTTCCTAGTTTCTCTTTTCGTACTTAATTTATTACAATTATCCATTAAAAGAAATATATTTCTTGAGAAGATTTTCGAACCTACAATGTATATATTTCTTCATTTTATCATTGAAACACTTTGATTGATTGAATCTCATTTTTGACTATCATATTCATCAAAAAATTTATCAACACTTGAACTATCATTTATTACTATTCATTGAAATGTTAGCATCTCTTAGCACTTAATTTGTTTGTATTAATTATCAAGAGAGGAATTTCTTTGTAAAATCACTTTGATAAAGTGTGGGTCATGTTGAAGTACCTTAAATATCAACATTGTATAAGAATAGTGCTCTTTGTTGTAAGTCATCGTGTGGGTTATATTGAGGTTCCATAAAACTCAATAGTGTGGGTCGTGTTGAGGTCCCGTAAAGCTCAACATTGTATAAGGATCGGTATTCCTTGTTTGTAAGTCACCAGAAGCGTTGTAAATAGTTGGATTGCACCATAAATCAATCAACATAGTGAAAAAGTCTTGCTCGTGTCGAAGAGCTTGGTAACGGAGGACGTGGATCATTGTTTTGGATCGAACCTCCACAATTATATCGTTGGCATCTTCTCTCCCCTTTTACTTATCGCTTTTATATTTGTGCTTAGTATTTGGATTAATCTATTTAGTCTTTACTTGCTTTAATTTAGATTAAATTTTCGAAAAAGTTTTAAAAATCAATTCAACCCCCCCCCCCCCCCCCCCCCCTCTCAGTTAGTTATTCTTGGGCTATTAGGCACATTCCTTTAATTAAATCAAGAAATGAATTTTTGGATTGGACAATAAGAAAATATTATTTTTCTCACTCACTCACTCTCTCTCTCTCTCTCCAAATTTAAACACTAGAATAATATATTATGATTTTTGTGATTTTTTTGTCCATCTAATCTGTATTTATAGATATAAAAGATATTCCAATCCATGTAGAATAATAATTATAATATCAAATAGGAGTCTTAATTAAAATCTAAGTTAGAGTTTTGATTAAAATACATATCCAATTAGTTTACATATAATTACATGTGCAATCCTAAAACTTCAATTACAATTTCAATTAAGTTTACATTTTTTTATGGTAATTACAAGCAAGTACAAAACTTTAGTATAATTACAATTAAATCCAAAACTATTATAATTACTATAATTAAGTTCAATTACTTTATAGATCTACAACAATGTCCTTATCGGACATATTTTCCAAACTCCCAATCTAATTATTAGGCTTTGCTTTTTTTCACTAAAGGCAAAATACTGAACTCTCAGAATATATAAGATCACAGAAGTCAATAAATTTGTAATACTTTCCTCTGACCTGATGTATATGTATTTTATCCTTGTCCGAGATTCGATAATTAGGTACGAGCATAAAAGACCATTTTACCCCTCCAATTATTGTCACTAACTGAAGTACAATTTTCTTCAACGATCCTATGAACAAATCACATATGTCTAAATTTAGTCGTCGCTAAACATTGAGCCCAAATTTTAACCGTTTAATAAACAATATTTTAGTCACTCTACCCATTTTTAGGGTGATGGTTCCCGATACGAATTCATGTTCTTTACTTCGCTCATTCTCAAGTTCCCAACTCATCGAGATAGTTGAACAATCAAATTGATCTCACTCATTGATGAATCAAAGAACCATTAAAATCACGAAAAGATATACATAACTTTGACAAGTGATTTGAATGAAATACACAGTGGTCAAGTGAAATTTAATTCTTCGCACGGTCATGGTATAGAATTAAACTCGACGTGTGATCCGTTAAATACACTCCAAGTGTACCAGTATCTCATTTAACTATTTATGTGATAAGGACAAATCACAAACATGAATAGTGAATCGAACAACACTATAACTTTCTGGCACAAGGTTCCAACCCTTATACATTGGTAGTGAACAAAATATTTATGATCAAAATATAAATTGTCACGCTGTATCTAAATGCAAGTACCCAACTTATATTATCGCAAGTGATCATAGACACTTTAATTCGCATGTTCAATAAATGAAATAAAAAAATTATTCAATATAAGAATATTGTCATTTTTATATCAGCAAAAATATACTATATGGGCACACAACCCAACACAAACCACATATCAATTGTCATAGTTGACCCAAAATATTGACTTGAAAATTCCCAAATGATGCAATTCAATATGAGGTCGAGCAAAGGTACATTTTTTGTTATTGAAACTCATCCCTCCCTTCAAAATGAGGTTTGAACTTAAATCATTAGCTTAGTCGAATAGAGATGCTTGACATTGAGTATTATTAATTTAAAACATATTTCATACCAGGCAATTCAACTCTCAATTAAGTACACATAATTAGAGTCAAGGAATAATTTTCATTTTGAAAACATGTACAATTTAAAGCTAATCAAGTGGGCACTATTTGGAGTAGGGGCATTCACGATTTGTTTTGGCAATTTTATAGGAAACCATTAGAATCAAATCGAATTATTCAATTCGGGTCATTATAATAAAAATTAAATTGGTTTGTATTGTTGAAATTCAAGAGAAAACTTGATTCATGGCTTAGAAAAACCATCCATATGAACACCACCTGAGGCTTGCTCAACCTACAACCTTCACTTTCAGCTGCCCTCTTCATCCCACTCTGGTTGCCCCTACTAACCTACAAAGGATGCTAAAGGTAGTAGCTACAATAGAGAAAGTACAGGTAAAGCAATGGTTGAATCTCTCTCAAATCTCTTCCAATGCCAGTTGCCTTTTCTTTATCTCTCCATGTAGCTTACACACAAAGAAGAATACGGTTGTGGAGAATGCATATATAGTTAAACAATTAGGTCACTTATATAGGCCATTTCACTTCCCTCCAATTGGGTTGTCACTTAATTACAACTAAATGGGCTAAAACATAACCAATCAACCAAGGTCTAAACTAATAACCACAATGACAATTGGGCTAAACTCATGGGCCATCCTAAAGTCTGCAATGTTGTTTCCGGGTTGAGCCAAGTTAATGGTGTTGCTAAATTATCCATCAACTATTTTAAATCATCGCCGGAATTACTAGGTATCAAAATCCAACAAAATCACACTTTGATACCCAATCAACCTGCAAGCAAACAAAATACAAAGTTTATACTTGCATAATCAAGGTAACCAAATAAAATTGGTATCACAAACCTTACATCATGTTTCGGACCCAAACACATATCATACATGCTCCATTACTCACCAGAGCTAAGGTCAAGTACACCAGTAGAAACAGATAATCCAAACTCAATCAAGAGCAAATAAACATGCGATGGAGATCTCATAAATGATAACATAGATCTTTTCAAAACACGTTCACATAAAACAACAGACTAACACTAAGTTAATCAATTAAAATTTCCAAGCACATATGAAACAAATGCATAAATGACCCCCAAAAAAAATCTCACCGTACTTATCATATCTCATCCACGCGTAGCTCACACCTCAAAAACACATATATCCTCACATCGCCCACCATGCTCACTAGACTGGTTACTAACTCATGTCTAAATGATAAACCTATGTAGATCCTAAATCCACATCATAATCTTTTATCACTACCTCACTTCTCTCAACCTAAGTGGGTAATGAGTTTCCACTTAATAAAAGTGATAGAAGTATCTCTCTTACACTCTACATGATCAGGGTCTTACGAGATAAATGATTCTTGACATTTAATCACCTCTATTTATGATCCAAATCCACATCCCCGTGCATACCACCAATACACTTTTAGATATCTATACTCCATATTATTAATAGACATAATAGACGCTTACTATTAATGTATCTCAAACCCACTATGGAAAATTGACACCTTTGGTGACTACAAAGGTTAGTGCTCAATTTAAATCGACATACGCATCACAAGGTTACTCTAATTCCAACACTCAAAAAGGTCCACAAATAATTTATCTCACAAAGAGAAGGGTAAAGGTGGCACTCGTAAAGAGAATAGAAGAAAGAGTAGATTGTTTCACTATACTCACAAAAGAGGCTCACGAAGAAAAGAAGATAACTCACACATAGCTGTCCCGTATGATCTTACAAACCACACAAGCTCATAAAGATAAAGTAGAAAATGGCTGCTCATCTTTCTTCTCACTACCACACTCTCTCACATCATTTACAGAACAAAAGGAGTTGCTATAAATCTTAACCAGCTATGCAATCAAACACATTATACCAAGCAATAAGATTGCTCTTAAATTCATGTAAATGCACATATCAAACATATTGAAATGTCATATAAAGATGCAATAGAATTGACCAATCACACTTGTAGAAAGGATTACACATAAACGAATATACAGTAACTAGGTTTATTCTGAATAAACCTCACTCGAGTCATAACTCAACCCAATGGCAACATTCGCCTCACATCTCTCTTCATCCTTTCTTTTATTCTCTTTCCTAGGAGAGTATATTTCACCATTTCCAAATTTACCGCAACTAAAAATACCTTACAAGTCGTACTTGCCTTAGACCTACATTTTCTATCAAAAGTTTTATAAAAAAAAATCTTTTTTGTTTTGTCAAATTGAAAATTCTTATTTTTTTCCATTAGAAAAACACAACTCCAAATGTGTTGTTATTTTACTAAAAGAAAAAATGTACAAAACACAAAATGCAATCAACAAAGACGACAAGCAAAGTACCGACACAATTCACACAGAATAGTCAAACAAATTTTCCTAAGATCACGTGCAATTCTAATAGTGAATAAGCAAATTGACAAAAAGATTCCTAAGAATTTAAACGCAAATAATTAATAAATGATTTCTACGTCTAGCGACAGGCAATTGTTATCCCTTCACGGTAACCACAATCTTATGTCACCCCGTACAATGACTTTTAATGTGAAAAGTAAATTATTACCTTACACGATAACCATAACTACAATAGTAAAAATGAAGGAACACAATACCTAGCGAACCATATATGTTGTTTCATAAACTAGGAGAGATGTGAATTCGCTACTTTAGGACTACCACTACCTGTCCCAAAGCTATCGTCAATTGAGATAACACGAAACAACATCTGGCACCCGAATGTTGAAGGGCAAAGTTGTCCCAATTTCACCGTATTGCTTGAAACTGAAACATGACAACATTGTAGGGTCGTCACACCATTGCAACATTCTATCTGTTCAAATCATATCCAAACTTCGACCTACACTTCTACATGTGCCATTATCGATGCTATGAATGGGCCTCACTACCGCCATCGGCCTCAATATACTAGACCACCAGGTGTGCCTCTGTCTGCTGAAGTTGGGTGTGGTCTTGGTTCGTTTAAAGGATGTGGCATTTTGCAAGAAAAAGCGAAAAATAGTCCAAACGGTTTGATTTTCAAACAAGATAGTTTTCTACTTATGTTTCCAGTTTTAATTCTGCCTCGTTTCATCTAGTTTTTGGTGGATTTTTTCATAGATTTCAACACAAGCTTTGATACCATTTTTTTGTTGAAATTCAAGAGAAAACTTGATTTTAGGCTCAGAAGAACCATCTAAACGAACATCACCCGAAGCTTTCTCAACCCACAACCTTCACTTTCGACTACCCTTTTCATCCTACTCTGGTTGCCCCTACTTACCCACAAATGTTGCTAAAGATGGTGGCTACAATATAGAAAGTATAGGTAAAGTAATGGTTGAATCTCTCTCAAATCTCTCCCGATGCCGATTACCTTTCTCTCTATTTTTCCATGTAGCTCACACACACAAAAGAACATGGCTATGTAGAATGCACATATAGTTACACATTAGGTCACTTAGGCCATTTCACTCCTCCCCAATTAGGCTGCCACTTAATTACAACTAAATGGGTAAAACACAATGATAATAGTGCAATTATCACGTTTTTCAGCCACTAATAATTACATTTTCATGATTTATTGGTGCCTAAATGTTCTAAGTACACTTATATTTTGATTTAGGTTTCAAATTAATGAATATGGTGGAAATTAGAAGAACAGAGCAAAAAGGGCCAAACTGGAACAAAGTGAAGGTTCAAGGACTAAAGTGCAAGTAATCTAAATCTATTTCTAACCTTGTGATGAATATTCAAGAGTTTTAGAGATCAATTGGATGAAGCAATAAGTCAAAGGGGTGAAAGATAGCCAAAACATTATCAAATATCAACTTTCAAGCTGAAAAGTTTCATACTGGTTTTCAGCCTCATATTTAGATTGGTTTTTGACACATAAAAATGATCGAATTTGAAGATGGTATCTGAATCAAATTTGTATCCCTTTGAGTTAGCTTTTCAAAGCAACTTGAATCAGCTCAATCTGACATCGGAAGAGGATGATATGACCAAAATACTGAAAGTCATCCGGCGGGTAAATATTATAACCATACAGCCGCATGGTTATAAAACTATGGGCCTGTATGGTCATCTATCGAGAATATAAGGGTTGCAATTCTTTGTTCCATGCGACCACATGGGTTTATACCTTGCGGCCGCAATGGTCATTTTTGTGACGAAATTTCTGGTTTCCTTCTACGACTCAAACACTTATGGTAACTTATTTTGGCATGACTTCTCAACCCTAAAAGACCCCAGAACGTCTCACAACGCCTCATTCTTCATTCTACACCATTCTTCCATACTTTTGGCTCAAGAAACTCCTTAAGGAACTAAATTCATTGGTGAAGCTACGAAGGAACTCAATTAGATTTGGGGATTTCAGCATCTTTCATTCATGTAACGTGTCTTTCATTGTTTAAACAATTCTAGGGCTTATATTTCCTTTCTTTATGGATTATTTTGAGATTTCCTTAACTTTTATTCAGTTTTTCATGGATTTAATCATGTTTCTTCCATTGAATAATTAAAATACTTGTTTTAACTTTCAATTTCAAATACTTTATTGATGTGATTTAATTACTGCTATATGTTAGACATATATAGTCGCTCTTTGAATCTGATTTCGATAAATTAAGGTGAGAATGCGAATTAGGAAACTTAAATTCTAGAATTATATTTGTGAATTAAATTGATTTAATGGTTTATTCTCCTCATCATTAATTGATTTTAAGATTGACTTAATTTTATTCAATAGGTCATAGAATTAGTCATGCTCTTTCTATGGATTGATTGAAATAATTACTTATGTTTTAATATTAATTATTTAAGTTTATTGGTGTGATTCTCTACTGTTTTATGCTTTAATATATAGTTGATTTTGAATCTGATTTCTATAAACCAAGTGTGAACATTGCAATAGGAAGATTAACCATTATAATTATGTTAGAATTAAATTGATTTGTATTGCTAAATCCTCCGATTAGAAAGTTAGGATATAAACTTCTAATTGAGTAGAAAATGCATGAATAATTAATGTGATTGATCCAATCCAATTGAGGGAACTCCGACGCTTCACTACTTCAAATTACTGATTTTAATTTCACCTTTCAACATTGAATCTTACTACCCATTTAAGAGAACAATTCATCCATTTTTTGAAACATTTGACAACCTTTCCATCTCCCTGTGGATACGACACCCCAAAGTTACACTACAACTATCGCGTTATACTTTGGGCGTAATCAAACCAATCAACCCAGGTCTAAACCAATAGCCACAATGACAATTGGGCTAAACTCATGGGCCATCCTAAAGTGTGTAATGTTGTTTCGGGTTTAGCCAAGTTAATAGTGTTGATAAATTATCGTCTGAATTTTTTGGATATCAAAATCCAACAGTTTGGCTTTTGTCCTTCAAATCAAAATCTGAATGGTCCTAGTTTGGTTCTCAATGAAGTTTAATTTAGTTCAAAAATTATTATTTTTGTAATGTTTATTAAATAAAAAATTACATGAATTTACATTAATTGATATATATATATATATATATATATATATATATATATATATATATATATATATATATATATATATATAGTATGCAGAATAATCAACGATTTTGTTTCCTAAAACAAAAAACATGATAGTGAATATAATTCAAAATCAATATACACTTTACTTAATAGTGAAGTTGGATGAAGAACACATGGTTTCATCTGCAGGTCTGAAGCGTCTCTTCATAGACGTCCATTTATCACTCCATAGGTGGGCGGGCATTTAATATTTCTGGATTCGGATTAACACATTTGTGTCGCTGCAAAGATGTCACATTCATCTGTTATAAGATTTTGTTTTGGACAGATCTTTACCTAAAAGATTCGTATATTATGTTGAAGCAGTGACTCCCACCAGCAGGTGTGTCTTCTAGCCATGCGGTTGGGTCTTTGTTCATACCGACGGTATCCACTTTAGATATTCGCCGTGTACAATAATTGCTTTAGGAGCCTCAATGCCTCAAAGTGTGGCCTGTTTTGATGGCAACTCGTTATTAGAGGCTTTGGGAATCGGGTCGAAATAGTTAGTGATCATATACTTACAATAATGGACTTTGTTAATCATTACGATGAGATGATCATCACTCCAAGGCACTCTGTTGGTATTTAAACCTGATTTCAATAGCTCGACAATGGGATCATTGGACTCTATGTTGTGATTTGTCATGATGGATTTGCCTTATAAAAATGACTTGGAGGGCTATACATGTTGGAAGGGCAAAATGGTCATTTTGTCAATATTAACATATTGACAATCAAATGGGGGTTGATTTGTGGAATGATAATTGGAGGATGGTGTTAACAAATCGTACTTTGCTTCCATAATTATCACTAAATTTGAGAATGCAATTTGGACTTTTTGGTAAAATAAGTAGGTTAATATTGTGCCTTCATTGGTCAAGAATTGACTCATTTAGAAACATCCATTAGAGCTTTGGTCTTGTGAGTCCAGTTAGGTCCCACTACTGTCTCTAGTATAGGTGTGAGATTTAATTGGCCTACTATAATAAAGTTTAAAGAAAATCGTGCAATTATGAAACCCTAATTGAGTATTATAAATGCACTTTGTGGGCACATTGCTCAAGATTAGGATTAGCTATATTCTCTCATTGTTCCCAGAAAATGAAGCAGCTAAAGGTAGAGAACAAGAGGGGAGATCTATGTGAAGAAACTTTGGTTAGAAAGGAAGAAGGCCATTTAAAGCCCCTACAAGATTATTATCTTACTCTTACATGTTAAGATTAAAAAACTTGAACTCAAATTGATCTAAGCTATTATCCATTTGGATTTAATTTTTCAAAGGAAAAAACAATTTCCCCATATGATTAAATCTAAAAATCAACAAATGGTATCAGAGCCAATAATTATAGAGATCCTTAAGTAGGATTAGTTTCTAAAATCTTAATATAATATGCATTTTTAGTAGAGGTAGTGTTAGGTTATTTGACTTGACACGTTTATTGTTTTTTATGCTTAAAGTATATATTTACATAATCACTTTTGACTCTAGAATATCCCTTTCTCATTCTTGTAATTTATTTTATTTATTGCAAAATCTCCAGATAAATTTAAGCCATAAGATACTAGGGTTTTGTGTATTCATTTTCAAAGTTTCTATACTTTTGTATCAAGAGAGGAAGATGAAATTTTGGTCTCCTTTTGTTGTTTTTTCATGGAACACTTGGTGTTTGGAGATAAAAACCGATGGTATGGAGATGTTTTTTAAAAGATCGGGATGATGGAGAAATGGAACAAATAAGAGCAAAAACCATGGGGAAACCACCATGTTGAAGGCGGTGAAGGTGGCAATCGTTGCTACTCCTGAAAGCAACAATTATAGTTGTTGTACCTTTGGGATAGCTGTAGCTGCGAGTGCGACCACCTCTCCGATGGCGGCAGTGGCAGCCCCAAAAACCATCTTTGGTAACTTTGGGTATGGTGGAAAAGGGTGGTATAAGAAATGGTATGTTCGTTAGGGTTTGTGAAGTTAGGATTAATATAAGTTTTGGGCTTCTCTTTGATTCTTGAGCTAATCTTGTCGGATAAGGACTTTTGTTTAAAAGATTGGAAGTCAAAAATTAAATTGGATCCCATTTTGGACATTTCATGAATTGGACTACAAGGAATTTTAAGTTTTTGGGCTTTTCTTTGAGATTTGGATTAATCTTATTAGATAATTTGTTTAAAAGACTGAAACTCAAAATTTAAATTGGCCCACATTTTGGACATTTTATGGATTAGACTACAAGAAAAATTGAAGAATTGGGTCAGAATGTGGCTCAATAGACTATTTTAAATTATTAGGATGTGTCATAAGTGATTATAATTCATTTATTTATTGCTTTCATTGCTTTATGGATTGAATGAATGTATATTATTGCTTATCATGTAAATTAAATAAAACACCACCAGGTACACTAAAATCATATGCATTGATATTGTATAATTTTTGAAAAATTATATTCGATATTTGATGCCATAATAGTTGTTTATATTTGGCCGATTAAATAGTAATGAGAAATCCAACGATTTATAATAATAAGCGGGAGATGATTTATAGGCATGTGTAAACCCATTCCTCCTCCGTTATTCAATTTATTATTAAAATCCGTATTTGTGAAGTATTGAATTGCATCGGTCTTCCTAAAGAGAGATTACGTTATTTTAGATAAACTGAAATTGGAACTAAAAATAAAATATTTTAAAATAGAATAATAGGGTGATTATCATATAGATAACATTTCATCTATTTCGAATATTTTAAAATTATTAACGGAAGTTAATAAATTTATATATTAAAATTTGTGGATGACTTCCTATAGAAGATTTCGAAAAAATTATTCATATGCCAAATAATTATCAATTCTCATTTTAATTGTGGCATGTGGCATGAGATGTCTAGCTGAATATAATGAATATAAGGGTCCCAACTTTACCGACAACTACATTGACCTCCTATAGAACGGCATGTTAAAAGTTGCAAGGGTTTTAGGTCTTTGATTAAAGATATAATTTTGGCATGGAAGAAGTAATGTCTGCCAAAAGTTGTTGGCACCCTTACTTTATATGTTGAAAATTGTGGACATTTGATTCTGAATTAGTATTATTATGTTCCTGAACTTACATGAAACTTAGTTTCCGTTACACTTTAATATCATGTTGGTTATTCAGTACATTTTACCCATTTTACATTGGCTATTAAGTCAACGTAATTATATGTTCGGGTTATATGATTAACAGTTTATATGTGTTAAGTCCTATGATTGGTTCTACATGTAACACTACTACTAGGAAAAGAAATAAGATATCTAGTAACTCTCTTATGACAGCTTAGGTTGGGTAATATTAATCTAAATAGGATTCAAAGATTGGTGAATGATGGACATTTAAATGAGTTAGAGGTGGAATCTATACCAACGTGTGAATCTTGTATAGAAGGAAAGATGACCAAGAAGGCCTTTTAACTTTGAAGGACTTATCAGAGCAAAAAAGGTTTTGGAATTAGTATATTCCGATGTTTGTGGACCCATTAGTACTCGAGCTAGAGGATGATATGAATACTTCATCACCTTCATAAATGATTACTCTAGATTTAGATACATGTACCTTATATCTCACAAGTCCGAGGCCATGGAGAAATTCAATGAGTTTCGAATGTAGGTCGATAAAAAAATAGATAAGAGTATCAAGGCCCTTCGATCCGATTAAGGTGGCAAATATTTATCACAAGAGTTTAAGGTCTACATATCGAATAATGGGATATTGTCTCAATTTAGTGCTCCAAGGACTCCCCAACATAATGGTATCTCAGAAAGAAAAAATTGAGCTCTTTTAGATACGGTAGGATCAATAATGAGTTATTCCTCATTGCATATTTCCTTTTGGGGATATGCACTACAAACGGTCATCTACATCTTAAAGTACAATCTAAATCAATTCACAAGACACCTCTTGAATTGCGGAATAGGCGCTAACCTAATTTACACCATATTTGGAGATGGGGTGTCTAGCTCTACTAAAGGGAAAGATGGAATTAAGATCATAGGGTCGTCTCTTTAGTACATGATCTAAATCCTATTGGATATACTAATTCCGATTTTCAATTCGATCATGACTCTAGAAATTTCACATTGGGTTCAGTATTTACATTGAGATGTAGAGCCAGAAGATGCATTAATCAACCTTGTATGGCTCATTCTACCATAGAGACGGAATATGTAGTAGCTTGTGAATTTGCTAAAGAAGCTATATGGTTCAAGAAGATTCTTTTAGATCTTGACATGGTACTTTTGGTAATATAACCATAGTACTTTATTTTGATAATAGTGGAGTGGTTGCTATCGTTAAATAACCAAGGAGTCATCAGCGTGGCAAGCACATTAGGAGGAAATACAACCTTATTAGAGAGATTGTTCATCATGGAAATGTGATGGTGGGTAAAATTACATCAATGGATAATCTTGCAGATCCTTTCTCTAAGAGCTTATCGGCTAAGGTTTTTAATGGACATCTTGAGAGGATGGGTACTTTTGATATATCTCTCATATACTCTAAAGGGCAAGTGGGAGATTGTTAGTTTGATGTTCTTTGAGTAGTATTTTTGTAAACAACATTACGAATTAATATTTGATTATTCTCACGCTTTAATTTGTAACAATAATCTAAAGTTTGATGATCATGTATGATGTCACAAATTGTATATTAGATAGTTTGAGTATAGCAAGATACAATTTGTGACGTGATCAAACTATATTGTTTAAGATCGGTATATAAAGTTGGATGTTTTATGTTGATAAATTGCATTATTCTTATTGAGTTTTGTATAGATTTGGGAATAAAAGCAATGATGTGTTTTGGTGCACATTGAACAAGACCGCACAATTGACTCATTTGTGACCTCTCGAAACAAGACTCTACTCGATCATTGAACGAGTCACCTAAATCCTAAGCAAATAATGTACCTCTAATTTCTACTTCAAGTTCTTTGAAATCCCATTGAGTGAAGTTTTAAATGGAAAAATCAATCTTGGTGCTTTGGGAATTGGGGTAAAATAGTTAGAGATCATATACTTACAATAATGGAATCTATTAATCGCCATGGTGAGACGATCATCACTTCGAGACATTTTATAGGCATTTGAACTCTATGTCATAATTTGTTCACGATGGATTTTCTAATGGGACTTGGAAAGCTATACACGTTGGAAGGACAAAACGATCATTTTACTGATTTCAACATATTTATGATCAAATAGGGGTTAACTTATAGAGCGATGATCGAAGGATATTGTTATCGGATCATAATTTGCTTCCATAATTATCATTTGACTCAAGAGTACAATTTCGACTTTGTGGTGGAATAAGTCAAGATTAATAGATGTGTCTTAATTGATCAATAGTTGATCCATTAGAAACGTCTATTGAAGCTTGGATCTTGTGAGTCAGTTGGATCCTTTTCTTGGCTTTAATATGGGTGTGAGACTTAATTAACATACTACAATAGTGTTAAATATGACATTTGTGGGCACATTTCTCAAGATTAAGGTTAGCTAAATTCTCTCATTTTTCCCAAAAAAGGAGGCACTGAAAGATAGTGGTGGGCAAAACCCGATTGAACCCATCAAAATCGCCCAAACTGAACCAATCTGACCGGGTTGGGTCGGTGTTTTTGTTGTTTTTACACGGGCTGGTTGTGTGGGGGTTGGATTATGGGCTAACTCATGAAAACCGAATAAACCCAACCAGACTACATATATGAATTTTACAAGTGTTATGATGTTGCTTGGACGGAATTCAATTACTCTGTTTTTTTCACACAACCTCCAAGAGCTATAATATTTAGAAGAATCTATATTAAAATGTCAGTTCTTGTTGGTGAAATTTTGTGCAATAGTTGAAAAGTTTGAGAAAACCATACACAAATTAGATGCATTACTAATTAACTAGGTTATATATACGCTAACGCGATACACATGAAGTCTTAAATATTGCAAAAGACATGGAAACTCTTAGAATAATATTATAAGATTTGGATAGAATGCATTTTACTAAAAAATAGTATAAACAAATACACATTCAACACAAAAATATTTTCATTGCCAAAAACATTTATTGGCTTCATATATTTAATATCAATATGTTCATGTAACATTTTTGGGCATGAAGTGCCAAAATAATTCAGATTTTTTTATCATTGCAACTATAGATACTTAATATTATATAAGTCATGAGTCAATTATAAATCTACTCAATCTGACCTGCCTACCTTAATCTTTGTTAACAAGTTGTCCAAAACCGACCAACCCAACCCAACTCAACTCAATCGATACTTGATTGGGTTGGGTTGGGTTTCAACCTTAACACGTGTTGAGATGAGTTAAATTATGATCAAACTGATCATGTTGAGTTGGATTTGGGTTGAGGCAAAAACTAACTCAACCCAACTCATGCTCACGCCTACCTAAAGATAGAGAACAAAAGGAAAGATCTAAGGGATGAGTTTTGACTAGATAGGTGGAAGGTCATTTAAAGTTCCTTCAAGATTATTATCTTACCTTTATGTGTGAGGATTTAAGAACAAAATTCAATTATCTCAAAGTGATCTAAGATTTATTATCCATTTGGATTACAATTTCCAATTGTGATTAAATCTAAAAACCACACCAACCATCACCTAGATTGAAACTATGAACCTGTGGTCAGATTGAAACAATAAATAAACTTGAGATCACGTCGACATGAAGAACACTGCCATCATTTTTTTTATCAATTCTCGGACCCTTGAGCACCCACCAAATATTCTTTTCAAATTTTCATTTACCCCTAGTAGAGAAAGACATGGATAGAATAATTCAGTTTATGATGAAAAAAAAAAATTGCACCTAAACACAGTGAATGAGATGTGCATCCTTCATCTCAATTTCTTGGCCTAAATATGGTTGAATAAAAAACTTTGTACCCATGATGAATTTTCATAAATTCTCATAAAATTATAGTTCAAATTTCACAGTATTTTGAGCAGGAAAAAAAGGGGAAATTTTAAAAAATAATACAACGTAATATATTTCGTAAACCTCCAGCTCTATCTAATAGTATCGGCGGTGGCAATCAACGGATTGGTAATTATACTTATGAATAAACAATTAAAATTTCAGGCATAATAACCATTTTTTTTTATTTAAGGCTTTAAGAGCATCTCCAAGAGACTCTTTAAATATGAGATACTCTCTATTTTAAAGAGTCAACATTTAAAATAATGCTCCAAGAGACTCTTTAAATTAACATTTTAATTTAGAGAGTGGGTTTGGAGAGCCAAACTCACTCTTTATAATTAAATACATTCAAAAAGTTTCAATTTTCAATGTAGGAAATCAATAAAATAATATAAAGAAAAATTAGTTAAAATAAAAGATAAAGAAAAATAATAAATATTTATTGGGAGTGGTAAAATGAAGTGTTAAATATAAACAGCTTGTTGGAGTATTTCAAAATTTTAACTCTTTTAATTTATAGATACTCTTCAAATGATAGAATATACTCTTTAAAAATAGAGAGTCTATTAGAGATGTTCTAAGACTCCATAATTAAATGGGAATCACACCTACACATGTTTTTTAAATTCCCAATTCAAAAATAAGATTTTAAAATTTTTTGTTCAACATTCATATGATAATTCATCTTTTAAAATATTAGTAATATTATTATAAAATTAAATTAACTCACCCCACCTTCATCTCATCCCCTACTCCAACGCAATTTCACCTCAAACCCTAAAATTCACTTTTCATGCTGTTCATTCCCTTCCCCACTTTTTCTCCTTTCTCTACCTACACCACCCACCCCTCACCTAGGGTCGCCCTCATCCCTCACGACGTCGAAACCACGCCTCCATTCTTAGCGGTGCTTCACTGTCGAAGCATCGTTGTGCAAGGTAGCGCTATTGCTACTCGAAGCGACGCAGTACCGCTACGTGTTGTCGTGCTTTGTTGTGGGCACACCGTGCGCGCAGCAAGGCAGTATGGCTGCTGTTGCTTTTTCAACGACTTCATTCAATAGGTAGCGGTGCATTTGTGGGTGGCCTTATCTAATTCTCATGCGACTTCATCCTGCAACGATCTGCAGTGCACTGTAGTAGTGGGGCGATGCGTTTCTGTTGGGTTGGGTTGCATCTGTGGTGGCGGCGATGCGTTTGTGTTACATTGTTGGGATGTGTTGGTGGTGGTGGCATTGTTAGGCCATGTTGTTGGTAGTTGTGGCAGAGGTCATGGTGCAAGCGATGATGCTAGCGGTGGTCACAAGTGGTTTGTAGTGATTTTTGTGGTAGTTTTTAGGTGGTGTTCACGGTCACATGTGGTGCGCACTGCAGTCGTGATCTGGTGTCGGGTTTTTGGTAATACCAAGATCCGGAAGCGATGATGAGTGCTGAAGTTTGGTGTGTGGTGGTGTTGTCAGGGATGAATCCAGCCCCTGGCCAGTCCCCACGACCACCCGTGCTGGATCCGTCGGGACCATTTTTTTGTTGACAATAGATAAACTTTTTAGACTATATACATGGTAATTCATTTTATTTACAAACATTTTTTGTAGCTCAGTTGGTTAGAACTTACATATTCATGTTAGAGATCACGGTTTCAAATCCCTTCTCAATCAGTTTATTGTGGAATTTTTTAGTTGGACAATTTTTACAAAACTTAATGCAAAAGAGACGAGATCCGAACCTATGAATTATTGAAGCTTAACCATTATGATATTTAATGAACTTTGACACTAATTTTATCAGAATAATATACGTTAAATTTCAGTCATTTTAATGTCATTGTAAAAATTCTTTCCCGTGTTGTTCATTTGCCGAATTCGAACCTGTGATATTCCTTAGGATTATTGAAGGCTTGACCATTATGGCACTTATTGAACTTTGTCATTAAACTTACCAGAGTAATATGTGTTAAATTTCATCGATTTTAATGCAATTTTAAAAATTCGAACATGTGCTCTTCATTTAAATTATACAAGACTTGGTCACAATATCATTTAGTGAATATTGCTAATTTGTACGCCAGAATTATATACGTTCAATTTGAACAAAATAATTATTATATTTAAATTTTGGACCTTGTATGATTTTCCTTTTTTAAAAAATACATTTTTTTCTATTCTTTTCTACCACACATTTTTCAATAAAATAATATTACATTCAAATTCTAAACTTTTCTTTATTTTTAACCACACATTCTCCACCAAATCAATATTCCAAAATGCATTTTGTTTTTTTGCAAAAAAAAAAAGACATCAAATGGGGCTCTTAATATTTAATTGCTGCCCACGATCGACGATCAATGGTCGAGCCGCCCATGCTGACTCAAAATGCTGGATCCGCCCTTGGTGTTGTGGTTACTTTGGTGGTGGTTTTGCGTTGTTGTGGTGGTGGGTTTGCGTTGATGCGGTGTGTGGTGATTGCTGAGGTGGTGGTGGTGGTGGTGATGGTTTTGCACAGTTTGATGAAGTTGGTGGTGGTCATTGTAGTCGTGGGTGGATGGGATGGTGTTTGTGACCAATAAATAATATATGACCTAAAAATGTGAGTGTAACTCACAATTTATTAACGTGTGGTCGTGAAATTATTTATGATTAATTAATTTGATAATTGGTGAACATTAAATGAGTCATGACCTATAAAAGTTTTGATTTTGTGATCGATGAATAAATAGTAACTTGTAATTTTATTTTATTTTATTTGTAACCCAAAAATAATTTGTAATCTATTAATTTTTTATTAGTGACCAAGAAATAATTTGTGATCGAAAATTAATTTGTAACCAATAAATTTGATAATTTGTGACCAAATTGTATAGATTTGTGACCTTAATATATTTAATTAATAAAATATTTTTTCAATTAATTATTTCATAAATAAAATTGAATAATATCTAATGTTTGAAGTTTTAAACATAATTTCTTACTTTTAAAATAGATTATAATTAAACTCTTATATATGAATTTTTTCCCCATTATTAATAAGGTTAATTAGGCCGAATATCCTCCAAAACTAATTAAACCTTTTACCCCGTAATTAATAAGCTCAAAACCTCCCAAATCCTCCAAACCTTTGAAAGCCCCGAATCAGAACCCATAAATTTTTTGATCCAATTTCTAAATGCTGCCTATATAAAATGCACACAGGCATGTTCATTGTAAATTCTTATACAAAAAAAACTTGTTCTTCCATTTTTGGGTCTCAAGTTTCTCGAATTTTGTTTCATTTTCCAAAAAACCCCCACAATTCAAAGATCCTTCATTCTGCATCAAGATAATTATATATAGTTAAATTCCTCTTAATGCTTCTATTAAACCATTATTTTCTTGGTTTCTTGATTATAATTTGTATCTCCGTGTGTGTGTGTGTGTGTGTGTGTGTTCATTTGAAACACAGCTTCTTGAATCGATCAGATGGTTGCCTCTTCAGCCGTTTGATCTTTTAAGAAGGCGCAACAGTCCATTAATTACAGTTTGATTTCAAATCCTGTATTTTTCCAAAAATTTGTTGTGTGTTTGTAGGATTATTATTGTTATTTCAATTAATAATTAAACGGTAATTATTTTCCAGATTGTTTCAGGAAGTTATTTGGCCCGAAAACTATTAAGAAGGATCAGAGAATTTGTTACCAAAGGTGTAGTGATAGGACTCAAATCAGCACTTAATGAAAAATTTAACATAGTAAAAACATAAGATCTCGATGAAGAGTTTGACAACTATGTTAAATTATAAGGCCTATAAGCAAAAGCCATCAAGGTGTTGTTTGACAAATCTTTTAATAAAAACTTCATCAATTTTGATAAAAATTCAAGGACCACAAATAAACATTTGTGTTGATCTATTTCTAGAAGGGACCCACCTGTAGCGACCGCGAACTTTTAATTTATATAAATTAGTTTTCTCGAAAAACGTGTCGCTAAAACGTTAACCCTAATTTTCTAGAGAAGCGCGTTCGTCTAGCCGTTATAAAATTTAATTCAAATCTATTCGATCGAATCCGATCCCGAATAATAATTTTATTATCAATTTCGAATTATTTTATTTAAATCCAATTTTTATTAAATTCAAGCCCAATTATTTAAAATCCAACATTTATGGTCCAAATTTCATAAGCCCAATTATTATAGTCCAATTATATGAGTCCAATACCTTGAATTTTAATTCATTTAGCCCAATTCACTTAAACTCAATTAAATAAGCCCAAAACCGGATATTATTTATTTCAGCCCAATTAGAAAGCCCAAAAGCCCAACATTTTGGCACAATTACCCGTCTAGGGTTTTGTGCCCTAATTCTACCACTATTCATACTCCACTCCACTCCACTCCACTCCACTCACACTCATCACTCACACAATATCCACTTGGTAAGAAAATTTGTCCATTCTCTCCAACTCTCTCTCCATTTCAATGTGTCCAATGTGAGACAACATTGATGCTAGAAAATTCATTTCTAGCATCAACAGTGTAATCACAAGACAATGCAGCACAAACACCACAACATTCCAATCCACGAGACCAACACTACCAAGCAAACACCCTACTCAAAACTCAATGCCATCCAACGGCAATCAACCCACCAGTAAATACACTACCAACAAGCTCACCATCACACCACCAAACCACCAACATTACCACCTCAACTCACCACGAAACCACCATAAACTGACTACCACCAACACCACCCAACACCACCAATTCCAGCCACCTCAAGTCCTCAAAACCGAGACCAACAAATCAAATCCCCAAACCCGAAACCGTAGCTCCACCACCCCATGGCCACGAAACCGAAACCCAAAACATTAAATGGAAACCCCCAATCGAACCAAACAACCAAACCAACATCCTCACTGTACCAAAAACCGAAACTGAAAACAAGATCTGAAAGCCCCAAATCGAGCCCAAAAATCGAGACCTCAATCAACACACAATCGACCCCAAAGCTAGGAAATCAAAAAACCCACACACCTTACCTCGTGTTTTCGCCGAACCCGAGTGGAGAATCGAGTCCACACCTCCATTTCGCGCCCAATGTCCCTAACAACACCCCCCTCCCCTACCCTTGAGTCCGGCGCCACCACCGCCGGTCGATGGTGGCAGGAAAAAGGAAAAAAAATGGGGAAGGGGCTTTGCCCCTTCCCTGTCGGTCGACATCTCTCTCTCTCTGTAGAGAGAGAGAGAGAGAGATGTAAAAGGGGGAATTTTATAATTTTAACCTTTTAGAAATTGTTAATTTAAGCCCCACGTTTTTAAGTTCTTTTAATTTAGTCCCTAATCTATATAAGTCATTATTTTAGTTATTTAATTTTATTTTCAGCTTTATTATTATTACTGTTTAGTCCCTAATCTATATAAGTTACTATTTCAGTTTTCAGCTTTTATTTTCAGCTTTAATATATTTACAGCTTAATCCTTAAACTATTAAAAGTTATTATTTCAGTTTTTAACTTTTATTTCCAGCTTTATTATAATTACAGTTTAGTCCCTAAACTTATGAAAGTTATTATTTTAGCCCTTAAAGTTTTATTTTCAGATTTAATAAATTTCCAATTTAGCCCCTAAACTTTATTTTATCATTCTAAGTCATTTATTTCAATTCCAATAATTTTTAATTAAGCCCTTAAACTTAATTTCAACACTTTAAAACTTTAAAGTTCGAAATACTGATTCAAACTTATTTTCTATTGGCTAGACGAAACGTACGGACAATTAAGAGATTGAAGTTACTTCTCGAACCATTTTCACGAAACTCGAGATTTTGAGATAGACTCGCCACCATTAATTAGTTTAAATTATAATTGCATGTTTTATGTGGATTACGTGAT
The DNA here is from genome assembly GCA_019097785.1 of Fraxinus excelsior. Lineage (NCBI taxonomy): Eukaryota > Viridiplantae > Streptophyta > Magnoliopsida > Lamiales > Oleaceae > Fraxinus > Fraxinus excelsior. The sequence continues at coordinate 32,220,223 of CM032624.1, read as the reverse complement.
TTATATGCTTTAATGCATGAGATGAGAATTTATCATATGAGATCTATGATATTGTTATGCTTGCCATAACTTATATGCTTAACTGCATGAGAAAGAAGAGAATCTCTTATGGGATAAGAAGAGAATGTTATGCATAACTTATGTACTTCATCCGCACAAGAAAGAAAGACTACCCACATCCCATGTTTTTAAAGAGCCTATGATTTTCAAGAAAATGAACCAAAGATGATATCACATTGTATATTGCATAAGTGTGTATTCAATTATTCTGTAAATTAATTATCGGCGATGAGTCTACTGAGTATTTCTTCGAAATACTCACTCTGCTATTTTAACAATATTTGCATATTTCGGAGGCGATTGTGATTGATCCGGCAGTGGTGGCATAAAAAAATTTGATTATCGAAATTATTATCTCTTTGAAATTTTTGTATTCGAATATTGATAACATTTTGTCGTTTTCCGCTATTTCTAAAATATGATATTTAAATTTTAAATTTCCTATGAGTTTACTTGTCGATACAATTTTTCAATTACAAATGTGATTTCAAAATTAGGTTATTTCCGCGAAAATTGATTTTGAAATTAGGGCAAAAGACGATGACGTGGCAATCCGGGTTAACAGAACTCGTGGCGCTACAGCTTGGTATCAGAGCCGGTCTGCGTTTCTGTAGACTGGCAAATTTTTTTAAAAAAAAAAAAGAGAAAATTTTCAAAGAGATTTTTCTTACTATTATTATTATTATTATGAAAGTCGCCACTGCCATCATTCGATCCGCCGACTCCGAAGGTAAAAGAAGTTTATGAAGTTTAATGTTATTTTATTATATTTCTCTTGGATGACTTTGATTCATGTGAAACTATTGCCCTATCTTAATACATATATTATACAACAGTTTAACTGAAGTACATAATCTGATAGCAGGAAATTAAACAAGGGCACATACTCAAGTGCTTTCATGTCAGCATCTTCTTCCCAAGAGGATGATGCTCGATGAGAAGCTCTGCTTCTTTCACCATCTAACTGTTTTGAACTATAAGTTATATGGTGATTTACACTCCACATACACATGTATAATCATGAACGAGAATGATAACAAAATTTAAAACAAAATTGGCCACGTGCAGACCTATGCTTCCTGAAGCCGCTTTACTTCCTTCTCCAACTGAAACTCAGCTGCAGCCTTTTCACTAGCCATGGTTTCCAGCTGTGTTTGCTTGTAATACTAAAAGCCACATTTAATAGTTAGACATCAAACAAGTTGTCATTAGCTGCTAATAGCATGGACATAGATAAAATCAACCTAATATCAACAAAGATTTACCAACAATCGTGGATTCACAGTGCAAGAAAAGATTTTCGCTCAAGATTCACCCCCCAAAATCACCCAATCGTCCAAATGGGAAACTCTCGTTAAAACTACAAAAATGTAGCAGCATTAAATTGGTGAGTAATGTTTTCTCTCTACAAGAACATTGGAGAGTCGGAGGTTTCTCGAGGGTTTTCTGATTCAGGGATTTCTGCTTCTAATTTGGATTTTTGTTGTGGTGTGGAGGCTTTGAAAGTAATTAATACGGTAATTGTAGTTTTAGTTAGTTACAACGTATTAATCAAATACTTAATTTTTTTAGGGTAGTATATCTAAATTGGGAAAAATTCATAAATCTTACTTTAAGTTTACCCTATTTCAAAAATAACAAAACATATTTCACATTTCAAAAATCGGGTTTTTTGACCTATACATACACATATATAATATAATTAACCCACCCACCTCCACCACCCTCCCCGTTCCAACAGTCGTCCGGCTACCATTCTGGCGACCACTCCTATTCTGGCGATCGTTTCTGGCGGCTGCTCCGATTCCGACGACTGCTCCGATTCTAACAGTTGTTCCAACTCCGCGCGAATATTCCGGCGACAACTCATGTCACAAGTCACGGCACAGGTCACAAGTCACAGCCCATATCACAAGTCACAACGCATGGTTCTTTGTTTATAATGATTGATAACATGATAAAACTCATTTCTAACATTTTTGTTAATAATTACGGGTTATTTTCAAATTGTCACAAATCAAAAATTTTATACGTCACGAATTATTTCAATATCACAGTTCAAAAATTTTATAGGTCACAATTTGTTTATCGGTCATATATCAAAATTTTTGGAGGTCACGGATTATTTCGAGGTCACAGATCAATAATTTTATAGAATCTATGACCACCGTCAACATTTGTGACCACTGGTTCAACGCTGTCTCTAACAGCATCACCACCACCGTCCGCCTCCCCCACTACACCAACAGCACCCACGTAACCACCAGATCCACCACCATCATCCACCACCACCGCGGCTAGAAACCACCATGACCACAACCAGATATACCAAAAAAATAGATACAAAACCACAAACACCCTACAACCACCATCACCTCGCTGCCGCCTCCGCCACGTCACGATCTGAAAACCACAATCGGAAACAAAAACCAAAAAATTGGCACCACACCACAACAACCACACCTTGCCGCTACAACCCCGCCCAGTCAGATCCACCATTGCCGCCACCACCTCACCATCACTACCCAGCGCTCCATCACCACATACATAACCGTCTTCTTCCCATCTACTGCTTCCTGTACTTATCGTTGCAGAGCAACAACTCCATGACGTTTCCTCAGTCTAACGTCGTTTCAGAAGCTTCAAAACGGGGCATTTCGCTGTCTTAATGAGAATATTAGGAAGAAGAAACTCTATCTTTCTTGTGGATTTCCTTTGGACCTCTCCCCTCCTCCTATTGACTATGACCCCCTCATAAGACCCACATACACTCCCTTTATTCTATTAACGATTTTTTTAAGACCGCGAAACAGATCTAGGGCTTGGGTGTGAGATCTAGGGCTTAGGTGTGAGATCTATGGCCCGTGCGTGAGCGAGGTCGCCGTGGAGATCGGGAAACAGATCTAGGCCTTGGGTGTGAGATCTAGGGCCTGTGCGTGAGCGAGGTCGCCGTCCTCGCCGTGAGCAAACCGGCGGTAATAAGAAAGAGGGTGGAGGAAGGAGAGTGGGTAATCGTGGGGGTGGTGCGAGGTTGGACTGCCAACAGAGAGGGAGGGCGTCGCCGGCGAGGGTGGGTAGAGAGAGAGAGTAGAGGATGAAGGAAAATGGAAATGATTTTTGTGATGAAATTTATTAGGGTTTGTGAGAGTGGGTATGTAAATTAAATTAATTTTATAATATTATTATTAATATTAAATTAAATATAAAAAATATGTATCTATATTTAAAATATCTGATTTTTGAAAATTAAAATATGAAATCTGATTTTAGAATTTGGATCTCCAAAAGTAGGGAAATGAGTAATTTCCACATTTAAATTTCCTTAAAAAAATTGGATTAACCCAACTTTCATTAATTATAGCCCATTTCACAATGCCAGGCCTAAATAAAAAAAAATGGCCCATTTCAATATTTGGCCCAACTGAATGTTAACAACCCTCCACGTTCGCCACCGTGCCGGAAAAACAGGAAGTACCGGCGAATCGACAACCACCACCGATCAAAGTCGGCGCGCCACCCCGGAACCACCGCCATCCCCCCCCCCCCCCCCACCGCGTTTCACGCGAAAACGGAAGCACCAGAGGTTGCCGCTGTTCCATGCAAGTCGCGGCAGCAGCAGGTGCTGCCCCCCCATCGAGGTAGCTTCCCTCTTCTTCTCCTCTGTTTCGGTTTTATTTTCCCCTTTTTCCTTTTTCGTTTTTGCTGATTTTACCGTGCAGGTCCTTTAACTCGTGGAGAAGATGAGGTTTCGTCCATGGAACTGAATTTGTATCTTAAGTCCTCCGAATCATAATTGCAGAATGAGTCCTTTATTACAAAATTACGACAGTAAGCCAAACAATTTACAAACCCTAACTCTACCGCAAAATTTAAAATCAAAGAGGAAAACATGGAGTCGTAATCCACCCCCTTTGTTACATGACTCGATTCAAACAATACATGATATCACCATACAATTCTAAGGCCATAAATTTGTTCTAAGAAAAAATAAATATCATTCACCGCCCTTTACTAACATTGGCATAATCCAAAATTATGTAATTCTTGATATACAAAATAATATAAAAAACAAGGCTCTGATACCAATTGAAGGATTTTAGTAAGTTGTGTATCAACCAGAATTAAATAATTTGGAACAAAAATTAACACGTAGGTGTTTTAGGAATTACCTTTGTAGCGTGCAAAAAAAATAAAAAAATCATTGATCTTTGATCTCCTTGATTCCACCTTCAAGCCTCCTTGTTTGAAATTATTTCTTCAAACCTTTTGACATTCTCCAGTATTCTTCAAGAACAAAAAAAAAAAAAAAAAAAAAAAGGTAATTAGCGCAAAACGTCCCTACCTTTACACGGTTTTGTGCAAAACGTCCCTACCTTTTATTTCTTGGTACAAAACGTCCTTACCTTTCCAATTTTTGGTGTGAAACGTCCTTTTGACCATTTTACCCTTCTATTGAAATAAAACAAACACAAAAGAAAAGAAAAATAAAGAATAAATTGCAATTATGGGTTCAAACTTTTAAAAAGGTGCAAATTAGTCACAAATATGAAAAAATCATCAACCTCTAAGCCACCACATTTGAAGGCAAAATCCCCAACCTCCGATCACCTTGGCCATCGGACCAACATACCACCTTGAAGCCCTCATTTCCCTCTTCACAACGTACCCAACCGTCAGCCCTTACTCCGACAGATTTGATCGGAATCGAGCTACAAATTTCACCGCATGAAATGTGGTCAAACACTGGAATCACACCGTCCGGCCACCTTCCTGGTCGGAAAATACCACCGGCCAACTCCCCTACTCAAGACGATCTCGACCATGCAAACAATTTAGCCCAAACAGCAAGGGAAAGATTTGAATTTTAAATTGAAAGCTGCCCGTCGCGACTTTCAAGACACCGCACCAGTTTTTCTCCAATTCCGAAGCCACCATGACAACCTATGGTGGCGGACCACCTGGGTTGGGTGCTCCATCACCTGGCGCACCTAGCCCAACAATGGGTCCCCTTCAATTTGGCTCCAATTATCTTCAATTTGGGTCTAAAATGTTCACTGGTGCGAACTCGCGAGTACAACGATTGGACTGTTTTTCTTTGAAATTGGTGGTTGTTGGTTGCTTGTTGGAGGAAATTGTTTATATAAGTAGCTTCCACTTTATGAGGGAGTCGACCAGTGGTGGATTCCAGTCGGTTGGGTGGTTGGACGGCGAGTTGTGGGTGTTTAACCGATAGGCTGCGATTTTTGAATTTGATTTCCGACCAAATTACAACGAGTTATGAGGATTTCTTGGTATGTAGTTGTAGAGGGTAATGATGGGAACATGTTGAGATCAATATCTGACGGTTTGGACGACCGGGAGTCGCCGAAAAAATGAGCTCATGTATTCGGCTAAAAAGGGGCAAAATAGATTTTTTTTTTTTTTTTTTTTTTTTGTTCTTTTTAATATTTTTATAAGTCTTTGATTGATTTGCATTTTTCTTAAAAGTTTAGGAATAAGATTGAAAATTATTCTTTATTTTTCTTTTCTTTTGTGTTTGTTTTATTTCAATAGAAGGGCAAAATTGTCAAAAATGACGTTTTACGCCAAAAATTGGAAATGTAAGAACGTTCTGCACCAAAAAACGAAATGTAGGGACGTTTTGCACAAAACCGTGTAAAGGTAAGGACGTTTTGCGCTAATTATCCAAAAAAAAAAAAAAACTGTTGAGATATTTTCCTTCTTTGTGTGTGGGCACAAAAATAAGCTTTTTTGCATATATATTAATTACCCCCTAAAAGGTACGTGTCTCTATAATATGTTTGATTCACAAGAATTCCAATCCCATTAGGACTCTCTCATTTTTTATTTTTATTTTTTTGATTGGATTATAGGTCCTTATCAAAAAGGAATCTCTTTTTGTCCTTATCCAAATCATAACCTCTATAGCACATGTTTGGCACATACAAGACACATTTTAGTTTAATTAATTTATATTTCTACAATTAATAATAATAATTCATAACTCTTATAATTTATTCATGTTCTTATTTTGAAGCCATTGAAGGGACCAAATGGACCCACTTAAATCAAACTCCAATAAATTAATCTTGACCCGATCAACTCTTGATCGGTCTAGATAATTTATTAATCAATATCTATTCCACTAAAAGAATGTGATTGCACTCTTAATTTAATTGAAATTACTAAAACTACAATAATTGTATCGTCGACGAATTGTTCTTACATATTACCCCCGTTAATCATGTTGAATATTTGGAACTGGGTAAAATGACCAAAATGCCCCTTTTCCAAATATACATTATATCCTCAATCCCATTTTCCATTTGACAGTTTCACGTGATCACATCACAATATTAATTCAACAATCTTGTCGAATTACTGAGCTTAGATTTAATTGTTCATTAAAAAATCTCTTGAGATCATGATCGTGTCTATTAAATAGGTTACAGATTCCATATCGCGAATATATGTTCTACAATTATCTCACTTTAATTCTCAAGACATCGAGATATTGATTAACAATTTGATCTCACTCATTGATACCTCAAAAAACTTCAAGTTAGTAATCAAAGTTCATTATTCGCTTAGGATTAAGGTGTAGTACAATAGTCAAATGAAATTAAATTCAAGTGGTTAATTCTATGAATTAATTTCACGTGGTCCTGTCCAATACATTCCAGAAAATGTATAATCAATTTTATTACTAAAGTTAAGATCAACTTTAAATAAAATTAAGACAATCTTATCAAAATAAAGTGCTTATCTTTATTTACCGATTTGGACAATAAACTTTAGATCGAATCATAAATCAAATATTTGCATTTTGTTGAGGGCAAATGCATTATTGTAGTATTATTCAAATTTATATTTCAATAGTTTGTAAAAGTTTGGTTCTTTCAAGAATAATGATATTGAATTTCTCATCAACGCAATATCGAAAAAACCTATATTAAATCCATCACAAGTATACCAATTACTTAAGAATCGGCCATTGACTTATCTTGAAAAAATTATTTTTTATAGTGCATTTCAATTCAAAGAATGCCAGACTAAAAGTAGATTCCACTCAATAGAATTAGTTATTGGTGGTATCCTGTTGGAGCTAAGAATCTATGCTCTAAACCTTATCATTTAGTCTTCGTTTTTCGGTCATTTTTTTTTATTCAAATTGTAACAAAGCTCAAAAAAGTTAGGATTGAAAAGGAATGCCCAATTAATTAACCTAGTGCATATGATAATAAGTCGTTCACTTAATTGTTTCTCCCCCTAAAAAATGATATCTCATTTTATCAGTTCGAATGAATAAGTAGCAATGTGCCATCTCAAATATATTTATTGCATATAATTCATTAAATGTTGACTGAGTTTTTAAATATACTAGTCTATTGCACGGGCAATGTTATTTCGAAGGTAATACTAGCGTTTCAAAAAATATATATTTATCTCCTTGTTTGGTGGATTCTTCTTAAAAATTTAATGCATAATGTAGCATTTTTTCATGCACTCGCTTTTCCAGAGTTAAGAATTATAGATACTGAACTTTATTATCAAACGTTATGAAAATAAGAATTAATAACGAAAGAACATAATATTAATTGAATGGAAAATGGAATCCAATAACATTGAAGAATTGCAAAAAAGTTGTAATCTTATATGACAAAAATCATAAAGGTAATAAAAGCACATTCTTCTTCCCCTCCTCTCTTCGCATGGGACATGATATAAAATGTATTTTATATCCTACCAGCAGGTACGAATGTGAGCTAAATAAAAGAACTCTTGACAGTTTTTCGTTCTAATTTGAGAAAATATATTTACTAACGTAGTGATGAACTATGCTAAATTGGCCTTAAAATCATGTGAGCGGCTCTTATCACTTTCGTCAACATCTTCAACAATCCCTTTGACAAAACAACCCGGTTGAGTGCTTTCTACATAGGTTTTACATGCTATCAGAATATCACGAGAATGCTCGTAGAAATGTCCTATCACAAAGTCATCGAAATGCTATGAGCAACACAACACAAAACTTAAATCAGTATATAATGAAACTGTTACCCAAAAGGAAATAATAAATTAAAATTAATTACCAAAATATGCAAGGATTGAAATGCCTAATAATAACAGTAGTACATAGAAGGATCTCAATTTCATCTTACCTTCGGTGGCCGCCTCATACTGTACACCATCGTTTGGAGAGAATGGATAAAAATATTCTCATTGTATGCTATTGAACACTTTTCTCCAGTCGCTGAACCATTTGCACGTCTAGACTTATTAAAATATGGCTTAGCATTTAAAAGTAGGCCTTGTATAAAGACCAAAACATGTAGCATAGTTGATATATCATGGATCAACTTCTACTTTTGACTACCACTTCAAGTGTTGAGAAGGGTTAAGCATACTTTGCCACAATTGTACAAGTTTTGATTGATGCGAAGTCCACCAGAGTGGTAATGGATTTGCTGCAACAAAAAGTGAGTTAGCATTAATGGAAGACAATGTATTGATATATTCGAAAGTGTAAAAGGGGTTGGGCACAAAAATATCTAAAATATACAAGTGGAATATTGGGATAGCTTCCAGGAAAGAAGATGTCGAAGAAAAAGAGACTATCATGGTATGGAGTTTATTATACTCTTACTATTATAGCCCTCAAAAGATTCATTCTGAATTCAAAGACATACATAAATTTGGTATCTAATAGAGTGACAGCAAAAATATAGAAGGTGGGGAATAGATCTATTCTAACAAACTCAACAAAATGATGGTAACACCATTAGTTTTAACAAAATGCACATGGACTATAACTAAATTTGCTCAAATATCATCATAAATTGATCCTGAATATTCAAAGAGCTTACCAGAAAACTAGGTAATATCTTGAAGTAAAAAAATGTAGAGTCCATAAGTATGATTAGAAGCTCACAGACAAAATGGAAATGGCTAAAATTAAAACGAATTACAGTTAATGGAAAAATTTATACCATGCATTAATAACGATTAGACAAAAAAGTAATAATAACTAACCTATTATCAAGAGTATAGGCATGAGAGTTTTTGAAGTTTTCTTAGCTATAGTTACTTCCATCATGGTTGTAACTTTAGAGTACCATGTTACCATAAATCCAAGTAAGTATGAAAAATATACACAATTATCATAAAACCTGAAATATTCCAAATCTAAATTAGTTATTATAGAAATAAGAAATAACAAAAATCAGTAATATAATTATAACAATGAGCGACTAAGATATGCGACAAATACTTACGAAAAAGTTATATTTTTACAAATGAATGAATGAGAAAATTTCTCTGTCAACAACATTCTTCGTATATGTAATGTATAAATTGTCAGCGCTTGATGGTTTTAGTAAAACCTTTAAAGATTTGCTTGTTTTAGCTCTTGACAATGCTACTTAAAGTTGATCATGACAGAAAACTGGCTTAGGAAGATACAAACGAACGTAATCAAGTGTTTGACCTTGTGCTTTATTTATCGTCATTGCAAAATATGGTCTAATCGGAAATCGAGTTCTTTTAAAATGAATTGAAGTTTGATCATTTTTCAGAGGTATAAAAGGAATTCTTGGTAAGAAAACATGTTTTCCACAATATTCACCAGTTGTAATTTCAGCAAAAATTACATTCTTATCAAATTTTTTACAAGTAAGGCGTGTTTCATTGCATAAGCCTTCAGAAGGATTAATGTTCTGCAATAACATCACATGACAGTTTATCTTAAGCTTCAATTCATGAGGCGGAATACCATTTGGAGTCAAAGTGTTCAAGAAATATTCCTGTAGGCTATATTCTGATTTGTCAATTGCTTCATCAAAGCTATAATATGTGAAAATTGTACCATGAATCTGATCAAGTAAAATTCTGTTAATATGATCAACACATTCATTTCTAGGCGTAAGAATTACTGGATTTCCCATCGTATGTAAATTATCAACACATGCTTCTATATTTGGAAAAACATGATTTATCAAAATTTCCAGAGATGTAATTTCATCCTCAAGTGGTACAATTATATTGCTCGGAAGCTGAATGCAGTTACAACTGTGTTCTTCCTCTGTTCCATTTCCAACTCTAAGCAAATAATCAGAAAATGTGGGATCCAATTTTGCTCGCATGTTCTCAACCAACGGTAGATGTGAATACGAAGGCCATAAGTCAGAGAAGACTAAACTAGCTTTCATTATGTCTTCTTTTTTTCCTCTTGGTATCATTGGTAAAACTTGTATGAAATCTCCTCCTAGAACAACCACTTTTCCACCGAAAGATAAATTACAATCAGTAATATCTCTGAGCATTTTATCAACAACTTCAACGGCACAACGATTCACCATAGGTGCTTCATCCCAAAGTATTAATGTAGACATTTTTAACAAAGTCCCTAGAGCCGATTGTTTACTAACAGAACATATAATTTCACCAACTGTTTCCAGAGGAATTTTAAATCTTGAATGAGCTGTTCGACCTCCAGGTAAAAGAGATGCAGATATTCCAGAAGATGTTGTAGCTAAAGCAATTAAATTTTGAGACCTTACACCTGTTAGGAGAGCTTTATATAAAAAAGTTTTGCCCGTTCCTCCTGGACCATCGATGAAATAGATCCCACTTGATTTGGAATTTACTTTTTCATAATTGTATCATACGCAAATTGTTGTTCATTATTTAAGCTTGATGTATAGGCTTAGCCTCCTTCTATATTCAAATTTGTTGTCTCATCTGCAACCATTCTTCTCAACCTTTCATTTTCACATATATGTACACTGAATGATACTATTTCATAGTCATTTATGCTTTTACCCGATGATTCTAAAATAGAATTGATGTCTTCTAAAGCTCGTAGTTTAACATCCCTTAAAGGTATATTTTCATATACATAATCATCGATAATATAAACTTTAAATTTATCCCATAGTAATTTTGGATGATCATGGTTGCAAAGCATAAGAAGTGGAAAAGACGTCTTAAAGAAACAGTCCTTTTATAAATAATAGCTTCAGACAGACATTCTTCACATTGATTGTCTCCGCATAACAAACTGTGTAAAAGTGCTCCTTCTCGATATGTATTAACAGTTACTCAGTTCAAAGTTCGTAAATCATGAAATGATGTTGGACCTCGAATATGATTGAGAAGAACGTGTAGGAAATATCGTTCTCCTTCAGATGGATTCACTGCGACAATTCGTCCTATAACAACGTGTTTTTATCTGGGAATCCAAATCTTCTTAGTTAAGTTCCAAACAAAATGGGTTGGAAAATCTCGATACAACAATATACGCGCAAATTCATTTGCTTTATTTACCTCAAAAAACGCTGTCAACATTGTTCTTTTCGTATTTTCATTATCAATAATAGTAGACAAATCATTTTCGTTGTCATATTTTACTTGTTGATGATTTTCGATATGAAGCTATAAAGAATAAATAGTTGGATAAATTTTCGCCAAATTAAACGAGAAAATCCTCCATATAGCTTCAGGTGGAGATATCCATCTAGCAGATTGATAAGATGAGATTTCGTCGATTTCTTTTCCTGTTTCATTTGTGAAAACTGAAAAATGAATACGATCATGTCATTTATACACGTATTTGTTCAAATACTTTACAGCTTTAATAGAAGAACACACTTCAACATTAATGTAGCAGTCAAATTTTGCGCTCAAATAAGAATTATACGGTACAACCCATCGATTGTCTAACATTTGACCTCTAACTTTAATAGAAATACCATTATCACGACGTTTATACAAAGGATGAGTTATCACCGAATATAGTAGAATTACAATAATCTCTAGGATATTTATTTTTACAATTATTGTTTCCTTCCATACATACGTTTTTTGGATTAAGATGTCCACAATGGCCATGCATATTGTGTTTAACAATAACAGAAGAAGACAAGGATATTCGTTTTCATTAGGAATTTCACAGCAAACTATCTTATCAACATCTAGAGCAGAACAAATTTTGTAGCCGTATTTAAAAATTAACAATAGATGTGCATGATGAAGTCCCCATTTTCTGAAATTCAATAACATATATATGCGCAACAACTGGGCCTAGGATATTTTTTTTATATAAATCATTTTTCAACTCTTCTAGTTTTGCTCTAAATATACGTACAATTAGATCAGATCGATTTTGAATCTCATCATTGTGTTTTAGTTCTTGCTTAATCTCTGGCCAATTTGGATTACATGTTATAGTCAAGAAGATGTCCGGTTTTCCATAACGCTGTACAATAGCCATTGCATCAATATATCTCCTTAACATATCTCTAGGCCCACATGTAAAAGACTGAGGTAAAATAATTTTTCTTCCAATTTTGTACCCTCTTATTTCTCCATTTTGAACGCTATCTACAATACCCTAGTAAAGTTCAGCTCAAATTTGACTTTGGTTGTTACGAAAATAGTCTAACCGTTCAGTTTCGATTTTCACATACATATCTACAACATATTGCTAGAACAATCTACCACTGTGAAGTAAAATAGACTTACCGGAAGGCCTGATTTACAATTTATATGAATAATATTCTCGACAAGAAACCTGTGATCGTTTCTTCATTCCATTAAGCACTGCAGAAAAGAAGTCATCATTCGATTAGAACATTGACGATGCAAAACTTAGGTGAATAACATAAATTTGCAAACCTTGATTTTCCTTTTCAATAAATTCGGCTGCAGAGGTAACTGTATTAGGAAATTGAACAAATTCAGAGAAATATTCAGTCCTTCTACACCTCTCAATGCCTTCATGCCAACCGGATTCTCCGTATGGAAAAAGTAGAGGATATTGCAAAGGATCATAACAACCGTAGTAATAATGAACTCTATGTGAATCACCAGAATGACCGTATATGGTAATGTCACGAAAGCGAATATTAGTATTTTCATCGTTTTCGACCCATATAGCAGCTACTTCAGATGAGGTAAGAGTATTAAATACTCTTTGATCAAGTCCGGATCGCATCTTATATGTATTTGATGATCTCGTATGTTAGTCATATTACTTAAAGACCGAAAAAATCTACTATATGGATTTACCTTCAAGATTTCAATTAGAATAGTTAAAGTACATTCATCAAAGTTCTCTGAAATCTTCATACGATTTTGAATCTCATTATTTGTATCATAAAAATATAACTGCATATAAGAAGACTTATTGTTCTGTGGGATAAGTTCGTTTACATAATGATATACTTGTCCTTGAACTCTAAATGTGTAAATACCTCGATATACTTTAAAGAGCTTTTTGTCGTATTTGACACCAAATGAAGTGAAAGCAAAGTGGTTATTATATCCTCGTGCAATTTTTTTAAATGTCATATATTTAGATTCTTTAGAAGTAAACAAGTTGTACAATTCAGTGGGTGAATCAGGCATAGAGATATGTACTTTCCCATTAGAACAACAAAACCTTTTACTTTCTCTATAAATTTTTCTTGCACCACAATATTTACAACTATTGCATGTCGGTAATGCGTATGCAGTCGTTGGTATGTTCAATACATTAAAACCACTTGGTAATGTAAAATTGGAAATATGAGGTATATCTTGGTTTGAAGTAGAAACCTCAAAATCATGATTCATTATAGATTGTTGCATTTGTACATCATTCGAATTATTATGTCCAGATGATAGAGGATTACATATTCTCCTACGACGATCATTGCAACCACTTCGAAGTTGTTTTCGTCGATACCTATTCCTTTGATTTTCTTGTTGGCGATGAGACATTGATTCAAAACCACTCGAAATATCCATATCAAATAGTTGGAGTTCAAAGTAACCAACATGAACTAAAAGAATTAAAGAATGTTATTAACATTTTTATACTTTGAAATAAAATAAAGTTGTAGAATAGTTGAATCAACTTCTCTATCACCAAATGGTACAAAAATGTCTATTACAATACTAACAATTTTTGTAGAATAATTGAACTCGAACCATAACTGTACAAAAAAATAATTTTACATATGTTAATATATATACATAGGGTAAAACTAAAATTTAAAATATCAAAATTTGTGAACAATGGCTGAAAATATACTTTAAAAAGAGAAAAAATAGTATTCAAAAAGAAAACTCGAGAATCAGCAATTTATTACAAATTTATAAGTTACTATAAATAAATAAATAACCACAATACTATATAAACTTATAATACTATGAACAAAAATCTAAATAGTTCAATTAGAGAAATTTACCTAAGATAGAGTGCACTACTGTAGTCAACTATAATTACCAGAAAAAATAATTGGACACTGCATAGAAGAAAACAAAATACAAATTAGAGTCCACAATTTGTTAATAATAGTTAAATGGTAAATAATATAATAAAAATTTTAGAGAAAAAACTATAAAGGTTAACTGCAAATTGAAGTTTACAAAATCTATAAAAAAAATAAAAAAAAATATTATACCTGAAGATAGCACAGTTCAATTGATGTTAAAAATTATGATATTTTTATTTTGAGAATGATATCTTGCAACTGAAAAAAAGATTGAAAACAAATTTAATATAGAAAGAATTAGGAATGACTAAAAATATAACAAACAAAGAAAATCATAATCATAATAAAAGTTAAAAATCAAAATATATGAAATAAGTACATATTTTTTGACCGAATGAACGAGTTGCGCCCATCTAGAGGTTCAAGGACAACGCTCCCGACGGGGATTGACCTGCCCGGTCAGGTCGTGGGAGTCGAGGGGGCAGCGCCCCTCGTGGGGGTTCGGGGGCAACGACCTCGAGGGGATCGACCTGACCGGTCAGGTCGCGGGGATCAAGGGGGCAGCGCTCCCTCGTGGAGGCTTAGGGGCAATGCCCCTGAAAGGAATTTTGATTTTTATGTATGTATGATATCGAATATTTTCTAATTATTTTGAGTTAAATTATTAATAAATGAATTTGTATTTATAATTTGTGTAAAATGTAATTAAGTTGAACTACTAGAAAAAAAAAAAAAAGCACGTTTATATGTGTTTAATTAATATTTTCAATTACATTTGATATACAAAAAAAAAAAAACAATCATCTCCCCATGTACGGGGAGTAAATTTTTTTTTTATTTCTTTTTTTTATTGTCTTTCCTAGTCATTTTTTCAACGATTTTTTTTATATACATAAATCCAGATATAATTTTATGTAAGTATTATTAATTGTTGTGATTTATAATTAGTAAAAATTTAATGTTTCCGCACAACTCTTCAACTGTAATGGAATATACCCACCCTAGTAATAATACTAAAATGATATGTTGACAAACTTATTAAGTTAACCTAATATGTTTCAGAATTTATTGTGAAACATAGAGAAATACTAAATCTACACAAACAAAATTAACTATACCTAACACAATTATATTTATTTAAAGAAATACTAAAGTAATAATAATATAAACAAAAATAACTTTTACATATAAATACTTACAGTAAAAGTTTATGTTCTGCTGCAATACCAAAGCTTCAAAATTTAGTCGTACAAGATGAAGTATTTATTTAATGAAATACTTAACATGCAAAATAATAATAATAGAAACTAAAATAAATATTTACATATAAATACTTACAGTAAACAGCAATAAAGGTTAAGAAATTATCGATGATGGAATAAAATTTTTTTTCATTAGTTCTCCCATATAAATAGATTAATCTCTTCAGCCGACTACAAAAATCAACCGACTACAAAAATATCAAAAGTTATTGAAACTATCATCTTGAACTAAATGTAATGTGATAGGCAAAAATACAAAAATATAGCACGGCGTCTACATTTTCGACTCCCAAATTTTTTGTTTCTTGAATAATATGAAATATCTGGGAAAATGATCCCCATCTTTTTGCTTCCTATTAGTTTCAATTAATTTTTTTTTTTTTTTTTGTGTCATGTAAACCTCAAAGTCAACAATTGAGGCTTGTTTTTTTTTTTTTTGTCCACATGCAATTTAATAATTACACTTCATCAAACCGACTTAAGACTAAGTGTGAACAATAAACGAAGGATAAAATTGGAAAATGAAATACGTCTCAAATGAATAGTGCTCGGAGGATTGCCTCTTTTAATAGAAGAGGGATACTACTCATTTATGCAAAAATGTTGGACTGCAGAATTTTAAAGTTCCAATTTCTTTTGAATTTCATATATTTTATGATACCCAGCGCTCTAGCTTGATTGATAAACTAATGTTTCTTGAAATTAAAATATTAGTGCTTCGTATCTTGAACTAAACATGTTACCCCGATTGATAAATTTTATTATAAGTACTTTTATCTTTCTTTCATCATTCAGAATTAAACTTAACCAACATGTTATGTTATATCTATAAAGTATAAATGCATGTGCCTAACTGAGGGGGTCCCACATTGATCGACTCGAAAATCAATTATGTCAATTGGATTTGACCTATTTAATTAAATGTGTTCTTGTACTTTGGTCCTGTTCTTCGACTCATATTTGCCCATTTTCATCCATTTATATAAGTGAGCTCATTTCACACTAAAAGTATGAATGCATTATAATCCTATCTAAATCCCCCTCTCATGTCTCTTGCACTAATTCTATCTCTCATCATGTCGTTGGCTTGATCATTGGAATGTAAACGGTTGTTAGACTTTTTTCTCGACCGAAGGCCTTTGCCTCGTGACGGGGTGTTTCAAGTGTGCGGGTGATGCTTATATGGAAGGGAGGTAGCCTATATTATGTTGGACACGCGTCCCCGTAGAAATTCAAGACAACATATTGAAAGTTCTTTGATCAAGAAGAGATGAGAAAGATGAAGATGAGTTTATATGGCACAATCTTTACTAAAATTGAAGTTTGAGCAGAGGTACACTGAGTAATCGACAGAGAATGGTAGACAATGGCTGGAAAATGCAAATATGCAAGAAAAATTATTCAAAACTTTGCAAAACCCTCCTTCTACCACATCCATTGAGGGGAAAATTATAGATCCTACTTCAACTAAATTCATCCACGTTCGTCGAGGGAGAGTAACAATAAGAGGATTTCATCTCCGTCGCTCACAATTTCTCATTTCCAAATGTTCAGCATACTATTAAATATTTCAAATTAATATTTCAAACATTTTTTAGCCATTTCAAACATTTTTTCGCTAGAAAAAGAAAGGAGAAGCAGGGGCTATTGGCTAACCGGGCTAGAAGAGACGAAGCGTCAAACGGTCGAAGCCGAAATCGGACCCCGAAGCTCCAGCGTTCCGCTCCACCTCAAGCCCAAAAACTCACCGCCACCGGACCACCGCCTGCGTAAAAAACCCCAAGTTGCGGTCAAGCCCCAAAATAATTTCGCGCCCAGGCCTCATGTCTCTTCGCGTCGTCTCCAAGAGGACCACGACTCCAACTCTCCTCTCAACCGGACCAAAGCAAAAGAATGGGATTGGGATATTGGATTTTGTATTTTGGTTAAGGGAAAAATGCATGGTTCAGGGATTTACTTTCACGAAATCAAAAATCAGGTCCCAATGTTTAAATTTGCAAAACTCGGGTTTTTCCAAGAATTAATTAATTATATTTTACAATTAATCTATTAAATTAAATATTTAATTGTAATATAATATAATTGACCCACCCTCCCACCTCACCCCACCCCACCCTATCCCACCTCCACTGCTCCGGCGACCGACGACTACTCCGGCGACCAACGACTGTTCTCCGGCCACGCTTAATTCTGGCGACTATTTTCCGGTGACCGTTGGCCGTCGCATAATTCCGGTGACTGCTCCGATTCGAAGGTCACAGATTATTTTGAGGTCACAAATGAAAAAAATTATAGGTCACAGATTTTTTATTGATCACAGGTTAAGAATTTTGTTGGTCACAGATCATTTTATTGGTCACAGATCAAAAAAATTATATGTCACATGTCACATATTTTCAAATTTGTGAGTCACGGTTAAATAGCTAAGTCACAGACACCAAAATAATCAACTATAGCTAGGTCACAGACACCAAAAACCACACCACATGTTCAATAGCATGTTCACAGACACAAAAAAACACCACAGTTCAATAACTTGGTCACATACACAAAACAAATCACCACGGTCACAGTCACCACCGCAAAATCAAAAAAATCACCGCACCACCATTTGCAAAATGTGCAAATCACCATTTTCATTTTCAAAAACTCATCACATTGTGCAAATCAGATCTGAGAATGAAGAAAAATAATTCCACCTTTGTCACAGCAAAGCTGCTGCCGTTGCTGAACCGACAGCAGCTTCGCTGCTGTCGGTAGCAGCGATTCACAGCAGCCGCAACAGATGGAGGGGGAGGGGAAGGGAAGAGGAGCGGAGAAGGGGAAGGGGAACAAACAGGCGACGGCGGCGAGCTTCGCTGCTGCGAATTGCTGCGCCGAAGCAGATGGAGGGGAGGGAAAGGGGAGCGGAGAAGGGGAAATGAGGGAGGGGGAGGTATCGGCGACCGGCGGCGGCGGGCGGGTGAGAGGGAGTAGATATGAAATGGATTAGGGTTTGGATAGGATAGGATGTTATATTTAAAATAAAGTTGGTGGGGTAGGTAGTGGGGTGGGTATATAGATTAATTTAATTTAAAATATTATTATTAATATTAATTGTGAAATTAAAACCTGATTTTTGATTAAATAAAGCAAAAACCTGATTTTTAGAAAGTTAAAACTAAACACCTGGTTTAGTGTAATTTCCTCTTTTGGTTAATTGGTTTTGTTGTGGCTATTGGGTTGGGCTCATTAATTAGGCTTTTTTTAAAGAGGGCCCAATAAAACAAGGCTACTTCCACTTCAGGCTCCACTCCAACTCAATCCGGACTTCTCCTTCTTCTTCATCCTTTTTCTGTTCAACACTTGTAGTCGGCGGAAGGTCTGAATTCTGAAACTTCTGATGGACCCAGCACGACTGGCCATGGAGGCTGGCTAGGTGTTGGGTCCGCCCCTAGACTAAGGATCCTTTTTTATAAGTGGAGTAGACAAATCGTAGCCATTGGATGAAATGGGATTAATTTGGAACGTTCACTTGTACATTCCATCTGATTTATAAAAGTCGAAAAGGCGCATCTTCAAATTTGAATGGAATGTCAGGATTGATGCGTGATCCACACGTACACGCTAAGATGTGTTGCCTCGACCAGTTGTAATTGCAGCTCATCATTTCTCATTTAGGCCATGTTTGAGCCAAATTATTATAGAATGAGAATGAAAAATATAGTCATTATTGGGGCCCATACAAGAGATAGAAAATTTAAATTTAAATGTTGATGTGATGGATAACAGTTATATTTTTTATTTTAATGAGATAATAATGTAAATCAAACGGGGGCTTAATGAGCATGTAACACATGCATTCAAAACAAGCAATGCATTGTTGTTGTTTATTTGGAAGATGCAACAGTTCAAATCGTTTGTCATGGTTCCATCAATGTCTTGTCTTGTCTTAGCCTCGCTTATGTCTCCACCCAGTTTTGCCAATACTAGTTCTCTCAACAAGCTCACCCTCATGCACGGGCCTTGCCCCATGTTCAGTTCAAGCTTGATGTTCGTGCGAAACCTGCAAACGTAAGACATTGTTGACAAGTAATACGTGATGAGTATGTATATCATTCCATATGAAATAAATTTTAATCAAATGTATTAGTTTTTATTCAAATTCAAAGTAAGCAAACAAAGAGAATTGTGGTTGATAATTATTCTATGAAAGCTTGTAAAATTTGAGTTTTGTATTTATATGGAATGAGTGTATTGAATTACGAATCCACATATTATTATTTATTTCAATTCTCAATTACGTAGCTAGTATCATTCATGCATTTTTGACAATCGATAATTCTATTGTAATTAATTCTCTTTTCAGAAACAAATTAAATATATTCTAGTCACAACCCAAATCTATTCCTAATATCTATTGCATGTATGTTAATCAAGTAATGTTCTAAACATATTGCGAGCCTCCTAACACTACAACAAACAACTATATAATTGATGATCAAACAATCAAATAATAAAATTATGTATGCAAGAATTTAACTTACTACTTCTCTTAAGTTAAAAATGAATAATAAAATATTTTATCTTCATCCAATATATGAAAAAAAAAAAAAAAAAAAAAACTAGCATAACATATTGTTATGTAAATTACACAAAAAGATTTTGAAAAATATCACTCAAAATGAAAAATAATGAATAGAAAGAAAAATCAATGTCTTCTTCGTTAATCTTCAACCCGTACTTTGAATTTTCAATCTATTGTGTTAATTGCCTTTGAATTTTGTGTCAACCTCCTTCTTGTGGTAAAAAGTAGGATTTGATATGTTGTTCCTTGTTCACGCTGCCCCCTAGGTTAAATACTAGGTTGAATTTTATTTCCATAAAAATTTGGATCAAACTGGAAGTTGGGCCATTTGGCCCAAAAATAACCCTCGCGCGCTCGTCGTATAGTTCATTGTGCGCACGCCGTTCATTGCTTTTGCTATTGGTATATGAAATTCATGCCGGGGTGCGCACAAGAGAATTGAGCTGCACACACGGTGTTATACAATTTCCTATTTGTTACACTTTGGTCCCTGAATTTCATTCTTCAGTTATTTTGGTCCCTTTTTTGTATTTTCTTGATCCGACATCTTCCAAATCCATTTAATTGACTCCAACATCTCTCTAATCGTCGATACTATGTCTGAATCAGCTATTAGTATTTTGTGATTAAGTCTTCAAACTTTGGATTAAGTCCACTTTAGCCGGTTTTCTGCTTATTTTGTTCAATTCCATCGTTTTTCATTTAGATGCTAGGCTAACAAACAAAATATATACAAAATTAAGCCTCAATTTATTTAATTTAATGATATAGATAAATATATAAAATACGCTTATCACTAAAGAAAGACTACCTCTTTTCAACAAATCAACCAGGGGAGGACACAAGGGGTGGCATGGGATCACGTGACCCCCCACCTTTTGGGCGGATTCTTTTATTTTTTTACAAAAATTAATTTTTTATGTTTTTATCTCAATTTTCGAAATCATTATGGGATGTCAAACGAAGTCAAAATATTACATTCTTAATATCATCTCGAAATACTTAATGACCTAATTTTCTACATCGTTAATGGCACACGAAACGATAACCGTAACAAAAGTTATGGCTTGTCAAAGCAGGTCATTCCAAACTAGTATTTTGGAAATTTGGATAATATGCTAACTTTAAAATTATCCTACGATCGTATGCTAGCCGAATTTCGAGAACTTTAAAATTGTCTATGTTATCTTGAAACTCGTTTCGAGAACTACATTACAACATATTGAATGGTCCAAATAGACATTGAAAATAATTAAAAGTGCATCAAACGTGAGTCTTAAAAAGATGCGTTTAATTCTTCTTTTCTTTAAAAAATTTCAATTATTTCATTTATTATATTTGCGCGACAAATTTCTCAATATAATTTACATCATTCTATTATGAAATTTTACATGGATTATGAAAAAGTTTCTCAATATAAATTATGAAAGTTACATGTAATGATTTTCGGGATTCGGATGTAAATTTACATGGGATGTGATTTTTTTATTTTTTTTTATGTAAATTCTCTAAAATTTATCACAACTTGTAAAACTCAAAATATCTGCTTCTCAAAAAATTATGGTGAAATGTCAAAAACTTAATAAAAAGTCGAAAAAGAGAGTCAATAGGGTTCAGCACATCTCAACTTGTTTATTTCCCACAACGTATGAAATGAATTATTAAAATAGCAACATTGCCACACCATGACATCAAAGTTGGGCATGATTAGGTTGAAGAATGGACCAATGACTTTTTATCCATAGCTATCTCACCACAACATTAGTAGATATTTTCAATTTGTTTAGTAGTTGAATAGTTTTTAAACATATCATTTTCTTAATCATGATCCCATGACGGCGCAATAAAGAAATTAAGGGTGATCTCATGGGCCGGCTACTGACCCCACTTTTTGCACACCCACGTTTTCTAATACTCATATGATTATCAAAAATAAATAATTTAAGAAAAGCATGCGCATTCTTCTTAATTTTGGTATTTTAACTTATGAACTCTAATCTTGGTATTATTCCAAGTTAAGTGCAAATTCCATTTAAAATTCCCATTAGGTGGTGAATTTAGAAAGTAAAATGGTAAATTTTGTTCGCAGTCTCAGCAAAATATCTATTGGTTCACTGTATTTTTTATTGGATAATTGAACTTTAATTTTAATTTTAAATTTCACTACTCTGTAATCAATCATCTCCCAGTTTCATGAAACTTACTTCACCATTTTCTTTTCTAAGGTGCCAAGTAGTGATTACATGTAAGATTAGTATGATATAATTGTCAACTAAGTTTTTTTTTTTTTTTTTTCCTGTATGGAAGACAATAGGTGACGAAATGTGATAAAGTAGTGAAATTTGAAACTAAATGGAGGTTAAATGACCAAGTTGAAACGAAATTGAGAAAGATGATTTTGTTTGCATTCTTTTAGAAGATTCATCTACACAGGTATATTTCCTAGTGTTGTCAACTTTCGATGAGCACAATACATGCATCGTTAAGAAGAATTTTTATGTGAATTTGTATGATCGACATTCTCTATTGTGATTGTAATTTGTAACTTCTAGTGACCATATTAAAAAGTGAATTATTGTTTTGGCCTATCTAGAGTTTTATATCGTTGGCTATTATAACAAGGATTTTTGAACATGTTTTTATATATTGCAAACTGCAAACAGTACTGGTAAGAAACCGTGAGTAAAAGTACAAGAGTGAGTAATCCACAAGACAAAGAAAATGCAAAAACTATGAAATGTAACAAACACCAAAATGTACAAAAGCAGCGAAATTTCCCTACAATCAGATCAAGAAAAATAAGATCTGATGGTGTATGTAGTCGTTGCGAAGGGGATCACAAAACCGTCTCCTTCTCTTCGACCGATGATATGTGTGTGCTAATATCGTGACACTCCACATTACTATGCAGAATAAAATGATCTAAATTCATGAAGAAGAAATGATAGCAACTGCGAAAGGCCAAAAAATATGCAGGCTTCGGCAGTGGGTGGAAAAAACCAGCAAAGTTCTTCCAAGAAACTCACAGGTTGTTTTGTGAAAAATGTCCAACCAGTGGGTAAGGTCATAATGTGTGTGTGTGTGTGTGAGAGAGAGAGAGAGATGAATGAGCAGATGGTGAAAGGGGGCGCAGAATATCCAAGGGGATCGTCTAAGAACATCTGCTCTCGTGCTAAAAAAGAGAAACTGGGAACGATTATTCGTGTTGGCCTGTGTTTTAGAGAAAAATGATGATGAATTTGAACCTAATGCATCCTGATTTTAGACTTGATCTTTTCAAAAGAAAGGTCTCACAGGACATGAAGATGAAGAAGAGGAAGATGAACCCTTAGTGTCCTGTTGGTTCTGAGGATAAGTATTATGTGAGTCCTGTTGCTCGACATTCGCAAAAGGAAGATTAGAAGGCAATAAAAGATTGTTGTTTGTATCGAAATCATCCCAAACTGGACTTCCTGGACCCCAACCAGCTGGTATGGTATTGAACCAAGCCTCAGCCATATCTCCCCATACCAATTCACTAGATTGTGAACCACTATAGCTTCCCACATTGGATTGATCAACTTGATCATTGTCCGGCAATACACTCGATGGCAATCCCAAGTTCTCATCAAGATTATTATCATCATCAGGTGGTGGTTGTGGCAATTCATCGAAAGCCGGCAAATTAAGGTTTTCCAGTGCTTGTGGAGTCTGAGAAATCTGCCCACTTGATGCTACAATAACACGGGATGTTGAAGGGGATGAAGGCGTCGAACTAGGATCAGTCTCCGGTTCTCTATCTTTTCCAAGAAAGAGTTCGGGAAAGTTGAGTCTGGCATTCTCTCCTCTAAGCTTAAAGGCCTCGCGATCATAGGCCAAGGCGGCATCCTCAGCCGTGTCAAACGTGCCAAGCCAGAGTCGAGTTCGGTTTCGTGGAAGGCGAATCTCAGCTACCCACTTACCCCAATGTCTCTGCCTCACTCCTCTGTAAAGCTTCGTAGTAGTAAGAGGTGCAATCGGAGGCCTAAACAACGCTCTGCTATCCTGCCCCAACCTATTCATCAT
The DNA here is from genome assembly GCA_019097785.1 of Fraxinus excelsior. Classification (NCBI taxonomy): domain Eukaryota; kingdom Viridiplantae; phylum Streptophyta; class Magnoliopsida; order Lamiales; family Oleaceae; genus Fraxinus; species Fraxinus excelsior. The sequence continues at coordinate 32,196,032 of CM032624.1, read as the reverse complement.
CATCATCCTTCCTCTAGGACTTAAATTCAATGTATCACTCCAGTACTGCAACAATTGCTGCTGCTGAAGCTGTGATGCTGCTACTTCACCTGCAAAATATGGTGGGAACCCAAAATTTTGTTGCTGCTCTGGCGCAAATGAGATCATTTGCTGTTGCTGATTTCGGTGTGGAGGGAGAAATATTGAATTCGTCACTGCTGGAGATTGAGAATTATCAATGGCAAATGGAAAAACAAGCCTTGAAGATGGAGGCGGAAATGTGACTGGAGTATTACTACTGTAAGAAGAAGCAGAGGGATGAGACGAAGAAGACTGCAGAGTTTGCTGATGCAAGGAAGTAGAGGATTGCAAAGGGAATCGTCTTCGTTCGGGACTTTTGATTTTCTTGAGGGGCCTTTTGGACATGGAAGCTTCACTAAAAACAGGCTTCCAATGATGCTTTGAATCAGATCCTTTGCTTTCATCTCTCCCCCAATCCATCTGACTTGATTCTTCAACAGCCATCTTTGATTTCCCACTTTTCTTACCTCCTTCCATTTCACGCAAATCGTGAAATCAAACGTAAACGAAACAAAATTCTCCCTGTTTGAAAGTTGAAACCAGACTAAAACCAAAAAATGGAGACTTTGGGATGGATTACCAATTTCAAGAAGTAGAAAAAGAAATCCAATTAATTAAAAAAATAAAAGAAACCCAATTGAAAATATTGATAAAACTTCGAATCCCAGATTTTAGATTCATGAGAAACAGTTGAAATCCCAAATTCAAGAATCTATCTACCAAGAACAGAAAAGAAGAAGAAACTGAATGGCAGAATAATCCATCCCAAAACTCAAATAGAATGATATTAACAGGTGTCTTGTGAGAAATCAAAGTTTAAATCAAGTTGGTATATATATATATATAAAGATTTGGAATAGAAACAGAATATGAAAAGGCTTATTGGAAATGAAGGGGAGAGGCAATGGAGCTGGATATATAGGAAGGCAGATAAAGATTTGAAATATGTGTAGAAGCATCCTGGTTGGTCTATGCTTTAGTAATTGGGTCCCACTTCTTTCGACTTCCGTTGCTTCTACTCTAATCCTTTTTCTCCGAATTTTCCATCCACCAAAGAACACTACCCTTTTCATTACTAATGGTCCGTTTGATTCCGAAGTGAAAAATTAGTGAAAAGAAAATGTTCTACAGAAAATTGTAATTAATTGTATTTGATTGAAATAATTTTCTATGGAAAATATTAAAAGTTTGAAGTCCGTTTGACTTATTTTTTTATGAAAATTGTTCATTAAAATAAAAATATTTTCTACTATTGGGTCTAGAATTTATTCCAATTGTCAAAAATAAAAAATAAAAAATTGAAAAAAAATAAGCATACCGAATACTATAAGTTTGACTTTATTTTGCATGAAAATTGTCAATAAAGGTAAAAAAAAAAAAAAATATTACCACTGTGTCTAATTTCTTCCAATTGCCCAAAAAATAAAAATGGAAAATATTTATCCACCAAAATATCAAGAATTTATTTTCCTCAAAAATGTGAAAAATTTAGAAATTTGAAAAATATTTTCCCGAGAAAATTTTGTCTATCAAACACTACAAAAGTTGGAAAATAAAAAATATTTTCCATTTTTCATGGAAAATACTGCATATTAAATGGAGCATAATACATTGCCCTATTTCAATAAAATATAAATTTTAATTTAAGTCAAAATAAATAATTAATTTTAATCATATATTTTTTGAGTTTCGTAACTTTTTAATCACATATTTCATCAATTTTTATAAAAAAATATTTAATTCTTATGTATGAGTAGTATGACGGACATAACTCATGAATTGATTTTACTACTCGACAAGTTTTTGCAATCTTAAGTTGCTTCTTAAGAGAAATCCTACTTTTGGATTGAGTTGCGATCCTCACAAATAGTGATGAAGGATCGGCGATGAGTCGAGTTGTAGTGTTGATTTTTAGTCAAGTTTAAATTTAAGAATTAAAAGCTTAATTACTGTACAAGCAGTCAAAAAAATAAATTGAAGGTCAAAATTATCATGACCTCATTTATTAAAAACAATTTTATTTCTATTCTTCCTAGCAAATATGACAATGAATCAAATGAAGGGACACTAAAGAGTTCATCTAGTTCATTTAAAATTCAGTGGGAATTTAAAAAAAAATAGCATATGTTCGGCACTCATTTTTGGGAAATTATAAATTTTGTAATAGTGATTGATGAAAGATTGTATGGTTGGAAAGTAATGAAAACTTTTAAATTTGTGTGTAATATTATTTTATTTGGAGAATGTGTGATTATAATTAAGAAAGAGAAAAAGTTTTTTTAAAAAATAAAAATATCAATTAAATCACTAAGCCGACTCCATTATTTCAAAAATATATTTTTCTCTCTTTTATTTTTAATCACACATTTTTTTTTCAATAAACATAAAATTTTTCCTTATTTTTTTAACTAAACGTCATCAAAAAAATTACTATTTCAAAATATGTTTTCCTCAAAATTTATTTTTAATAGAGCCAAAACTGGGGCATAATTTGTTTCAATCAGATCACTGAACATCAATTTAATTTTGAATTTCGGTATAAGTCTCAATTAATTATTTTTTGTAGTTTAGGGAACAACATGTAATGGACTCTGACTGTGTGACAAAATGATAGAGATTTAAAACTAAATTAAAATTGAATGGCCTAATTGAGATAAATTAAAATAAAGTAACTCAATTGTTATCTTGCTGACATTTCAATGACCGTCGGTGTATTTTACCAAATTTATATTAAAAAGTCAAGTTTCAACTTATTATCTATACACATGTTAATGTTAATCCCAATTACGTCCAAGCACGATAAAGTTTTACTTTTGACTAAAAAGTTGGGCGTACAATGGGTAGTTGAGTGGCACGAAAGGCAAGTCTAGCCATACATTCCAAGGTTTTGTTCACATTTTAAATAGATATTTTTCGAATGCCGTGGCTCCAAAGCAAGATACCACCACCACTTTGTACGGCGGCGCGTCACCACACACATCTAATAAATCATTGTCCGTACAGCATGTGGTGGCAAGTTCTTGTTGGTTGTCCACTAGTAATTATCTTATATTTATTTTAATCAAGAAACGAAATTTTACTCAAAAAGTTAACCATTTTAATGGTCGCATTAAAATGTTACCATGAATATTTTAGGGATTTTTCTTTGAACTTGTCTTTTTTATTTTTTTCCAAATGAAATCTATCTTATGCCAAAAAATTATGCAATTATAAGTTGAAATTCCAGTACCTTTTTTTATTAAAATACCTTCTAGGTTAATATGTCGGAAAATTGGTGCATAATTTATATTCGATAGTTAACATTTTACGTGCAAAATACCATATGTAGTTTTAATTACCAAAATCAAGATACATGCATGAAAATATTATCAAATCACGACTTACTAAAACATAGAATTTAGAAGAAAATGAAGTGAAGCAAAGTATACAATTGGTGACTTTTTTAATTAACATATATTAAACTTTTTATACATTTTTATTCTAAGGACCTGTTTGATAGCCTTTTTTTCATGGAACTAAAAACTTGTTTTCTATTTTTTTATTTTTTGCTTGTTTGATAGGTAAAATTTTCTTGGCAAATGATTTTCTACCCAACACGTTACCCCTTTTTCCACACTTTCAATGAATTTGTTTTCCCACCATTTTTTTTTTCTTTAATGGACAATTTACATGGAAAATAAAGTCAAACAAACATCAAAAGATCTAAATTTTCAACATTTTTCAAGTGAAAAATTATACAAATCAGATACAATTAGTTGACAATTCTCAGTAAAATAAGTTCTAGACAATTCAATTCCTTCATTTTCTTTCCACCCAAATTCCATTCTTGCAATCAAACTTAATAATCATCTACATGAATAGAAGAAGTTGTCTCAGAATAAGGAAGATGAATAATACTATACGAAAGATAATGCATTAGAATAGGTAACTTTCGTTTTAAACATTTCTTAGTAAGAATCTATTTGATTTACTTAGCTCCTTAGGGAATGCAACGTTTTGAATATTCGATCGTTGTTGCAAGCCTATACGATATATCAAATACATTGTCTCTCATATCAAACTATGGTTATATATTGTTTTCGTCATTTAGATCGTAAATCATTTTGGATTCCGCAAGTACTCTTACGAGAATTAGCCTATATAATAAGGATTTCATCCATGTAATTCTTCTTTTTTAAAGATATAAGAATACTTGGTGCAAACCACAAAATAAATTTCGTGTGAATGTTTATGATGAAATAAAAATTTAGTATACTAAATTGAACATAGTTAAAAATGGAGTGCGTGAGGATTTAACGTAGTAAGCTTGTCTACATTGTGTGTCAAAATTAATTAGTCAAATGTTCAACACTCAATTCCTCGCTAGACCCCTACCAGGTACATGTCATTCGACCCTGTGAGCGAACATACATAAATACTTGGGAGACTTTCTAGACCGTCTTGAATTATTTGGGCTGCCCCCACAAAATAACAATTGACAAACCAACTCGTGAAATAAAAGCCGAATTGGCTTCATCTTAATTCATTGGATCAAATAAACTTTAGACTTCTAGAAAAATTGTTCAATAATTTGCCATTGAAAAGGAAACAAAATCATGCAACAAAATAAAAAGAAAAAAGGAAAAAGAAATAGAGGAATAGACAAAAAGGGGGGCTTGGGAATCTGTGTCAGTATACTATACAACGATGGTTAACTTCAATTGTGCTACACAAACAGATTCAAAATAGAGAAACATGTGTCAACACGTGATTGAAGAGTTTGAAAAAAATAAAAACAAAACACCCAATTATTATCGTCATATCATCTAGTCCCATCAATGTCCCTGAGCCTGTCCAATGAACATTTTTCGGTTAACTTATATGGAAACATGGACAAAAGTAGGATTGGCATATTACTCTTTTAACACGTGATTTAATGCCTTTTTATTGATATTTACACATTTTCTTAATAAATAGGAAGAAGCAAACATATTTTCTTTACACATCGATATATTACCTATGAACATCTTCTTTCTGTTTATATATGGTTGACATCATGTTTTGATTATAACAAAACAAATTGTTTTATCTCTAACATTTGAATTCAAGTCTTCATAGTTATCATGACCAAATTAATCAAACTAAAAACAAAAGAATTGTTACCAAAAGATTCGCAATTTACTATCAAAGAAAATTAAGATGGAGGCTGAGCAATCACGTCAAATCAATCGAATCATTCATGTCGAATCAAACATTCATTGAAGATATTAGACTTAAGTGTTTTGAATCTATATGTAAAGATAAAAATACTTTAATCCTTATCAATGAATCATTAAAAGTTCAAAAGTTAAATTTTTATGCACGAGATAAATTATTCATAAAAACGCTTGCATAAAAATTATTTTAAAAAAGATAAAAATCTTCACTTGATTTTAAAATCTTTTACCAATATTACTTATTTTGAAAAGTTAAGTGAAAATGTCTTTCAAAAGCCTTCCCTTTTTAAAATAATCAAGAAAAAAAATCCGTAAAAATTTTGTCCTGACGGACGTTTGGTTTGTCCAACGGTCAAGTTTTTAACCGTTTTGATTTCGACGCACAACAACTAGTTTAGTTGTCCGGCTCGTAGGCGGACGTCCGGTTGGATCGTCCAATTGATAAGAAATTTTGACTTTTTAACTACTATAAATATCACTTTACTTTACATTCAATACAACACTTTTAAGAGCATTTATGTGAGATATTCTTGGATAAAGCTACATTTATCTTTATCAAATCATTCATTTTGGAAAAGTTTTGATTAAATTAACTTTTGAAAATCATTTTTTCTCATTGAAGTTTTTCTCACCTAGTAATTGAGCTTCATTTACTGTTATTCATTAAAGTGTTAAGCTTATTTTTCTCTTGGTACTTAATTTGATCATATAATTTATTAAGAGAGAAATTTCAAATTATAAAATCACTCGTCTATCAAATTTGCGAGTCGTGTTAAGGTTCCGAGAAGCTCAGTATTGTATAAAGATTGATGCTCCTTGTTTGTAAGTCACTGGAAGTATTGTGTTGCACCACAAGTCAATCAATATAGCGAAAAGGTCTTGTTCGTGTCAGAGAGTTTGGCAACGGATGACATCAATCATTGTTTTTTATTGAACCTCCATAATTATATCATTTGCATTATCTCTCCATTTTACTTATCGTGTTTATCTTTGTGCTTATTAATTGAATTTACCTATTTAGCCTTAACTTACTTGAATTTATATTAATTCTTCGAAAAAGTTTTGATAACTAATTCACCCCCTCTTGATTAGCTATTCTTGGACTAAGAATTTATTTAAAGAGTAACGAGTTGATGTATAAAAACTTTATTGGTTAACAATCAAGGGGAAATTTTTTTTGAAACAGGAGATCTAAATAATTTGAGCCCAAACATGTATACTAAGATTGTGACTTATTTGTGAAAATTTGACCCCATGCTTATTATTTTCCCCAAATTTAATTTACTGCTTTTTTAAATATTGGAGATAGATACTATTTAAGTATATAAAAAAGTAACAAATAATGTTACATTTTAGATAAGTTTACGTGCTAGAAATTTTTTGTTCGTACAGAAAATTTCTGCCAGTACAGAATACTCACATGGGAGTGGGCCACATGTGAATTAAATATTGTCAAAATAAAATAGGGCTCATCCCCCTGTGTGTATTCTATATGATTTCTGGCAAAAAATCATTTTGTACATATAGATGTTCTCTGCATGCTATCATGTTCCATTTTAAATAAGTTTATATGCAGTTGTACTACATATATATACAATGATTGTTTAATGAAAAATTAACGCGTTCAATATTCTTGAGCCATTATGCTATTTTTCAAATTATGTTTTTTCCTATGCGTATATATCATTTTTCCCTACTTATTATTTTAACGTGCATTTTCAACTCAAGTTATTTACATTTTAAGGACTTTGTAAAACCCATTTCTCCTCTTGTTTGATGCATGTTGGGGGGAAAAAATGTATTTTTTTCAAGTGATGTCATGGAAAATATGTAGTTAAAATTTAAAAAATAAGAAAAAATGTTGAATTTGCGTGTAATATCGTTTTATTGATGAATGTATGGTTGAAAATGAGTAAAATAAGAATGTATTTTTTCAAGAATGTGGATCAAACATGGGCTCTCTCAGTTACATATTATTTCAATAAAATAATTTTGCACGTAATCCTCTCAATACATCACTATTACAAACACAAACCCATTAATTATTAATTCCTAAGTAATTAAGTTTCCTTGTAATTATTGAGATGCGGACAATGCTCTTTGTACAATTTTAGTAAAAAATCACAATAATTAATGCCGCATATTTTAGCATGCTTGTTTGATTTTCTTAATTCTTGTCCAATATCTAGACCAGCATGCCAAAATTCCGCAGAGAAATTTCTTATTGCTTTTATGAAATAAAAAATTCACGTATCATATCCTAACAATCAATCACGATTATTAAAACAAAATATTTTGATTTTCAACTTTTCATTGTCGTTGCATAACTTTTAGATAATGGGAGTCGTCTAATTTCCATTAGAATCTGAGGTAATCCTTACATTTTCACCTTTATAAGGATAACTAGAAAAATACTCATGTTTGGGTTGAATTAAAATCTGATTTTAATCTAAATCAAAGTTAAACAATCAATATCAATCATATCTTTCATCGATCTCACATCTTTTCAATCACACATTCCAAAAACTTATATCACAATTCACTAAAAACTTGATTTTAATCCACACCAAACACCCTCTAATTTTAATGAAAATCGCGAATAGAAAATAAAATAAAAAACATTGTACCACTAACCCTACTACCAGGACCACCCACCCATAGCACCCTTAGTCGCCCCTTCCCTTCACAAGTAGGGGTGTCCAAAAGTCTCGAACCGAATCCGAACCGAGCGGTTCTTCATAAGTTAAATACCCGAATGGATATTCGAATCGAGAACCGATGTGTTTAGGTCGGGTATCGGGTCTAGACCAAGAACCGAAAAATCGAAAAAGGATTGAAACTAAATAATTTTTTTTATTGAATTAATTAAGTTATTTTATTTTTTTTATAAATAAATTAACAAATTAATTAAATAAATCAGATCACTTCATAATTTTAATTTTAAAACCCAAATCATTTTAAAGCCCATTAGCCCATGAATTATTGATATTTCATTTTCTTCATGTATGCAAGTTGTTTGAAACAAATGAATTATTGATATGGATCACCGACATTTTAATATTAATATCTACTTTTTGGTATTTGTATGCATTGAATTAATATTATTCGACGGCTAGTTATTTATATATTTTTGAATTGAGCTACATTAATTTATAAAAGTTACGAATGAAATGTCATTAGTTATATTTATGTAGGGTTGCTATAAATGTTAAAAAATTTAATTATGGTACGGAACCGAACTTAAACGGTTCCATAATTAAATTTGGACCGACGGTTTCATTTATTAAATACCTAGAAATTTTGGAACCAAACCGACCAACGGACAACCTTATTCACAAGTGCCCCTAAACTTTGTTTCACCTATCTCTTGAGAATCTATGACCTATGTAATGTCTAGTTCTTTACATTTTAAAGATGTCTTTTCATTTTTGCAAGAACATGGACTCACTCCCTCAATGTGTCCATGTGGTACAAGACTGCAAGTTCTCTTATTAACTTCTAAACATTTTTTTAGAACCAAACATTTTCACCGCATAAATGATTTTCGAGTGGTCCCAAACTTTTTTATTAGCTCATTAGCATTGAAATTGAAACCTAAATTTGAAAAATACGAGTTTGAAATATGTTGTCTTACCCTTAGCATCTTTCAATATTAATAATCAAGCACATTATCTTTTCTTAGTAAATGAAAGGATGCCAAAAAAAAAAAAAAGTATTGAGAATCAAGTCAAACAATTAAAAGACAAGTTTGAGACAAAATATCTGAACGTCCAAATAATTTAAAAAACAATTGACTCGAAAACAAGCTAATGATGGTGAGTGTACACGTTAGGTTCTCACTTTCGGTGGACAAATTAAAAAATGTGAGAATGTCTTGTCGTGAACAATATTACCATAAAGAATGTCAACCAACAAAGCTAGGGTCGGTGAAAATCGGCACGTGTCGGTGGTCCACAAGTCACTTCAACTCATTTATTAAAATTTTTTAGGGTTTCTATCTTTGCTTTCAAATTTCCACTCCCAA